>RCFS01000012.1:0-636486 GCA_004296355.1 Lepiota venenata
ACTCTCCCAGAACGCTCTGAGCACCATCTGCAAACCTTCCCCTTAACTATTCACTCTGGCATCGTCGCTTTATTCACCATAATCATGCTGATGTGAGGAAGATGGTGTCTCAGCAACTGGTCACTGGCTTGTCCTTGACTCTCGAGAGGCTCCTGATCCGATTTGGTGAGCCCTGTCTAGCTGGCAAGATGCACTCCAATCCCTTCCCCTCGTCTCCCAACCACTCCAGGTCTCCCCTCGAGCTTGTACACTCCGATCTGCATGGCCCCCTGCCTGTGGCCACCCACCAGGCTATAGGTACTGGATCACCTTCATTGACGACTCAACTCGATTTCGGGGGGTGTACTTGCTCAAGAAGAAGTCTGAGGCATTGATGCCTTCAGATCTTTCAAGGCTTGGGCTGAGACTCAGCTAGGAGTCAAACTGCGAGCTCTGCAGGATGACAAGGGAGGTGAATACATGTCTAATCGCTTTCTGGAGTTCACTACAGCTGCTGGGATCGAGAGGAGGCACTCTGCTCGCAACAGGCCTCAGCAGAATGGCCTTGCTGAGCGTGCCAACAGGACTATGGGTGAGAGAATCACTGCTATGCTCTTGGAGTCTGGTCTTCCTCATTCTTTCTGGGGTGAGTGTCTTGCATCCATGGTGCATGTCTGGAATCGCCTCCCCACTTCTCCCCTCCCTACCACTCCCTATGAGGCTTTCTATGGTCGAAAACCTGATGTTTCCCATCTTCGAGTCTGGGGGTGCACTGCCTATGTGCATATTCAGGCTGATAAGCGATCCTCTCTTGGTTCTCACATGGAGAAGTGTGTCTTCATTGGCTATCCTACTGGCTACAAGGCTTGGAAGTTCTACAACCCGGTCACTAAGCAGGTGAGGATCTCGGAGAGAGCTGATTTCGACGAGAGGCACTTCCCTGGCCTGTCCATCTCGAAGCTGAACGCTTCAGCTCCCTCTCCTGAGTCCCCTGTGCCTTCCACCTTCCCCAGTCGCTCTGAGCCCACTCCGGATGCCACCAGTCCCCTCCTGCAGCCTCCAGTCGCTCCTCATGTCCCTCCATCTTCCCTGGGTGTGCCACCTCTCTCAGATTCGGGGGGTGAGTGCTACACTCCATCTCCATCTCTGGCTCCCTCTGAGCCAGCTGCTGTCCCTCGAGTCGAGCCTGTGCCTCCTCGAGAGGTGACACCACTTCCTGAGCCAGCTCCTGCACTCCCTGTTGTACTCCCTGCTGCCCCAGCTTCTCCTGCTCCTGCCCCAGCTCTAGCTCGCGTTCCTGCACCTCCTGCTTTACCTGGCCTTCCCCCTGCACCTGCATTTGAGCCTAGACGAGGCATGAGGGTCAGGCGACCTCCTGGTGAGTGGTGGAAGGTCAGAGAGCCTACTCCTGTCGTTCCAGACAGTGATGAAGAGGAGGAAGCTGACTTGGCTGTTGATGATGGCTTTCTTGAGGTCGAGTTTGCTGGCAACACTGAGGATCCTGGATTTCGCACTCTCAAGGCTGCATTTAGTGGCCCAGATGGCCCTAGGTGGCAGACAGCCTGCAATGACCAGATGTCTTCTCTGCTAGGCAACCACACCCGGGACATCGTCGAATTGCCTCCTGGCAAGACTGCTATTGACTGTGGGTGGGTATTTCGAGTCAAGCTCAATCCTGATGGCTCTGTGGAGCGCTACAAGTCCAGGTTGGTTGCTAAAGGCTACTCCCAGCGTCCTGGCTTCGATTTCAACGAAGTCTTTGCCCCCACTTACAGGCCTGCCTCTCTGAGGCTCATTCTTGCTCTGGCAGCCAAGGAGGGCTACCAGCTTCGTTCTGTTGATATCTCCTCTGCTTTCCTCTATGGTGACTTGGATGAGGAGATCTACATGAGGCAGCCTGAGGGATATCACGAGGGAGGTCCTAACATGGTCTGTAGGCTTAGGAAATCGCTCTATGGCCTCAAGCAGGCAGCCAGGCAGTGGAACAAGAAGCTTCACTCCGTTTTCGACACTCTAGGCTACACCAGGCTCAAGTCAGACAGCTCTGTGTACATCTACCAGAAGGGTGAAGTCCGAGTTCTTGCTCCTATTTTCATTGATGACATTACTCTCATCTCGAAGAGCACCTCAGCCATGGACAGGACAGTCTCAGAGCTTGAGAAGCACTTCCAGCTTCGAGATTTAGGCCCCACCACTTTCCTTCTCAACATCCAGATTACTCAGGACCTTCCCAATCGCACCATATCCCTCTCCCAAGCCCACTATGTCGACTCTATGCTCAAACGGTTCAATATGGACGATTGTAACCCTGTGAAGACACCTATGGCTCCAGGACTGGACTTGTGCAATCTCGAGGTCACTCCTGAGGAGCAGGAACAGATGAGATCTATTCCCTACCTCAGTGCAGTGGGCTCCCTGCAGTATCTGGCCACTATGACTCGTCCAGATATCGCTTATGCAGTCTCCTACCTTGGCAGGTTCAATCACAAGCCTGGGCTTCAGCACTGGGCTGCTGTGAAGCATCTATTTCGCTATCTGAAGGGTACAGCTGACTACCAGCTCATCTACAGAGGCTCTGATGACCAGGAGCTATTTGTGACTTACTCTGATGCTTCCCATGGCGATTGCAAGGAGACAGGTCGAGCTACAGGTGGATATGTGACTCTGGTGGGTGGTGGAGCTGTAGGATGGTCCTCAAAGCGTCAGAGCTTTGTTACACTGTCCACTACTGAGGCTGAGTATGTGGCAGCTGTTGATGTTAGGAGTGCTCTGGCAGTCCTGTGGACTTGTGTTGTGGTTTGTGGACTTGTAGATAGCACAGGACGCTTAGATCAACATGTCATGTGATCAGGTAGTGTAGTTGCACCTGTGGACGAGTTTGGGACTTCTAGTCTCTCACAGCTGTCCACAGGTGAGTAGTTTAGCTACTTAGAGTCCTAGTCTCTCACAGCTGTCCACAGCTTGTCCATTCGTTTCTAGCTCAATTCTACGCGTATTCCCTTCGTTCCTTTGCTGCTAGAACTCCTCAGCAGTCCCCCGACGTTCCTGCTTCAACAGAGAAGTGGGGAGGCGATTCCAGACATGGACCATAGAAGCAAGACACTCACCCCAGAAGGAATGGGGGAGACCAGACTCCGAGAGCATAGCAGTGATCCTCTCACCCATAGTCCTGTTAGCACGCTCAGCAAGGCCATTCTGCTGAGGCCTGTTGCGAGCAGAGTGCCTCCTTTCGATCCCAGCAGCTGTAGTGAACTCTAGGAAGCGATTAGACATGTATTCACCTCCCTTGTCATCCTGCAGAGCTCACAGTTTGACTCCTAGCTGAGTCTCAGCCCAAGCCTTGAAAGATCTGAAGGCATCAAATGCCTCAGACTTCTTCTTGAGCAAGTACACCCCCCGAAATCGAGTTGAGTCGTCAATGAAGGTGATCCAGTACCTATAGCCCTGGTGGGTGGCCACAGGCAGGGGGCCATGCAAATCGGAGTGTACAAGCTCGAGGGGAGACCTGGAGTGGTTGGGAGACGAGGGAAATGGGTTGGAGTGCATCTTGCCAGCTAGACAGGGCTCACAAATCGGATCAGGAGCCTCTCGAGAGTCAAGGACCAAGCCAGTAACCAGTTGCTGAGACACCATCTTCCTCACATCAGCATGATTATGGTGAATAAAGCGACGATGCCAGAGTGAATAGTCAAGGGGGAGGGTACAGATGGTGCTGAGAGCGTTCTGGGATGGTAGAGTGGTGCCTTCGAGCACAGCAGTGTTGTTAGAGCGAATCCTAGCACAGAATAGAGTGTCCTCAGCCCTCAGGAAGCTCATATGCGAAGCAGACACATGGATATTAAGCCCCTTGGCTCGAGTAAGGTATAGACATGATAGGAGATTACTCTGAAGCTGGGGGACATGCAGAACTCGCGAAAACTCGACAGGCCTCGTCTCCTTGCCCTCCACAAGTGGTTGGAACACCACAGAGCCCACTCCAGCTGAGAAAATGACTGAATCGTCGGCCAAGCGAATGGGAATGCGAAGGGGAGCATAGGAATGCATCCAGTGGCGATGAGGGGTCATATGAGAAGTGGCCCCAGAGTCTACAAGCCAGTCAATGTCAGGAGAAGGCTGTAGAGGCGAGGGAGAGACTACACTGGCATTCCCAGCAAACTCGGAGGTCTGGAGCGCGTTCTCGGAGCCTGAGGCGGCAGGGGAAGGTGCAGGGGAGTCCTGGGCCTTGTTGGCACGTTGCCTGCGACGCCTGGAGCCGCCATTCGAGGCCCTATCGCGAGTAGCCTGCTGTGCCTCCTTCTGTGCATCCTCGAAGGCATAGCACTTGGCCATGATGTGTCCAGACTTGTGACAAAAATCGCATTTCACGGAGGAAGGAGCGGTCCGGGAGGTTGCTGCAAGTGCCTGGGAAGAGGGAAGAAGGTCCGTAGCTCGTCTGCGGCGCTGGTTGTCCTCTGTGATAAAGGCCTGGTGCACAGAAGCCTTGTCAAGCTTGTCCATGAGCAGAAGGGAAGAGGTGAAGGAGGAATACTCCTCAGTGGGAAGAGCCCTAATGAGGGACATGGAGGCGAGTTCCTCATCCAGCTGCTGCAGAGTGAAGCCCTTGGGGCGCAAATTCGCGATTTTGCGCATATTTTCGTCCACCCTGTTCATGAGAGCCTGCAGGGACTCATCCTCGGCCTTCCTGATGCTGAAGAGGTCGTCATACGCGTTAAAACGCGTCCCAGCTCGCTTCTGGAGGTGTACTTGCTCCAGGGCAGTCCACATCTTCACAGGATCATCCTGGATCGAGTTGAAGTGGATCCTCTGCTCAGGCTCCACCATAAGGAACAGCCAGCCAGCTGCCTTGTCCAACTTGGCCTCCCAGGCCTCCTTTCGAGTGGACTCTGCCTCAGTGGGGGGAGAGGAGCAGGAGGGACTTAGCTGTTGCCCAGAGACAATTCTCCACAGGCCAGATGCCCTAAACCAAGCTTCCATCTCTCCAGCCCAAGTAGGGTAGTTGCCAGCATTGAGTTTCTCAAATTTCGGAGAGTTGCTGGACATTGTAGATGACGTGGCAAGCAGGGGAACGATGTAGGAGGCTGGGGAAGCGAAGGGAGAGAGCAGAGAGAAGGAATGAGAGAGATGAGAGAGAGTGTGTGGAGTTGCCAAAGAGTGTGTTCGAAGAAAACGCGATTCGTGGCTGTTATAGCCCGGGGCCCATAACCTATTGAAGCAGGAACGTCGGGGGACTGCTGAGGAGTCCTAACAGCGAAGAAACGAATCGATTAGGTGGAGAACTGAGCTAGAAACGAGGGAACAAGCTGTGGACAGCTGTGAGAGACTAGGACTCTAAGTAGCTAAACTACTCACCTGTGGACAGCTGTGAGAGACTAGAAGTCCCAAACTCGTCCACAGGTGCAACTACACTACCTGATCACATGACATGTTGATCTAAGCATCCTATGCTATCTACAAGTCCACAAACCACAACACAAGTCCACAGGACTGCCAGAGCACAACTGAGTGCATACAGCACTCCTAACAGTAAGCCCCCGAAGGGTGGCTGTAGACGTGCAGTTCACTGGAACATCCAGCAAACCCACACAAGACATTGTCTCCAGGGTGTTGCTCACAGCCCTGAAGAGTTCGGTAGTCTCAGGGTCACCGAGGTCAAGACCCCGGCCCCTCTCGCGTAGCCAAGCATTGGCCACTCTGAGTGACTGCCTTATCGCAGCTAGAGCTGGTCCCGGCCCATCTGAAGGGGGGGCCTCCAAACGAAGAGGGGAAACCAGCAGCGGGGCAAACAGACCGCCGCCAGAGGCATCGGCTGGGTGAGAACCCGAGGCGTCGGACATGTCGTTGTCGTCATTGGATCCTGCAGCGGATCGGGGGCGTTTGGAAGCCCTGGAGTTGGGTCGAACGGGCCTGGTGGGGGTCCTATCTTCCGGGAGTGATTCGACGGCGGCAGACCCATTGTCGAGGAAGGAGAGGCCAGGGGTGGCTGGGAGGGGCTCATGAGCACCCACCATCAAGTTGTCCACTTGGGCCCAGGGGCCAGGGGGATGCCTGGGCACGGGGGACTGGAGAGTGTCCAGCGGATCACCAGGGGAAGGTTGGCCCGCAGCAGAAGATCCGCCACGATCCACCCTCCCCCCTCGGAGTTGGTCGGAGGCCCTTGTCGAGGGCATAGTACGGTACTTCTGGATTGAAGATCCAACAGGAGCTTGCACAGATAAACAAGTTTTGGTGAGGTAGGAGATTGTGGCTGTGCTGGCACTGATGGGAGTACCAGAACAAGAAGCGATGTTGCCTCCATAGCATCTCGAAGCCAGTAAAATCGAAGGTCCAGGTGCTTCATCCTCCCATGGTGCTCCGGATTCTTGGCCACTTGGATCCCAGACTTGTTATCCACATGTAGAGTCGAGGGGAAGGGAATAATGTGGCCAATCTCAGACAGAATGTTCCTCATCCAGTGGATCTCCTTACCAGCCTCAACAGCTGCCACATACTCAGCCTCAGTAGTGGACAGTGTAATAAAGCTCTGACACTTCGAGGACCATCCTACAGCTCCACCACCCACCAGAGTCACATATCCACCTGTAGCTCGACCTGTCTCCTTGCAATCGCCATGGGAAGCATCAGAGTAAGTCACAAACAGCTCCTGGTTGTCAGAGCCTCTGTAGACAAGCTGGTAGTTAGCTGTACCCTTCAGATAGCGAAATAGATACTTCACAGCAGCCCAGTGCTGAAGCCCAGGCTTGTGATTGAACCTGCCAAGGTAGGAGACCGCATAAGCGATATCTGGACGAGTCATGGTGGCCAGATACTGCAGGGAGCCCACTACACTGAGGTAGGGAATAGATCTCATCTGTTCCTGCTCCTCAGGAGTGACCTTGAGGTTGCACAAGTCCAGTCCAGGAGCCATAGGTGTCTTCACAGGGTTACAATCATCCATAGAGAACCGTTTGAGCATAGAGTCGACATAGTGAGCTTGGGAGAGGGATATGGTGTGATTGAGAAGGTTCTGAGTGATCTGGATATTGAGAAGGAAAGTGGTGGGGCCTAGATCTCGAAGCTGGAAGTGCTTCTCAAGCTCTGAGACTGTCCTGTCCATGGCTGAGGTGCTCTTCGAGATGAGAGTGATGTCATCAATGAAAATGGGAGCAAGAACTCGGACTTCACCCTTCTGGTAGAGGTACACAAAGCTGTCTGACTTGAGCCTGGTGTAGCCTAGAGCATCGAAAACGGAGTGAAGCTTCTTGTTCCACTGCCTGGCTGCCTGCTTGAGACCATAGAGCGACTTCCTCAGCCTCCAGACCATGTTAGGACCTCCCTCATGATATCCCTCAGGCTGCCTCATGTAGATCTCCTCATCCAAGTCACCATAGAGGAAAGCAGAGGAGATATCAACAGAACGAAGCTGGTAGCCCTCCTTGGCTGCCAGAGCAAGAATGAGCCTCAGAGAGGCAGGCCTGTAAGTAGGGGCAAAGACTTCGTTGAAATTGAAGCCAGGATGCTGGGAGTAGCCTTTAGCAACCAACCTGGACTTGTAGCGTTCCACAGAGCCATCAGGATTGAGCTTGACTCGAAATACCCACCCACAGTCAATAGCAGTCTTGCCAGGAGGCAATTCGACAATATCCCAGGTGTGGTTGCCTAGCAGAGAGAACATCTGGTCATTGCAGGCTATCTGCCACCTAGGGCCATCTGGGCCACTAAATGCAGCCTTGAGAGTGCGAAATCCAGGATCCTCAGTGTTACCAGCAAACTCGACCTCAAGGAAGCCATCATCAACAGCCAAGTCAGCTTCCTCCTCTTCATCACTGTCTGGAACAACAGGAGTGGGCTCTCTGACCTTCCACCACTCACCAGGAGGTTGCCTGACTCTCATGCCTTGTCTCGGCTCGAATGCAGGTGCAGGGGGAAGACCAGGTGAAGCAGGAGGTGCAGGAACACGAGCTGGAGCTGGGGCAGGAGCAGGAGAGGCTGGGGCAGCAGGGAGTGCGACAGGGGAGCATAGGAATGCATTCAGTGGCGATGAGGGGTCATATGAGAAGTGGCCCCAGAGTCTACAAGCCAGTCAACGTCAGGAGAAGGCTGTAGAGGCGAGGGAGAGACTACACTGGCATTCCCAGCAAACTCGGAGGTCTGGAGCACGTTTTCAGAGCTTGAGGCAGCAGGGGAAGGTGCAGGGGAGTCCTGGGCCTTGTTAGCACATTGCCTACGACGCCTGGAGCCGCCATTCGAGGCCCTATCACGAGTAGCTTGCTGTGCCTCCTTCTGTGCATCCTCGAAGGCATAGCACTTGGCCATGATGTGTCCGGACTTGTGACAAAAATCGCATTTCACGGAGGAAGGAGCAGTCTTTTTTTTTTTTTTTTTTTTTTTAATCAAATATATTTAACGTGGTGCCTGAATGCAGTCCACACTTACTAGTTAAAACAAAACTAATAAGGAGTCCGTATGTGACAATACAAACATAGAAAAGTTGGCATTAAAGGCGCCGCGACCTGAAAGACCGCTCTCGATCAACCGAGAGGGAACGGGAGATATGGGCACGCGCAAATGTGAGCACGGCCCAGAAATGCTGGGTGCCAAGGGTCCCCTGCCCCCCGTCAGGGGGGCAGTATGTGTCATTTCACAGCAGGCCCCTACGGTCGCCCGACAGCTTGCAGAGGGTTGTGCCCCCTAGGGGGCTGAGGTGTCAATTCACCCTAAGTCCCTACGCCCGCCACCCGAAGGCAACGAGGGGGATTGACCAACTGGGCCACTGCCAGGCAGTCGGGGGCTAACCCAACGGCCACCAGGCAGTTACCCAACGCCCCCCCGAGGGGGGGCTTGGGGCTCAAACATGAAAGCTGAGGGATTCATGTTGAAGAACATGGTTATGTGGCCTGTACAAGTCGGGAAACCTCGCAACCGGTGGTAGTCCGGACAGGACACGAAGATGTGGTGCCTTGTTTGAAGACGGGCCCCACAACTGCAGCCTTGCGGCTCGGCAGGATGAAACCTGGCATGGTACTCCCCAATAGGGGCGTGGCCAGTGAATGTATGACACGCCTAGGCAAATTTGCCAGGCAAGCCACCAAAGCCAGGGATCCACGCACCAGACTTGTGGTACGTGGGCCTGAGGGGCTTGTCATTGCCCCCAATGAGGTCCAGGAAACTGGAACCCCGATACCTGGGCAAACGAAACATGTTCACCCATTGGTCACAAACCTCCCGCGTGGCCTTGGCCCTCAGGGAGTCGATGGAAGTTTGGGGCCTAGGCCCTGTGGCGACAACGAGATCCTTGGCCTGCCGAACAGCCTCGGATAACATAGGGAACTTGTGCTTCAAGGGCACAACCCAGCTGAAACCATGTCTCCAACTCCGGTGAACCCCAACACCAGCATCATTAGCGGCTTCGCTGACTACGCCAGCTCATTGCCCATCACGACGACAAGCACTCAAACCTTCCCCTTTGCCTCTTCGGCTGGGGATTTTGGTCTCCCCTCTCGCACGGCTTCTAGAGCCTCACACTCCAGTCATCGAGTCTGTGCCAAACCCGACGACAGCGACGAGGAATTTTCCGATTCCAGGGAATCCTCACACACTATGGAGGCCCTCAACCCTACCAAACGCCTCTGAGACGTCGTGCCCACTTCATGCGACATGAACCCCCCACCCCAACCAGAAATACCCCCCGCCAACTGGTCCGACAGACCAGCAGACAAGGAACTCCCGGTCCTATCGCCGTACGAGAGGATAACTGCCAACGCTGTTGAGGCAGACGAAACCATGAAGGTAGTGAGGGACTGGCTTCAATCCCTCTCACACTCCGAACTGGTCAACAATGACCACCCCATTGTTATCCCCTACTTGTTTGATACGCTCAACACGATCCTCGCCTCACCCAAGCTGGCCAATATGGTTCGCTCCTGAGGAAACTTTAGCCTCGCTGAATGGCTCCAACATGTTATCAACGCAGGTATGCACCGTCCTGTACCTATACCGACCCCCTCCCTTCCTCCCTCTTCTCCCCCTCCAACTCTGGGCCCAGCTGCCCCGGCTGCACTGTCAGCTCTCCTCCCCCCCTCCTCGCCCCCTCCTGCCCACGTCCCGGATGTGGACATGAGGCCCCCCTCACCATTGCCTGCCCAAATTAATAAAGGTAAGCGCGTTACTAAACACGGGTCAAAGGGACCTGATCCGGGGTTTACCCCTGTTCAGGGCGGTCAGAAGTTTACTTCTGTCCCGCACCCCTTGACCGACCACGACTCTACCCTGGCCCATGCTTCCGGCCCCTCCCCATCGGCGGGATCTGGACCCTTCAGGACTGTGGTTCCCCCTCCCCCCCCCCGGCCATCAACATGAAGACCAAACCGAACAGGCGCTCCGCTGCCCCTCCCCCCTCTTTTTTTTTTTTTTTTTTTTTTTTTAAAAATCAAATATATTTTACGTGGTGCCCGAACGCAGTCCACGCCTACTAGTTTAAGACAAACTAATAAGAAGTCCATACTAGACGAGTACAAACATAGGGATTTATGGCATTAAAGGCGCCGCAACCTGAAAGACTGCTCTCGATCAACCGAGAGGGAACGGGAGATGGGGGAGCGTGTAAACGAGAACGCGGCCCGGAAATGCTGGGTGCCAAGGGTCCCCTGCCCCCCGCCAGGGGGGCAGTATGCGTCAATTCGCAGCAGGCCCCTACGGTCGCCCGACAGCTTGCAGAGGGTTGTGTCCCCTAGGGGGCTGAGGTGTCAATTCACCCTAAATCCCTACGCCCACCAAAGTGAGGGAGAATGACCAACTGGGCCACCGCCAGGCAGTCGGGGGCTAACCCAACGGCCACCAGGCAGTTACCCGACGCCCCCCCGAGGGGGAGCTTGGGTTTCAAACATGAAAGCTGAGGGATTCATGTTGAAAAACATGGTTACATGGCCCGTACACGTCAGGAAACCTCGCAACCGGTGGTAGTCCGGACAGGACACGAAGATGTGGTGCCTCGTCTGAAGACGGGCCCCACAACTGCAGCCTTGCGGCTCGGCAGGATGAAACCTGGCACGGTACTCCCCAATAGGGGCGTGGCCAGTGAACGTACGACACGCCCGGGCAAATTCGCCGGGCGAGCCACCAAAGCCAGGAATCCACGCACCAGACTTGTGGTACGTGGGCCTGAGGGGCTTGTCATTGCCCCCTATGAGGTCCAGGAAACTGGAACCCCGATACCTGGGTGAACAAAACATGTTCACCCATTGGTCGCAAACCTCCCGCATGGCCTTGGCCCTCAGGGAGTCGATGGAAGTTTGGGGCCTAGGCCCCGCAGCAACAACCAGACCCTTGGCCTGTCGAACGGCCTCGGATAACATAGGGAACTTGTGCTTCAAGGGCACAACCCAGAACACTAGGCGATGAGCAGGGTCCGCAGAGAACCACTCATCAAGAAGATGGCACACCGCCAGGGAGTGAGCCTGGCCAGCATGTACCGAGGGATCCAACGCACGCGAGACAGAGCCCGCAGAGTGCGTATATAGGACAATAGTAGAGGCCCCTCCATAGCCAACTGCCATGGAGAGGCCCAGCCGAACCGAAAGGAGAGCAGCATCAGGGGCCGTCACCCTCCTGGCAGCCCTCCTGGTCTCACGGACACAGGAGAGCCCATAGAAGACAGACGCAGCCGCAACTGCCTGCCTCGCCGCCACGGGAAGCCAGTGTGAACCAGCTGCCACGTGGAGCGTAAGATCATCCTCCTCAGCACGTCGCACGGACCTGCCAAGGTCGGAGAGGAAAGCCCTCCGAGCCTCATCATCAGCCCGGGAAGGAATAGAGTGCACCGTGATCCGGTCGTTAAACCGATCACGAAGCCGAAGACCAGGCCTTGCCGCGTCATCAAACACGTCAAACACCTCGGTGAGAGAGGGGAGAACCTGCTGGATCTCCATGACTGCACTCTTGACCTTGGGCTTGTGACCCTCGGCCATGAGAGCGACAGAGCGGGGATGCGGAGTCGCATCGCCGCTATACTCCCTCCCCAAGAGCGACCTGAGGGGGTGGGAGGAACCCAGAGTCGCCACACGGTACATCGTATGCTTGGCAAGCTTCTGGAGGTGAAGGCGAATGGGCAGGAGGCCTGCGAGGGCCTCCACTGCTCCAGTCGGGGAGGTGCGAAAAGCACCAGTAACCCACAGGGCAGCGCGACGCTGCATCTGTGTGAAGAGAGCCAGGACGCCCTTGTTAGGGCGGCCAGCATGATACCAGAGGCGAAACCCATAGGTAGCTATGGGCAGCACACACGAACGGTAGAGGAGCCTCTTCTGTTCAGGAAGAAGGCCCCTGGTAGAGTTACCTAGCATCCTCATGGCGCGAACCGTAGAGAATGACTTGGTAGTGTAGTAACAAACATGCTCCTTAAAATTCAGAGCACGGTCGAAATAAAAGCCCAGGTACCGCCAAAACGGCTTAGGGCGCAGAGGAGTATCGCCAGTGAACGGGGCAAAGCCCAGGTCAATGGCAGGATTATCATCCCCCGGCTTGTGGGAGAAGTTGAAGAACTCGGACTTGTCGTGTTCAAGAACGAGTGCAAAAGCAACAAAGAGGGCATGTACAATAGTGTATGCCCGCTGCAGCGCAGCAACGTTGTCAGCCCACAACTTGGACTGAACAATCAGGGTACCGTCATCGACATACGAAAGCATGTCGACGGACAGGCCCACGGCTCTGGCCCTCCGGTAAAACAGGTAAACCAGCGGAGCCAGGCAAAGGGCAGAGAGGACGGGGGACAGGGCAGAGCCCTGGCCCACACCCACATCGGCCTCGAAAGGATCAGAGAGCACACCGCCCCAGGAGTATGAGGTACGGCGGCCCACAAGGTAAGACGCAAAGAACCGGACCAGCTCAGGGGCCAGCCCGGACTTGCACATGATAGCCAGAAGCATATCATGGTTGAGAGAAGGAAAGAACTGCGCGATGTCAAAAGCCACCATGCTAGTCTTGAGACCCTTCGCCCACCCGGCACAAACCAGATGGGTAAGGACCAAGCCAGCATCCTCCGTAGAGCGTTGGGAAATCCCCCCGAGCTGATTTGGATGAAAAACGTTCCATTTGACGCAGTCAAACTGGAGACGGCGCGAGATCATTTTCTCGACAAGTTTCCCCATGGTGTTCAGCAGCACAATAGGCCGGAACATCTTGGGGGTAGAGTAGGAGGGCTTCCCCGGCTTCGGTATGATAACCGAGGTAGACTCCTTGAAGTGACTGGGCCAGCAGCCCACACGAACGCAGGCGTTGGCCACAGAGAGGAAAAACTCACGCACACGATAGTGGCCGAGTAAACTCTTAAGGTGGGACCACGTAATGTGGTCCGGGCCTGGAGAGGAGTGCCCGGAGCAGGCGGCTAACGCCTCCAACATCTCGGGTGCCTGGAAAGGGTACCACTCCCTGACGTCATGGTCAGGGAGCTCGTCAAGCACGGACGGATCACATGCACGGCCAGAAGCCGCGTTGTAGGTACCATGAAGGGCCCGGAACAAATCCGGGAGGTCATGGCAGGGCCTGCCCTGATAGGACAGAGCCTCCACCGCAGGATGCTTACGCTGCTGAACCCAGGCCATAAGGTCCCAGGGACGCTTGTTAGCTGTGGCAATCTCCGCGATGCGAGCATCGAAGAAGACACGCTTGGCGCGTTTACACGCAGCCCTAAAAGCCCGCCATGACTCCGGGGAGGGAGCAGCACGGTGGGCGGCGATAAGCTCGGAGCACTCCGGACCCCACCAGGGCTTAGAGCGACCGACAATGAAGGCCTCCTTTGAGTGGGAGGCCCACGCCCGGGAAATGATCTCGGAGACGGTCGCAACCGCCCTCTCAACCACCTCCGGGGTGTCCAGGGCAGAGACCAAGGCCCCCACCCCTTCTGCGACCTCGTTGAGGAAGGCTACTTCCTCATCCGAGTCCCGTTTAATGACCTGCTTCCAGGCCCCCGCAAGGAACCTAGAGGTGGGAAGAACAACGGTCAGGGGGGCGTGATCCGACGCGCCCCGATGATCGAGATCAATGACGGGCTTGAGCTCATCGCCCCTAGCTACCGGAAGGAAGACCAAATCTATAACCGAAGGGTTCAGATTACGATCATGGGGAAAATGGGTAGGGCCCGGTACCACAGGGAGCACCAGATCCAGCCCGAGATCCGACGCAGCCTCCAGAAGGGACTGCGCCACACCCGGATGGGGGATCCGATCAGGATCCCACACGCGCGAGTGACAGTTAAAGTCACCCCCCATATAGAACAGGGGGGGAAGTTCATCCGCCAAGCCTCCGGAGAGAAGCCTGATGGCAGTGTGCCTGTCGTCTGAGTAGACGTTCAGAAGATGGATCGGCTCCCCCCCGAAAAACAGGGACAGAAGCAGCAGATCGCGATTGTCAACCAGATCACGCCTAAACGCGGGCCGGAGAGGCTTAAGCCGGTTATGGACATAAGCCATAACCCGCGGGTTGAGGTCACCAACCTTAGGTGGGACCATGCACGTCCATTCCGGATGGATCGGTGCACCGATTACATCATCGCCCTCCTTAGAGCGCAATGAGGGAGCTGACCGAACCGTCCTCCAGGGCGGTTCTTGGAAAAAGAGCACATCAAAATCAAATTTGAGAGTCTCCAGGTGTACATCAACTAGCGTGTAACTACGGTTGACATTCTGCGAGAAAACCCGGATCTCCTGTACACTAGTTGTCCTAGGCATGAGGAGGTCGTGAGTTAGCGGAGGTGCGAGGCGAGGTCTGCCTGGACCTTACCTCAGAATACTGCTTGCGGAACCATTCGGCATCAAACCATTTGGCCCACCAAGGACAGTGGTCCCTATCATAGGGAGCGTGATCGCCACCGCAGTTGCGGCAGTGAGGGGGGTGAGGGCAGGGCTCGCCCTCGGGAGTGGCGGGAGATGGGTTCTTGCCACCATGGGCCTTACAGCACCCAGCCATTGAGCGATGGTTAGCCTCAGAGTGAGGCTCGCCACAGAGGGGGCACACGGCGAACCGGGCCTTGCAGACCTGAGAGGTATGACCCCACTTCCAGCAACGCTGGCAGAGAGACACACCCTGTCGTGGTTTGGCGGCCCTAATAGGGCAAGCCCGAGTACCGACGGCCAAGGAATGGTCGACCATCTGACGTGCAACGGAACCCGTGCCAGAGTCCCAGATTTCGAACCACACCGTGCAAGAGTCGGAGTGGGCGGAGTTACGCTTGACCCAAGGAGGGCCAACGAGGAACTGGAAGCCCCGGTGAGAGGACTGCCGCATGATATTCTCGATCGCCTGGCGGTCAATGACCTGCCCATTGGGACCGAGACGAGGAACATCACAAACCCTCATGAAGGATTTGGATGAGGGAACGGTAGCCTGGGGTCTAGACCCCTGGGGAAAGTAACGCGATGCCCATCCAGAGATGAGAGTCACGTCGGCGTCCTTGGCGACGTCATTCGTCGCCAGAGAGTACCCATCATACGCAGGTGAGACCTGCGTGACGACGAGGGGGGATTTGGCCACTTCAAGGGCGCAATTGACGGCCCCATTCATGTTGGAGAGATCTCTCAGGGCGGGCTTGTCACCGTGAAAGATAATGAGAACCTGGCGCCGAGAGGGGCCAGCAGTAGTCATCCTCGGGCGCTTGGGTTTGCGCTGCGAGGAGGAAGAGGGGGACGGGGAAGCGGGACCACCCTTACCAATGGTGTGGGCGATCTGCTCCGGGGTAAGATGAGGGAACGCCTTCACCATGGCCGCAATAGCAGCGACCTGGGCAGAGGCATCCCTCGAGGGGGGAGGCGACCCCTTAGCCACCTGCGCAAATGAACGCTTACGCGCATTCGGCTTGGTGGCCTCATTGACCTTAGGGGGCGGCCCAAGTGGGAACTTGGCCGCCACCGCATAGGTGCGCCCCTTTGCAGAGGCATTGCCCGAGGAGGTGCCGGCCTGCGAAGGACCGGGTCTCGAGGCAGGAGCGGCACCCTGGGCTCCTCCAGAGGGAGGAGGAGGGGCCGGGGCCTTCCCTTTGCCCTTATCCCAACGAGCAGGAGGGGGGTTAGGAGCCGACCCAGCAGCAGAGGAATCTGGGGCCGTGTCTGGCGCCAGATCCATAGAATCGCCCGGTGGAGGGGCGGCACCCCCAGAGGGGGCGTCACCCATCCCCTGACGGATGGAGGGGGGGACATCAGAGATGCCCCGGACAATAGTCCTGGCCGTAAGCCCCCGAAGGGTGGCCGTAGACGTGCGGTTCACTGGAACATCCAGCAAACCCACACGAGACATTGTCTCCAGGGTGTTGCTCACAGCCCTGAAGAGCTCAGTGGTCTCAGGGTCACCGAGGTCGAGACCCCGGCCCCTCTCGCGTAGCCATCCATTGGCCACTCTGAGCGATTGCCCTATCGCAGCTAGAGCCGGTCCCGGCCCATCCGAAGGAGGGGCCTCCAAACGAAGAGGGGAAACCGGTGGCGGGGCGAACAGACCGCCGCCAGGAGCGTCGGCTGGGTGAGAACCCGAGGCATCGGACATGTCGTCGTCGTCGTCGGATCCTGCAGCGGATCGGGGGCGTTTGGAAGCCCTGGAGTCGGGTCGAACGGGCCTGGTAGGGGTCCTATCTTCCGGAGGTGATTCGACGGCGGCGGACCCATCGTCGAGAAAGGAGAGGCCAGGGGCGGCTGGGAGGGGCTCATGAGCACCCGCCATCAAGTCGTCCACTAGGGCCCGGGGGCCAGGGGGATGCCTGGGCGCGGGGGACTGGAGAGTGTCCAGCGGATCACCAGGGGAAGGTTGGCCCGCAGCGGAAGATCCGCCACGATCCGCCCTCCCCCCTCGGAGTTGGTCGGAGGCCCTTGTCGAGGGCATAGGATGGTACTTCTGGATCGAAGATCCAACAGGAATTGGCACAGAGAAATGAGATTTGGTGAGGTGGAAAGTTGTGGCTGTGCTAGTACTGATGGGAGTACCAGAACAAGAAGCGCGTGCCCCTCCCCCCTCTTCCCACGGCAGCCCGGGCCACTCATGGGCCAACGTAGCTGCCTCCCCCCCCACTGTCTCTGCCTCCAGCTGGACTGGGTGCCTCATTGCGCTCTCCCGGGCCTTCCCAGATGCCTCTCCTGAGGAACTTGAACGCATGGCACGCACCAAGGGCGCCTCACCTCCCACCAACAAAAGTGCCCCGGGCTCGGCTTTGGCCAAACCGAAACCCAGATTCATGTCCACCACCAAAGGCCCAACGCGTCGTGAGGTCATACTGGCCCTCCCCTCACCCCCACCGGCAGTACTTGACCTCCCCGGCATCGTCGACTCAGCCAACCGAGGCCTTGTCGCATCCTCCTCCTCCTGCCGCGTCCTTTCCATCTCCAGGGACAAAACTGCAGCCCGCCTGCTCTGTCGAGACGTCCCCAACGATGAGGATGTCCACACTATCTGCGCCTGGGCTTCTAAAGTCATTGAAGGCGGAATCTCTGAGGCCGGCAAAGCCTGATCCAAGTCTTACCTTAAGGTGCTAGACGTCCCCTGCACCGGAGGCCCTGCCTCCTATCCTGAGGTCCGCCGCCTAGTCTGTGAAGCCCTCTCTCGCTCCCCCCTGGCCCCCCATTTCCAGATTGTATCCCCTCCCCGCCCCTCACGCAACAACAGAGGTGCTGACACTGCTACTGTCTGGTTCGAGATTTGGGACTTGCAGGCCGGAACTGCTGCTGACACAGTGGCCAATCGCACCATACCCATCCTTGGCAACGTCTGCCGCATTCGTAAAGCCACCGCTCGCCCAGGCGTCCCTCTCTGCTCCTGATGTTGGACCTGGGGTCACACAGTCAACGTCTGCAGGCATTTCAATATTGCTTGCCCCATCTGTGGTGGCCCCCACAAGGAGGAAAACCACCGCTCTCACGCTACTTGCTGCCAGGGCAAACCCAAGGCCAACCCCCCAGTCCCAGCCACCCCCCGAGACCAACCCTGCCCTCATGGCACCAAGTGTCGCAACTGCGACGGTCCCCACCCCGCCAATAGCACCAAGTGCCCCTTCTGGCACCATCACTTCGAGCCCAAGTGGATCGAAGGCCACGTCAACAGACAGACCCTTCTGAGGGAGACCATCCGCGCAGAACAGCGCTGTGCCTGCGCTGAAGCCGCGGCCGCCTCCTCTGCTCCTCCTAATGTCTGTACATGATTTGTCAGACACTGTCCCCCTCCCCTTCCCTGACGCGCCTTTTGCCCGCCCTTTCCTCCACTCTCCCACCCCTGATCTGGCTGTTCCCCCCTCCACTTCCCCCTTTCCCTTCCCGGAGCGCCCTACTGGCAGGCTGTCTTCGGCTGACTCTCTCTCTGTGGTCTCACAAAATGTAGCACGCAACTATTCTCTTCTGGAATCTCTTCTGATTGCCCTGTCTGCTCTGGCTGTTGACTTGGTCTTTGTGCAAGAACCCCCCTGGAAAATCATCAGGTATGTCCTTTCTGCTACTGACAAAAGGGGTGCCCCTGTTATCGGCGGCCCCCTCCATCCGGACTGGGATTGCCTTGTCTCTCCTGGCAACAAGACTAATCCTGACTCTCCCTCACGCCCCCGGTCGATGGTATTTATCCACAAATCCCTCCGCCCCCTCCGCCCCTCCCTCCGCCGAGATATAGCCCCACACCGGGACATATCCTGGCTGTCCCTTTTCTTCCCCACCGGCCCCACACACCTGGTAGGTATCTATAATGACATGCATGACTCTGCTCTATCCTTCCTGGCAGACAAACTCTCCCTCTCCTCCCATTCCTGCCTCTGCATGGTTGGAGACTTCAACATCCGATCATGCGAATGGGATCCCTCATACCCTACACACCCCGCTAGGGCCACCCGACTCCTCAATATGACAGAATCACTCTCATTAACCAGGGCTCTACCCTCTAAACCCCAACCTACGTTCTACCCCAGGGACCATAACAAATCCTCCACTGTCATAGACTTAGCCTTCTTCTCGAACGGACTTCCCGTCTCCGAGTACCACGTCCTACCTCACCTCCGACTACCATCTGACCATGCCCCCCTGGCCTTTACTCTCCCCATCCCCTCCAAAATCCCCTTTGTCCGGAAAACCGTGATAAAGATTGACTCCGAAGAAGAAACCTCCTTCCTCGATGCAGTCTCACACGGCTTAAGCTCCCTTCCTTCCTCCCACCCCCTACACTCAGCCAAAGACGTTGAGGCATTTGCCTCCTCCCTCATGACCATCATCTCTAACACCTGGTATGCCAACTCAAAAGCCTCCCTCGTCTGCCACCGATCCAAGCCATGGTGGAATGACAATTGCTCTCTCCTCCTGGACTCATACAGGTCCACACCTTCCAAGGAAGCTTGGGGTTCATTCCGCTCTGGCTGCCGAACTGCCAAACAAACATACTACGAAGCACTGGCTAAAGACATAGTGGTCACCAACAAGCGGCCCTGGGACTTAATGTCTTGGGTGGGCCCATGCTCCCTACCAGCCATAGACGCTGTTGTTGACCCCAGGACCTCCAAGCCCTGTGTTACCCAAGGGGAACTCTTTGACGCACTGGGCTCCCACTTCTTCAATGCAAAGGACCGCACAATGGACCTCTCAGGACTCGGTTACCTCCCCGAACAGAACCCCCGCGTCTGGGTCCCCTTTACCCCACCCAAACTTGACGAGGCCCTAGCAGGCACTTCTAACCGGTCTGCTGCTGGCCCTGACCACCTCACATGGCGACACCTAAAAAAACTGACATCCCACCCATCCTGCCACTCTGCTCTCCTTGCCCTTGCCAATGCTTGTGTTGAACATGGACACTGGCCTTCCTACTTCAAAGATTCCACCACTGTCGTTATCCCCAAACCCCCCAAGCCCTCCCACACTAAACCTGGGGACTTCCGACCCATCACACTCCTTAATACTATGGGCAAACTTTTTGAGAAAATGCTGGCCACTCGACTCCAATTTGCGGCTGTCTGCCATGCACTCGTTCATCCCCGCCAACTGGGAGGCATTGCCGGTCGCTCCACCGAGGACGCCGGCCTTTACCTGACCCACCTCGTCCATGCTGGATGGGCCAAGAACATGGTCACCGGAGTGGTCGCCTTCGATGTCGCCCAGTTTTTCCCCTCCCTGCATCACTCCACTCTCATTGCCATACTATGCCACCAGGGTTTCCCCCCCCAGGTTCTCTCTTTCTTCGAGTCCTATCTTGTGGGCCGCACCACTTCCCTATCCTGGGGAGCAAGCATTGTCTCCAACCCCATGGACTGCTCTGTTGGGGTTGTCCAAGGCTCCGCCCTCTCTCCAGTGCTGTCATCCCTCTTCCTGGCGCCCGTTCTCTACATTGCAGATCACCTATTCTCCCTCGACCCCCTCCTCCAGTGTGTTGACTTCCTATCTTACGTCGACAATGGCCTCATTGTGTCACGAGGCAAACAGTGGGAAGACGTGACTCCCCCACTGATCAAAGCATATGGGATTGTCTTCCAACTTCTGTCCGACTTTGGACTGGTCCTAGAGCACTCCAAAACTGAGTTGTTCTTCTTCTCCAGAAGACACAACAAATCTTTCCCTTCTTTAGACCTGGGCTATGCCCCCTTCACTGGCAGCACCCCCCTTCAACCGTCCCCCGTATGGCGCTACCTGGGTTTCTGGTTCGACCCCCGGCTATCTTTCAAGGAACATGTGGCCTTCTATGTGAACAAATTGTTCTCCCTCCTGGGCGCCATGCGCCTATTGGGTAACTCATCCCACGGCCTAAGTCCTTCCCACAAACGCCTTCTCTATCGTTCCTGCGTCATCCCTTTAATGACATATGGCTCATCTCTCTGGTTCCATGATGCAGCTCGCATCAAGGGACTCCTCAAGCAGCTCAGGGCCTCGCAGTGGCGTGCCGCCTTGTGGATCACGGGGGCATTCCGCACCTCCCCATCCCAAGGAGTCGAAGCCATAGCAGGCCTTTTGCCCATCCACCTACACTTGAGGAAACTACAAACCCGGAGCACTATGCAGATAGCATCTCTCCCCCACACTCACGGAATCAACTCCCTCCTTACCAACGCGTCCACCACCGAACGGCACCCCCTCTCCCTCCCCTTCCTCACTGCCAGACAGAAACGTATCTCTGGCTCCGCCCTCGCCTACATGGATGCAGCACTTCCCTCCATCATAGGCGACCCCATCCTCCGGTCTCACCCCCTAGCTGAACCTGGCCTCCGCATCCTAGACAGATTTGCCAACCGGCTCACCTTCCTCACTCCCCCCTCCCCTTGCTCCAGAAAAGACCTATCCTCATGGTGCAACTCTGTTCTGGACTCAGCTCTTTCCCGCGCTCTTTTCTCTCCTAGCACTCTTGTGATTGGTTTTGATTCATCTTCCCCTCCCTCACGTCTCTCTGGTTTCTCCTCCCGAGTCTCCTATGTTGCCTCTGTAGACAATGTAATTGTATGCTCGGACTCTGCTGACACCGGTTCCCTCACAGGTACTGACTCTGAAAGACTTGCTTTCTCTTTTGCTCTCTCTTCCTTACTCCCTCTCTTTAGTGATAGTATCTCCTCTCTTTTCATACTCACTGATTCCCCCTCAGTGGTGCGGGCTGCACTCTCCCCCTCCCCCTCCTCCGGTCAGCATACCTCCCTTCAGGTCGCATCTCTCCTCATCCTGTGGTTCCAAAATTCGGAAGTGCACACCATCACCATTGCACATTCCTTGTCCCATTGGAAACTCTCTGTACATGGGCAGGCCCACGCCCTAGCTTCCGTGAAACCACATCCACCCTTCTCGACCTCGTCCCCCGTCTGGGCGTCATCTATCCAGAAGTTAAGTACAAAACACGTCATCAGGGAGTGGCAACTTGCCTCCTCCCCCCCATCCACCCTAGGGTCACAGTTTATGCCCCTCTCACACTGCAATGAACCTATCCGCCCCTCCTACTTCAAGGACGGGTCTTTCATCTCCTCAATAGCAAAAAAACCCCCCTCACTCACCGCTCACCTAACGCGCTGCATCCTCAACCACGCGCCCACTGGCGAATATCGCTCATGGTTCTTCCCCAACGAGCCAACCTCCTGCCCTTGTGGCTTCCCCTTCCAATGGCGCGACCACATCCTTTGGTCCTGCCCCCTATACACCCGTCACTGGACTTGGACACAAGACAGTGGCACCAACTACTACATGGACCTTAACAACCTCATCGTCTTCCTCCAGAATAACCCCTTGGCATTCTCCTTCCCCCCCAACCCGGGAGGCACTGCTGACCGACACTCTTCCCCACCCCCCCTACCTACCTAGCCCGCCCGCTGGTATGTACCTTTCTCCATTTCTCCCACTCTCTAGTCCCCTAGTCAGCTTCTTTCCTACCATGGGCACTTGAAGCCCTCACTCAGTACATCGGACGATGTTGGACCCCTACGGAGTCCATCTGTAGAACTCTCACATTGTAGTAGCTACTTCTCCTGTAGTAGATAGCTGCCGCGGACTGCTACCACGCACCGCATTATAAATTGTTGATTTAAAAAAAAAAAAAAAAAAAAAAAAAAGGGCACAACCCAGAACACTAGGCGACGAGCGGGGTCCGCAGAGAACCACTCATCAAGAAGACGGCACACCGCCAGGGAGTGAGCCTGGCCAGCGTGAACCGAAGGGTCCAACACATGCGAGACAGAGCCCGCAGAATGCATGTACAGGACAATAGTAGAGGCCCCTCCATAGCCAACCGCCATGGAAAGGCCCAGTTGAACCGAAAGGAGAGCAGCGTCAGGGGCTGTCACCCTCCCGGCAGCCCTCCTGGTCTTGCGGACGCAAGAGAGCCCATAGAAGACAGACGCAGCCGCAACTGCCTGCCTTGCTGCCATGGGAAGCCAGTGTGAGCCAGCTGCCACACGGAGCGTAAGATCATCCTCCTCAGCATGTCGCACGGACCTGCCAAGGTCGGAGAGAAAAGCCTTCCGAGCCTCATCATCAGCCCGAGAAGGAATAGAGTGCACCGTGATCCGGTCATCAAACCGATCACAAAGCCGATGACCAGGCCTTGCTGCATCATCAAATGCGTCAAACACCTCAGTGAGGGAAGGGAGAACCTGCTGGATCTCCATGACGGCACTCTTGACCTTGGGCTTGTGACCCTCAGCCATCAGAGCAACAGAGCGGGGATGCGGAACCGCATCGCCACTGTATTTCCTCCCTAAGAGCGACCTGAGGGGGTGGGAAGAGCCCAGAGTTGCCACTCGATATATTGTACGCTTGGCAAGCTTCTGGAGGTGAAGGCAGATTGGTAGAAGGCCTGCAAGGGCCTCTACCACTCCAGTCGGAGAGGTGCGAAAAGCACCAGTAACCCACAGGGCAGCACGACGCTGCATCCGGGTGAAAAGAGCCAGAATGCCCTTGTTAGGGCGGCCAGCATGATACCAGAGGCGAAACCCATAGGTAGCTATGGGCAACACACACGAACGGTAGAGGAGCCTCTTCTGTTCGGGAAGAAGGCCCCTGGTAGAGTTACCTAGCATCCTCATGGCGCGAACCATAGAGAACGACTTGGTAGTGTAGTAACAAACGTGCTCCTTGAAATTCAGAGCATGGTCGAAATAAAAGCCCAGGTACCGCCAAAACGGCTTAGGGCGCAGAGGAGTATCACCAGTGAACAGGGCAAAGCCCAGGTCGATGGCAGGATTATCATCCCCCGGCTTGCAGGAGAAGTTGAAAAACTCGGACTTGTCGTGCTCAAGAACAAGTGCAAAAGCAACAAAGAGGGCATGTACAATAGCATACGCCCACTGCAGAGCAGCAACGTTATCAGCCCACAACTTGGACTGAACAATTAGGGTACCGTCATCGACATACGAAAGCATGTCAACGGGCAGACCTGTGGCCCTGGCCCTCCGGGAAAACAGGTAAACCAGAGGAGCCAGGCACAGGGTGGAGAGAACGGGGGACAGGGCAGAGCCCTGGCCAACGCCCACATCGGCCTCGAAGGGATCGGAGAGCACGCCGCCCCAGGAGTATGAGGTACGGCGGCCCACAAGGTAAGACGCAAAGAACCGGACCAGCTCAGGGGCCAGCCCGGACTTGCGCATGATAGCCAGAAGCATATCATGGTTGAGAGAAGGAAAGAACTGCGCGATGTCAAAAGCCACCACGCTAGTCTTGAGACCCTTTGCCCACCCGGCACGAACCAGATGGGTAAGGACCAAGCCAGCATCCTCCGTAGAGCATTGGGAAATCCCCCCGAGCTGGTTTGGATGAAAAACGTTCCACTTGACACAGTCAAACTGGAGACAGTGCGAGATCATCTTCTCGACAAGTTTCCCCATGGTGTTCAGCAGCACAATAGGCCAGAACATCTTGGGGGTGGAGTAAGAGGGCTTCCCCGGCTTCGGTATGATAACCGAGGTAGACTCCTTGAAGTGACTGGGCCAACAGCCCACGCGAACACAAGCATTGGCCACAGAGAGGAGAAACTCGCGCACACGGTGGTGGTTGAGTAGACTCTTAAGGTGGGACCACGTAATTGCTAGATTTTTGGTGTAAGGGGGTCCCACTCGGATGCTAAGGGATCCTAGTGAACGAGGGAAGCGCCGATGTATTCAGATACGCGGACAAGGGAAATGATATCCCAAGTCCGCTGCTTATATACAGTTCTGTAGACTATGCTATCTATAGATACTGCACACAGACCAACGCACAGACCATGTCATGTCACAAGTGTGACGTGACATGTTGGAGGAGACATGTAGCAACAAGTCATACGATATAGGAGAAATGAACAGAAGGAGGAACGCTTACCTCGTCGACCAGTTATGGTGTAACCGAGATGGCCGAGACCATCCGGTTGCACACTCGACCGGGACACCCAATTCCAACAATACTCCTCAGTGGGAAGGGCCCTAATGAGGGACATGGAGGCAAGTTCCTCATCCAGCTGCTGCAGAGTGAAGCCCTTGGGGCACAAATTCGCGATTTTGCACATATTTTTGTCCACCCTGTTCATGAGAGCCTGCAGGGACTCATCCTCAGCCTTCCTGATGCTGAAGAGGTCGTCATATGTAGACAAGGCAGCTGGCTGGCTGTTCCTTATGGTGGAGCCTGAGCAGAGGATCCATTTCAACTCGATCCAGGATGATCCTGTGAAGATGTGGACTGCCCTGGAGCAAGTACACCTCCAGAAGCGAGCTGGGACGCGTTTTAACGCGTATGACAACCTCTTCAGCATCAGGAAGACCGAGGATGAGTCCCTGCAGGCTCTCATGAACAGGGTGGACAAAAATATGTGCAAAATCGCGAATTTGCGCCCCAAGGGCTTCACTCTGCAGCAGCTGGATGAGGAACTCGCCATCGCTTCTTGTTCTGGTACTCCCATCAGTGCCAGCACAGCCACAACCTCCTACCTCACCAAAACTCGTTTATCTGTGCAAGCTCCTGTTGGATCTTTGATCCAGAAGTACCATACTATACCCTCTTTGTTTTTTTGTTTTTTTTTTTAATCAAATATATTTTACGTGGTGCCCAAACGCAGTCCACGCCTACTAGTTAAGGACATAACTAATAAGAAGTCCGTATTCGACAATACAAACATAAGAAAATTGGCATTAAAGGCGCCACGACCTGAAAGACCGCTCTCGATCAACCGAGAGGGAATGGGAGATATGGGCACGCACAAACGCGAGCACTGCCCAGAAATGCTGGGTGCCAAGGGTCCCCTGCCCCCCTGACGGGGGGCAGTATGCGTCAATTCGCAGCAGGCCCCTATGGTTGCCCAACAGCTCGCAGAGGGTTGTGCCCCCTAGGGGGCTGAGGTGTCAATTCACCCTAAGTCCCTACGCCCGCCACCCAGGGGCAGCAAGGGGGATTGACCAACTGGGCCACTGCCAGGCAGTTACCTGACGCCCCCCCAAGGGGGGGCTTGGGGCTCAAACATGAAAGCTGAGGGATTCATGTTGAAGAACATGGTTACGTGGCCCGTACAAGTTGGGAAACCTCGCAACCGGTGGTAGTCCGGACAGGACACAAAGATGTGGTGCCTCGTCTGAAGGCGGGCCCCACAACTGCAGCCTTGCGGCTCAGTAGGATGAAACCTGGCACGGTACTCCCCAATAGGGGTGTGGCCAGTGAAGGTGCGGCACGCTCAGGCAAATTTGCCAGGTGAGCCTCCAAAGCCAGGAATCCACACACCCAACTTGTGGTACATGGGCCTAAGGGGCTTGTCATTGCCCCCTATGAGGTCCAAGAAACTGGAACCCCGATACCTGGGCGAACGAAACATGTTCACCCATTGGTCGCAAACCTCCCGCGTGGCCTTGGCCCTCAGGGAGTCGATGGAAGTTTGGAGCCTAGGCCCCGCAGCAACAACAAGACCCTTGGCCTGCCGAATGGCCTCGGATAACATAGGGAACTTGTGCTTCAAGGGCACAACCCAGAAAACTAGGTGACGAGCAGGGTCCGCAGAGAACCACTCGTTGAGAAGACAGCATACTGCCAGGGAGTGAGCCTGGCCAGCATGGACCGAGGGATCCAACGCATGCGAGACAAAGCCCACAGAGTGCATGTAGAGGACAATAGTGGAGGCCCCTCCATAGCCAACCGCCATGGAAAGGCCCAGCCGAACCAAAAGGAGAGCAGCATCAGGGGCCGTCACCCGTCCGGCAGCTCTTCTGGTCTCGCGGACGCAAGAGAGCCCATAGAAGACAGACGCAGCCGCAACTGCCTGCCTTGCGGCCACGGGAAGCCAGTGTGAACCAGCTGCCACACGGAGCGTAAGATCATCCTCCTCAGCACGTCGCACGGACCTGCCAAGGTCGGAGAGAAAAGCCTTCCGAGCCTCATCATCAGCCCGAGAAGGAATAGAGTGCACCGTGATCCGGTCATCAAACCGATCACGAAGCCGAAGACCAGGCCTTGCCGCATCATCAAACGTGTCAAACACCTCAGTGAGGGAAGGGAGAACCTGCTGGATCTCCATGATGGCACTTTTGACCTTGAGCTTCTGACCCTCAGCCATAAGAGCAACAGAGCGGGGATGCGGGATCGCATCGCCACTGTATTCCCTCCCTAAGAGTGACCTAAGGGGGTGGGAAGAGCCCAGAGTTGCCACTCGGTATATCGTGCGCTTGGCAAGCTTCTGGAGGTGAAGACGGATGGGCAGAAGACCCGTGAGGGCTTCTACCACTCCCGTTGGAGAGGTGCAAAAAGCACCAGTGACCCACAGAGCAGCCCAACGCTGCATCTGCGTGAAAAGGGCCAAGACACCCCTGTTAGGGTGGCCGGCGTGATACTAGAGGCGAAACCCATAGGTAGCTATGGGCAACACACACGAACGATAAAGAAGCCTCTTCTGCTCAGGAAGAAGGCCCCTGGTAGAGTTACCAAGCATCCTCATGGCGCGAACCGTAGAGAACAACTTGGTAGTATAGTAACAAACATGCTCCTTGAAATTCAGAGCACGGTCGAAGTAAAAGCCCAGGTACCGCCAAAACGGCTTAGGGCGCAGAGGAGTATCACCAGTGAACGGGGCAAAGCCCAGGTCAATGGCAGGGTTATCATCCCCTGGCTTGCAGGAGAAGTTGAAGAACTCAGACTTGTCATGTTCAAGAACAAGTGCAAAAGCGACAAAGAGGGCATGTACAATAGCGTATGCCCGCTGCAGAGCAGCAACGTTATCAGCCCACACCTTGGACTGATCAATTAGGGTACCATCATCAACATATGAAAGCATGTCGACAGACAGACCCGCGGCCCTGGCCCTCCGGTAGAACAGGTAAACCAGAGGAGCCAGACAAAGGGCAGAGAGAACGGGGGACAGGGCAGAGCCCTGGCCCACGCCCACATCGGCCTTGAAGGGATCGGAGAGCACGCCGCCCCAGGAGTATGAGGTATGGCGGCCCACAAGGTAAGACGCAAAGAACCAGACCAGCTCAGGGGCCAGACCAGACTTGCGCATGATAGCCAGAAGCATATCATGGTTGAGGGAAGGAAAGAACTGTGCGATGTCAAAAGCCACCACGCTAGTCTTGAGACCCTTTGCCCACCCAGCGCGAACCAGATGGGTAAGGACCAAGCCAGCATCCTCCGTAGAGCATTGGGAAATCCCCCCAAGCTGGTTTGGATGAAAGACGTTCCATTTGACACAGTCACACTGGAGACGGTGCGAGATCATCTTCTCGACAAGTTTCCCCATGGTGTTCAACAGCACAATGGGCCGGAACATCTTGGGGGTGGAATAAGAGGGCTTCTCCGGCTTCGGTATGACAACCGAGGTAGACTCCTTGAAGTGACTGGGCCAGCAGCCCACGCGAACGCAAGCGTTAGCCACAGAGAGGAGAAACTCGTGCACGCAATAGTGGTTGAGTAGGCTCTTGAGGTGGGACCACGTAACGTGGTCCGGACCTGGAGAAGAGCGCCCGGAACAGGCAGCTAGTGCCTCCATCATCTCGGGTGCCTGGAAGGGGTACCACCCCCTGACATCATGGTCAGGGAGATCGTCCAACACAGACGGATCACAGGCGTGGCCCGAAGCTGTGTTGTAAGTGCCATGAAGGGCCTGGAACAAATCCGGGAGGTCATGGCAGGGCCTGCCCCGATAGGACAGAGCCTTCACTGCAGGGAGCTTCCATTGCTGAACCCAGGCCATGAGGTCCCAGGGACACTTGTTAGCTGTGGCAATCTCCGTGATGCAAGCATCAAAGAAGACGCGCTTGGCGCGCTTGCATGCAGCCCTAAAAGCCCGCCACGACTCCGGGGAGGGAGTGGCGCAGTGGGCAGCAATGAGCTCGGAGCACTCCTGGCCCCACCAGGGCTTGGAGCGACCGACAATGAAGGCCTCCTTAGAGTGGGAGGCCCACGCCTGGGAGATGATCTCGGAGACGGTTGCAACCGCCCTCTCAACCACCTCCGGAGTGTCCAGGGCAGAGACCAAGGCCCCCACCCCTTCTGCGACCTCGCCGAGGAAAGCAGCTTCCTCATCCGAGTCCTGTTTAATAACCCGCTTCCAGGCCCCTGCAAGGAACCTAGAGGTGGGAAGAACAATGGTCAGGGGGGTGTGATCCGACACGCCCCGATGATTGAGATCAATGACGTGTTGAAGCAGGAACATCGGGGGACTGCTGAGGAGTCCTAACAGCGAAGAAACGAATCGATTAGGTGGAGAACTGAGCTGTGGACAGCTGTGAGAGACGAGGACTCTAAGTAGCTAAACTACTCACCTGTGGACAGCTGTGAGAGACTAGAAGTCCCAAACTTGTCCACAGGTGCAACTACACTACCTGATCACATGACATGTTGATCTAAGCGTCCTGTGCTATCTACAAGTCCACAAACCACAACACAAGTCCACAGGACTGCCAGAGCACTCCTAACATGACGGGCTTGAGCTTGTCGCCCCTGGCCACAGGAAGAAAGATCAAATCTATAACCGAGGGGTTCAGATTACAATTGTGAGGAAAGTGGGTAGGGCCCGGCACTACAGGGAGCACCAGATCCAGCCCGAGATCTGACGCAGATTCCAGAAGGGACTGCGCCACACCCGGGTGAGGGATCCGATCAGGATCTCACACATGCGAGTGACAGTTAAAGTCACCCCCCATATAGAACAGAGGGGGAAGTTCGTCCGCCAAGCCTCCAGAAAGAAGCCTGATGGCAGTGTGCCTGTCGTCCGAATAGACGTTCAGAAGATGGATTGGCTCCCCCCCGAAGAACAGGGACAGAAGCAGCAGATTGCGATTATCCACCAGATCGCGTCTAAACATGGGCCAGAGAGGCTTAAGCCGGTTATGGACATAGGCCATAACCCGCGGGTTCAGGTCACCAACCTTGGGCGGGACCATGCATGTCCACTCCAGGTGGAGTGGAGCACCGATTACCTCATCACCCTCCTTAGAGCGCGTTGAGGGAGCAGAGCGAACCGTCCTCCAGGGCGGTTCCTGAAAAAAGAGTACATCAAAATCACATTTCAAAGTCTCCAGGTGTACATCAACTAGCGAATAACTATGATTGACGTTCTGGGAAAACACCCAGATCTCCTGTACACTGGTTGTCCTAGGCATGAGGAGGTTGTGAGTTAGCAGAAGTGCGAGGCAAGGTCTGCTTGGACCTTACCTCATGATATTGCTTGCGGAACCATTCGGCATCATACCGTTTGGCCCACCAAGGGCAGTCCCTGTCGTAGGGAGCGTGTTCACCACTACAGTTGCGGCAGCGAGGGGGGTGAGGGCATGGTTTGCCCTCGGGGGTGGCGGGAGAGGGGTTCTTGCCCTTGTGGGCCTTACAGCACCCAGCCATAGCGCGGTGGTTAGCCTCAGAGTGAGGTTCGCCACAGAGGGGGCACATGGCGAACCGGGCCTTGCAGACTTGCGAGGTGTGGCCCCACTTCCAGCATCGCTGGCAGAGAGACACGCCCTGTCGAGGTTTGGCGGCCCTGATAGGGCAAGCCCAAGTACCGATGGCCAACAAACGGTCAACCATCTGGTGTGCAACGGAACCCATGCCAGAGTCCCAGATTTCGAACCACACTGTACAAGAGTCAGAGTGGGCAAAGTTGCGCTTGACCCGGGGGGGGCCAACAAGAAACTGGAACCCCCTGTGAGAGGATTGCCGCATGATGTTCTCGATCGCCTGGCAGTCAATGACCTGGCCATTGGGACCGAGACAAGGGACGTCACAAACCCTCATAAAGGACTTGGACGAGGGAATGGTAGCCTGGGGCCTAGACCCCTGGGGAAAGTAGTGCGATGCCCACCTGGAGATGAGGGTCATGTCGGCATCCTTGGTGACGTCATTTGTCGCCAGAGAGTATCTGTCGTACACAGGTGAAACCTGTGTGACAATGAGGGGGGATTTAGCCACTTCAAGGGCCCGGTTAACGGCCCCATTCATGTTGGAGAGGTCCCTCAGGGCGGGCTTGTCACCATGAAAGATGATAAGGACCTGGCGCCAAGAGGGGCCAGCAGTAGTCATCCTCGGGCGCTTGGGCTTGCGCTGCGAGGAGGATGAGGGAGAAGGAGAAGCGGGACCGCCCTTACCAATGGTGTGGGCAATCTGCTCCGGGGTAAGATGAGGGAATGCCTTCACCATGGCTGCAATAGCAGCGACCTGGGCAGAGGCATCCCTCGAGGGGGGAGGCGACCCCTTGGCAACCTACGCAAACGAACGCTTCCGCGCATTCGGCTTGGTGGCCTCGTTGACCTTAGGGGGCAGGCCAAGTGGAAACTTGGCCGCCACCGCATAGGCGTGCCCCTTTGCAGAGGCATTGCCCAAGGAGGTGCCGGCCTGCAAAGGACCGGGTCTCGGGGCAGGAGTGGCACCCTGGGCTCCTCCTGAGGGAGGAGGAGGGGCCGGGGCCTTCCCTTTGCCCTTATCCCGACGAGCAGGAGGGGGGTTAGGAGCCAACCCAGCAGCAGCGGAATCTGGGGCTGTGTCTGGCACCAGATCCATAGAGTTGCCTGGTGGAGGGGCGGTACCCCCAGAGGGAGCATCACCCATCCCCTGACGGATGGAGGGGGGGACATCAGAGATGCCCTGGACAATGGTCCTGGCCGTAAGCCCCCGAAGGGTGGCCGTAGACGTGCAGTTCACTGGAACATCCAGCAGACCCACATGAGACATCGTCTCCAGGGTGTTGCTCACAGCCCTGAAGAGCTCGGTGGTCTCAGGGTCACCAAGGTTGAGACCCCGGCCCCTCTCGCGTAGCCAACCATTGGCCACTCTGAGCGACTGCCCTATCGCAGCTAAGGCCGGCCCCGGCCCATCCGAGGGAGGGGCCTCCAAATGAAGGGGGGAAACCGGTGGTGGGGCAAACAGACCGCCGCCTGAGGCGTCGGCTGGGTGAGAACCCAAGGTGTCAGACATGTTGTCGTCGTCATCGGATCCTGCAGCAGATCGGGGGTGTTTGGAAGCCCTGGAGTCGGGTTGAACGGGCCTGGTGGGGGTCCTATCTTCCAGGAGTGACTCAACAGCGGCGGACCCATCATCGAGAAAGGAGAGGCCAGGGGCGGCTGGGAGGGGCTTGAGAGCACCCGCCATCAAGTCGTCCACTTGAGACCGAGGGCCAGGGGGATGCCTGGGCGCGGGGGACTGGAGAGTGTCCAGCGGATCACCAGGGGAAGGTTGGCCCGCAGCGGAAGATCCGCCACGATCCGCCCTCCCCCCTCGGAGTTGGTCGGAGGCCCTTGTTGAGGGCATAGTATGGTACTTCTGGATTGAGGATCCAACAGGAGCTTGCACAGATAAACGAGTTTTGGTGAGGTAGAAGGTTGTGGCTGTGCTGGCACTGATGGGAGTACCAGAACAAGAAGCAATGTGCCATACTATGCCCTCAACAAGGGCCTCCGACCAACTCCGAGGGGGGAGGGCGGATCGTGGTGGATCTTCCGCTGCGGGCCAACCTTCCCCTGGTGATCCGCTGGACACTCTCCAGTCCCCCGCGCCCAGGCATCCCCCTGGCCCTCGGTCTCAAGTGGACGACTTGATGGCGGGTGCTCACAAGCCCCTCCCAGCCACCCCTGGCCTCTCCTTTCTCAATGATGGGTCCGCCACCGTCGAATTGCTCCCAGAAGATAGGACCCCTACCAGGCCCATTTGACCCAACTCCAGGGCTTCCAAACGCCCCCGATCCGCTGCAGAATCTGATGACGACGACGACATGTCCGACACCTCGGGTTCTCACCCAGCCGACACCTCAGGCGGTGGTCTGTTTGCCCCACCACCGGTTTCCCCCCTTCATTTGGAGGCCCCTCCCTCGGATGGGCCGGGGCCGGCCTTAGCTGCGATAGGGCAGTCGCTCAGAGTGGCCAATGGTTGGCTACGCGAGAGGGGCCGGGGTCTCAACCTTGGTGACCCTGAGACCACCGAGCTCTTCAGGGCTGTGAGCAACACCCTGGAGACGATGTCTTGTGTGGGTCTGCTGGATGTTCCAGTGAACTGCACGTCTACAGCCACCCTTCGGGGGCTTACGGCCAGGACCATTGTTCGGGGCATCTCTGATGTCCCCCCCTCCATCCGTCAGGGGATGGGTGATGCCCCCTCTGGGGGTGCCGCCCCTCCGCCGGGCAACTCTATGGATCTGGCGCCAGACACAGCCCCAGATTCCTCTGCTGCTGGGTTGGCTCCTAACCCCCCTCCTGCTTGTCAGGATAAGGGCAAAGAGAAGGCCCCGGCCCCTCCTCCTCCCTCGGGAGGAGCCCAGGGTGTCGCTCCTGCCCCGAGACCCGGTCCTTTGCAGGCTGGCACTTCCTCGGGTAATGCCTCTGCAAGGGGGCGCACCTATGCAGTGGCGGCCAAGTTTCCACTTGGCCCGCCCCCTAAGGTCAACGAGGCCACCAAGCCAAATGCGCGGAAGCGTTTGTCCAAGCAGACCTCACCTCGCACTTCCGCTAGCTCACGACCTCCTCATGCCTAGGACAACTAGTGTACAGGAGATCCGGGTGTTTTCCCAGAATGTCAACCGTAGTTACGCGCTCGTTGATGTACACCTGGAGACTCTAAAATCTGATTTTGATGTTCTCTTTTTCCAAGAACCGTCCTGGAGGACGGTTTGCTCTGCTCCTTCAATGCGCTCCAAGGAGGGCGATGACGTAATCGGTGCCCCGCTCCATCTGGAGTGGACATGCATGGTCCCGCCTAAAGTTGGTGACCTGAACCCGCGGGTTATGGCCTATGTCCATAACCGGCTTAAGCCTCTCCGGCCTGCGTTTAGATGCGATCTGGTGGATAATCGCAATCTGCTGCTTCTGTCCCTGTTCTTCGGGGGGGAGCCAATCCATCTTCTGAACGTCTATTCTGACAACAGGCACACTGCCATCAGGCTTCTTTCTGGAGGCTTGGCGGACGAACTTCCCCCTCTGTTCTATATGGGGGGTGACTTTAACTGTCACTCATGTGTGTGGGATCCTGATCAGATCCCTCACCCGGGTGTGGCGCAGTCCCTTCTGGAAGCTGTGTCGGATCTCAGGCTGGATCTGGTGCTCCCTGTAGTGCCGGGCCCTACCCACTTTCCCCACAATCGTAATCTGAACCCGTCGGTTATAGATTTGATCTTTCTTCCTGTGGCCAGGGGCGATGAGCTCAAGCCCATCATCGATCTCGGTCACCGGGGCGTGTCGGATCACGCCCCCCTGACCGTTGTTCTTCCCACCTCTAGGTTCCTTGCAGGGGCCTGGAAGCGGGTCATTAAACAGGACTCTTTTTTTTTTTTTTTTTTTTTTTAATCAAATATATTTAACATGGTGCCCGAACGCAGTCCATGCTTACTAGTTAAAACAAAACTAATAAGAAGTCCGTACCAGACGAGTACAAACATAAAATATCTGGCATTAAAGGCGCCGCAACCTGAAAGACCGCTCTCGATCAACCGAGAGGGAACGGGAGATGGGGGGGCATGTAAACGAGAACGCGGCCCAGAAATGCTGGGTGCCAAGGGTCCCCTGCCCCCCTCCAGGGGGGCAGTATGCATCAATTCGCAGCAGGCCCCTACGGTCGCCTGACAGCTTGCAGAGGGTTGTGCCCCCTAGGGGGCTGAGGTGTCACTTCACCCTAAGTCCCTACGCCCGCCACCCGAAGGCAACGAGGGGGATTGACCAACTGGGCCACTGCCAGGCAGTCGGGGGCTAACCCAACAGCCACCAGGCAGTTACCCGACACCCCCCCGAGGGGGAGCTTGGGTTTCAAACATGAAAGCTGAGGGATTCATGTTGAAGAACATGGTTATGTGGCCCATACAGGTCGGGAAACCACGCAACCGGTGGTAGTCCGGACAGGACACGAAGATGTGGTGCCTCATTTGAAGACGGGCCCCACAACTGCAGCCTTGCGGCTCGGTAGGATGAAACCTGGCACGATACTCCCCAATAGGGGTGTGGCCAGTGAAAGTACGACACGCCTGGGCAAAATCGCCGGGCGAGCCACCAAAGCCAGGGATCCATGCACCAGACTTGTGATACGTGGGCCTGAGGGGCTTGTCATTGCCCCCTATGAGGTCCAGGAAGCTGGAACCCTGATACCTGGGTGAGCAAAACATGTTCACCCATTGGTTGCAAACCTCCCGCGTGGCCTTGGCCCTCAGGGAGTCGATGGAAGTTTGGGGCCTAGGCCCCGCAGCAACAACGAGATCCTTGGCCTGCCGAACGGCCTCGGACAACAAAGGGAACTTGTGCCTCAAAGGCACAACCCAGAAAACTAGGCGACGAGCAGGGTCCGCAGAGAACCACTCGTCAAGAAGACGGCATACCACCAGGGAGTGAGCCTGGCCAGCATGTACCGAGGGATCCAACGCACGCGAGACAGAGCCCGCAGAGTGCGTATACAGGATGATAGTAGAGGCCCCCCCATAGCCAACAGCCATGGAGAGGCCCAGCCGGCTGCTGGCCTAGTCACTTCAAGGAGTCTACCTCAGTTATCTATCATACTGAAGCCGGGGAAGCCCTCTTATTCCACCCCCAAGATGTTCCGGCCCATTGTGCTGTTGAACACCATGGGGAAACTTGTTGAGAAAATGATCTCGCGCCGTCTCCAGTTTGACTGCGTCAAATGGAACATCTTTCATCCAAACCAGCTCGGGGGGATTTCCCAATGCTCTATGGAGGATGCTGGCTTGGTCCTTACCCATCTGGTTCGCGCCGGGTGGGCAAAGGGTCTCAAGACTAGCGTGGTGGCTTTTGACATCGCACAGTTCTTTCCTTCTCTTAACCATGATATGCTTCTGGCTATCATGTGCAAGTCTGGGCTGGCCCCTGAGCTGGTCCAGTTCTTTGCCTCTTACCTTGTGGGCCGCCGTACCTCGTATTCCTGGGGCGGTGTGCTCTCCGATCCATTCAAGGCTGATGTGGGGGTGGGCCAGGGCTCTGCCCTGTCCCCCGTTCTCTCTGCCCTTTGTCTGGCTCCCTTGGTTTACTTGTTTTACCGGAGGGCCAGGGCCACGGGTCTGTTGGTGTTAGGAGTGCTCTGGCAGTCCTGTGGACTTGTGTTGTGGTTTGTGGACTTGTAGATAGCACAGGACGCTTAGATCAACATGTCATGTGATCAGGTAGTGTAGTTGCACCTGTGGACGAGTTTGGGACTTCTAGTCTCTCACAGCTGTCCACAGCTTGTCCATTCGTTTCTAGCTCAGTTCTCTGCTCAATTGATTCGTTCTTTCGCTGTTAGGACTCCTCAGCAGTCCCCCGACGTTCCTGCTTCAACAGGTTATGGGCCCCGGGCTATAACAGCCACGAATCGCGTTTTCTTCGAACACACTCTTTGGCAACTCCTCATACACTCTCTTAACTCTCTCATTCCTCCTCTCTGCTCTCCCCCATCGCTTCCCCAGCCTCCTGCATCATTCCCCTGCTTGCCACGTCGTCTACAATGTCCAGCAACAGTCCGAAATTCGAGAAACTCAATGCTGGCAACTATCCTACCTGGGCTGGAGAGATGGAAGCTTGGTTTAGGGCATCTGGCCTGTGGAGAATTGTCTCTGGGCAACAGCTAAGTCCCTCCTGCTCCTCTCCCCCCACTGAGGCAGAGTCCACTCGAAAGGAGGCCTGGGAGGCCAAGTTGGACAAGGCAGCTGGCTGGCTGTTCCTTATGGTGGAGCCTGAGCAGAGGATCCACTTCAACTCAATCCAGGATGATCCTGTGAAGATGTGGACTGCCCTGGAGCAAGTACACCTCCAGAAGCGTGCTGGGACGCGTTTTAACGCGTATGACAACCTCTTTAGCATCAGGAAGGCCGAGGATGAGTCCCTGCAGGCTCTGATGAACAGGGTGGATGAAAACATGCACAAAATTGCGAATTTGCGCCCCAAGGGCTTCACTCTGCAGCAGTTAGATGAGGAACTCGCCTCTATGTCCCTCATTAGGGCCCTGCCCACTGAGGAATACTCCTCCTTCACCTCCTCTCTGTTACTGATGGACAAACTTGACAAGGCCTCTGTGCACCAGGCCTTCATCACAGAGGACAACCAGCGCTGCAGACGAGCTACGGACCTTCCCCCCTCCTCTCAGGCACTTGCAGCAACCTCCCGGACCGCTCCTTCATCCGTGAAATGCGAGTTTTGTCACAAGTCTGGACACATCATGGCCAAGTGCTATGCCTTCGAAGATGCACAGAAGGAGGCACAGCAGGCGACTCGCGATAGAGCCTCGAATGGCAGCTCCAGGCGTTGTAGGCAACATGCCAACAAGGCCCAGGACTCCCCTGCACCTTCCCCTGCCGCCTCAGGCTCCAAGAACGCGCTCCAGACCTCCGAGTTTGCTGGGAATGCCAGTGTAGTCTCTTTTTTTTTAAAAAAAAATCAAATGTATTTTACGTGGTGCCCGAACGCAGTCCACGCCTACTAGTTAAAAGCATAACTAATAAGAAGTCCGTATCCGACAATACAAACATAAGAAAATTTGGCATTAAAGGTGCCGCAACCTGAAAGACCGCTCTCGATCAACCGAGAGGGAACGGGAGATGGGGGAGCGTAGACGAGAACGCAGCCCAGAAATGCTGGATGCCAAGGGTCCCCTGCCCCCCACCAGGGGGGCAGTATGCGTCATTTCGCAGCAGGCCCCTACAGTCGCCCGACAGCTTGCAGAGGGTTGTGCCCCCTAGGGGGCTGAGGTGTCACTTCACCCTAAGTCCCTACGCCTGCCACCCAAGGGCAACGAGGGGGATTGACCAACTGGGCCACTGCCAGGCAGTCGGGGGCTAACCCAACGGCCACCAGGCAGTTACCCGACGCCCCCCCGAGGGGGAGCTTGGGTTTCAAACATGAAAGCTGAGGGATTCATGTTGAAGAACATGGTTACGTGGCCTGTACAAGTCGGGAACCCTCGCAACCGGTGGTAGTCCAGACAGGACACGAAGATGTGGTGCCTCATTTGAAGACGGGCCCCACAACTGCAGCCTTGCGGCTTGGTAGGATGAAACCTGGCACAGTACTCCCCAATAGGGGCGTGGCCAGTGAATGTACAACACGCCCGGGCAAATTCGCCAGGCGAGCCACCAAAGCCAGGGATCCACGCACCAGACTTGTGATACGTGGGCCTGAGGGGCTTGTCATTGCCCCCTATGAGGTCCAGGAAACTGGAACCCCGATACCTGGGCGAACGAAACATGTTCACCCATTGATCGCAAACCTCCCGGGTGGCCTTGGCCCTCAGGGAGTCAATGGAAGTTTGGGGCCTAGGCCCTGCAGCAACAACAAGATCCTTGGCCTGCCGAACGGCCTCGGATAACATGGGGAACTTGTGCTTCAAGGGCACAACCCAGAAAACTAGGCGACGAGCAGGGTCCGCAGAGAACCACTCATCAAGAAGGCGGCACACCACCAGGGAGTGAGCCTGGCCAGCGTGTACCAAGGGATCCAACGCACGCGAGACAGAGCCCGCAGAGTGCGTATATAGGATGACAGTAGAAGCCCCCCCATAGCCAACCGCCATGGAAAGGCCCAGCCAAACCAAAAGGAGAGCAGCATCAGGGGCTGTCACCCTCCCGGCAGCCCTCCTGGTCTCACGGACGCAAGAGAGCCCATAGAAGACAGACGCAGCCACAACTGCCTGCCTCGCCGCCACGGGAAGCCAGTGTGAACCGGCCACCACACGGAGCGTAAGGTCATCCTCCTCAGCACGTCGCACAGACCTGCCAAGGTCAGAAAGAAAAGCCTTCCGAGCCTCATCATCAGCCCGGGGAGGAATAGAGTGAATCGTGATCTGGTCATCAAACCGATCACGAAGACGGAGGCCGGGCCTTGCTGCATCGTCAAATGCATCAAACGACTCGGTAAGGGAGGGGAGAACCTGCTGGATCTCCATGACAGCGCTCTTGACCTTGGGCTTGTGACCCTTGGCCATAAGAGCGACAGAACGGGGATGCGGGGTCGCATCGCCGCTGAACTCCCTCCCTAAGAGCGACCTAAGGGGGTGGGAGGAACCCAGAGTTGCCATGCGATATATCGTGTGCTTGGCGAGCTTCTGGAGATGAAGACGAATAGGCAGGAGGCCCGCGAGGGCCTCTACCGCTCCAGTCGGAGAGGTGCGAAAAGCACCAGTGACCCACAGGGCAGCGCGACGCTGCATCTGCGTGAAGAGAGCCAGAACGCCCTTGTTAGGGCGGCCAGCATGATACCAGAGGCGAAACCCATAGGTAGCAATGGGCAGCACACACGAATGGTAGAGAAGCCTCTTCTGTTCAGGAAGAAGGCCCCTAGTAGAATTACCCAGCATCCTCATGGTGCGAACCGTAGAGAACGACTTGGTAGTGTAATAGCGAACATGCTCCTTAAAATTCAGAGCACGGTCGAAGTAGAAGCCCAGGTACCGCCAAAACGGCTTAGGGCGCACTCAAAGAGCACCTCAGCCATGGACAGGACAGTCTCAGAGCTTGAGAAGCACTTCCAACTTCGAGATCTAGGCCCAACCACCTTCCTGCTCAATATCCAGATCACTCAGGACCTTCCCAATCGCACCATATCCCTCTCCCAAGCCCACTATGTCGACTCTATGCTCAAACGGTTCAATATGGATGATTGTAACCCTGTGAAGACACCTATGGCTCCAGGACTGGACTTGTGCAATCTCGAGGTCACTCCTGAGGAGCAGGAACAGATGAGATCTATTCCCTACCTCAGTGCAGTGGGCTCCCTGCAGTATCTGGCCACCATGACTTGTCCAGATATCGCTTATGCGGTCTCCTACCTTGGCAGGTTCAATCACAAGCCTGGGCTTCAGCACTGGGCTGCTGTGAAGCATCTATTTTGCTATCTGAAGGGTACAGCCGATTACCAGCTCGTCTACAGAGGCTCTGACAACCAGGAGCTGTTTGTGACTTACTCTGATGCTTCCCATGGCGATTGCAAGGAGACAGGTCGAGCTACAGGTGGATATGTGACTCTGGTGGGTGGTGGAGCTGTAGGATGGTCCTCGAAGCGTCAGAGCTTTGTTACACTGTCCACTACTGAGGCTGAGTATGTGGCAGCTGTTGAGGCTGGCAAGGAGATCCACTGGATGAGGAACATTCTGTCTGAGATAGGCCACATTATTCCCTTCCCCTCGACTCTACATGTGGATAACAAGTCTGGGATCCAAGTGGCCAAGAATCCGGAGCACCATGGGAGGATGAAGCATCTGGACCTTCGCTTTTACTGGCTTCGAGATGCTGTGGAGGCAGGATCCATCAATCCAGTGTATGTGCCAACCACTGAGCAGGTAGCTGACATTTTGACCAAGGCAGTTGGGGTGCCTACTGTGGAGTTCACAGTGCCACTGCTGGGTCTGAGTCGAGCTGGATGATGTGTGAGGACATGTCAGATCAGGGGGGTGTGTTAGGAGTGCACTGAGGACTTGCAGAGTTGTGTGCACTCAGTTGTGCTCTGGCAGTCCTGTGGACTTGTGTTGTGGTTTGTGGACTTGTAGATAGTACAGGACACTTAGATCAGTAGGTCATGTGATCAGGTAGTGTAGTTGCACCTGTGGACGAGTTTGGGACTTCTAGTCTCTCACAGCTGTCCACAGGTGAGTAGTTTAGCTACTTAGAGTCCTAGTCTCTCACAGATGTCCACAGCTTGTTCCCTCGTTTCTAGCTCAGTTCTCCACCTAATTGATTCGTTTCTTTGCTGTTAGGACTCCTCAGCAGTCCCCCGACGTTCCTGCTTCAACAAAATCCCCCCTCGTCATTATGCAGGTGAAACCTGCGTATGATGGGTACTCTCTGGCAACGAACGATGTTGCCAAGGATGCCAACGTGACCCTCATCTCCGGATGGGCATCGCGTTACTTTCCCCAGGGGTCTAGACCCCAGGCTACTGTTCCTTCATCCAAGTCCTTCATGAGGGTTTGTGATGTCCCTCGGCTCAGTCCCAATGGGCAGGTCATTGACTGCCAGGCAATCAAGAATATCATGCGGCAGTCCTCTCACCGGGGCTTCCAATTCCTTGTTGGCCCACCTCAGGTCAAGCGCAACTCCGCCCACTCCAACTCTTGCACGGTGTGGTTCGAGATCTGGGACTCTGGCACGGGTTCCATTGCACGTCAGATGGTCGACCGTTCGTTGGCCATCAGTACTCAGGCTTGCCCTATTAGGGCCACCAAGCCTTGACAGGGCGTGTCTCTCTGCCAGCGCTGCTGGAAGTGGGGCCACACCTCGCAAGTCTGCAAGGCCCAGTTTGCCGTGTGCCCTCTCTGTGGCGAACCTCACTCTGAGGCCAACCATCACGCTATGGCTGGGTGCTATAAGGCCCACAAGGGCAAGAACCCTTCTCCTGCCACCCCCGAGGGCGAGCCATGCCCTCACCCCCCTCGCTGCCGCAACTGTAGCGGCGAGCACGCTCTCTATGACAGGGACTGCCCTTGGTGGGCCAAATGGTACGACGCCGAATGGTTCCGCAAGCAGTATTCTAAGGTAAGGTCCAAGCAGACCTCGTCTCGCACCTCCGCTAACTCACGACCTCCTCATGCCTAGGACAACTAGTGTACAGGAGATCCGGGTGTTTTCCCAGAATGTCAATCATAGTTATTCACTAGTTGATGTACACCTGGAGACTTTGAAATGTGATTTCGATGTACTCTTGTTTCAGGAACCGCCCTGGAGGACGGTTCGCTTGGCTCCCTCAACGCGCTCTAAGGAGGGCGATGATGTAATCGGTGCCCCGCTCCATCCGGAGTGGATATGTATGGTCCCGCCCAAGGTTGGTGACCTGAACCCGCGGGTTATAGCCTATGTCCATAACCGGCTCAAGCCTCTCCGGCCCGCGTTTAGACGCGATCTGGTGGATAATCACAATCTGCTGCTTCTGTCCCTGTTCTTCGGGGGGGAGCCGATCCATCTTCTGAACGTCTACTCTGACGACAGGCACACTGCCATCAGGCTTCTTTCTGGAGGCTTGGCGGACGAACTTCCCCCTCTGTTCTATATGGGGGGTGACTTTAATTGTCACTTGCGTGTGTGGGATCCTGATCGGATCCCTCACCCGGGTGTGGCGCAGTCCCTTCTGGAAGCTGCGTCGGATCTCGGGCTGGATCTGGTGCTCCCTGTGGTGCCGGGCCCTACCCACTTTCCCCACGATCATAATCTGAACCCGTCGGTTATAGATTTGATCTTTCTTCCTGTGGCCAGGGGCAACGAGCTCAGGCCTGTCATTGATCTCGATCATCGGGGCGTGTCGGATCACGCCCCCCTGACTGTTGTTCTTCCCACCTCTAGGTTCCTTGCAGGGGCCTGGAAGCAGGTCATTAAACAGGACTCGGATGAGGAGGCTGCCTTCCTCGGCGAGGTCGCAGAAGGGGTGGGGGCCTTGGTCTCTGCCCTGGACACCCTGGAGGTGCATCGCTTCTTGTTCTGGTACTCCCATCAGTACTAGCACAGCCACATTCTTCCTCCTCACCAAAACTCACTTTTCGCATGCATTTGCTGTTGGATCTTCGATCCAGAAGTACCATCTCATGCCCTCAACAAGGGCCTCCGACCAACTCCGAGGGGGGAGGGCGGATCGTGGTGGATCTTCTGCTGCGGGCCAACCTTCCCCTGGTGATCCGCTGGACACTCTCCAGTCCCCCGCGCCCAGGCATCCCCCTGGCCCTCGAGCTCAAGTGGACAACTTGATGGCGGGTGCTCACGAGCCCCTCCCAGCCGCCCCTGGCCTCTCCTTTCTCGACGATGGGTCTGCCGCCGTCGAATCACTCCCGGAAAATAGGACCCCTACCAGGCCCGTTCGACCCGACTCCAGGGCCTCCAAATGCCCCCGATCCACTGCAGGATCCGATGATGATGACGACATGTCCGACGCCTCGGGTTCTCACCCAGCCGACGCTCCTGGCAGCGGTCTGTTCGCCCCACCACCGGTTTCCCCTCTTCGTTTGGAGGCCCCTCCTTCGGATGGGCCGGGACCGGCTCTAGCTGCAATAGGGCAATCGCTCAGAGTGGCCAATGGTTGGCTATGCGAGAGGGGCCGGGGTCTCGACCTCGGTGACCCTGAGACCACCGAGCTCTTCAGGGCTGTGAGTAACACCCTGGAGACAATGTCTTGTGTGGGTCTGCTGGATGTTCCAGTGAACCGCACGTCTACGGCCACCCTTTGGGGGCTTACGGCCAGGACTATTGTCCGGGGCATCTCTGATGTCCCCCCCTCCATCCGTCAGGGGATGGGCAATGCTCCCTCTGGGGGTGCCGCCCCTCCACCGGGCGACTCTATGGATCTGGCGCCGGACACGGCCCCAGATCCCCCTGCTGCTGGGTCGGCTCCTAATCCCCCTCCTGCTCGTCGGGATAAGGGCAAGGGGAAGGCCCCGGCCCCTCCTCCTCCTTCGGGAGGAGCCCAGGGTGCCGTTCCTGCCTCGAGACCCGGTCCTTCACAGGCCGGCACTTCCTCGGGCAATGCCTCTGCAAAGGGGCGCACCTATGCGGTGGCGGCCAAATTTCCACTTGGCCCGCCCCCTAAGGTCAACGAGGCCACCAAGCCAAATGCGCGGAAGCGTTCATTTGCGCAGGTTGCCAAGGGGTCGCCTCCCCCTTCGAGGGATGCCTCTGCCCAGGTCGCTGCTATTGCGGCCATGGTGAAGGCGTTCCCTCATCTTACCCCGGAGCAGATCGCCCACACCATTGGCAAGGGCAGTCCCGCTTCTCCTTCTCCCTCCTCCTCCTCGCAGCGCAAGCCCAAGCGCCTGAGGATGACTACTGCTGGCCCCTCTCGGCGCCAGGTCCTCATCATCTTTCATGGCGACAAGCCCGCCTTGAGGGATCTCTCTAACATGAATGGGGCCATCAATCGTGCCCTTGAAGTGGCTAAATCCCCCCTTGTTGTCACGCAGGTCTCACCTGCGTACGACGGGTACTCTCTGGCGACCAACGACGTTGCCAAGGACGCCGATGTGACTCTCATCTCCGGGTGGGCGTCGCGCTACTTTCCCCAGGGGTCTAGGCCCCAGGCTACCGTCCCTTTGTCCAAGTCCTTTATGAGGGTTTGTGACGTCCCACGTCTCAGTCCCAACGGTCAGGTCATTGACCGCCAGGCGATCGAGAACATTATGCGGCAATCCTCTCACAGGGGGTTCCAGTTCCTTGTTGGCCCCCCCCGGGTCAAACGCAACTCCGCCCACTCCGACTCCTGTACGGTGTGGTTCGAAATATGGGACTCTGGCACGGGTTCCATTGCACGTCAGATGGTCGACCGTTCGTTGGCCGTCGGTACTCAGGCTTGCCCTATCAGGGCTGCCAAGCCTCGTCAAGGCGTGTCTCTCTGCCAGCGCTGCTGGAAGTGGGGCCACACCTCACAAGCCTGCAAGGCCCAGTTCGCCATGTGCCCCCTCTGTGGCAAGCCTCATTCTGAGGCTAACCATCGCTCAATGGCTGGGTGCTGTAAGGCCCATGGGGGCAAGAACCCATCTCCCGCCACTCCCGAGGGCGAGCCCTGCCCTCACCCCCCTCACTGCCGCAACTGCGGTAGCGACCATGCTCCCTATGACAGGGACCACTGTCCTTGGTGGGCCAAACGGTTTGACGCCGAATGGTTCCGCAAGCAATATTCTGAGGTAAGGTCCAGGCAGACCTCGCCTCGCACTTGTTGAAGCAGGAACGTCGGGGGACTGCTGAGGAGTCCTAACAGCGAAAGAACGAATCGATTGAGCAGAGAACTGAGCTAGAAACGAATGGACAAGCTGTGGACAGCTGTGAGAGACTAGAAGTCCCAAACTCGTCCACAGGTGTAACTACACTACCTGATCACATGACATGTTGATCTAAGCGTCCTGTGCTATCTACAAGTCCACAAACCACAACACAAGTCCACAGGACTGCCAGAGCACAACTGAGTGCACACAGCACTCCTAACACACCCCCCTGATCTGACATGTCCTCACACATCACCCAGCTCAACTCAGACCCAGCAGTGGCACTGTGAACTCCACAGTAGGCACCCCAACTGCCTTGGTCAAAATGTCAGCTACCTGCTCAGTGGTTGGCACATACACTGGATTGATGGATCCTGCCTCCACAGCATCTTGAAGCCAGTAAAATCGAAGGTCCAGGTGCTTCATCCTCCCATGGTGCTCCGGATTCTTGGCCACTTGGATCCCAGACTTGTTGTCCACATGTAGAGTCGAGGGGAAGGGAATAATGTGGCCTATCTCAGACAGAATGTTCCTCATCCAGTGGATCTCCTTGCCAGCCTCAACAGCTGCCACATACTCAGCCTCAGTAGTGGACAGTGTGACAAAGCTCTGACGCTTCGAGGACCATCCTACAGCTCCACCACCCACCAGAGTCACATATCCACCTGTAGCTCGACCTGTCTCCTTGCAATCGCCATGGGAAGCATCAGAGTAAGTCACAAACAGCTCCTGGTCATCAGAGCCTCTGTAGACAAGCTGGTAATCGGCTGTACCCTTCAGATAGCGAAATAGATGCTTCACAGCAGCCCAGTGCTGAAGCCCAGGCTTGTGATTGAACCTGCCAAGGTAGGAGACCGCATAAGCAATATCTGGACGAGTCATGGTGGCCAAATACTGCAGGGAGCCCACTGCACTGAGGTAGGGAATAGATCTCATCTGTTCCTGCTCCTCAGGAGTGACCTCGAGATTGCACAAGTCCAGTCCTGGAGCCATAGGTGTCTTCACAGGGTTACAATCGTCCATATGGAACCGTTTGAGCATAGAGTCGACATAGTGAGCTTGGGAGAGGGATATGGTGCGATTAGGAAGGTCCTGAGTGATCTGGATGTTGAGAAGGAAAGTGGTGGGGCCTAGATCTCGAAGCTGGAAGTGCTTCTCAAGCTCTGAGACTGTCCTGTCCATGGCTGAGGTGCTCTTCGAAATGAGGGTAATATCATCAATGAAAATAGGAGCAAGAACTCAGACTTCACCCTTCTGTCAGATGTACACAGAGCTGTCTGACTTGAGCCTGGTGTAGCCTAGAGCATCGAAAACAGAGTGAAGCTTCTTGTTCCACTGCCTGGCTGCCTGCTTGAGGCCATAGAGCGACTTCCTAAGCCTACAGACCATGTTAGGGCCTCCCTCGTGATATCCCTCAGGCTGCCTCATGTAGATCTCCTCATCCAAGTCACCATAGAGGAAAGCGGAGGAGATATCAACAGAACGAAGCTGGTAGCCCTCCTTGGCTGCCAGAGCAGGAATGAGCCTCAGAGAGGCAGGCCTGTAGGTAGGGGCGAAGACTTCGTTGAAATCGAAGCCAGGATGCTGGGAGTAGCCTTTAGCAACCAACCTGGACTTGTAGCACTCCACAGAGCCATCAGGATTGAGCTTGACTCGAAATACCCACCCACAGTCAATAGCTGTCTTGCCAGGAGGCAATTCGACGATGTCCCAGGTGTGGTTGCCTAGCAGAGAGGACATCTGGTCATTGCAGGCTGTCTGCCACCTAGGGCCATCTGGGCCACTAAATGCAGCCTTGAGAGTGCGAAATCCAGGATCCTCAGTGTTGCCAGCAAACTCGACCTCAAGGAAGCCATCATCAACAGCCAAGTCAGCTTCCTCCTCTTCATCACTGTCTGGAACGACAGGAGTAGGCTCTCTGACCTTCCACCACTCACCAGGAGGTCGCCTGACCCTCATGCCTCGTCTAGGCTTGAATGCAGGTGCAGGGGGAAGACCAGGTGAAGCAGGAGGGGCAGGAACACGAGCTGGAGCTGGGGCAGGAGCAGGGAGTGCAACAGGGAGTGCAGGAGCTGGCTCAGGAAGTGGTGTCACCTCTCAAGGAGGCACAGGCTCAACTCGAGGGACAGCAGCTGGCTCAGAGGGAGCCAGAGATGGACATGGAGTGTAGCACTCACCCCCTGAATCTGAGAGAGGTGGCACACCCAGGGAAGATGGAGCAACGCGAGGAGGGACTGGAGGCTGCAGGAGGGGACTGGTGGCGTCCGGAGTGGGCTCAGAGCGACTGGGGAAGGTAGAGGGCACAGGGGACTCAGGAGAGGGAGCTGAAGCGTTCAGCTTCGAGAGAGACAGGCCAGGGAAGTACCTCTCGTCGAAATCAGCTCTCTCCGAGATCCTCACCTGCTTAGTGACTGGGTTGTAGAACTTCCAAGCCTTGTAGCCAGTAGGATAGCCAATGAAGACACACTTCTCCATGTGAGAACCAAGAGAGGATCGCTTATCAGCCTGAATATGCACATAGGCAGTGCACCCCCAGACTCGAAGATGGGAAACATCAGCTTTTCGACCATAGAAGGCTTCATAGGGAGTGGTGGGGATAGGGGAAGTGGGGAGGCGATTCCAGACATGCACCATGGATGCAAGACACTCACCCCAGAAAGAATGAGGAAGACCAGACTCCGAGAGCATAGCAGTGATTCTCTCACCCATAGTCCTGTTAGCCCGCTCAGCAAGGCCATTCTGCTGAGGCCTATTGCGAGTAGAGTGCCTCCTCTCGATCCCAGCAGCTGTAGTGAACTCCAGGAAGCGATTAGACATGTATTCACCTCCCTTGTCATCCTGCAGAGCTCGCAGTTTGACTCCTAGCTGAGTCTCAGCCCAAGCCTTGAAAGATCTGAAGGCATCAAATGCCTCAGACTTCTTCTTGAGCAAGTACACCCCCCGAAATCGAGTTGAGTCGTCAATGAAGGTAATCCAGTACCTATAGCCCTGGTGGGTGGCCACAGGCAGGGGGCCATGCAAATCGGAGTGTACAAGCTCGAGAGGGGACCTGGAGTGGTTGGGAGACAAGGGGAAAGGGTTGGAGTGCATCTTGCCAGCCAGACAAGGCTCACAAATCGGATCAGGAGCCTCTCAAGAGTCAAGAACAAGCCCAGTGACCAGTTGCTGAGACACCATCTTCCTCACATCAGCATGATTGTGGTGAATAAAGCGACGATGCCACAAGGAGTAGTCAAGGGGGAGGGTACAGATGGTGCTGAGAGCGTTCTGGGAAGGTAGAGTGGTGCCTTCGAGCACAGCAGTGTTGTTGGAGCGAATCCTAGCACAGAATAAGATATCCTCAGCCCTCAGGAAGCTCATATGCGAAGCAGATACATGAATATTAAGCCCCTTGGCTCGAGTAAGGTATAGACATGATAGGAGGTTACTCTGAAGCTGGGGGACATGCAGAACTCGCGAAAACTCGACAGGCCTCGACTCCTTGCCCTCCACAAGTGGCTGGAACACCACAGAGCCCACTCCAGCTGAGAAAATGACCGAATCGTCGGCTAAGCGAATGGGAATGCGAAGGGGAGCATAGGAATGCATCCAGTGGCGATGAGGGGTCATATGAGAAGTGGCCCCAGAGTCTACAAGCCAGTCAATGTCAGGGGAAGGCTGTAGAGGCGAGGGAGAGACTACACTGGCATTCCCAGCAAACTCGGAGGTCTGGAGCGCGTTTTCGGGGCCTGAGGTGGCAGGGGAAGGTGCAGGGGAGTCCTGGGCCTTGTTGGCACGTTGCCTACGACGCCTGGAGCCGCCATTCGAAGCCCTATCGCGAGTAGCTTGCTGTGCCTCCTTCTGTGCATCCTCGAAGGCATAGCACTTGGCCATGATGTGTCCGGACTTGTGACAAAAATCGCATTTTACAGAGGAAGGAGCGGTCCGGGAGGTTGCTGCAAGTGCCTGGGAGGAGGGGAGAAGGTCCGTAGCTTGTCTGCGGTGCTGGTTGTCCTCTGTGATAAAGGCCTGGTGCACAGAAGCCTTGTCAAGCTTGTCCATGAGCAGAAGGGAAGAGGTGAAGGAGGAATACTCCTCAGTGGGAAGGGCCCTAATGAGGGACATAGAGGCGAGTTCCTCATCCAACTGCTGCAGTGTGAAGCCCTTGGGGCGCAAATTCGCGATTTTGCGCATATTTTCGTCCACCCTGTTCATGAGAGCCTGCAGGGACTCATCCTCGGCCTTCCTGATGCTGAACAGGTCGTCATACGTGTTAAAACGCGTCCCAGCACGCTTCTGGAGGTGTACTTGCTCCAGGGCAGTCCACATCTTCACAGGATCATCCTGGATCGAGTTGAAGTGGATCCTCTGCTCAGGCTCCACCATAAGGAACAGCCAGCCAGCTGCCTTGTCCAACTTGGCCTCCCAGGCCTCCTTTCGAGTGGACTCTGCCTCAGTGGGGGGAGAGGAGCAGGAGGGACTTAGCTGTTGCCCAGAGACAATTCTCCACAGGCCAGATGCCCTAAACCAAGCTTCCATCTCTCCAGCCCAGGTAGGATAGTTGCCAGCATTGAGTTTCTCGAATTTCGGACTGTTGCTGGACATTGTAGACGACGTGGCAAGCAGGGGAACGATGCAGGAGGCTGGGGAAGCGATGGGGGAGAGCAGAGAGGAGGAATGAGAGAGTTAAGAGAGTGTATGAGGAGTTGCCAAAGAGTGTGTTCGAAGAAAACGCGATTCGTGGCTGTTATAGCCCGGGGCCCATAACCTGTTGAAGCAGGAACGTCGGGGGACTGCTGAGGAGTCCTAACAGCGAAAGAACGAATCAATTGAGCAGAGAACTGAGCTAGAAACGAATGGACAAGCTGTGGACAGCTGTGAGAGACTAGAAGTCCCAAACTCGTCCACAGGTGCAACTACACTACCTGATCACATGACATGTTGATCTAAGCGTCCTGTGCTATCTACAAGTCCACAAACCACAACACAAGTCCACAGGACTGCCAGAGCACAACTGAGTGCACACAGCACTCCTAACAGCACTTCCGCTAGCTCACGACCTCCTCATGCCTAGGACAACTAGTGTACAGGAGATCCGGGTCTTTTTGCAGAATGTCAACCGTAGTTATGCGCTCGTTGATGTACACCTGGAGACTCTAAAATGTGATTTTGATGTTCTCTTCTTCCAAGAACTGCCCTGGAGGACGGTTCGTTCTGCTCCCTCAACGCGCTCTAAGGAGGGTGATGATGTAATCGGCGCTCCAATCCATCCGGAATGGACGTGCATGGTCCCACCTAAGGTCGGTGACCTTAACCCGCGGGTTATGGCCTATGTCCATAACCAACTTAAGCCTCTCCGGCCCGCGTTTAGACGCGATCTGGTAGATAATCGCGATCTGCTGCTTCTGTCCCTGTTTTTTGGGGGGGAGCCGATCCATCTTCTGAACGTCTATTCAGACGACAGGCACACTGCCATCAGGCTTCTTTCCGGAGGCTTGGCAGATGAACTTCCCCCCCTGTTCTATATGGGGGGTGACTTTAACTGTCACTTGCGCGTGTGGGATCCTGATCGGATCCCGCACCCGGGTGTGGCGCAGTCCCTTCTGGAGTCTGCGTTGGATCTCGGGCTGGATCTGGTACTCCCTGTGGTACCGGGCCCTACCCATTTTCCTCATGACCGTAATCTGAACCCTTCGGTTATAGATTTGGTCTTCCTTCCTGTGGCTAGGGGCGATGAGCTCAAGCCTGCCATTGATCTCGATCATCGGGGCGCGTCGGACCACGCCCCCTTGACCGTTGTTCTTCCCACCTCCAGGTTCCTTGCGGGGGCCTGGAAGCGGGTCATTAAACGGGACTCGGATGAGGAAGCTGCCTTCCTCGGCGAGGTCGCAGAAGGGGTGGGGGCCTTGGTCTCCGCCCTGGACACCCCGGAGGTGGTTGAGAGGGCAGTTTCGACCGTCTCCCAGATCATTTCCCGGGCGTGGGCTTCCCACTCAAAGGAGGCCTTCATTGTCAGTCGCTCCAAGCCCTGGTGGGGCCAGGAGTGCTCTGAGCTCATTGCTGCCCACCGCGCTGCTCCTTCCCCGGAGTCGTGGCGGGCCTTTAGGGCTGTGTGCAAACGCGCCAAGTGCGTCTTCTTTGATGCTCGCATCGCGGAGATAGCTACTGCTAACAAGCGTCCCTGGGACCTCATGGCCTGGGTTCGGCAACGTAAGCTCCCTGCGGTGGAGGCTCTGTCCTATCAGGGCAGGCCCTGCCATGACCTCCCGGATTTGTTCTGGGCCCTTCACGGCACCTGCAATGCGGCCTCTGGCCGTGCTTGTGACCCATCTGTGCTGGACGAGCTCCCTGACCATGACGTCAGGTTTGCCCGGGCGTGTCGTACATTCACTGGCCACGCCCCTATTGGGGAGTACCGTGCCAGGTTTCATCCTACCGAGCCGCAAGGCTGCAGTTGTGGGGCCCGTCTTCAAACGCGGCACCACATCTTCGTGTCCTGTCCGGACTACCACCGGTTGCGAGGTTTCCCGACTTGTACGGGTCACGCAACCATGTTCTTCAACATGAATCCTTCAGCTTTCATGTTCGAAACCCAAGCTCCCCCTTGGGGGGGCGTCAGGTAACTGCCTGGTGGCCGTTGGGTTAGCCCCCGACTGCCTGGCAGTGGCCCAGTTGGTCAATCCCCCTCGTTGCCCTCGGGTGGCGGGCGTAGGGACTTAGGGTGAAGTGACACCTCAGCCCCCTAGGGGGCACAACCCTCTGCAAGCTGTCGGGCGACCATAGGGGCCTGCTGCGAATCGACGCATACTGCCCCCCTGGCGGGGGGCAGGGGACCCTTGGCACCCAGCATCTCTGGGCCGTGCTCGCAGTTGCGCGGGCCCATATCTCCCGTTCCCTCTCGGTTGATCGAGAGCGGTCTTTCAGGTCACGGCGCCTTTAATGCCAACTTTTCTATGTTTGTATTGTCACATACGGACTTCTTATTAGTTCTGTTTTAACTAGTAAGCATGGACTGCGTTCGGGCACCATGTTAAATATATTTGATTATAAAAAAAAAAAAAAAAAAAAAAAAGACCATGACGTCAGGGAGTGGTACCCTTTCCAGGCACCCGAGATGATGGAGGCATTAGCCGCCTGCTCTGGGTGCTCTTCTCCGGGGCCAGACCACATTACGTGGTCTCACCTCAAGAGTTTACTCAACCACTATCGTGTGCGCGAGTTTCTCCTCTCTGTGGCCAATGCTTGCGTTCGCGTGGGATGCTGGCCCAGTCATTTCAAGGGATCTACCTCGGTTATCATACCGAAGCCGGGGAAGCCCTCTTACTCCACCCCCAAGATGTTCCGGCCTATTGTGCTGCTGAACACCATGGGGAAACTTGTCGAGAAGATGATCTCGCGCCGTCTCCAGTTTGACTGTGTCAAATGGAACGTTTTTCATCCAAACCAGCTCGGGGGGATCTCCCAACGCTCTACGGAGGATGCTGGCTTGGTCCTTACCCATCTGGTTCGTGCCGGGTGGGCAAAGGGTCTCAAGACTAGCGTGGTGGCTTTTGACATTGCGCAGTTCTTTCCTTCTCTTAACCATGATATGCTTCTGGCTATCATGCGCAAGTCCGGGTTGGCCCCTGAGCTGCTCCGGTTCTTTGCGTCCTACCTTGTGGGCCGCCGCACCTCGTATTCCTGGGGTGGGGTGCTCTCTGATCCTTTCAAGGCTGATGTGGGGGTGGGCCAGGGCTCTGCCCTGTCCCCCGTCCTTTCTGCCCTTTGTCTGGCTCCGCTGGTTTACTTGTTTTACCGGAGGGCCAGGGCTGCAGGTCTGTCCGTCGACATGCTTTTGTATGTCGACGACGGTACCCTTATCGTTCAGTCCAAGCTCTGGACTGACAACGTTGCTGCCTTGCAGCAGGCGTATGCTATTGTGCATGCCCTCTTTGTGGCTTTTGCACTCGTTCTTGAGCACGACAAGTCCGAGTTTTTCAACTTCTCCTGCAAGCCGGGGGATGATAACCCTGCCATTGACCTGGGCTTTGCCCCATTCACTGGCGATACTCCTCTGCGCCCTAAGCCGTTTTGGCGGTACCTGGGCTTCTACTTCGACCGTGCTCTGAATTTTAAGGAGCATGTTCGCTATTACACTACCAAGTCGTTCTCTACGGTTCGCGCCATGAGGATGCTGGGTAACTCTACCAGGGGCCTTCTTCCTGAGCGGAAGAGGCTCCTCTACCATTCGTGTGTGTTGCCCATAGCCACCTATGGGTTTCGCCTCTGGTATCATGCTGGCCGCCCTAACAAGGGCGTTCTGGCTCTCTTCACGCAAATGCAGCATCGCGCTGCCCTGTGGGTTACTGGTGCTTTTCGCACCTCTCCAACTGGAGCGGTGGAGGCCCTCGTGGGCCTCCTGCCTATTCGTCTTCATCTCCAGAAGCTTGCCAAGCGTACGATATATCGCATGGCGACTCTGGGCTCCTCCCACCCCCTTAGGTCGCTCTTAGGGAGGAAGTACAGCGGCGATGCGATCCCGCATCCCCGCTCTGTCGCTCTCATGGCCGAGGGTCACTGACCCAAGGTCAAGAGCGCCGTCATGGAGATCCAGCAGGTTCTCCCCTCCCTTACCGAGTCGTTTGATGCATTTGACGATGCAGCAAGGCCTGGTCTCCGTCTTCATGATCAGTTTGATGACCGGATCACGATTCACTCTATTCCTTCTCGGGCTGATGATGAGGCTCGGAAGGCTTTTCTTTCTGACCTTGGCAGGTCTGTGCGACGTGCTGAGGAGGATGACCTTACGCTCCGTGTGGTGGCCGGTTCACACTGGCTTCCCGTGGCGGCGAGGCAGGCAGTTGTGGCTGCGTCTGTCTTCTATGGGCTCTCTTGCGTCCGTGAGACCAGGAGGGCTGCCGGGAGGGTGACGGCCCCTGATGCCGCTCTTCTTTCAGTTCGGCTGGGCCTCTCCATGGCTGTTGGCTATGGGGGGGCCTCTACTATCATCCTGTATACGCACTCTGCGGGCTCTGTCTTGCGTGCGTTGGATCCCTCGGTACATGCTGGCCAGGCTCACTCCCTGGCGGTATGCCGTCTTCTTGACGAGTGGTTCTCTGCGGACCCTGCTCGTCGCCTAGTTTTCTGGGTTGTGCCTTTGAAGCACAAGTTCCCTTTGTTGTCCGAGGCCGTTCGGCAGGCCAAGGATCTTGTTGTTGCTGCGGGGCCTAGGCCCCAAACTTCCATCGACTCCCTGAGGGCCAAGGCCACGCGGGAGGTTTGCGACCAATGGGTGAACATGTTTCGCTCACCCAGGTATCGGGGTTCCAGCTTCCTGGACCTCATAGGGGGCAATGACAAGCCCCTCAGGCCCACGTATCACAAGTCTGGTGCATGGATCCCTGGCTTTGGTGGCTCGCCCGGCGATTTTGCCTGGGCGTGTTGTACTTTCACTGGCCACACCCCTATTGGGGAGTATCGTGCCAGGTTTCATCCTACCGAGCCACAAGGCTGCAGTTGTGGGGCCCGTCTTCAAACGAGGCACCACATCTTTGTGTCCTGTCCGGACTACCACCGGTTGCGCGGTTTCCCAACCTGTACGGGCCACGTAACCATGTTCTTCAACATGAATCCCTCAGCTTTCATGTTTGAAACCCAAGCTCCCCCTCGGGGGGGCGTCGGGTAACTGCCTGGTGGCCATTGGGTTAGCCCCCGACTGCCTGGCAGTGGCCCAGTTGGTCAATCCCCCTCGTTGCCTTCGGGTGGCGGGCGTAGGGACTTAGGGTGAAGTGACACCTCAGCCCCCTAGGGGGCACAACCCTCTGCAAGCTGTCGGGCGACTGTAGGGGCCTGCTGCGAATTGACGCATACTGCCCCCCTGGAGGGGGGCAGGGGACCCTTGGCACCCAGCATTTCTGGGCCGCGTTCTCGTTTACGCGCCCCCCCATCTCCCGTTCCCTCTCGGTTGATCGAGAGCGGTCTTTCAGGTTGCGGCGCCTTTAATGCCAGATATTTTATGTTTGTACTCGTCTGGTACGGACTTCTTATTAGTTTTGTTTTAACTAGTAAGCGTGGACTGCGTTCGGGCACCACGTTAAATATATTTGATTAAAAAAAAAAAAAAAAAAAAAAAAAAGACACCCCGGAGGTGGTTGAGAGGGCAGTTGCAACCGTCTCCGAGATCATTTCCCGGGCGTGGGCCTCCCATTCAAAGGAGGCCTTCATCGTCGGTCGCTCCAAGCCCTGGTGGGGTCCGGAGTGCTCCGAGCTTATTGCCGCCCACGGTGCTGCTCCCTCCCCGGAGTCATGGCGGGCTTTTAGCGCTGCGTGCAAACGCGCCAAGCATGTCTTCTTTGATGTCCGCATCGCGGAGATTGCTACAGCTAACAAGCGTCCCTGGGACCTTATGGCCTGGGTTCAGCAGTGGAAGCTCCCCGTGGTAGAGGCCCTGTCCTATCAGGGCAGGCCCTGCCATGACCTCCTGGATTTGTTCTGGGCCCTTCACGGCACTTACAATGCGGCTTCTGGCCGTGCTTGTGATCCGTCCGTGCTGGATGAGCTCCCCGACCACGACGTCAGGGAGTGGTACCCCTTTCAGGCACCCGAGATGATGGAGGCATTAGCCGCCTGCTCCGGGCGCTCTTCTCCAGGCCCGGACCACATTACGTGGTCCCACCTTAAGAGTTTACTCAACCACTATTGTGTGCACGAGTTTCTCCTCTCTGTGGCCAATGCCTGCGTTTGCGTGGGCTGCTGGCCCAGTCACTTCAAGGAGTCTACCTCGGTTATCATACCGAAGCTGGGGAAGCCCTCTTACTCTACCCCCAAGATGTTCCGGCCTATTGTGCTGCTGAACACCATGGGGAAACTTGTTGAGAAGATGATCTCGCACTGTCTCCAGTTTGACTGCATCAAATGGAACATCTTTCATCCAAACCAGCTTGGGGGGATCTCCCAACACTCTACGGAGGATGCTGGCTTGGTCCTTACCCATCTGGTTCGTGCCGGGTGGGCAAAGGGACTCAAGACTAGCGTGGTGGCGTTTGACATCGTGCAATTCTTTCCTTCCCTCAACCATGATATGCTTCTGGCTATCATGTGCAAGTCCAGGCTGGCCCCTGAGCTGGTCCAGTTCTTTGCGTCTTACCTTGTGGGCCGCCATACCTCATACTCCTGGGGTGGTGTGCTCTCCGATCCCTTCGAGGCCGATGTGGGTGTGGGCCAGGGCTCTGCCCTGTCCCCCGTTCTCTCTGCCCTTTGTCTGGCTCCTCTGGTTTACTTGTTCTACCGGAGGGCCAGGGCTGCAGGTCTGTCCGTCGACATGCTTTCGTATGTTGATGATGGTATCCTGATTATTCAGTCCAAGCTCTGGGTGGACAACGTTGCTGCGTTGCAGCGGGCGTATGCGATTGTACACGCCCTTTTTGTTGCCTTTGCACTCGTTCTTGAACATGACAAGTCCGAGTTTTTCAACTTCTCCCGTAGACTGGGGGATGATAACCCTGCCATTGACCTGGGATTTGCCCCATTCACTGGTGACACCCCTCTATGCCCTAAGCCATTCTGGCAGTATCTGGGCTTCTACTTCGACTGTGCTCTGAACTTTAAGGAGCATGTCCGGTATTACACTACCAAGTCGTTCTCTACAGTTCGTGCCATGAGGATGCTCGGTAATTCCACTAGGGGCCTTCTTCCTGAGCAGAAGAGGCTCCTTTATCGTTCGTGTGTGTTGCCCATAGCTACCTATGGGTTTCGCCTCTGGTATCATGCCGGCCGCCCTAACAAGGGTGTTCTGGCCCTTTTCACGCAGATGCAGCGTCGCACTGCTTTGTGGGTTACTGGTGCTTTCCGCACCTCTCCAACTGGAGCAGTGGAGGCCCTTGCAGGCCTTCTACTGATCCATCTTCACCTCCAGTAGCTGGCCAAACATACGATATATCGAGTGGCAACTCTGGGTTCTTCCCACCCCCTGAGGTCGCTCTTAGGGAGGGAATACAGTGGCGGTGCGGTCCCACACCCCTGCTCTGTCGCTCTGATGGCTGAGAGTCACAAGCCCAAGGTCAAGAGTGCTGTCATGGAGATCCAGCAGGTTCTCCCTTCCCTCACCAAGGTGTTTGACACGTTTGATGATGCAGCAAGGCCTGGTCTTTGGCTTTGTGATCGGTTTAATGACCGGATCACGGTGCACTCTATCCCTTCTCGGGCTGATGATGAGGCTCGGAAGGCTTTTCTGTCCGACCTTGGCAGGTCCGTGCGACATGCTGAGGAGGATGATCTTACACTCCGCGTGGCAGCTGGTTCACACTGGCTTCCCGTGGCGGCAAGGCAGGCAGTTGCGGCTGCATCTGTCTTCTATGGGCTCTCTTGCGTCCGTGAGACCAGGAGGGCTGCCGGGAGGGTGACGGCCCCTGATGCCGCTCTTCTTTCAGTTCGGCTGGGCCTCTCCATGGCTGTTGGCTATGGGGGGGCCTCTACTATCATCCTGTATATGCACTCTGCGGGCTCTGTCTTGCGTGCGTTGGATCCCTCGGTACATGCTGGCCAGGCTCACTCCCTGGCGGTATGCCGTCTTCTTGACGAGTGGTTCTCTGCGGACCCTGCTCGTCGCCTAGTTTTCTGGGTTGTGCCTTTGAAGCACAAGTTCCCTTTGTTGTCCGAGGCCGTTCGGCAGGCCAAGGATCTCATTGTTGCTACGGGGCCTAGGCCCCAAACTTCCATCAACTTCCTGAGGGCCAAAGCCACACAGGAGGTTTGTGACCAATGGGTGAACATGTTTCGTTCACCCAGGTATTGGGGCTCCAGTTTCCTGGACCTCATAGGGGGCAATGACAAGCCCCTCAGGCCCACGTACCACAAGACTGGTGCGTGGATCCCTGGCTTTGGTGGCTCGCCTGGTGTATTTGCCCGGGCGTGTCGCACATTCACTGGCCACGCCCCTATTGGGGAGTACCATGCCAGGTTTCATCCCACTGAGCCGCAAGGCTGCAGTTGTGGGGCCCGTCTTCAAACGAGGCACCACATCTTTGTGTCCTGTCCGGACTACCACCGGTTACGGGGTTTCCCGACTTGTACGGGCCATGTAACCATGTTCTTCAACATGAATCCTTCAGCTTTCATGTTTGAGCCCCAAGCCCCCCCTCGGGGGGGTGTCGGGTAACTGCCTGGTGGCCGTTGGGTTAGCCCCTGACTGCCTGGCAGTGGCCCAGTTGGTCAATCTCCCTCGTTGCCTTTGGGTGGCGGGCGTAGGGACTTAGGGTGAATTAACACCTCAGCCCCCTAGGGGGCACAACCCTCTGTAAGCTGTCGGGTGACTGTGGGGGCTGCTGTGAAATGACACATACTGCCCCCCGTCAGGGGGGCAGGGGACCCTTGGCACCCAGCATTTCTGGGCCGTACTCGCATTTGTGCATGCCCATATCTCCCGTTCCCTCTCGGTTGATCGAGAGTGGTCTTTCAGGTCGCGGCACCTTTAATGCCAAGTTTTCTTATGTTTGTATCGTTGAATATGGACTTCTTATTAGTTATGTCTTTAACTAGTAGGCGTGGACTGCGTTCGGGCACCACATTAAATATATTTGAATAAAAAAAAAAAACAAAAAAAAAAAGAGATGCTGTGGAGGCAGGATCTATCAATCCAGTGTATGTGCCAACCACTGAGCAGGTAGCTGACATTTTGACCAAGGCAGTTGGGGTGCCTACTGTGGAGTTCACAGTGCCACTGCTGGGTCTGAGTCGAGCTGGGTGATGTGTTAGGACATGTCAGATCAGGGGGGTGTGTTAGGAGTGCTCTGGCAGTCCTATGGACTTGTGTTGTGGTTTGTGGACTTGTAGATAGCACAGGATGCTTAGATCAGTAGGTCATGTGATCAGGTAGTGTAGTTGCACCTGTGGACGAGTTTGGGACTTCTAGTCTCTCACAGCTGTCCACAGGTGAGTAGTTTAGCTACTTAGCAGTCCAGTCTCTCACAGCTGTCCACAGCTTGTTCCCTCGTTTCTAGCTCAGTTCTCCACCTAATTGATTTGTTTCTTCACTGTTAGGACTCCTCAGCAGTCTCCTGATGTTCCTGCTTCAACAAAAGCATGTCGACAGACAGACCTGCGGCCCTGGCCCTCCAGTAGAACAAGTAAACCAGAGGAGCCAGACAAAGGGCAGAGAGAATGGGGGACAGGGCAGAACCCTGGCCCACACCCACATCGGCCTTGAAAGGATCAGAGAGCACACTGCCCCAAGAATATGAGGTGCAGCAGCCCACAAGGTAAGATGCAAAGAACCGGACCAGCTCAGGGGCCAGCCCGGACTTGTGCATGATAGCCAAAAGCATATCATGGTTGAGGGAAGGAAAGAACTGCGCAATGTCAAAAGCCACCACACTGGTCTTGAGTCCCTTTGCCCACCCAGCATGAACCAGGTGGGTAAGGACCAAGCTAGCATCCTCCGTAGAGCGTTGGGAAATCCCCCCGAGCTGGTTTGGATAAAAAATGTTCCATTTGACACAATCAAACTGGAGACAGCACGAGATCATCTTCTTGACAAGCTTCCCCATGGTATTCAACAGCACGATAGGCCGGAACATCTTGGGGGTCGAGTACAAGGGCTTCCCCAGCTTCGGTATGATAACCGAGGTAGACTCCTTGAAATGACTGGGTCAGCAACCCATGTGAACGCAGGCGTTGGCCACAGAGAGAAGGAACTTGCGCACATGATAGTGGTTGAGTAAACTCTTGAGGTGGGACCACGTAATGTGGTCCGGGCCAGGAGAAGAGCACCCAGAGCAGGTGGCTAACGCCTCCATCATCTTGGGTGCTTGGAAGGGGTACCACTCCCTAACATCATGGTCAGGGAGTTCATCCAACACAGACAGATCACAAGCACGGTCTGAGGCCGCATTGTAAGTACCGTGAAGGGCCTGGAATAAATCCAGGAGATTGTGGCAGGGCCTGCCCTGATAGGACAGAGTCTCCACTGCAGGGAGCTTCTGCTACTGAACCCAGGCCATAAGGTCCCAGGGACACTTGTTAGCTGTAGAAATCTCTGCAATGTGAGCATCGAAAAAGACACGCTTGGCATGTTTGCACGCAGCCCTAAAAGCCTGCCATGACTCCGGGGAGGGAGCAGCATGGTGGGTAGCAATAAGCTCGGAGCACTTCGGGCCCCACCAGGGCTTGGAGTGACCAACGATGAAGGCCTCCTTTGAGTGGGAGGCCCACGCCCAGGAAATGATCTTGGAGATGGTCGAAACCGCCCTCTCAACCACCTCTGGGGTGTCCAGGGCAGAGACCAAGGCCCGCACCCCTTCTGCGACCTCACCGAGGAAGGCAGCTTCCTCGTCCAAGTCCCATTTAATGATCTGCTTCTGTTGGAATATGACAGTGGGAATGTGCAGAGAGACACAAAAGAGAGAGAGAGAGAGGAGGATGATAGGAGATGTAGAGGAAGGAGTTATAGAAGGAAGAACTCAAACACTGACACAAACACTAATGGGAGGAAAGGTTGTAGGATTGGGGTGGAGGGACACTCCTATATATACATACAGGAGATGGTCTGTGCACTACCTACCCTAATAGGAGAACAATGGAGCTACCATAAGTGGGACAAGGACACTACCATAAGGGGAACAAAGGAGTGGAGATAGTGAGGAGATTAGGAGATAGAGGGGAGATAAAGAGTGATAAGATAAGGGAGTGTGATATGATAAGATAAGCCAAGGTGTAGCTGGGCAAACTCCAACAGCTTCCAGGCCCCCACAAGGAACCTAGAAGTGGGAAGAACAACGGTCAGGGGGGTGTGATCTGATGCACCCCAATGATTGAGATCAATGACGGGCTTGAGCTCATTGCCCCTGGCCACAGGAAGGAAGATCAAATCTATAACCAAGGGGTTCAGATTACAATCGTGTGGGAAGTGGGTAGGGCCCGGCACTATAGGAAGCACCAGATCCAGCCCAAGGTCTGATGCAGATTTCAGAAGGGACTGTGCCACACCCGGGTGGGGGATCCGATCAGGATCCCACACATGTGAATAACAGTTAAAGTCACCCCCCATATAGAACAGAGGGGGAAGTTCATCCGCCAAGCCTCCCGAGAGAAGCCTGATAGCAGTGTGCCTGTCGTCAGAATAGACATTCAGAAGATGGATTGGCTCCCCCCCGAAAAACAGGGACAGAAGCAACAGATCACAATTATCTACCAGATCGTGCCTGAATGCGGGCTGGAGAGGCTTAAGCCAGTTATGGACATAGGCCATAACCCGCGGGTTCAGGTCACCAACCTTGGGCAGGACCATACATGTCCACTCCGGATGGAGCAGAGTACCAATTACATCATTGCCCTCCTTAGAGTATGTTGAGGGAGCAGAGCGAACCGTCCTCCAGGGTGGTTCCTGAAAAAAGAGTACATCAAAATCACATTTCAAAGTCTCCAGGTGTACATCAACTAGCAAATAACTACAATTGATGTTTTGGGAAAACACCCGGATCTCCTGTACACTAGTTGTCCTAGGCATGAGGAGGTTGTGAGTTAGCGGAGGTGTGAGGCAAGGTCTGCTTGGACCTTACCTCATAATACTGCTTGCAGAACCATTCGGCGTCATACCATTTGGCCCACCAAGGGCAGTCCCTGTCATAGGAAGCATACTTGCCACCACAGTTGTGGCAGCGAGGGGGGTGAGGGCATGGCTCACCCTCAGGGGTGGTGGGAGAGGGGTTCTTGCCCTTGTGGGCCTTACAGCACCCAGCCATAGCACAGTGGTTAGCCTCGGAGTGAGGCTCACCACAGAGGGGGCACACGGCAAACTGGGCCTTGCAGACTTGAGAGGTGTGACCCCACTTCCAGCAATGCTGGCAGAGAGATACACCCTGACGAAGTTTGGTGGCCCTGATAGGGCAAGCCCGAGTACCAACGGCTAACAAATGGTCGACCATCTGACAAGCAACGGAACCCGTGCCAGAGTCCCATACTTTGAACCAAACTGTACAAGAGTCAGAATGGGTGGAATTGCGCTTGACCCAAGGGTGGCCAACTAAGAACTGGAACCCCCTATGAGAGGATTGCCGCATGATGTTTTTGATTGCCTGACAGTCAATGACCTGGCCGTTGGGACCGAGACTGTTAGGAGTGCTGTGTGCACTCAGTTGTGCTCTGGCAGTCCTGTGGACTTGTGTTGTGGTTTGTGGACTTGTAGATAGCACAGGACACTTAGATCAGTAGGTCATGTGATCAGGTAGTGTAGTTGCACCTGTGGACGAGTTTGGGACTTCTAGTCTCTCACAGCTGTCCACAGGTGAGTAGTTTAACTACTTAGTGTTCCAGTCTCTCACAGCTGTCCACAGCTTGTCCCTTCATTTCTAGCTGTGGGCACTCATAAAAGACTATATTAAAGAGAACTAATATACTACTCACCTGTGGGCACTCATAAAAGACTAAACATTACAAGTGTACCCACAGGCAAAGTTCACTACACATCATGTGACTACTTCCCACAGTCCACATTAGGAATATGACTAAGCACATCTACTTACTGACTGTCTGGAGCATATTCAACACACCCCCTTGATCCAGCATGTCCTACAGCATTCATCCCTTCTTGATCTCTTACCACTACCAGTTTTCAAATTGGTCTCTGGCTGGTTAGTGCATTGTAGTTAGGCGTTCTCTTGCAAATACCAGCTTGTCAATACTCATGCCCCCTAAGCCCAACGCTCACATGGCCTTGGATCACTCCCTGGCTGCTGCATGTTTTTTCTCTGTGGATGCATTTGGCTCAGATCTGCCCCCACCCACTCCTGCCCCTGCCAACTCAGTTGACCAGGCTCTCTCTAATGTGGCTAGCAAGCGTTTATGCTTTGCAGCCTCCCCAGTCCCTTCCTATGGGTCTACACCCTTGCCGACCCCCAGCTCCGAAGAGGCCATTGCAGCTGCTTTGGCCAGCTTTGACTCTCCCAAGCCCACCCTCTCCTCCTCTGCCCCTGCCCAGCAAAGCCCTGTTCTGGACTATGGCTCTTGGATAAAGTGTACAGCTTGTCCCAACCTTGCTCCACTACTGGCCACTGCCCCTGCGGACTGGGCTGACACCAACTCCCTTGCTGAGGGGGTCTACATGCTCTTAGATGCCATCCTGGCTTCTGAGTGGTCTCATGTCCCGGTCACCTCCCAAGGCCAAAAAATCAAATTCTGTGAGTACTTTTGTTGCTACACATTGCACTGGGCTCCGGCTCCCCCCCCCTCTCCAACATGTGGACACCACATGCCTGTTCTGTGGAACCGCTGAGGTAACATCATCGCTTCTTGTTCTGGTACTCCCATCAGTACTAGCACAGCCACACACCTCCTCCTCACCAAAACTCACTTTTCGCGTGCATTTGCTGTTGGATCTTTGATCCAGGAATACCATCCTATGCCCTCAACAAGGGCCTCCGACCAACTCCAAGGGGGGAGGGCGGATCATGGTGGATCTTCTGCTGCAGGCCAACCTTCCCCTGGTGATCCGCTGGATACTCTCCAGTCCCCTGCACCCAGGCATCCCCCTGGCCCTCGGTCTCAAGTGGACGACTTGATGGCGGGTGCTCATAAGCCCCTCCCAGCCGCCCCTGGCCTTTCCTTTCTTGGCGATGGGTCCGCCGCCATCGAATCACTCCCAGAAGATAGGACCCCCACCAGGCCCGTTCGACCCGACTCCAGGGCTTCCAAACGCCCCCGTTCCGCTGCAGGATCCGATGACAACAACGATATGTCTGACACCTCAGGTTCTCACCCAGCCAACGTCTCTGGCGGCGGTCTGTTTGCCCCACCTCCAGTTTCCCCTCTTCATTTGGAGGCCCCTCCTTCAGATGGGCCGGGACCGGCTTTAGCTGCGATAGGGCAGTCACTCAGAGTGGCCAATGGTTGGCTGCACAAGAGGGGCCAGGGTCTCGACCTCGGTGACCCTGAGACCACTGAGCTCTTCAGGGCTGTGAGCAACACCCTGGAGACGGTGTCTCGTGTGGGTCTGCTGGATGTTCCAGTGAACTGCACGTCTACGGCCACCCTTCGGGGGCTTACGGCCAGGACCATTGTCCGGGGCATCTCTGATGTCCCCCCCTCCATCCGTCAGGGGATGGGTGATGCCCCCTCTGGGGGTGCTGCCCCTCTGCCGGGCAACTCTATGGATCTGGCACCAGACACGGCCCCAGATACCTCTGCTGCTGGGTTGGCTCCTAAACCCCCTCCTGCTTGTCGGGATAAGGGCAAAGGGAAGGCCCCGGCCCCTCCTCCCCTGGGAGGAGCCCAGGGTGCCACTTCTGCCTCAAGACCTGGTCCTTTGCAGGCCGGCACCTCCTTGGGCAATGCCTCTGCAAAGGGGTGCACCTATGTGGTGGTGGCCAAGTTTCCACTCGGCCCGCCCCCCAAGTTCAACGAGGCCACCAAGCCGAATGTGTTGAAGCAGGAACGTCGGGGAACTGCTGAGGAGTCCTAACAGCGAAAGAACGAATCAATTAGGCAGAGAACTGAGCTAGAAACAAATGAACAAGCTGTGGACAGCTGTGAGAGACTACGACTCTAAGTAGCTAAACTACTCACCTGTGGACAGCTGTGAGAGATTAGAAGTCCCAAACTTGTCCACAGGTGCAACTACACTACCTGATCACATGACCTACTGATCTAAGCGTCCTGTGCTGTCTACAAGTCCACAAACCACAACACAAGTCCATAAGACTGCCAGAGCACAACTGAGTGCACACAACTCTGCAAGTCCTCAGTGCACTCCTAACAGAACACGCAGAAGTGTTCGTTCACACAGGTTGCCAAGGGGTCGCCTCCCCCCTCGAGGGATGCCTCTGCCCAGGTGGCTGCTATTGCGGCCATGGTGAAGGCGTTCCCTCATCTTACTCCGGAGCAGATCGCCCACACCATTGGTAAGGGCAGTCCTGCTTCCCCTTCTCCCTCCTCCTTCTCACAGCGCAAACCCAAGCACCCAAGGATGACTACCACTGGCCCCTCTCGGCGCCAGGTCCTTATCATCTTTCATGGCGACAAGCCCGCCCTGAGGGATCTTTCAAACATGAATGGGGCCGTTAACCGTGCCCTTGAAGTGGCTAAATCCCCCCTCGTTGTCACGCAGGTTTCACCTGCATACAACGGGTACTCTCTGGCGACAAACGACGTTGCCAAGGACACTGACGTGACCCTCATCTCTGGGTGGGCGTCGCGCTACTTTCCCCAGGGGTCTAGGCCCCAGGCTACTGTTCCCTCGTCCAAGTCCTTTATGAGGGTTTGTGACATCCCTCATCTCGGTCCCAACGGCCAGGTCATTGTGCTAGATTTTCGGTGTAGGGGGGTCCCACTCGGATGCTAAGGGATCCTAGTGAATGAGGGAAGCGCCGATGTATTCAGATACGCGGACAAGGGAAATGATATCCCAAGTCCGCTGCTTATATACAGTTCTGTAGACTACGCTATCTATAGATACTGCGCACAGACCAACGCACAGACCATGTCACGTCACAGGTGTGACGTGACATGTTGGAGGAGAAATGTAGCGACAAGTCATACGATATAGGAGAAATGAACAGAAGGAGGAACACTTACCTTGTCGACCAGTTATGGCGTAACCGAGATGGCTGAGACCATCCGGTTGCACACTCGACCGGGACACCCAATTCCAACACATTGACTGTCAGGCAATCGAGAACATTATGCGGCAATCCTCTCACAGGGGGTTCCAGTTTCTTGTTGGCCCCCCCCGGGTCAAGCGCAACTCCGCCCACTCCGACTCCTGCACGGTCTGGTTTGAAATATGGGACTCTGGCATGGGTTCCGTCGCGCGTCAGATGGTTGACTGTTTGTTGGCTGTCAGCACTCGGGCTTGCCCTATCAGGGCCGCCAAACCTTGACAGGGCGTGTCCCTCTGCCAGTGTTGCTGGAAGTGGGGTCACACCTCGCAAGTCTGCAAGGCCCAGTTCGCCATGTGCCCCCTCTGTGGTGAGCCTCACTCTGAGGCTAACCACCGCACTATGGCTGGGTGCTGTAAGGCCCACAAGGGCAAGAACCCTTCTCCTGCCACCCCCGAGGGCGAGCCATGCCCTCACCCCCCTTGCTGCCGCAGCTGTAGCAGCGAACTCGCTCCCTATGACAGGGACTGCCCTTGGTGGGCCAAGCGGTATGATGCCGAGTGGTTCTGCAAGCAGTATTCTGAGGTACGGTCCAAGCAGACCTCACCTCGCTCCTTCACTAACTCATGACCTCCCCATGCCTAGGACAACTAGTGTATGGGAGATCCAGGTTTTCTCGCAGAATGTCAATTGTAGTTATGCACTTGTTGATGTACACCTGGAGACTCTCAAATCAGATTTTGATGTGCTCTTTTTCCAAGAACCGCCCTGGAGGACGGTTCATTCTGCTCCTTCAATGCGCTCCAAGGAGGGCAATGATGTAATCGGTGCCCCACTCCATCCGGAGTGGACATGTATGGTCCCGCCTAAGGTTGGTGACCTGAACCCGCGGGTTATGGCCTATGTCCATAACCGGCTTAAGCCTCTCTGGCCCGCATTTAGGTGCGATCTGGTGGATAATCGCAATCTGCTGCTTCTGTCCCTGTTCTTCGGGGGGGGGCCGATCCATCTTCTGAACATCTATTCTGACAACAGGCATGCTGCCATCAGGCTTCTCTCTGGAGGCTTGGCGGACGAACTTCCCCCTCTGTTCTATATGGGGGGTGACTTTAACTGTCACTTGCGTGTGTGGGATCCTGATCGGATCCCTCACCCGGGTGTGGCACAGTCCCTTCTGGAATCTGCATCGGATCTCAGGCTGGATCTGGTGCTTCCCATAGTGCCAGGCCCTACCCACTTCCCGCACGATCATAATCTGAACCCGTCGGTTATAGATTTGGTCTTTCTTCCTGTGGCCAGGGGCAATGAGCTCAAGCCCGTCATTGATCTCGATCATCGGGGCACGTCAGATCATGCCCCCCTGACCATTGTTCTTCCCACCTCTAGGTTTCTTGCAGGAGCCTGGAAGCAGATCATCAAATGGGACTCGGACGAGGAGGCTGCTTTCCTTGGCAAGGTCGCAGAAGGGGTGGGGGCCTTGGTCTCCACCCTGGACACCCCGGAGGTGGTTGAGAGGGCGGTTTCGACCATCTCCGAGATCATTTCCCGGGCATGGGCCTCCCATTCCAGGGAGGCCTTCATCGTCGGTCACTCCAAGCCCTGGTGGGGCCCGGAGTGGTCTGAGCTCATTGCTGCCCACCGTGCTGCTCCCTCCCCAGAGTCGTGGCAGGCATTTAGGGCTGCGTGCAAGCGCGCCAAATGTGTCTTCTTCGATGCTCGCATCACGGAGATAGCTACCGCTAACAAGCGTCCCTGGGACCTTATGGCCTGGGTTCAGCAGCGTAGGCTTCCTGCGGTAGAGGCTCTGTCCTATCAGGGCAGACCCTGCCATGATCTCCCGGATTTGTTCTGGGCCCTTCACGGTACTTACAATGTGGCTTCTGGCCGTGCTTGTGATCCATCTGTGTTAGACGAGCTCCCTGACCACGATGTCAGGGAGTGGTATCCCTTTCAGGCACCCGAGATGATGGAGGCGTTAGCCGCCTGCTCCAGGCGCTCTTCTCCAGGCCCGGACCACATTACATGGTCCCACCTTAAGAGTTTGCTCAACCACTATCGTGTGTGCAAGTTTCTCCTCTCTGTGGCCAATGCATGCGTTCGCATGGGTTGCTGGCCCAGTCACTTCAAGGAGTCTACCTCGGTTATCATACCAAAGCCGGGGAAGCCCTCCTACTCTACCCCCAAGATGTTCTGGCCTATTGTGCTGCTGAACACCATGGGGAAACTTGTCGAGAAAATGATCTCGCGCTGTCTCCAATTTGACTGCATCAAATGGAACGTCTTTCATCCAAACCAGCTCAGGGGGATTTCCCAATGCTCTACAGAGGATGCTGGCTTGGTCCTTACCCATCTGGTTTGCGCCGGGTGGGCAAAGGGTCTCAAGACTAGTGTGGTGGCTTTTGACATTGCGCAGTTCTTCCCTTCCCTTAACCATGATATGCTTCTGGTGTTGGAATTGGGTGTCCCGGTTGAGTGTGCAACCGGATGGTCTCGGCCATCTTGGTTATGCCATAACTGGTCGATGAGGTAAGCGTTCCTCCTTCTGTTCATTTCTCCTATATTGTATGACTCGTTGCTACATTTCTCCTCCAACATGTCACGTCACAAGTGTGACGTGACATGGTCTGTGCGTTGGTCTGTGCGCAGTATCTATAGATAGCGTAGTCTACAGAACTGTATATAAGCAGCGGACTTGGGATATCATTTCCCTTGTCCGCGTATCTGAATACATTGGCGCTTCCCTCATTCACTAGGATCCCTTAGCATCTGAGTGGGACCCCCCTACACCGAAAATCTAGCATCTGGCTATCATGCGCAAGTCCGGGCTGGCCCCTGAGCTAGTCCGGTTCTTTGCGTCTTACCTTGTGGGCCGCTGTACCTCGTACTCCTGGGGCGGCATGCTCTCCGATCCTTTCGAGGCTGATGTGGGGGTGGGCCAGGGCTCTGCCCTGTCCCCCGTCCTCTCTGCCCTTTGTCTGGCTCCGCTGGTTTATTTGTTTTACTGGAGGGCCAGATCTGCAGGTCTGTCTGTTGACATGCTTTTGTATGTTGATGACAGTACCCTGATTGTTCAGTCCAAGCTCTGGGCTGACAACGTTGCTGCTTTGCAGCGGGCGTATGCCATTGTGCACGCCCTTTTTGTTGCTTTTGCACTCGTTCTTGAACACGACAAGTCCGAGTTTTTCAACTTCTCCTGCAAGCCGGGGGATGATAACCCTGCCATTGACCTGGGCTTTGCCCCGTTCACTGGCAACACCCCTCTGTGCCCTAAGCCGTTTTGGTGGTATCTGGGCTTTTACTTTGACCGTGCTCTGAATTTCAAGGAGCATGTTCGATATTACACTACCAAGTTGTTCTCTATGGTTCGCGCCATGAGGATGCTCGGTAACTTTACCAGGGGCCTTCTTCCTGAGCAGAAGAGGCTCCTATACTGCTCGTGTGTGTTGCCCATAGCTACTTATGGGTTTCGCCTCTGGTATCATGCTGGCTGCCCTAATAAAGGCGTTTTGGCTCTCTTCACGCAGATGCAGCATCGCGCTGCTCTGTGGGTTACTGGTGCTTTTTGCACCTCTCCGACTGGAGTGGTAGAGGCCCTCACAGGCCTTCTACCTATTTGTCTTCACCTCCAGAAGCTCGCCAAGCGTACAATATACCGCGTGGCAACTCTGGGCTCCTCCCACCCCCTTAAGTCGCTCTTGGGGAGGGAGTACAGCAGCGGTGCAACCCCGCAACCCCGCTCCGTCGCTCTCATGGCCGAGGGTCATATGCCCAAGGTGAGAAGCACCGTCATGGAGATCCAACAGGTTCTTCCCTCCCTTACTGAGGTGTTTGATACATTTGATGATGCAGTGAGACCCGGTCTCCGCCTTCGTGATCAGTTTAATGACCAGATCATGATCCACTTTATTCCTCCCCGGGCTGATGATGAGGCCCAGAAGGCTTTTCTATCCAACCTTGGCAGGTCTGTGTGACATGCTGAGGAGGATGATCTTATGCTCTGCGTGGTGGCTGGTTCACACTGGCTTCCCGTGGCTGCGATGTTGAAGCAGGAACGTTGGGGGACTGCTGAGGAGTCCTAGCAGCGAAGGAACGAAGGGAATATGCGGAGAATTGAGGTAGAAACGAATGAACAAGCTGTGGACAGCTGTGAGAGACTAGGACTCTAAGTAGCTAAACTACTCACCTGTGGACAGCTGTGAGAGACTAGACATCCCAAACTCGTCCACAGGTGCAACTACACTACCTGATCACATGACATGTTGATCTAAGCGTCCTGTGCTATCTACAAGTCCACAAACCACAACACAAGTCCACAGGACTGCCAGAGCACTCCTAACATGCGAGGCAGGCAGTTGCAGCTGCATCTGTCTTCTATGGGCTCTCCTGCGTCTGTGAGGCCAGGAGGGCTGCCGGGAGGGTGACAGCCCCTGATGCTGCTCTCCTTTTGGTTTGACTTGGCCTTTCCATGGCGGTTGGCTATGGCGGGGCCTCTACTATTGTCCTATATACGCATTCTGCGGGCTCTGTCTCGCATGCGTTGGATCCCTCAGTCCATGCTGGCCAGGCTCACTCCCTGGCGGTATGCCGTCTTCTCGACAAGTGGTTCTCTGCGGACCCTGCTCGTCGCCTAGTCTTCTGGGTTGTGCCCTTGGGGCACAAGTTCCCTGTGTTGTCCGAGGCCGTTCGACAGGCCAAGGATCTTGTTGTTGCTGCGGGGCCTAGGCCCCAAACTTCCATCGACTCCCTGAGGGCCAAGGCCACACAGGAGGTTTGTGACCAATGGGTGAACATGTTTCATTCACCCAGGTATTGGGGCTCCAGTTTCCTGGATCTCATAGGGGGCAATGACAAGCCCCTCAGGCCCACGTACCACAAGACTGGTGCGTGGATCCCTGGCTTTGGGGGCTTGCCTGGGGAATTTGCCCGGGCGTGTTGTACCTTCACTGGCCACACCCCTATCGGGGAGTACTGTGCCAGGTTTCATCCCACCAAGCTGCAAGGCTGCAGTTGTGGGGCCCATCTTCAAACGAGGCACCACATCTTCGCGTCCTGTCCGGACTACCACCGGTTATGAGGTTTCCCGACTTGTACGGGCCACGTAACCATGTTCTTCAACATGAATCCTTCAGCTTTCATGTTTGAGCCCCAAGCTCCCCCTCAGGGGGGGCGTCGGGTAACTGCCTGGTGGCTGTTGGGTTAGCCCCTGACTGCCTGGTAGTGGCCCAGTTGGTCAATCCCCCTCACTGCCTTCGGGTGGTGGGCGTAGGGACTTAGGGTGAATTGACACCTCAGCCCCCTAGTGTTAGAAACAGAGCAGTGGTTGACTTATAAGAAAGTCCTAGCAGCTGTGGGCACTCGTAAAAGACTATATTAAAGAGAACTAATATGTTACTCACCTGTGGGCACTCGTAAAAGACTAAGCATTACAAGTGTACCCACAGGCAAAGTTCACTACACATCACGTGACTACTTCCCACAGTACAAATTAGGAATATGACTAAGTACATCTACTTACTAACTGTCTGGAGCACATTCAACACCTAGGGGGCGCAACCCTCTGCAAACTGTCGGGCAACTGTAGGGGCCTGCTGCGAACTGACGCATACTGCCCCCCTGGTGGGGGGCAGGGGACCCTTGGCACCCAGCATTTCTGGGCGGTGCTTTCATTTGCGCCTAGCCCATATCTCCCGTTCCCTCTCGGTTGATCGAGAGCGGTCTTTCAGGTCATGGCGCCTTTAATGCCGACTTTCCTATGTTTGTATTGTCACGTACGGACTTCTTATTAGTTATGTCTTTAACTAGTAGGCGTGGACTGCGTTCAGGCACCACGTTAAATATATTTGATTATAAAAAAACAAAAAAAAGAACCGCTGAGGTAAGTGGGTCCTCTGTCCCCACTAACGTGGCCCCTGCTGCACCGGCTCCTGGTCCGGCTATGCAGGAGTCTACTCCTGCAGGTTTGGTGCCAGTTACTGGTGTTGCCACCTTGCTGCCCCCTCCCCCTTGCCCTGCGCACTCCCCCAGGCGCCAAATCATAGTCCCCAGTTCAGACGCCTTGACCAAGGCATCTCTGCTGCACATCATCCATGTCGTTAACTCAGCGTTATTGGCCTCTGGCTCCATGCTCCGTGTTGAGTCGGTGCACCCTACCTCTAGGGGCTTGTCCCTCTCCACTTCTGCTGTAGTGTCGGCCTCTGAGCTAACGACTGTCAGCACTGCTATCAGCAAGGACCTCAAGGCTTCCCCAGTCCCTGTCTCTCTTCCTACATTGCGGTCCTATCTCAAGCTCATTGATGTCCCCCTCTTCCAGCCTGGTACCGCTGACCAGGTTACTTCCACCGAGGTCACACAAGCCCTTAGCCAGTCCCCTCTCGCACTTTCCCTCCCCCTTGCTGGCCCCCCCTGGGTAGTCTGCAACTCTGCCAAGTCAACCACTGCCACTGCATGGTTTGATATTCACGACTCACAGTCTTTTTTTTTTTTTGTTTTTTTAAAAAAATCAAATATATTTTATGTGGTGCCTGAACACAGTCCACGCTTACTAGTTAAACAAACTAATAAGAAGTCTGTACTTGACAATACAAACATAGAGAAAAATGGCATTAAAGGCACTGCAACCTGAAAGACCACTCTCAATCAACCGAGAGGGAACAGGAGATATGGGAGTGTGTAGATGAGAATGCGGCCCAGAAATGCTGGGTGCCAAGGGTCCCCTGCCCCCTGCCAGGGGGGCAGTATGCGTCAATTTGCAGCAGGCCCCTACAGTCACCCAACAGCTTGCAGAGGGTTGTGCCCCCTAGGGGACTGAGGTGTCACTTCACCCTAAGTCCCTACACCTGCCACCCAAGGGCAGCAAGGGGGATTGACCAACTGGGCCACTGCCAGGCAGTTGGGGGCAAACCCAATGGCCACCAGGCAGTCACCCGATGCCCCCCCGAGGGGGAGCTTGGGGCTCAAACATGAAAGCTGAAGGATTCATGTTGAAGAACATGGTTACGTGGCCTGTACACATTGGGAAACCTCGTGACCGGTGGTAGTCCAGACAGGACACAAAGATATGGTGCCTTGTCTGAAGACGGGCCCCACAACTGCAGCCTTGTGGCTTGGTTGGATGGAACCTGGCATGGTACTCCCCAATAGGGGTGTGGCCAGTGAAAATATGACATGCCCGGGCAAATTCGCTGGGTGAGCCACCAAAGCCAGGGATCCACACACCAGCTCTGTGGTACGTGGGCCTGAGGGGCTTGTCATTGCCCCCTATGAGGTCCAGGAAGCTGGAACCCCGATACCTGGGCAAACAGAACATGTTCACCCATTGGTTGCAAACCTCCCATGTGGCCTTGGCCCTCAGAGAGTCAATGGAAGTTTGGGGCCTAGGCCCCACAGCAACAATAAGATCCTTGGCCTGCCAAACAGCCTCGGATAACATAGGGAACTTGTGCTTCAAGGGCACAACCCAGAAAATAAGCCAATGGGCAGGGTCCACAGAAAACCACTTATCCAGAAGACGGCACACCACCAGGGAATGAGCCTGGCCAGCATGAACCAATGGGTCCAATGCACACGAGACAGAGCCCACAGAGTGTGTATAGAGGACTATAGTAGAGGCCCCTCCATAGCCAACCACCATGGAAAGGCCCAGACAAACCGAAAGGAGAGCAGCATCAGGGGCTGTCACCCTCCCGGCAGCCCTCCTGGTCTCACGGACACAAGAGAGCCCATAAAAGACAGACGCAGCCACAACCGCCTGCCTTGCAGCCACAGGCAGCCAGTGTGAACCAGCTGCCACACGGAGCATAAGGTCATTCTCCTCAGCACGTCTCACAGACCTGCTGAGGTCGGAGAGAAAGCCTTCTGGGCCTCATCATCAGCCCAGGGAGGAATGGAATGAACTGTGATCCGGTTGTTAAACCAATCACAGAGGCAGAAACCAGGCCTTGCTGCATCATCAAATGCATCAAACACCTCGGTAAGGGAAGGGAGAACCTGCTGGATCTCCATAACAGCACTCTTGACCTTGGGCTTGTGACCCTCCGCCATTAGAGCAACAGAGCAGGGATGCAAAACCACATTGCCACTGTACTCCCTCCCCAAGAGCGACCTAAGGGGGTGGGAGGAGCCCAGAGTTGCCACACAATATATCATGCACTTGGCAAGCTTCTGGAGGTGAAAACAAAGGGAGTGGCAACTTACATCCTCCCCCCCTTCTGCCCTGGGCTCACAGTTTATGCCCCTCTCTCACTGTGGCGAACCTATCCGCCCCTCTTACTTCAAGGATGGCTCCTTCATATCCTCAATAGCAAAGAAGCCCCCCTCACTCACCACCCGCTTGACGCGCTGCATTCTTAACCATGCACCCACAGGCGAATATCAGTCATGGTTCTTCCCCAATGAACCAACCTCCTGCCCTTGCGGCTTCCCCTTCCAATGGCAAGACCACATACTGTGGTCCTGCCCTCTTTACACTCGCCACTGGACTTGGACGCAAGACAGTGGCGCAAACTATCACACCGACCTGGACGACCTCATCACCTTCCTCCAGAACAACCCCAAGGCCTTCTCATTTCCCCCCGACCCAGGAGGCACTGCTGACCGACACTCTTCCCAACCCCCCCTACTTGCCTAGCCCGCCCGCTGGTATGTACCGTCTCTTCCCTCCCTCTTTCTAGTCCCATAGTTAGTTCTTCTCTCTCCACGGGCACTTGAAGCCCCCACTCAGTACATCGGACGATGTTGGACCCCTTCGGGGTCCTTCTGTTGAACTCTCTTATGTAGTAGCTACCTCTCCTGTAGTAGATAGCTGCCGCGGACTGCTACCACGCACCGCGTTATAAATTGTTGAACTAAAAAAAAAAAAAAAAATGGAGGTGAAAACAAATAGGTAGAAGGCCCACAAGGGCCTCGACTGCTCCAGTCAGAGAGGTGCAGAAAGCACCAGTAACCCACAGGGCAGCCCAATGCTGCATCTGTGTGAAAAGAGCCAGAACACCCTTGTTAGGGTGGCTGGCATGATACCAGAGGCAAAACCCATAGGTGGCTATGGGCAACACACACGATTGGTAGAGGAACCTCTTCTGCTCAGGAAGAAGGCCCCTGGTATCATTACTGAGCATCCTCATGGCACAAACTGTAGAGAATGACTGGGTAGTGTAGTACCAAACATGCTCCTTGAAATTCAGAGCATGGTCAAAGTAAAAGCCCAAGTACCACCAAAACAGCTTAGGGCATAAAGGAGTATCTTTTTTTTTTTTTTTTTTAAAAATCAAATATATTTTACGTGGTGCCTGAACGCAGTCCACGCCTACTAGTTAAAGACATAACTAATAAGAAGTCCATATCTGACAATACAAACACAAAAGCTTGTTGGCATTAAAGGCGCCGCAACCTGAAAGACTGCTCTCGATCAACCGAGAGGGAGCAGGAGATATGGGAGCGCGTAGACGAGAATGCGGCCCAGAAATGCTGGGTGCCAAGGGTCCCCTGCCCCCCACCAGGGGGGCAGTATGCGTCAATTTGCAGCAGGCCCCTACAGTCACCCAACAGCTTGCAGAGGGTTGTGCCCCCTAGGGGGCCGAGGTGTCAGTTCACCCTAAATCCCTACGCCCACTACCCAAGGGCAACGAGGGGAATTGACCAACTGGGCCACTGCCAGGCAGTCGGGGGCTAACCCAACGGCCACCAGGCAGTTACCCGACGCCCCCCCGAGGGGAAGCTTGGGGCTCAAACATGAAAGCTGAGGGGTTCATGTTAAAGAACATGGTTACGTGGCCCATACAAGTCGGGAAACCTCGTAACCGGTGGTAGTCCGGACAGGACACAAAGATGTGGTGCCTGAGACGGGCCCCACAACTGCAGCCTTGCGGCTCGGTGGGATGAAAGTGAAGCACCTAGCGAGGTACGAGCTAGGTGCGCTTTCTCGTGCCGCGGCGTGACTGTCACGGGCATGACTTCAGTGCAGCATAGCTCCGAGTCTGCTGTCCGCTTCCCCTCCCCCCTCTAGTGTCGGGCTTGAGTCCGGCCTTCGTTCTCAGCTTAAATATTTCCGGACAACACGCCGTATAGTCGACCTACCTTCTGACACGATCGAAAACCACCTCAGAAACGACATCTATTGGTCACGACTCACAACATGGATCCTTGGACCACAGAGGGAAATCCTGGTCCCCAGTTACCAAGCTGTGCCTCCACTTAGGACTGCCCTTCGAGATCATTTCCTAGCCGAACATCAAATACCTATAGCTCCATGAACACCTTCTCCAGCTTCACAATAACAAACTGTCCAGGAAACATCAATCCAAGACTGGTCACAGATCACAGGCGGTGTTCAACAATTTCACACTCCCGAGCTTGCCCTTCCACAGAGGACACACCCTACATCATCATTTTAAAGGACTCTGCTCGAGATACCTCCTCGCTAGTGCTATCTGAACTCCATGGAATGCCCGGTGAGATACCAGTGTAGCTCATCATCCTCTGTCTTCTCTCCCACCCCCTCTCTCTAGTTTTTCAACTGGAGTCCAGCTGGACATTTAAGAATGACCTCGACCAATGACTGCATAGCCGACCCCATTTCCGATGCAGCTCGGAGCGCGTCACAAGGAAGAGATGATCCGAAGGCACTTGCAGACATATCCGGCGCTTGCCGCTGTCAGGCAACCGACGCCTATCATGACCCTTTCCCAGCAGCAAGGCCCCACCAGCAAATACTCTCTCGAGTTGCTCCATCGCCGTCCGGACGTCCTTTGCCAAGGCGCATGCCTCACTGATAAGTTATATATTACACTCTAGAATCATCACTGGTTCTACGATGGAATATTCATTAACACATTAGACTTAGACATTGAACAATTAAATATAAACATTAAACCATTAAATATTAATTGGACGTGGTACACTCCACACTCGCAGTATTGCACTACCTCTATTATTATTATCATTATTATTATGTTGAAAATTGGGTGACTCGGTATAACTGGAGGATCCCTGACTTGATGCAGGAAGTACGAGGCAGGGGTGCTCAGTCTAGATGAGCTCTGTCCATGCTGGCAGGCTGCAAGCCCTTTTTCCAAATAGTATACTGCATCAGGTATTCCAAGTATATTTCACCGCTTTGCATAGAGATCCATATGCGGTTGTAACGGCTCCGATCGTACAACCGCTTTTTTGGGGGCTCAGCCCTCCCGGGTCCGCAACGGCTGGGCGGTTGTGGGTGACCCGTCTGCGTTCCCCTCTCGGCCTCACCACCTGGTGTCTCGAGCCCTCTTCGAGGCTCGAACCCACCACTCCCGCACAGTATGCGCGACCACTTACATGACTATATCCCCCTACTGTCACCACAGGCACGAGAGTGAAGCACCTAGCTCATACCTCGCTAGGTGCGCTTTCTTGTGCCGCGGCGTGACTGTCACAGGCATGACTTCGGTGCAGCGTAGCTCCGAGTCTGCTGTCCGCTTCCCCTCCCCCCTCTAGTGTTGGGCTTGAGTCCGGCCTTCGTTCTCAGCTTAAATATTTTCCCCACCCACCACTCCCATGATTATTCCCATGCTTTAACATATATATATATATATTCCCTCAGTCCAGATTACCTGGACATTACCTCAGTTACTACTACCAATATTCTACCTTACCTATGCGATGTCATTGTCGTGGTGACCGCGCAGTGAGCCGATTGGCGATCGCCTGGGGTGACCCGTCTGCGTTCCCCTCTTGGCCTCACCACCTGGTGTCTCAAGCCCTCTTTGAGGCTCGAACCCACCACTCCCGCACAGTATGCGCGATCACTTACATGACTATATCCCCCTACTGTCACCACAGGCACGAGACCTGGCACAGTACTCCCCAATAGGGGTGTGGCCAGTGAAGGTGTGGCATGCCCGGGCAAATTTGCCAGGTGAGCCTCCAAAGCCAGGAATCCATGCACCAGACTTGTGGTACGTGGGCCTGAGGGGCTTGTCATTGCCCCCTATGAGGTCCAGAAAACTGGAACCTTGATACCTGGGTGAATGAAACATATTCACCCATTGGTCGCAAACCTCCCACATGGCCTTGGCCCTCAGGGAGTCGATGGAAGTTTGGGGCCTAGGCCCCGCAGCAACAATGAGATCCTTGGCCTGTCAAATGGCCTCGGACAACATAGGGACCTTGTGCTTCAAGGGCACAACCCAGAAAACTAGATGACAAGCAGGGTCTGCAGAGAACCACCCGCCAAGAAGGCGGCACACCGCCAGGGAATGAGCCTGGCCAGCGTGAACCGAAGGGTCCAACGCACGCGAGACAGAGCCTGCAGAATGTGTATATAGGACAATAGTAGAGGCCCCTCCATAGCCAACCGCCATGGAGAGGCCCAGACGAACCAAAAGGAGAGCAGCATCTGGGGCCGTCACCCTCCCAGCAGCCCTCCTGGCCTCATGGACACAGGAGAGCCCATAGAAGACAGATGCAGCCGCAACCGCCTGCCTCGCAGCCACGGGAAGCCAGTGTGAACCAGCTGCCACGTGGAGCGTAAGGTCATCCTGTTGGAATTGGGTGTCCCGGTTGAGTGTGCAACCGGATGGTCTCGGCCATCTCGGTTACGCCATAACTGGTTGACGAGGTAAGTGTTCCTCCTTCTGTTCATTTCTCCTATATTGTATGACTCGTTGCTACATTTCTCCTCCAACATGTCACATCACACTTGTGACGTGACATGGTCTGTGCGTTGGTCTGTGCGCAGTATCTATAGATAGCGTAGTCTACAGAACTGTATATAAGCAGCAGACTTGGGATATCATTTCCCTTGTCCACGTATCTGAATACATCGGCGCTTCCCTCATTCACTAGGATCCCTTAGCATCCGAGCGGGACCCCCCTACACCGAAAATCTAGCATATCCTTCTCAGCACATTGAACAGACCTGCCGAGGTTGGAGAGAAAAGCCTTCCGGGCCTCATCGTCGGCCCGGGAAGGAATAGAGTGAATCGTGATCCGGTCATTAAACCGATCCTGAAGATGGTGACCAGGCCTTGCTGCGTCATCAAACACATCAAACACCTCAGTAAGGGAGGGGAGAACCTGCTGGATCTCCATGACAGCACTCTTGACCTTGGGCTTGTGGCCCTCAGCCATCAGAGCGACAGAGCGGGGATGCAGGGTTGCATTGCCACTGTACTCCCTCCCCAAGAGCGACCTAAGGGGGTGGGAGGAACCCAGAGTCGCCATGCGGTATATCGTACGCTTGGCAAGCTTCTGGAGGTGAAGACGGATTGGTAGAAGGCCCGCAAGGGCCTCCACTGCTCCAGTCGGAGAGATGCGGAAAGCACCAGTAACCCACAAAGCAGCGTGACGCTGCATCTGCGTGAAAAGGGCCAGAACACCCTTGTTAGGGCGGCTGGCATGATACCAGAGGCGAAACCCATAGGTAGCTATGGGCAACACACACGAACGGTAAAGGAGCCTCTTCTGCTCAGGAAGAAGGCCCCTACATCTGCAGCAATGCAGAAGAACCTTCTAAAATATTCTATTCTTTTGTTTTACAATAGACCAAATTTCCTGTATTTTATATCTCTCTGTTTTGTCTATCTTAGTTTGTATCTCTCTCAATATAAAAACGTAGCTGCCGGCCTCTGAGAAAAGGAAGAAGGGCTTCACCCCAATTTCTCAGCAGAGTACTTTGCAGCTGTGATCAAGAATGGTTCAGATTTATTTTGTGTGAATTGTTATGTGAAACTAGTCTTCAGAAGAGTTCAAGAAGAGTTATTGAGAGGAGAATCACTTTGAGTTTGCTTTTGTGTGATTTCCTAGAGCCTAGAAAGCAGAGGGATTTGGACTTGATATTTCTTTGAGTTCTATTCTAAATTAGAGACAGAACAGACTAAGCCAAGTGGGTCTTGAGCTTGAGTTTGTTCCCAAAGTCTAGAGAAGTTGTAATCAAGTGGGTCTTGGATTACACTCAATTTAGAGATCAGGTTTTGTGCAGTTGTCCAGGGCTATCCTAGCCAATAAACTGTGTCATTTGGAACCCTCTAAAATTGGTTTCTTCAATTCTATCTGTTAGATCTGCACCCCCTCAAACTTGCCTTGGCAAATAATCACTCTTTGATATATTCTACTCTATACCTTTGCCCTAAGCTCTCACCTGAGTTTAGTGAATTGTGATTGAATATTTGAGAGTTGAGTGTTGGGTTTAGTGTTGTTACATCCATAACTATTACGTCCTCATCTCTCCGCAATCTCCGCTTCGGATCAATCCTCATTCCTTCACCTTTCCTTTTCGGTCTCTTTTCCATTCCTATTTCATGATTGTATAATGTTGCATAGTACCTACACAGCCTTTCCTGTCCCCATAGTTCCCTGCATTCCCTGCAAACTCTATGTACACTGTAGTTACTATTCTATGGACACTTGTATATAAGCTGTAGGTACTCAAGTTTGTATCCTCAGTCTGAATATCAACTTAGTTTCATCCTCCACTTCTCTGCTTGATCTTCACCTTGTCTGATTACTTGGTTCCTTGAAATATAGGATTGCGGCAGCACGAGGGCACAACACATATGTTGAGGCCAAAGGTCCACTCTGCACCAAGTCCATTATCTCCGTCTAGAGTCTGTGCTAACATAAGTACATGACCTCCACATTTAGCCACCCATACTCTGCCCCTGCGCCATAACTTAACAAGTGTGAAAGCTTCCCATCCTTGTTCTCTCAGTGTTTGCTTTCCCACCCTTGCCATTGAGTCTGTTTTCCAGTGTTTTACTAGCTAAGGACTAGTGCTCGGCCTCAGAGTGAGGTTTGGAGCAGATAGGGCAATGCGCAGATTGCATGTGGCAACAGTGGATGGTGTGGCCCCAGCACCAGCATCAAGAGCAGCAGGGGGTGCCAGGGTTAGCGCAGGCAGTCTGGATACAGCAGACAGTACCAGCAAGAGAAACAAAGTATCCAGTCACTGCTTTGGCATGGGAACCAGACTGTGAATTGTGAATGTCAAACCAGGCAGTGGCAGTGGTTGACTTAGCAGAGTTGCGGACCACCCAAGGGGGGCCAGCAAGGGGAAGAGAAAGTGTGAGAGGAGATTGGCTAAGGGCTTGTGCAACCTTGGCAGAGGTAATCTGGTCAGTAGTACCAGACTGGAAGAGAGGAACATTGACTAGCTTGAGATAGGAGCATGATGTGGGGAGGGAAACAGAGACTGGGGAGGTCTTGAGGTCCTTGCCAAGAGCAGCACCAACAGTTGCCAGCTCAGAAACTGATACCACAGCGGAGGTGGAGAGGGACAAGCCCCCAGATGAAGGGTGCACTGACTTTATGCAAAGCATGGAGCCAGAGGCCGATAATGCCAAATTGACAATGTGAGTGACATGGGACAGAGATGCCTTGGACAGGGCATCAGAGCTGGGAACTAAAATCTGGTGCCTGGAAGGGCTAGCATCCGTGCATGTGTGCTTGGCTTTAGAGGCCGGGGCACCAAGAATAGCTTTCTGGATGGCAATGATGCAGTCCGTTGGGAGAAAGGGGAATGCCTTGGCCATATGGACCAAGGTAGGTGCTGCCTTGAGGGTGCCGGCATAGGAAAGGGGAGGGGGGGGGGGGGCACACCGGGTGGAATAAGCTGAGGGTGCTTGGGAGAGCGTGCAGGGTGAGAGAAAGGGGGGGCAAGAGCAGCCACAGCACCAAAGGCAGTACTAGACTGTGTAGGGATAGTCCCTGACACAGTCTGGGCAGTAGCTGGGGCTGTGGGGAACCAATTAGAGAGGCCAGTGAAACTGCTTACCTCAGCTGTTCCACGGAATGGGCATGTGGTGTCCACATGTTGGGGAGAGGAGGGGGGAGCCCAGTGCACCACATAGTGACAGAAGTACTCCTGAAAAGAAACTTGTTAGCCCTGGGAGGAGACCTGGATATGAGACCATTCAGATGCAAGAATAGTGTCCAATAGTCAGTAGAAGCTCTCAATAAGGGCTAGTGTGGCAGCCTAGTCCATTGGTGCAGAAGCAAGTAGGAGGCCCAGACAGGGGAGGGCAGTTTTAACCAGCCAGGTACTGTAGTCTAGAGCAGGGTCCTGCTAGACAGGAGTGGAAGAGGGCTGGGAGTCAAGGGCAGCAAAGGTGGCCACTGCAGCAGCAATGGCATTCTCAGAGCCAGGAGTGGAGGAAGGGGTGGACCCATAAGAGAGGGCTGGAAAGGCCTCAAAGCATAAACACTTCACAGCAATGTTAGCCAGAGCCGTATCAATGGAGTCAGCAAAGGCAGGAGCTGGTGAGGGAGAGGGGGGTGAGACTGGGCCAAAGGCCCCCGGGGAGAAAAAAACATGCCACAGCTGGCAACCTCTCAGAAGCTGTTTATGCACTGAGTTTTGGCAGCATAGGTATTTGGAAGCTAGTTATCACAGAAGAAACCTAACTACAATGCTGTGGACTAGCCAGAGACTGACTTGAAAATTGGTAGTGGTGGTACAAGGTTAAGAAAGGATAACCCCCACTAGGCCTGTTCAACCTGACTCCAGGACTTCCAAACACCTCTGATCTACTGTAGAATCCAATGACAATGACAACATTGCTTCTTGTTCTGGTACTCCAATTAGTACTGGCACAGCCACAACCTTCCTCCTCACTGAAACTTGTTTTTTGCATGCAAATACTGTTGGATCCTCAATCCAGGAATACCTTACTATGTTAGGAGTGTACTGTGGACTTGCAGAGTTGTGTGCACTCAGTTGTGCTCTAGCAGTCCAATGGACTTGTATTGTGGTTTGTGGACTTGAAGATAGCATAGGACACTTATATCAGTAGGTCATGTGATCAGGTAGTATAGTTGCACCTGTGGACAAGTTTGGGACTTTTAGTCTCTCACAGCTGTCCACAGCTTGTTTCCCTTGTTTCTACCTCAATTCTATGTGTAATCCATTCATTCTTTTACTGCTAGGACTTCTCAGCAGTCTCCCAACATTCCTGCTTCAACAGGTTATGGGCTCCGGGCTATAGCAGCCATGAATAGTGTTTTTCTTCAAACACACTCTCTGGCAACTCCACCCACACTCTCTCATCTCTCTCATTTCTCTTCTCAACTCTTCCCCTTTGCTTCCCCAGCCTCCTGCATTGTTTCCTAGCCTCCTACATTGTGTACAATATCCAGCAACACTCTGAAGTTCAAGAAACTCAATACTGGCAACTATTCTACCTGGGCTAGAGAGATAAAAGCTTGGTTTAGGGCATCTGGCCTATGGAGAATTGTCTCTGGGCAACAGCTAAGTCCCTCCTGCTCTTCTCCCCCCACAGAGGCAGAGTCTACTCGAAAGGAGGTCTGGGAGGCCAAGTTAGACAGGCAGCTGGCTAGCTGTTCCTTATGGCGGAGCCTGAGCAGAGGATCCACTTCAACTCAATCCAGGATGATCCTGTGAAGATGTGAACTGCCCTAGAGCAAGTACACCTCCAAAAGCATACTGGGATACATTTTAATGTGTATGACAACCTCTTTAGCATCAGGAAGACCAAGGAGGATAAGTCCCTGCAAGCTCTCATGAATAGAATAGATGAAAATATGTGCAAAATTGCAAATTTGTGCCCCAAGGGCTTCACACTGCAGCAGCTGGATGAGGAACTTGCTTCTATGTCCCTCATTAGGGTTTGCCCACTGAGGAATACTTCTCCTTCACTTCCTTTTTCTTGCTGATGGACAAACTTGATAAGGCTTCTGTGCACCAGGCATTCATCAGAGGACAACCAGCACCATAGACAAGCTATGGATCTTCTCCCTTCTTCCCAGGCACTTGTAGCAACCTCCTGGACCACTCCTTTGTCTGTAAAGTGTGATTTTTGTCACAAGTCTGGATACATCATAGCCAAGTGCTATGTCTTTGAGGATGCACAGAAAGAGACATAGCAGGCTACTTGCAATAGGGCCTTGAATGGCAGCTCCAGGCATTATAGGCAACATGCCAACAAGGCTCAGGACTCCTCTGCACCTTCTCCTGCCGCCTCAGGTTCCAAAAATGCACTTCAGACCTCTGAGTTTGCTGAGAATGCCAGTGTAGTCTTTCCCTTGCCTCTGCAGTCTTCCCCTGACATTGACTGGCTTGTAGACTCTGGGGCCACTTCTCATATGACCCCCCATCACCATTGGATGCATTCCTATGCTCCCCTTCACATTCCCATTTGCTTAGCCAACAATTCAGTCATTTTCTCAGCTGAGGTGTGCTCTGTGGTGTTCCAGCCACTTGTAGAGGGCAAGGAGATGAGACCTGTTGAGTTTTCATGAGTTCTACATGTCCCCCAGCTTTAGAGTAACTGTTAAGAGACAGGTGCTTGGTCGGGGAAAATATAACCTAAAAGAAAGTTGACTGATGTCAACCAAGAATTCAGCCAGATCAAAGATCAAGTTACAATGGTAAGGTCTTGGCTTCAGCTTATATGCTGTGTCGTTCTGATACTAATGACCAATTTGTTGCCTTGGGCAATAGAATGAAAGGTTTCACAAAGTGAAGGCTTAGAAGGGAAAGCTACTAATCCAAAGACATTGGCCCAAGATAATAAATGCAAGCTCAACCAAAGCCTTGGTCAATTCCAGTCTAGTAACAAGGAAAATAGTGTTAACAATCCTTGACTTGGGATTACTAACAATAGTGAGAGAGATCGACCAAGGAACTTGGTCAGAATGGAACTTGGCAGAATAGAGGAGCAGAGTTCTGGGTTGATATTAGACTGGTGATACAAATGGTTGTAGCTAGTCTTATATACTAAACTGAAGTCAGGGATGAAATAATAAGAATAGTGAAATATATGGACAACTAACTATGCGAGAGATTGTGGGTCCTATGTAAAATGGATCACTAAATCAAAATGATAATATGTAATGATAGAAAGGAATGATGGCATCCCTTCTTGACTTCTTACCACCACCACCGATTTTCGAATTGGTCTCTGGCTGGTTAGTACGTCGTAGTTAGGTGTTCTAGCTTTCATACTAGCTCGTCTCTACATATGCCACCCAAATCCAATGCGCGGATGGCCTCTGATAGGTCGCCTGCTGCAGCACGCGTTTTCACCCCAGGGGCCTTTGGTACGTCCTCCCCCCCCCTCCCCCTCCCCGGCCCCAGCCCCTGTAGACTCTGTCGATGAGGCTCTAGCCAACGTTGCCGCAAAGCGTTTACGCTTTGAGGCATCACCGGCCCTTTCGTATGGGTCCACACCTTCCCCACCCCCCGGAGACTTTTCACCCCCTCCTGCTGCCTCCCAACCCATTCCCAGATTCGCCGGCACTCAGCGGGACCCCCTGAGCTATGGCTCCTGGCTGGTTGGTACTGCCCTCCCCCGCCTCGGTCCTGTTCTGGCCTCTGTGCCCCCGGACCAGGCCACTGCCCTCGCCCTTGCTGAAGGGGCATACCGCCTTTTAGATGCCATCCTGGCCTCTGAATGGTCCCAGGTCCCGGTCTCCTCTCAAGGCCAACAAGTATCGTTCCGTGAGTACTTCCGTCGTTATGCGGCGCATTGGGCTCCGTCTCCCCCTCCTCCCAAACATGTGGATGCCACATGCCCGTTCTGTGGAACCGCTGAGGTAAGCGGCTCCTCTGGCTCTACTGACACAACCCCTGCTGTGCCGGCCTCCGGTCCGACCATGCAGGAGTCTACTTCTGCAGGGTCGGCACCAATTACTGGTACTGCCCTGACACCACCCCCTCCCCCTCGCCCTGCACGCTCCCCTCGGCGCCCTCGGTCATCTCCCTCCGGCATTCCCCCTTCTCCCCCCCTCTCCTATGCTGGAGTGCTCAAAGCGGCTCCCACCCTGGTCCACGTGGCCAAGGCGTTCCCTTCGCTCCCTACGGACCGCGTTATCGCTGTCCAGAAAGCCGTCCTCGGCACTCCGGCCTCCAAAGCCAAGCGCTCATGCACTGTTGCTGGCCCATCCAGGCGCCAGATTTTGATTCCCAGGTCTGATGCCCTGTCCAAGGCGTCTCTTCCCCATATCACCCATGTAGCCAACTCGGCACTCTTGGCCTCAGGCTCCTTGCTTTGCGTGGAATCAGTGCGCCCTTCTGCTGGGGGCTTGTCCCTCTCCACGTCTGCTGTCGCGTCGGCCTCTGAACTGTCAGTGGTCAGCACTGCTATTGGCAAGGACCTTAAGGCTCCCCCAGTTTCCGCCGCCCTGCCCACGTCCCGATCTTACCTCAAGCTCGTCGACGTCCCTCTTTTCCAGCCCGGTACTGCAGACCGGGTCACATCTGCCGAGGTTGCCCAGGCTCTTAGCCGATCGCCGCTCGCTCTCTCTCTTCCCCTTGCTGGTCCCCCCCGGGTGATCTGCAACTCAGCCAAGTCAACCATGGCCACTGCCTGGTTCGACATTCACGACTCTCAGTCCGGTTCCCGCGCCAAGGCGGTTATTGGGCGTTCTATTCCTCTTGTGGGCGCTATATGCTTCATCAGAGCTGCCCGCGCTAACCCTGGCACCCCCCGCTGCTCCCGTTGTTGGCGCTGGGGCCATACCATTCACACTTGCCATGCGCGCTCTGCGCGCTGCCCCATCTGCTCTGAGCCTCACTCCGAGGCTGAACACCGGTCTCACGCCGGATGCTGCAAAGGCCACCCCAAGGCCAAGCCCCCTGTCCCCGCCACCCCTGCTGGCTCCCCATGCCCCCACCCCCATAAGTGCATCAATTGCGGCAAGTCACACGCTGCCAACAGCCCGAAGTGCCCCTTCTGGCGCCATCGATTCCAGGCCGATTGGATCAAGGCCAGATATGTATGCGGCCGACGGCCGCACTGCAGATGCTGGTCGCAGGACCAGTGTTGGCTCCTCTGCCCGCAAGAGTAAGTCTTCGGGGTCACGTACCTCGACATCAGTCTCCTCTTAGTGGGTCTCCTTGCTTACTTTACTTTCTATCTGGTTTGGGTTCTCTTTCTTTCTTCCCGGGGCCTTTTGCCCGGCGCTTTGTCCTGCCCACCCTTGGGGCCCCCTCCCCGTGCTTTGACTTCTTTTAGTTATTTTCCTGGTGGGGTTCGGGTGTCTAGGCGTCGCCTGGCCCGGCCCCCACCTGACTCTCTTTTCACGGTCACTTGACAGCTGCGCTCAGTACAACGGATGTTGTTGGGCCCCCTCCGGGGGCCCTTCTGTGAATTTTCTGTATTTAGGTAGCCACCTGTTCTTGTGTAGTTACAGCTGCCCGCGGACTGCTATCACGCACCGCGTAATAAATTGTTGAATTTTTTAAAAAAAAAAAAAAAAAAAAAAGAAAGGAATGATGGAACACAGAAAGGGAACATGGAAACATGGAAGAGGAACATGGAACATCAAAAGTTAAACATTGGAAAAGAACACTTGTCACCAGGCAACCAAAGTTTAAAGGCAAAGCTTAACCTCAAAATAGCCATGAGTTTCCTAAAACGGTATCCTGACAGTAACCTCCTATCATGTCTATACCTTACTCAAGCCAAGAGGCTTAATAGCCATGTATTTGTTTTGCATATGAGCTTCCTGAGGGCTGAGGACACTCTATTCTGTGCTAGGATTCACTCTAATAACATTGCTGTGCTTGAGGGCACCACCCTACCATCCCAGAATGCTCTGAGCACTATCTGTACCCTTCCCCTTGACTATTCCCTCTGATATCGTTGCTTTATTCACCACAATCATGCTGATGTTAGGAAGATGGTGTCTCAGCAACTGGTTACTGGCTTGGTCCTTGACTCTCAAGAGGCTCCTAATCCAATTTGTGAGTCCTGTCTGGCTGGCAAAATGCACTCCAATCCATTCCTTTCCTCTCCCAACCACTCCAGGTCTCCCCTCAAGCTTGTACACTCTGGTTTGTATAGCCCCTTGCCTGTGGCTACCCACAAGGGCTATAGATACTAGATTACCTTCATTGATAACTTAACTTGATTTTGGGGGGTATATCTGCTCAAGAAGAAGTCTGAGGCATTTGATACCTTTAGATCTTTCAAGGCTTGGGCTGAGACTCAGCTGGGAGTCAAACTTTGAGCTCTGCAGGATGATAAAAGAGGTGAATACATGTCTAATTGCTTTCTAGAGTTCATTACAGCTGCTGGGATTGAGAGGAGGCACTCTACTCACACTAGGCCTCAGCAGAATGGCCTTGCTGAACATGCTAACAGGACTATGGGTAAGAGGATCATTACTATGCTCTCTGAGTCTGGTCTCCCCCATTCTCTCTGGGGTGAGTGTCTTGCTTCTATGGTCCATGTCTAGAATTGCCTCCCCACTTCTTCCCTCCCAACCACTCCCTATGAGACCTCCTATGGTCAAAAACCTAATGTGTCTCATCTTCAAGTCTGGGGGTACATTTCCTATGTGCATATTCAGGCTGATAAGCAATCCTCTCTTGGTTCTCACATGGAGAAGTGTGTCTTCATTGGCTACCCTACTGGCTACAAGGCTTGGAAGTTCTATAACCCAGTCACTAAGCAGGTGAGAATCTTGGAGAGAGCTGATTTTGACAAGAGACACTTTCCTGGCCTGTCTATCTCAAAGCTGAATGCTTCAGCTCCCTTCTCTGAGTCCCCTGTGCCTTCCACCTTCCCCAGTTGCTCTGAGCCCACTCTGGACACCACCAGTCCCCTCTTGCAGCCTCTAGTTGCTCCTTGTGTTCCTCCATCTTCCCTGGGTGTGCCACCTCTCTCAGATTCAGGGGGTGAGTGCTACACTCCATCTCCATCTCTGGCTCTCTCTGAGCCAGCTGCTATTCCTTGAGTTAAGCCTGTATCTTCTCAAGAGGTGACATCACTTCCTGACCCAGCTCCTGCACTCTCTGTTATACTCCCTGCTGCCCCAGCTTCTCCTGCTCCTATTCCAGCTCCAGCTCATATTTCTGCACCTCCTGTTTCACCTGGCCTTCCTCCTGCACCTGCATTTGAGTCTAGACAAAGCCTGAGGATTAGGCAACCTTCTAGTGAGTAGTGGAAGGTCAGAGAGCCTACTCCTGTTGTTCCAGCCAGTGATGAAGAGAAGAAAGCTGACTTGGCTGCTGATGATGGCTTCCTTGAGGTTGAGTTTGCTGGCAATACTGAGAATCCTGGATTTTGCACTCTCAAGGCTATATTTAGTGGCCCAGATGGCTCTAGGTGGCAGACAGCCTGCAATGACCAGATGTCTTCTTTGCTAGGCAACCACACCTGGGATATTGTTGAATTACCTCCTGGCAAGACAGCTATTGACTGTGGGTGGGTATTTTGAGTCAAGCTCAATCCTGATGGCTCTGTAGAGTGCTACAAGTCCAGGTTGGTTGCTAAAGGCTACTCCCAGCGTTCTGGCTTCAATTTCTTTTTTTTTTGTTTTTTTTGGAATCAACAATTTATTATGCAGTGTGCAATAGCAGTCCATGGTAGTGTACCTACTACATTGAAGCTCAAGTAATAGACTGCTTAAATATGAAACAAGTTCACAGAAGAGCCCCCAAAGGGGGCCCAACAACATCCGTTGTACTGGGCACAGCTGTCAAGTGACCGTGAGAAGAAAAGCAGGTTGGGGCCAAGCCAGGTGAGTACCTGGACACCCAAACCTGACCAGAATAAGTAACTAAAGAAAAGTTAGAACATGGGGAGGCCCCAAGGGTGGGCAGGACAAAGCACCGGGCAAGAAGCCTCAGGGAGAAGGAAAAAGATCCCATTGCGCTAAGAAAAAGATCCCAAAACCTACATGTAAAAGGGAACAAGAAGGCCTATGTGGACAAGGGAGGGGCTAAGGCTGCTAGCTTCCCCTTGTCCTTCCGGGCAGAAGAACTGACACTGGTCTTGCAACCAGCCTCTGCAATGCGGCCATCAGCCACATACCAGGCTTTAATCCAGTCCAGTTGGAAATGGTGGCACCAGAAGGGACACTTCGGGCTGTTGGCGGCATGTGACTTGCCACAGTTAACACACTTGCCCATGTGGGGGCAGGGGGAGTCTGTGGGGGTGGCAGAGATAGGGGGTTTGGCCTTCAGATGGTCTTTGCAACAACCAGCTGAAGACCGGTGCTTGGTTTCAGAATGCAGTTTGGAGCAGATAGGGCAGCACATAGAGTGTGCCTGGCAAGAGTGGAGAGTGTGGCCCCAGTGCCAGCAATGAGAACAGTGGGGGGTGCTGGAATTAGCATGGGTGGTCCAGATGAAGCATATGGTGTCAGCCAGGGGAACAGAGTGCCCAGCCACCACCTTAGCACAGGAGCCAGATTGCGAGTCATAGATGTCAAACCACACGGTAGTGGTGGTCAACTTAGCAGAATTGTGGATCACCCAGGGGGAACCAGCAAGAGGGAGGGAGAGGGCAAGGGGGGACCAGCTCAGAACCTGAGCTACCTGGGCAGAAGTGACCCAGTCAGTGGTACCAGATTGAAAAAGAGGGATGTCCATGAGCTTGAGGTAAGATTGTGATGTGGGGAGGGAGACAGGGACTGGGGGAGCCTTGAGGTCCTTGCTGATGGCAGTGCTGATAGTTGTTAGCTCAAAGGCCAATACTACAGCAGAAGTGGAGAGGGACAAACCCCCAGAGGCAGGGCGTGCCAACTCTACACAAAGCATGGAGCCAGAGGCCAATAATGCTGAGTTAACGACATGGGTGACATGTAGGAGAGATACCTTAGAAAGGGCATCTGAACCAGGGACCAAAATTTGGCACTGCAAGGGACCAGCCACAGTGGATGTGTACTTGGCTTTGGAAGCTGGAGTGCCAAGAACAGCCTTCTGGACAGCAATGACGCGATCTGTGGGGAGGGTAGGGAACGTCTTGGCCATGTGGACCAAGGTGGGCGCTGCCTTGAGGGCGCCGGCATAGGAGAGTGGAGGGGGGGGGGCCACGCTGGGTGGGACAAACCAAGGGCACTGAGGGGAGTGCACAGGGCAAGGGGGAGGGGGGTAGCAAGGGGGTAGCACCAGTAGCTGGTGCTGACCCTACAGGAGTAGACTCCTATACAGCCGGACCAGAAGCTGGCACAGCAGGGGCTACGTCAGTAGGGACAGAGGAGCTGCTTACCTTAGTTGTTCCACGGAACAGGCATGTGGCATCCACATGTTGGGGAGGGGGGGGGAGCCAGAGCCCAGTGTGCTGCACAGTAATAAAAGTACTCACAGAAGGTGATTTTTTGGTCCTGGGAGGTGACCAGGATAAAAGACCACTTGGAGGCCAGAATGGCATCCAAGAGCTTGTACAGTGGCTCAAAAACTGTCCCAATGTTTTGACATTTTCAACAAATTTGTACATTGAGCATGAACCAGAGCACATACTATGCTGAAAATATTCATGGAGATGGGACCCAATCCACTCTATTATTCAATGTTTACATCACGTGATTTTATGAAGATTTGGATTTATAATCAATTATCCAATATTATTACTCATTGGGACAGTTTTTTGGCCCTCTATCACCTTTGCTATATCAGGCCAAATTTATATCTGAAAAATACCAAATAAATTATGGAACTGATTTACAATGTTATATGACTAATTTCATGCATTGACCTAAGGTTTGATCACTTTTCTCCTTGCTGCTATAATATAAAAGCTGTTTTTTCTACCTAATATGTGTGAGTTATTTCTTTTCTCCAAATTTAAAGCCACACATACCAAATAGTGTTCAATACCAATGGAAAAGGGTACTTTGTCAAAAATATTCGGAAGGAGATAATAGAAAACCAAAAAAATAAATAAAAGTGAATAATATATAAAGCTTCCCTCTACAGATAGAATTTAATAAATCACTTGATCCTTACCAAAAATCTAAACAATGTAACTCAGATAGCCAGACTGATGAGTATTACCCATTCTTTCATTACCATACCTCAAATATACAGAAATACACACTACAATACCAGTAGTTGGCTTCTATTATACTACCATACTTTGACTACTCTCCCCTAAATATATTAGCGGGCTATCTACAGTAGTCAAACTATACCTATCTATTATAAACACTTGAGATCCCTTCAAAAGGTTGTATTAAAGTTTGTCCATGTTTATTTAAGCCTAAAAGTTTGTTAAATTCACATTAAATATAACTATAGTTCAAATAAAATATATTCAATCAAAACAATAGAGCAAGTATAGTTTGCCTGGGACCTATCTCTAGCAACTGGTAGTGTAAGAAAGTAAGATAGAGTACACTTATATTATTTGGCATCATAAACAGCATTATTTGGCTTTCCAATGGTAACATAAGGAAATATTATTTCTTGTATTTACAAAAATATTGGGAAGATTACATCTTTTTGACATGTTTCTTGCTCTCCCCTACCTATATCTTAGCTTAGCTAGTAGCATATTCCTCTGAATTAGTATTGAACACTGTTTAGTGCATGTGGCCTTAAGCTTAGAGGAGAAAAAATAGCTTGAACATATTAGGTAGAAAAAACAGCTTTTATATTATAGCAGCAAGGAGAAAAGTGATCAAACCTTAGGTCAATGCATGAAATTAGTCATATAACATTGTAAATCAGTTCCATAATTTATTTGGTATTTTTCAGATATAAATTTGGCCTGATATAGCAAAGGTGATAGAGGGCCAAAAAACTGTCCCAATGAGTAATAATATTGGATAATTGATTATAAATCCAAATCTTTATAAAATCACATGATGGTAACACTGAATAATAGAGTGGATTGGGCCCCATCTTCATGAATATTTTCAGCATAGTATGTACTCTGGTTCATGCTCAATGTACAAATTTGTTGAAAATGTCAAAACATTGGGACAGTTTTTTGAGCTACTGTAAGCCCCTTCGGCAAGGGCAAGGGCAGAGTTGAGGTCCGGGGGCGCAGTAGCCAGTACAGGACCAAGACAGGGAAGGGCAGTGCCCACCAGCCAGGAGCTGTAGTTGAGGGCAGGTTCCTATTGACCAATGGCTGTTTTCTTGGGAGAGGAGCGGGGTTCATCAGAGAGAGGCACAGATTCTTCCTGGGGGGGGGACAGTGTGAACCTGTATGAAAGGGCCAGGGAGGCCTCAAAGCGTAAATGCTTTGCGGTGACGTTGGCCAGTGCCACGTCAACAGAGTCAGAGAGGGTGGGGGCTGGAGAGGGGGAAGGGGGGGAGGACGTACCAAAGGTCCTGGGGCAAAAACATATGCTGCAGCAGACAACCTATTGGAGGCTGTCTGCACATTGGACTTAGAAGACATTGATATAGAGAAGCTAGAGTTCACAAGAAACCTAACTACAATGTTTGTTAACCAGCCAGAGACCGATTTGAAAACCAGTGGTGGTGGTAAGAGGTCAAGAAGGATGGCTTCAATTTCAATGAAGTCTTTGCCCCCACTTACAGACCTGCCTCTCTGAGACTCATTTTTGCTCTGGTAGCCAAAGAGGGCTACCAGCTTTGCTCTATTGATATTTTCTCTGCTTTTCTCTATGGTGACTTGGATGAGGAGATCTACATGAGGCAGCCTGAGGGCTATCATGAAAGAGGTCCTAACTGTTGGAGTTTGCCCAGCTACACCTTGTCTTATCTTATCTTATCACACTCCCTTATCTTATCACTTTTTATCTCCCCTCTATCTCCTAATCTCCTCACTATCTCCACTCCTTTGTTCCCCTTATGGTAGTGTCCTTGTCCCACTTATGGTAGCTCCATTGTTCTCCTATTAGGGTAGGTAGTGCATAGACCATCAACTCTTGTGGATTATGGGAGCCTTCCACACCTCCCCATCCCAAGGAGTCAAAGCTATTGCAGGCCTCCTGCCCATCCACCTCTACCTCTGAAAGCTCCACACTCATAGTACTATGCGAATAGCCTCCCTACCTCACACCCATGGGATCAACTCACTCCTCACCATCTTGTCCACCACCAAACAACATCTACTCTCCATTCCCTTCCTCACTGCCTGCCAACAACGCATGTCAGGCTCCACACTGGTATTCATGGATGTTGCCTTACAATCTATCAGAGGTGACACCATTCTCTGCTCCCACCTACTGGCTGAACCCGGCTACTGCATCATAGACCAGTTTGCATGCCGCCTCTCTTTTCTCACCCCTCTCTCCCCCTGCTCCAGAAAAGACTTGTCCTTCTGGCGCTATTATGCCAAAAATTGAAGCATTGCTAAAATAGGCCATTATACCCCTATGTACCCATGGCCTAGCAATAGCTATGATGTAATCATCTTGATATACCCATAACACCCCTACAATGACCCTAACCCAACTGGTATGTCATGTAAGGACCTCTATGAGGCTACAAGACACCCCAGGAGTCAATCAGTGGCTACTAAATAGCTATTGTATGGCTTTGAGAGTGAACAAAGGAGACAACAGGCAACATTGTGGTTGTACACACTCAGAGATGTATCAGGTATTGAGAACGTCATCAGTAGAAACTCCCTGATCATGAGGGAAGAGCTCACAAGCCATATAATGGCCATCAAGATGACCTGAGAAGACTGAGGGCCCCTAATTTGACTATCTCAAAGGGGACATCATGTCATAGCCTAGTGCTGATTAAAACCTTCAAGAAGATTGTGTGACTGGCATTGAGAAACTTGGTAGACAGATTTTCAAGATACCTCAATTAGTAATGAACAGTGTCTCTCACCTGAATAAATGGCAAACAATGTACTGGGAAACAATGTACAGTACCTGTACATAAGTTTTGCAAAAATTGATGGCAAACAAATAGGGTTTAAAATAAAATAATATTCATAGTCCTGTATTCACACATTTTCCTGCTTAACAATATAGGAATGATTTATACTATACCTTATCTTCTACAACATTCCCTCAGGGATCAAAGTGATTGGAAGAGAATGTGAGTCTGGAGGATTTTATTGAAAAACTCACCCAAAAACAGTCTGTTTTCAAATTCATATCTTAAATGAAACTTGAGCCTTCAATAAAAATTGGATATGGATAGCCTTGGTAATTCTAAGATACTTTTATGCTGACACCAAAATAATCTGTGTTGTGGTTCATGAGCAAAAAAAATCACAAAGTGAAGTTATGTGTAAGTAGCATCTCAATGACCAATTGGGCGTCTTGGAAGGTCATGCAGGGTCCAATAGCGGATCAAAGGGCAAATGATGGAGTAGTAGGACTATCTTGGACTATCTGCACAATGTGTAAGCAATGTGCAGCCAGTTCAAGATACTAGAAGGGTATATGAACAGTGTACCAGAGTGTTGGGTTGGGAGGAGGCCAATAGGGTAGACACGCAGAGGCAAGAAGCATGCGTATATGGGTAGAGAACTTTCCCAGGTGTGTCAAAACAGCCGCAGACCATTGCAATGGCCCATGGAATGATGCCAGCAGTATCTCAATGACTTGAAACAGGTCTATAACAGGCAGCCAGGACCAATACCAGGTGGAAAAGTGTTATTACACAGGGGAATGTCAGACTGATTGTGTATACTAGCATTACTCTCTCTAATATTTCCTTATTTACTCAGGCTGTTTCCTAGCTACCAAAACATATAAATACAGTGTGGAGAAGAGGTGAAAGGCAAGCACTTGCTGTCCTAGCTTTGAGACCACAAGATTTGGGAATTAACAATTTCATTATCTTGTGCTATTGTGTGCATTAAGGCAACTAAGTGAGAGCTTTGGTTGTAGACTACCCAGAACCAACAGAGACAAGCTGTGGCTGTTGAGAGAACTCATTGAGAGTTATTGTTCGAGTCCAGGAGACTCCAGAGAGAGATATTGAGACTCAGGGGTAGCTTAGATGCATCTCCTGTACCGGTCCTGTATCATCCCTTTGATGACATACGGTTCCTCTCTCTGGTTCTATGATGCAGCTCGCATCAAGGGACTACTCAAGCAACTCAAGTCTTGCAACAGCATGCCACCTTATGGATTATGGGGGCCTTTTGTACCTCCCCATCCCAAGGAGTCAAAGCCATAGCAGGTCTCTTACCCATTCACCTACACCTCCAAAAGCTATATACTCAAAGCACAATGTGAATTGCTTCACTTCCTCACACTCATGGAATCAATTCTCTACTCATGAACCCATTAACCACTGAGCACCATCCTTTCTCCCTCTCCTTCCTCACTGCCTGCCAGAGAAAGTCTTCTGGCTCAGCACTCGTGTTTATGGATGCTGCCCTCCCCTCCATCAAGGGCAACCCCATTCTCTACTCCCACCCCCTGGCTGAACCTGGTTACTGTATTCTTGACTGGTTTGCAAACAGGTTCTCCTTTCTTACCCCTCCCCTCCCCGTGCTCCAGGAAGGACTTATTCTCCTGGCACAACACTTCTCTTGACCCTGCCCTCTCTAGGGCCCTTTTCTCTTCTAATACCCTTGTTATTGGTTTTGATTCATCTTCCCCCCCCCCTCATCTCACTGGTTTCTCTTCCTGTGTTTCCTATGTAGCCTCCGTGAACAATGTACTTGTATGCTCTGACTCCACTGACACTGGTTCCCTTACAGGTACCGACTCTGAATGCCTTGCTTTCTCCTTTGCTCTCTCTTCTCTACTTTCTCTATTTAGTAGTGATGTTTCCTCTTTCTTTCTACTCACTGATTCTCCCTCGGTGGTGCAGGCTGCGCTCTCCCCCTCCCCCTCCTCAGGACAACATACATCCATATCAGTCACCTCTCTCCTCATCCCCTGGCTAGAGGCCTCACCCTCTCACTCTCTCACCATTGCACATTCCCTGTTGCATTGGAAACTTTTGGTACATGGGCAAGCCCATGCTCTCACTTCTGCAAAACCCTATCCACCCTTCTTAACTATGTCCCCAGTATGGGAGTTGTCTATCTGGAAGCTAAGTACCAGGCACATTATCTGGGAGTGGGAGCTGGACTCTGCTCTTTCCTCTCTTGGCTCCCAATTCCTGCCACTCTCTCACTGCAACAAACCCCTATGTCCCTCTTACTTTCACAACAGTCCTTACCTCTCTTCGACTGCACAAAAACCACTTTCCCTTACTGCCTGCTTGACATGGTGCATACTCAATCATGTGCCCACTGGCAAATACTGGTCTTGGTTCTTCCCCAATGAACCTACCTCTTGCCCTTGTGGCTTCCCTTTTCAATGGCACAACCACATTCTCTGGTCCTGCCCTCTCTACACTTGCTGCTGGTCCTGGGCTCAGGACAGCAGTTCAAACTACTTCACTGACATTGACAGTCTCGTCCTCTTCCTCCAGGACAACCCTCTGGCCTTCTCTTTCCCCCCTGACCCGGGTGGTAATGCTATCCAAAACTCTTCCCAACCCCCCCATCCTACCTAGCCCACCTGCTGGTATATACCTTTCTCTTTTTCTCTCCGCTTTCTAGCATGCTAGTTAGACTCTTTCCTTCCACAGGCACTTGACACCCTCACTCAGTACATTGGACAATGTTGGGCCCCTTCGGGGCCCATCTGTAGAACTCTTGTATATATTGTAGCCACTGCTCTTCTAGTAGACAGCTGCTATGGACTGCTACCACGCACCATGTTATAAATTGATGATTAAAAAAAAAAAAAAGGGGTAGCTTAGATTCCCCTTAGGTCTAGAGACACAGAGAGATAGAGACTTAGTGGGGTAGTGCAGATTCCCCCAAGTTTTGAGATTAGAGATATTGAGATCAGAGACCGTAGCTACAAGCAAAGCCTTGTCACAACTACCCCAGAAACCACCCACAGAGTACACTTGGTGCCCTTGGGTATATTTTCAAGAAAACCCTTTATACATTTTTACACCACATAAAACCTCTTTCAAAGGTTGAATTCCTCTCTTTGAGAACTGTCTCCAACACCCCAGAATTGCATTTTGAGGTATTGGTTGATATAGGTAGTGGTATTCCAAGCCACATATTACACACCTACCCCACCCATACTATCACAGCGCAGCTCTGTACTTGACCCCACCCTCTCTAGGGACCTTTTCTCTTTTACTACCCTAGTTATTGGCTTTGATTCTTCTGCTCCTCCTCCCCATGTCACTGGCTCCTTTTCCCATGTCTCCTATGTTGCATCTGTGAACAATGTAACTGTACAGTCTGATTCTACTGATGTCAGTTCCCTTGCAGGTACCGACTCTGAATGTCTTGCTTTCTCCTTTGCCCTCTCTTCTCTACTCCCCCTATTTAGTAGCAATGTTTCCCCTCTCTTTTTACTTACTGACTTTCTTTCAGTGGTGCAGGCTGCACTCTCTCCCTCCCCCTCCTCTGGACAACATATCTCCATCACAGTCACTTCCCTCCTCATCCCTTGGCTAGAGGCCTCCCCCTCTCATACAATCACCATTGTGCACTCTCTGTCATGTTGGAAACTTTTGGTACATGGGCAAGCCTACACCCTCGCTTCTGCAAAACCCCACCCACCTTTCTTGACTTTGTCCCCTATGTGGGTGTTGTCTATCCAGAAGCTAAGTACCAAGCACATTCAGGGAATGGCAGTTAGACTCCACTTCCCCCTCTCTGGGCTCACAATTCCTGCCCCTCTCCCACTGCAACAAACCCCTCCATCCCTCATACTTTCATGACAGCCCCTTCCTCTCTACAGCCACTCATAAACCTCCCTCCTTTGCTGCTCAATTGACTCAATGCATACTCAATCACATGCCCACTGTAAAATACCAATCTTGGTTCTTTCCTAACAAGCCCACCTCTTGCCCTTGTGGGTTCCCATTTCAGTGGCAAGACCATATACTCTGGTCCTGCCCTCTTTATACCCACCGCTGGTCTTGGACTTAGGACAGTGGTTCAAACTACTACACCAACATTGATGGTCTAGTTCTCTTCCTCCAGGACAACCCTCTGGCCTTCTCATTCCCTCCTGACCTGGGAGGTACTGTTGTCCAAAACTCTTCCCCATCCCCCCATCCTACCTAGCCCACCCACTGGTATGTACATTTCTCCCTCTCTTCCTCTCTTTTTTTTTTTTTTTTGAAATCAACAATTTATTATGTGGTGTGCAATAGCAGTCCACGGCAGTGTACCTACTACAAGATGCTCAAGTAATAGACTGCTTAAATATGTAACAAAATTTCACAGAAGGGCCCCCAAAGAGGGCCCAACAACATCCGTTGTACTGAGTGTGGCCGTCAAGTGACCATGAAAAGAAAGTCAGGTGAGGGCCGAGCCAGGTGAGCACCTAGACACCCAAACCCCACCAGGAAAATAACTAAAAGAGAAGTTGAAACATGGGGAGGCCCCAAGGGCAGGCAGGACAAAGTGCTGGGCAAGAGGCCCTGGGGAGAAGGAAACAGAACCCAAAGCACTGAGAAAAAGATCCCAAAACCTACATGTAAAAATAAATGAGAAGGCCTATGTGAACAAGGGAGAGGCTGAGGCTGCTAGCTTCCTCTTGTCCTTCCAGGCAGAAGAACCAACACTGGTCTTGCAACCAGCCTCTGCAGTGCGGCTGTCAGCCACGTACCAGGCTTTAATCCAGTCCGGTTGGAAGCAATGACGCCAGAAGGGACACTTTGGGCTGTTGGCAGTGTGTGACTTGCCACAGTTAATACACTTGCCTATGTGGGGGCAGGGGGAGCCAGTGGGGGTGGCAGGGACAGGGGGCTTGGCCTTGGGGTGGCCTTTGCAGCATCTGGCAGAGGACTGGTGCTCGGCCTCAGAGTGAGGCTCAGAGCATATGGGGCAGCATGCGGAGCATGCACAACAGGAGTGGATGGTGTGACCCCAGCGCTGTGATGGTATGGGTGGGGTAGGTGTGTAATATGTGGCTCGGAATACCACTACCTATATCAACCAATACCTCGAAATGCAATTCTGGGGTGTCAGAGACAGTTCTCGAAATGAGGGATTCAACTTTTGAAAGGGGTTTTATGTGGTGTAAAAATGTATAAAGGGTTTTTTCAAAAATATACCCAAGGACACCAAGTGTACTCTGTGGGTGGTTTCTGGGGTAGTAGTGACAAGGCTCTGCTTGTAGCTACAGTCTCCAATCTCACTATCTCTGATCTCGAAACTTGGGGGAATCTGCACTACTCCACTAAATCTCTGTCTCTCTGTGTTTCTAGGCCTAAGGGGAATCTAAACTACCCCTGAGCCTCAATGTCTCTCTCTAGAAGTCCCTCGAACTCAACCAATAGCTCTCAATGGGTTCTCTCAATGGTCACAGCTCATCTCTATTGGTTCTGGGTGGTCTATGACCAAAGCTCTCACTTAGTTGCCTTAATGCACACAATAGCACAAGATAATGAAATCATTAATTCCCAAATCTCGTGGTCTCAAAGCTGGGGCAGCGAGTGCTTGCCTTTCACCTCTCCTCCATGCTGTATTTATATATTTTTAGTAGCTAGGAAACAGCCCAAGTAAATAAGGAAATATTAGAGAGAGTAATGCTAGTATACACAATCGGTCCGATATTCCCCTGTGCAATAATGCTTTTCCACCCGGTATTGGTCCTGGCTGCCTGTTATAGACCTGTTTCAAGTCATCAAGACACTGCTGCATCATGTTGTGGGCCATCATGATGGTCTGCAGCTGTTTCAACATGCTCAGGAAAGTTCCCTACCCATATACGCATGCCTTTTGCCTCTGCATGTCTACCCTATTGGTCTCCTCCCAACCCGGCATTCTGGTACCCTGTTCATATATCCTTCTAGTATCTTGAACTGGCCGTGCATTGCTTACATGTCGTGCAGATAGTCCAAGATAGTCCAACCACTCCATCATTTGTCCTTTGATCCGCTATTAGACCCTGCAAGGCCTTTCAAGGTACTTGATCAGTCATCGAGATGCTATTGCACATATTGTATTGCCATAGCTATCTCCTTGGGGTTGCCTGATAAGCTTACACGTCCATAGTTCAGCGGATTCCCTGTCTGTTCCACTCCTTATTCTCCCTCTATCGGTCTGCCTGATGATTGGTGGTCCTTCCAACCATTGTATTCTGATCAGACAAGCTGATGCAGCTTCGGGTTTAATTCCTCGGCTGATGCCTCCTGTCTGTGTTTCTTGGGCAATAGTCCTAGTCTCTCTCTTCTTGACAGAACATCATCCCTGCCTCTTGCCTAATATAGCAGCCAGTACATTGTTTCTCAGTACATTGTATGCCATTTATTTGGGTGAGGGACACTGCTCATTATGGATTGAGGTATCTCAAAAGTCTGTCTACCAAGCTTCTCGATGCCTGTCACACAATCCTCTCAAAGGTTTCAGTTAGCACTAGACTGCTATATGTGTCCCCTTCAAGATAGTTGGGTTAGGGGCTCTCAGTCTTCTCAGGTCATCTCAATGGCCATTATATGGTTTGTGAGCTCCTCCCTCATGATCAGGGAATTTCTACTGACAATGTTCTTGATACCTGGTGCATCTCTGAGTGTGTACAACCGCGGTGTTGCCTGTTGTACCCTCTGTTCACTCTTGAAGCCATACAATAGCTATTTAGTAGCCACTGGCTGATCCCTGGGGTGTCTTGTAGCCTCATAGAGGTCCTTACATGACATACCAGTCAGGTTAGGGTCATTGTAGGGGTGTTGTGGGTATATTGAGATGATTACATTGTAGCTATTGCTGGGCCATGGGTATATAGGGGTATAATGGCTTATTTTAGCAATGCTTTGATTTTCAGCATAATAGCGCCCGCATTGGGAGCAGCACAAAGTGCCAGGGTTAGTGTGGGCGGTCCAAATGAAACAAATGGCACCTGTAAGGGGAACAGAGTGCCCAGCTACCACCTTAGCATGGGAGCCAGACTGAGAGTCATGAATGTCAAACCATGCAGTGGCAGTGGTCGACTTGGCAGAGTTGCAGATCACCTGGGGGGGACTGGCAAGGGGAAGGGAGAGTGTGAGGGGAGACCAGCCCAGAGCCTGTGCGACCTCAGCAGAAGTGACCCGGTCAGCGGTGCCAGGCTGGTATAGAGGGAGAGGGACATCAATGAGCTTGAGGTAAGATTGGGATGTGGGGAGAGAGGCAGGGACTGGTGGAGCCTTAAGGTCTTTGCCAAGGGCAGCGCTGTGATGGTATGGGTGGGGTAGGTGTGTAATGTGTGGCTCGGAATACCACTACCTAAGTCAACCAATACCTCGAAATGCGATTCTGGGGCGTCAGAGACAGTTCTCGAAGAGAGAGATTCAACTTTATAAAGAGGATTTTGGGGGAATCGGAATATAAAATGGGTTTTCTTGAAAATATACCCAAGGGCACCAAGTGTACTCTGTGGGTGGTTTCTAGGGTAGTAGTGACAAGTCTCCACTTGTAGCTACTGTCTCTGGCTCTCAATATCTCTAATCTCGAAACCTGGGGGAATCTGCACTACCCCACTAAGTCTCTCTGTGTGTCTCTAGGCCTAAGGGGAATCTAAACTACCCCTGAGCCTCAATATCTCTCTGTGAGTCTCCCGGACTCAAACAATAGTCTCAACAAGCTCTCTTGACGATCACAGTTCGTCTCTACTGTCTTCTGGGTGGTCTAGGACCGAAGCTCTCACCTAATTTGCCTTAATGCACACAATAACACAAGATAATGAAATCGTTAATTCCCAAATCTCGTGGTCTCGAAGCTAGGGCAGCGAGTGCTTGCCTTTCACCTCTCCTCCACGCGGTATTTATATGTTTTGGTAGCTAGGAAACAGCCTGAGTAAATAAGGAAATATTAGAGAGAGTAATGTTAATATACACAATTGGTCTGACATTCCCCTGCGTAATAACGCTTTTCCACCCGGTATTGGTCCTGGCTGCCTGTTGTAGACTCATTTCGAGTCATCGAGACGCTACTGGCATCATTTCATGGGTCATTGCGATGGTCCGCTATTACGCCAACAATCGAAGCATTGCTAAAATAAGCCATTATACCCCTATATACCCATGGCTCAGCAATAGCTACAATGTAATCATCTCGATATACCCATAACACCCCTACAATGACCCTAACCCGACTGGTATGTCATGTAAGGACCTCTATGAGGCTACAAGACACCCCAGGAGTCAGTCAGTGGCTACTAAATAGCTATGATATGGCTTCGAGAGTGCACAAAGGGTACAACAGGCGACATCGCGGTTGTACACACTCAGAGATGCACCAAGTATCGAGAACATTGTCAATAAAACTCCCTGATCATGAGGGAAGGCTCACAAACCATATAATGGCCATTGAGATGACCTGAGAAGACTGAGGGCCCCTAACTCGACTATCTTGAAGGGGACACAGATAGCAGTCTGGCACTGACTAAAACCTTCGAGAGGATCGTGTGACAGGCATCGAGAAACTTGGTAGACGGATTTTCGAGATACCTCGATTAGTAATGCACAGTGTCCTGCACCTGAATAAATGGCAGACAATGTACCAAGAGACAATGTACCAACTGCTATATTAAGGGCAGGGACGGTGTCCTATCGAGAAGAGGGAGACTATGGCTATGGCCCGATGGGCACAGACAGAAGGCGGCGGTCGAAGAATTATACCCGAAGCCGCGTCAGCTTGTCTGATCACGATAAGACGATCGGAAGGACCGCCGATTGTCAGGGGGAGCGATAGAGACGAATGAGGAGTGGAACGAATAGAAAACCTATTAAGCTATGAATGTGTAAGCCTATCAGGCAACCCCAAGGAGATAGCTATGGCAATACAATATGTGCAATAGCATCTCGATGACCGATCGAGTACCTTGAAAAGCCTTGCAGGGTCCAGTAGCGGATCAAAGGACAAATGATGGAGTAGTTGGACTATCTCGGACTATCCGCACAATGCGTAAGCAATGCGTGGCCAGTTCAAGATACTAGAAGGATATATGAACAGGGTACCAGAATGCCGGGTCGGGAGGAGACCAATAGGGTAGACATGCAGAGGCAAAAGGCATGCGTATATGGGTAGGGAACTTTCCTGAGCATGTTGAAACAGCTGCAGACCATCATGATGGCCCACGACATGATGCAGCAGTGTCTTGATGACTCGAAATGAGTCTACAACAGGTAGCCAGGACCAATACCAGGTGGAAAAGCGTTATTATGCAGGGGAATATCGGACCGATTGTGTACACTAGCATTACTCTCTCTATTATTTCCTTATTTACTCGGGCTGTTTCCTAGCTACCAAAAACACATAAATACAGCGTGGAGGAGAGGTGAAAGGCAAGCACTCGCTGCCCTAGCTTCGAGACCACGAGATTGGGAATTAACGATTTCATATCTTGTGTTATTGTGTGCATTAAGGCAAACTAAGTGAGAGCTTTGGTCATAGACCACTCAGAAAACAGTAGAGACAAACTGTGATCGTCGAGAGAATTGTTGAGACCATTGTTTGAGTCCGAGGGACTTCTAGAGAGAGATATTGAGGCTCAGGGGTAGTTTAGATTCCCCTTAGGCCTAGAGACACAGAGAGATAGAGACTCAGTGGGGTAGTGCAGATTCCCCCAAGGTTTCGAGATCAGAAATATTGAGAACAGAGGCTGTAGCTGCAAGAGGAGACTTGTGCTACTACCACAGAGACCATCCCCAAAGTACACTTGGTGCCCTTGGGTATATTTTCAAGAAAACCCATTATATATTCTTATTCCCCCAAAACCCCTTTATAAAGTTGAATCCCTCTCTTCGAGAACTGTCTCCGACGCCCCAGAATCGCATTTCGAGGTACTGGTTGATATAGGTAGTGGTTATCCGAGCCACACATTACATACCTACCCCACCAATACCATCACACCACGGCTGTTTCAGTACGCCCGGGGAGGTTCTCTACCCATATGTGTATGCCTTTCGCCTCCATGTGTCTACCCTATTGGTCTCCTCCCGACCTGGCGTTCTGGTATACCGTTCATAAACCCTTCTAGTATCTTGAACTGGCCGCGCGTTGCCTATGCGTCGTGCGGATAGTCTGAGATAGTCCAACTACTCCAGCATTTGTCCTTTGATCCGCTACTGGACCCTGCAAGGCCTTTCAAGGTACTTGATTGGTCATCGAGATGCTATTGCACGTATTGTATTGTCATAGCTATCCCCTTGGGGTTGCCTGATAGGCTTACACGTCCATAGTTCCACAGATTCCCTATCTGTTCCACTCTTTATTCTCCCTCCATTGGTCTGCCTGACGATTGGCAGTCCTTCCAATCATTGTATCGTGATCAGACAAGCTGACACGGCCTCGGATATATTTCCTCGGCCGACACCTCCTGTCTGCATTTCTCAGGCAATTACCATGTTCCCCTTCTTCTCGACAGAACATCATCCCTGCCCCTTGCCTAATATAGCAGCCAGTACATTGTCCCTTAGTACATTGTATGCCATTTAGTCAGGTGAGGGACACTGTGCATTACTAATCAAGGCATCTCAAAAGTCTGTCTACCAAGTGTCTCAATGCTGGTCACACGATCTTCTCAAAGGTTTCAATCAGTGCTAGGCTGCTACATGTGTTCCCTTCGAGATAGTTGAGTTAGGGGCCCTCAGTCTTCTCAGGTCATCTCGATGGCCATTATATGGCTGTGAGCTCTTCCCTCATGATCAGGGAGTTCTACTGACAATGTTCTTGATACCTGGTGCATCTCTGAGTGTGTACAACTGCGATGCCGCCTGTTGTACTCTTTGTCCACTCTCAAAGCCATACAGTAGCTATTTAGTAGCCACTGGCTGACTCCTGGGGTGCCTTGTAGCCTCATAGAGGTCTTTACATGACATACCAGTCGGGTTAGGGTCATTGTAGGGGTGTTATGGGTATATTGAGATGATTACATCATAGCTATTGCTGGGCCATGGGTATATAGGGGTATAATGGCTTATTTTAGCAATGCTTCGATTTTCGGCGTAATAGTGTGGGTGGTCTGGATAAAACAGACAGTGCCAGCAAGAGGAATGGAGTGCCCAGCCACTGCTTTGGCATGGGAGCCAGATTGTGAGTTGTGAATGTCAAACCACACAGTGGCAGTGGTTGACTTTGCAGAGTTGTGGACCACCCGGGGGGGGCCAGCAAGGGGGAGGGAAAGTGCAAGGGGGGACTGGCTGAGAACCTGTGCTACCTTGGCGGAAGTAACCCAGTCGGCGGTACCAGGCTGGAAGAGGGGGACATTGACAAGCTTGAGATAGGACTGTGATGTAGGAAGGGAGACAGGGACCAGGGAAGCCTTGAGGTCCTTGCCAATAGCAGTGCTGACTGTCATCAGCTCAGAGGCTAATGCCACAGCAGAAGTGGAGAGGGACAAGTCCCCAGAGGTAGGGCACACCAACTCAATGTAAAGCACAGAGCCAGAGGCTGATAACGCCGAGTTAACAATGTGGATGACGTGTGGCAGAGTTGCCCTGGTCAAGGCATCCAAACTGGGGACTATGATCTGGTGCCTCATCCCTTCTTGACTTCTTACCACCACCACCAATTTTCAAGTCAGTCTCTGGCTGGTTAGTAACGTTGTAGTTAGGTGTTCTAGCCCTGTTCCTAGTTTGTCTCTACATATGCCTCCCAAATCCAATGCGCAGACGGCCTCAGATAGGTTGTCCGCTGCAGCACGTGTTTTCGCCCCAGGGACATTTGGTATGTCCTCCCCCCCCTCCCCCCCCCTCCCCCTCCCCGGCCCCTGCCCCTGCCAACTCTGTTGATGAGGCACTAGCCAATGTCGCCACAAAGCGTTTACACTTTGAGGCCTCCCTGGCCCTTTCATACGGGTCCACACCATCTCCTCCCTCAGGCAATCCAACTCCCCTCGCCACTGAATCCTCCTTCCCCCCCTCCAGGAAAACTGCTATTGGTCAACGGGAACCTGCTCTTGACTACAGCTCCTGGCTGGTGGGCACAGCCCTCCCCCGCCTTGCTCCTCTGCTGGCCTCTGCGCCCAAGGACCTCAGCTCTGCCCTTGCCCTTGCTGAAGGGGCCTACAAACTCTTGGATGCTATCCTGGCTTCCGAATGGTCTCAAATCCTGGTCACCTCTCAAGACCAGAAGATCACTTTCCGCAAGTACTTCCGTTGTTATGCAGTGCACTGGGCTCCGGCTCCCTCCCCCCCCCAACATGTGGACACCACATGCCCGTTCTGTGGAACCGCTGAGGTAAGCAGTTCCACTGTCCCCACTAACACTGCCCCTGCTGGGCCAGCTTCAGGACCGGTCACGCAGGAGTCTACTGCTGCAAGGCCGGCTCCAGTTGCTAGTGCTGCTGCTGCAATTCCCCCTCCCCCTTGCCCTGTGCACTCTCCCCGGCGCCCTCGGTCTACCCCACCCAGCGTGGTGTTCCCCCCCCTTTCCTATACCGGCGCCCTCAAGGCAGCGCCCACCTTGGTCCATGTGGCCAAGGCATTCCCCACACTCCCCACGGACCGTGTTATTGCTGTCCAAAAGGCCGTTCTTGGCACCCCAGCCTCTAAGGCCAAGCGCTCTTGCACTGTTGCTGGCCCCTCAAGGTGCCAGGTTTTGATCCCCGGCTCAGACGCCCTCTCTAAAGTGTCTCTCCCTCACATTTCTCATGTTGCCAATTCGGCTCTTTCAGCCTCGGGCTCCGCCCTTCGGGTGGAATCAGTGTGCCCTACCTCTGGGGGCCTGTCCCTCTCCATATCCGCCGTTGCATCTGCCACTGAGCTGATGACTATTGGCACTGCCATAGGCAAGGACCTCAAGGCTCCCCCAGTCCCAGCCACTCTCCCAACGTCGTGATCCTACCTCAAGCTCATTGACATTCCCCTCTGCCAACCCGGTACTGCTGACTGAGTTACCTCTGCCGAGGTGGCGCAGGCTCTTAGCCGCTCACCTCTTGCCCTCTCCCTCCCTCTTGCAGGCCCCCCTCGGGTGGTCTGTAACTCTGCCAAGTCGACCACAGCAACCGCCTGGTTTGACATCCATGATTCCCAGTCCGGCTCCCATACAAAGGCGGTGATTGGGCACTCTATTCCCCTGGCCAGATCTGCCTGCTTCATTCAGGCTGCCCGTGCCAACCCAGGCACCCCCCGATGCTCCCACTGTTGGCATTGGGGCCACTCTATCCACTCTTGCCGGGTACGCTCCCCTCACTGCCCTATCTGCTCTGAGCCTCACACTGAGGCTGAACACCGCTCCTCTGCCAGCTGTTGCAAGGGTCACCCCAAAGCAAAGCCCCCTGTCCCTGCCACCCCCCTAGACCAACCCTGCCCCCACATGGGCAAATGTATCAACTGCAGCAGGTCACATGCTGCCAATAGCCAGAAATGCCCCTTCTGGCATCACCGCTTCCAAGCTGATTGGATCAAGGCCTGCTATGCCGCTGATGGCCACACTGCAGATGCTGGTTGCAAGACCAGTGTTGGTTCCTCTGCCCGCAAGAGCAAGACTTCGGGATCTCACACCTCAACCTCAGTCTCCTCTTAGTAGGTTTTCTTGTTTACTTTACATACTCTCTGGATTGGGTTCTTTTTCTTTCTCCCTGGGGCCCCCTGCCCGGCGCTTTGTCCTGCCACCTTATGGGCAAATTCCACTACTCTTTTGTGCACTCCAGGTGGGGCTTGGGTGTCTAGGCTCACGCCTGGTCTAGTCTCCACCTTTCTTCACTTAGTTTACACAGTCACTTGATGGCCTCACTCAGTACAGCAATGGCTGTTGGGACCCCTTCAGGGTCCCTCTGTGAACTTTGACTTTATTTAAGGTAGTTGCCTGTTCTGTGTATATACAGCTGCCCCCGGACTGCTACCACGCACCAGGTAATAAATTGTTGATTAAAAAAAAAAAAAAAAAGATCTGGTGCCTGGAAGGGCCAGCGACAGTGCATGAGCGCTTGGCTTTGGAGGCCGGAGCACCAAGGACAGCCTTTTGGACAGCAATGATGTGGTCTGTCAGGAGGGTAGGGAATGCCTTGGCCACATGGACCAAGGTAGGTGCCGCCTTGAGGGCACTGGCATAGGAAAGGGGAGGGGGAGGGGCCACACCAGGTGGAACAAGCTGAGGGCACCTGGGGGAGCATGCAGGGTGAGGGGGAGGGGGCAGCAAGGTGGCAGCACTAGTAACTGGTGCTGACCCTGCAGGAGTAGACTCCTGCACAGCCGGACCAGAAGCCGGCACAGCAGGGGCTGCATTAGTGGGGACAAAGGATCCGCTTACCTCAGTGGTTCCACAGAATGGGCATGTGACATCCACATGTTGGGGAGGGGGGGGAGCCGGAGCCCAGTGCAATGCGTAGCAACAAAAGTACTCACAGAATTCAATTTTTTGGCCTTGGGAGGTGACCGGGACACAAGACCACTCAGAAGCCAGGATGGCATCCAAGAGCATGTAGACCCCCTCAGCAAGGGAGTTGGCATCAGCCCAGTCTGTGGGGGCAGTGGCCAGCAGCGGAGCAAGGCTGGGGAGAGCTGTACACTTTATCCAAGAGCTGTAGTCCAGAACAGGGCTTTGCTGGTCAGGGGCAGAGGAGGAGGGGGCGGGCTTGGGAGAGTCAAAGTTGGCCAAAGCAGCTGCAATGGCTTCTTCAGAGCCGGGGGTCAGCAAGGGTGTTGACCCATAGGAAAGGGCCAGAGAGGCTGCAAAGTGTAAACGCTTGCTAGCCATGTTAGAGAGGGCCTGGTTGACCAAGTCGGCAGGGGCAGGAGTGGGGGAGGGCAGATCTGAGCCAAATGCTTCTGCGGAGAAACAATGTGCAGTGGCTGGGGAGCAATTCAAGGCCGTGCAAGTGTTGGGCTTGGGGGGCATGAGTATTGATGAGTTGGTATTCATGAGAGAACACCTAACTACAACACACTAACCAGCCAGAGACCAATTCGAAAACCAGTGGTGGTGGTAAGAGGTCAAGAAGAGATCTGATATGGCACTTAATTTGCCTTAATGCACACAATAGCACAAGATAATGAAATTGTTAATTCCCAAATCTCATGGTCTTGAAGCTAGGGCAGTGAGTGCTTGCCTTTCACCTCTCCTCCACACTGTATTTATATGTTTTTGGTAGCTAGAGAACAGCCCAAGTAAATAAGAAAATATTAGAGATGTTACAGGCATCCCAGATCGCTCCGGACCGCGCTCCTGCCGGTCCGATTTCTTCTCTGATTCCGAGTTCCAGAATCCAACCGGTCTCCTTAAAGCCCAGTTCCCGGATACATTCTTCTCCGATCCGTCCATTCTCTGATGTCATCATTCCGTTCCGTTTCATTGTTCCGTTCCGTTTATTATTCCTATAACTTCTATTATACTCCAAACGCTTATTATAGGCACCCACTAACTACTGGTAACTTAGTTACTTATTGTAGGACTATCTCCGTTCCTCCGATAGTCCACATGTATATAAACCGGAGTTAGTCCGGAGTAGTTTTCCTCAATCAGAATATTGACTTGACTTGCCTCCTATCCTCTGAACCTCGGTTCATCGTCTCACCTCTCTCTCAGACTCGGTTCCCTTCAATCCGAGTTGTATCCTCTCCTCTCCGGGTCCAAAGTCCAAATCGAGACCGCCTAGCGATATCGGAGTGGCGCAACACATACGTTGAAGCCAAGGTCTCGCTCCGTTCATCCCTCCGACGTGCGCCCTGTCCAGTGTCTAACAAGAGAAAGTAATGCTAGTATACACAGTTGGTCTGATATTCCCCTGCATAATAATGCTTTTCCACCCAGTATTGGTCCTGGCTGCCTGTCATAGACCCATTTCAAGTCATTGAGATGCTGCTGGTGTCATGTTGTGGGTCATTGTGATGGTCCTGCGGCTGTTTCAGCACGCCCAGGGAGGTTCTCTACCCATATATGCATGCCTTTCTCCTCCATGCGTCTACCCTATTGGTCTCCTCCCAACCCAATATTCTGGTCCACTGTTCATATACCCTTCTAGTATCTTAAACTGGCCGTGCATTGCTTACACATCATGTGGATAGTCCAAGATAGTCCTACTACTCCATCATTTGTCTTTTGATCCACTATTGGACTCTGCAAGACCTCCCAAGCCACTCAATCCATCATCAAGGTGTCATTGCACTTATTGTCCATCATAGCTATCCCCTTGGGGCTGCCTGATAGGCTTATGTGTCCATAGCTCAACAGCTTCTCTGTCTGTTCTACTCCTCGTTTGTCTCTATCAGTCCTTCTGATGATCGGCAGTTCTCCCAATCATTGTATCGTGATCAGACAAGCTGATGTGGCCTCAGGTGTAATTCCTTGGCTGATGTCTTCTGCATTTCTTGAGCAATAGCCATAGTCTCCCTTTTCTCAATAGAACATCATCCCTGCCCCTTGCCTAATATAGCAGCCAGTACATTGTTTTGCAATACATTGTGTGCCATTTATTTGGGTGGGGGGGACACTGTTCATTACTGATCAAGATACCTTGAAAGTTTGTCTACCAAGTTTCTTGATGGCTGCCACACAATCTTCTCGAAGGTCTTAGTCAGCACTAGACTGCCCTATGTGTTCCCTTTGAGATAGTCGAATTAGGGGCCCTCAGTTGCCTCAGGTTATCTCAATGACCATTATATGGCTTGTGAGCTCTTCCCTCATGATCAGGGAGTTCTACTGACAATGTTTCTTGATACCTGGTGCATCTCCAAGTGTGTACCACTGCGATGTCGCTGGTTGTACCTTATTACCACTCTCAAAGCCATACAGTAGCTATTTAGTCACCACTGACTGACTCCTGGGGTGCCTTGTAGCCTCATAGAGGTCCTTACATGACATACCAGTTGGGTAGGGTCATTGTAGGGGTGTTACAGGTATATCGAGATGATTACATCGTAGCTATTGCTGAGCCATGGGTATATAGGGGTATAATGGCTTATTTTAGCAATGCTTCAATTTTCAGTGTAATAGTGGATCAAAAGACAAATGATGGAGTAGTTGGACTATCTCGGACTATCTGCACAATGCATAGGCAACACACAGCCAGTTTAGGATACTAGAAGGGTATATGAACAGTGTGCCAGAGCACTGGGCCAGGAGGGGACCAATAGGGTAGACATGTGGAGGTGAAAGGCATGCATATATGGGGAGAAAACCTCCCCAGTGATAGGACTTTTGTGGTGCAGGTAGCTCTATAATTCAAACCTCTACACCAACAATTTATATGCTTGGTGGACTCTGATAAGGTAGCTACCAGTTCCTATTGTGTAGTTCATGGGGGCAAGACTTGATTACAAGTCAAAAGCTTATGTCTTTTTGTATATGGGGGGGAGGGAGTTTTGAAGGCAGGTGGGAGAGTGAGAATACAACTGGGTTGTATCAAAATTAGGTGTGGAGAAGTAGCTTAGTATTCCATATACTAACAACTTCACAAGTGGGGGCTCAGAAGTTGGCATTCCCATAATGCTTTGTCTGAGTGTGAGGTAGCTGTCACTGTAACAACCACTTTCAAAGTCTGAGGCTACCATAACCTCAGCAAGGGGGATCTCCCTTAGGTCCAGACAACTTAGAGACTATGTTACTACAACAAGTCTTGTCAAAACAAGAAAGCTACTTCCTTAGTAGCTTACTTAAGTTCAAATAGGAAATCACTTGTTTGAATTAAGTCAAGTCTTATTCTGATTTCAAGTGAGAAAACTCTATTATCACTACTACTATCCACTAAACCACTATAGGCTAGGTGGAGGTTTGAGGTCAAGAGTTGTCTGCCCCTTTTCATCAATCCCACCAGTATTTTATAGCACAAGAGACAAACAACTGGTAAACATAGAGAAATAGGGTACAAATATGCTAGAGAAGGAAGGAAAAGTATCATGTGAAATCACTGATTATTGGCACACTCATATCAAAGGAGCTACTGAGATCTCCTTGTTCTGTAGCATGTGTTTTTCTTTCTTTAGAACATTTTCTTGGTAGGTCCAAGCATGAGTTATTTTTATTAGCATTCTAAACCCTGATTCTTTGCCTGTTATGATTGGGCCCAGGAAATTGGTTACCTAGGCTTGTCATTTGTTTGTCTAACCCTCCTGAAGGTAATATTTACCTTTTTACAGGAGGTGCTAAGTGGTCTTGGGCTTCTCGGAGTGTTATGGGTGGTTTTTGTAGAGTCCTGCTCTATTAGTCAGGCACCAAACTTGGTAGCTAATACCTAGCAAGGCTCTACTAGTTGCCATCCTGTATTGCCATAGTGGTACTGAGGTCAAAACATTGCTTAATCACCTTGTAGTGGGGTATCTAGTCATCCCAGGGAGCATAGGAATAGAAGCTACTAGGGAATAATCCTGCTAATATCACTTGATTACACCAGTGCTTAAAAATTGTCCATGTTACTGGGCTTGCTGAAACAGCTGCAGACCATTGTGATGGCCCATGGAATAACACCAGCAGTGTCTTGATGACTCAAAACAGGTCAATAACAGGCAGCCAGGACCAATACCAGATGGAAAAGTGTTATTATGCAGGGGAATATTGGACCAGTTGTGTATACTAGCATTACTATCTCTAATATTTCCTATTTTACTCAGGCTGTTTTCTAGCTACCAAAAACATATAAATACAGTGTGGAGGAGAGGTGAAAGGCAAGCACTTGCTGCCCTAGCTTCAAGATCACGAGATTGGGAATTAACAATTTCATATCTTGTGCTATTGTGTGCATCCAGGCAAATAAAGTGAGAGCTTCAGTCATAGACCACCCAGAAAACAGTAGAGACAAACTGTGATCATTGAGAGAACTTGTTGAGACTATTGTTTGGGGTCCAAGGGGCTCATAGAGAGAGATATTGAGACTCAGGGGTAGATTAGATTCCCCTTAGGTCTAGAGACACAGAGAGAGACAAGGCTTAGTGAGGTAGTGCAGATTCCCCCAGGTTTTGAGATTAGAGATATTGAGAGCCAGAGGTCATAGCTGCAAGTGGAGACTTGTTACTACCACAGAGACCACCCCCAGAGTACACTTGGTGCCCTTGGGTATATTTTTGAGAAAACACCTTATATATTCCTATACCCCCCAACACCCCTTTCAAAAGTTGAATCCCTCTCTTTGAGAACTGTCTCCAACACCCCAGAATTGCATTTCAAGGTATTGGTTGATATAGGTAGTGGTTGTCCAAGCCACACATATTATACACCTACCCCACCCATACCATCACAGTGGGGACAGGGGGCTTTGCCTTGGGGTGACCCTTGCAACTGCCAGCAATGGAGCAGTGTTCAGCCTCAGTGTGAGGCTCAGAGCAGATAGGGCAATGCATGGAATGTACCTGGCAGGAGTGGATAGAGTGACCCCAACACCAGCAGCAGGAGCATGGGGGGGTGCCTGGATTGGCATGGGCAGCTTGAATGAAGCAGACAGTCCTGGCCAAAGGGATAGAGTATCCAACAACTGCCTTTGCACAGGAGCCAGACTGGGAATCATGGATATCAAACCATGCTGTAGCAGTGGTTGATTTGGAGGAGTTGTGGACCACCCAAGGGGAGCCAGCAAGGGGAAGGGATAAGGCAAGAGGTGAGCAGCTAAGAGCCTGTGCCACCTCAGCAGGGGTGACCTGGTCAGTGGTACCAGGTTGGCAGAGGGGAACATCAATCAGCTTCAGAAAAGAGTGTGATGTGGGAAGAGAGACAGGGACTGGAGGAGTCTTAAGGTCCAAGCCAAGGGCAGAGCCAACAACCATCAGCTCAGAGGCAGATGCAACAGTGGAGGTGGCAAGGGACAAGCCCCCAGAGGAAGAGTGTGCAGAGCTGGCAGCCAAAAGTGCTGAGTTAACAACATGGGCAATATGGGGGAGAGATGCCTTAGACAAGGCATCTGAACCAGGGAATAAGATCTGGCACCACAAGGGGCCAGCAATTGTGCATGAGCACTTGGCTTTGGAGGCCAGAGTACTGAGGACAGCTATGATGCGATCCGTGGGCAGGGAGGGGAATGCCTTGGCCACATGGACCAGGGTAGGCACTGCTTTGAGGGCACCAGCATATGAGAGGGGGGGAAGGGAAGCACCAGAGGGAGTAGAGCAAGGGTGCCTGGGGAAGTATGTAGGTCAGGGAGGTGGGGGGGCAGCAGCAGCACCAGTAGCACCAGGGGCAGTGCCAGACTGTACAGGGATAGTCCCTAGCACAGCCAGAACACAAGCCGGCACAGCTGGGGATGGGTCAGAGGGGCCAGTAGAGCCGCTTACCTCAGCAGATCCATGGGACAGACATGAGGCAGCCTCATGTTGGGGAAGGGAGGGAGTTGGAGCCCAGTGCACTGCATAACAACAAAAGTACTCATGGAAGGGGACTTGGGCACCCTGGGAGGTGACCAGGACATTGGACCACTCAGAGGCCAGAATGGCATCTAAGAGTTGGTATGCCCCCTCAATGAGGGCTTCAGCAGTATGTTGGTCCAGGGGCACAGAGGCCAGCAAGGGACTGAGGTGGGGGAGGGCAGTCTTTATCAGCCAGTTGCCATAGTTGAGGGTGGGATCCCATTGGATGGTGGCTGTTCTGGGAGGGGGAGGGCAGAGAATCTCAGGAAGATGTGAAAAATCTTCCTTGGGAGGGGGGGAGGGTGTGGACCCATAGGAAAGGGCCAGGGAGGCCTCAAAGCATCCCTTCTTGACTTCTTACCACCACTACCAGTTTTCGAATCAGTCTCTGGTTGGTTAGTATGTTGTAGTTAGGTGTTCTTTCTCAATCGCTAACTTGTTGCTTGTATGCCGCCTAAGTCCAATGCGCGGACGGCCTCTGATCGGTCACCCGCTGCAGCACGTTTCTTCACCCCAGGGGTATTTGGTACGTCCTTCCCCCCTTCCCCCACTCCGGCCCCAGCCCCTACTGACTCTGTTGATGCGGCTCTGGCCAACGTCACCGCAAAGCGTTTACGCTTTGAGGCTTCCCCGGCCCTCTCTTATGGGTCAACATCTCCCCCTGCCCAGGAGGATTACTCCCCTCTTCCCAGATCCCTCCAGCCCCCTCCTCCACCCAAAACCCAAGCCCAGCAGGACCCTGCTCTGGACTACAGCCTGTGGTTGAAGAACACAGCTCTCCCTAACCTAATCCTGCTGCTGGCCTCTGCCCCCACGGAATGGAAAGACGCTCTCTCCCTTGCTGAGGGAGTCTACACCCTCATGGACGCCCTTTTGGCTTCCAAGTGGGCCTCTGTTGTGGTCCTTTCCCAGGGCAAACATGTAACATTCTGTGAGTACTTTTGCTGCTATGCAGTGCAATGGGCTCTGGCTCTCCCTCCTCCCCAACATGTGGACGCCACACGCCCGTTCCGTGGAACCACTGAGGTAAGCAGTTCCTCTGTCCCCACTAACGCAGCCCCTGCTGTGCCGGCTTCTGGTCCAGCTGTGCAGGAGTCTACTCCTGCAGGGTTGGTGCCAGTTGCTGGTACTGCCCTGGCACTGCTCCCTCCCCCTTGCCCTGTGCACTCTCCCCGGTGCCCTCGGTTTGTCCCGCCTGGTATAGCCTCTCCCCCCCCCCTTTCCTATGCCGGCGCCCTCAGGGCAGCACCCACCTTGGTCCATGTGGCCAAGGCATTCCCTACTCTGCCTACAGACTGCATCATTGCTGTCCAAAAGGCTGTCCTCAGCGCTCCGGCCTCCAAAGCCAAACGCTCGTGCACTGTTGCTGGCCCTTCCAGGTGCCAAATTTTAATCCCTGGGTCTGACGCCTTGTCCAAGGCGTCTCTGCCTCATATCACCCATGTCGTCAACTCGGCATTGTCAGCCTCTGGCTCCGCGCTCCACATAGAATTGGCGTGCCCTTTGTCTGGGGGCTTGTCCCTCTCCACCTCTGCTGTAGCGTCAGCCTCTGAGCTTGCAACTGTCGGCACTGCCATTGGCAAGGACCTCGAGGCTTCCCTGGTCTCTGCTGCTCTCCCCACATTGCGTTCATATCTCAAGCTTGTTGACGTTCCCCTCTTCCAACCTGGTACTGCTGACCGGGTCACCTCTGCTGAGGTTGCACAGGCTCTTAGCCGATCACCCCTCGCCCTCTCTCTTCCCCTTGCTGGCCCCCCCTGGGTGATCCGCAACTCTGCCAAGTCAACCATGGCTACTGCATGGTTTGACATCCATGACTCTCAGTCTGGCTCCTGTGCTAAGGTGGTGGCTGGGCGCTCTGTTCCCATTGCTGGTGCTGTCTGTTTTATCCAGACTGCCCGCACTAATCCTGGCACCCCCCACTGCTCTTGATGCTGGCACTGGGGCCACACCCTCCACTCTTGCCAGGCACGCTCTGTGCACTGCCCTATCTGCTCTGAGCCTCACTCCAAGGCTGAACACTGGTCATCTGCTGGTTGCTGCAAAGGCCATCCAAAGGCCAAACCCCCTGTCCCTGCCACCCCCACTGGCTCCCCCTGCCCCCACATGGGCAAGTGCGTTAATTGTGGCAAGTCGCACACTGCCAACAGCCCAAAGTGCCCCTTCTGGCGACACTGGTTCCAGCCAGAGTGGATCAAAGCCCGGTACATGGCTGATGGTCGCACAGCAGATGCTGGTCGCAAGACCAGTGTCGGTTCTTCTGCCCGTAAGGTCAAGGGGCAGCCAGCGGCTTCGGCCCCTCCCTCGACCTCATAGGCCTTCTCGTTTCTTTTTACATGTAGGTTTTGGGTTCTTTTTCTCGATGCATTGGGTTCTGTTTCCTTCTCCCTGGGGCCTCTTGCCTGGCACGCTTCTTGTCCTCTTACCACCACCATTGATTTGCTTCTGCGGTCTTTTGTGCTGGTCTCTGAGTATACAATGAGCAATAACGTTTCTGAAACACTGTCTCCGACTCTGGTGAACCCCAACACCACCCTTCTTAGCGGCTTTGCCGACTATGCTAGCTCATCGCCCATCACGGCATCGAGCCACCAAACTTTCCCCTTCGCCTCTTTGGCTGGCGATTTTGGCCTCCCCTCCCATACGGCTTCTAGAGCCTCACACTCCAGTCAACAGGTCTGCGTCAAGCCCGGCGACAGCGACGAAGAGTTCTCGGACTCTGAGGAATCTTTGCATACCATCGAGGCTCTGGATCCCACCAAACACCTCCACGACATCGTGCCTACTTCATGCGACATGAACCCTCCCCCCCAATCAGAAATACCCCCCGCCAGTTGGTCTGACCGGCCAAATGACAAAGAACTCCCGGCCCTATCGCCATATGAAAGAATCACTGCCGATGCCGTCGAGGCAGACGAGAATATGAAAATGGTGAGAGACTGGCTACAGTCCCTCTCACACTCTGAGCTGGTTGACAATGACCATCCCATTGTTGTCCCCTACCTATTCGACATGCTCAACACTATCCTCGCTTCACCCAAACTAGCCAACATGGTCCACTCTCGGGGTAACTTTAGCCTCACCAAATGGCTTCAACACGTTATCAATGCAGGTATGCACCATCCCGTTCCTATACCTACCCCCTCCCTTCCTCCCTCCTCTCCCCCCCCGACTCTGGGCCCAGCTGCCCCAGCTGCACCGCCAGCCCTCCTCTCCCCCTCCTCGCCCCCTCCTGCCCCCTCCCCAGACGTGGACATGAGGCCCCCCTCACCATCGCCTGCCCGAATTAATAAAGGTAAGCGCGTTACTAAACATGGATCAAAGGGACCTGATCCAGGGTTTACCCCTGTTCAGGGTGGTCAGAAGTTTACTTCTGCCCCTCACCCTATGATTGGCTCCGGCACTGCCCTGACCCACACTTCTGGACCATCCCAATCAGCTGGATCTGGACCTTTCAGGACTGTGGTTCCCCCTTCCCCCCCGGCCATCAACATGAAGACCAAACCAAACAGGCGCTCCGCTGCCTCTCCCCCCTCTTCCCAATGCAGCCCGGGCCGCTCCTGGGCCAACGTAGCTGCCTCCCCCCCCACTGCCTCTACCTCCAGCTGGACTGGATGCCTCATTGCACTCTCTCGGGCCTTCCCGGATGCCTCTCTGGAAGAACTTGAGCGCATGGCACACGCCAAGGGCGCCTCACCTCCCATCAACAAGAACACCCCGGGCTCGGCCTTAGCCAAACCGAAACCCAAGTTCACAACCACTACCAAGGGCCCGACGCATCGCAAGGTCATACTTGCCCTACCCTCACCTCTGCTGGCGGTGCTCAACCTCCCTGGCATTGTCGACTCTGCCAACAGGGGCCTTGTTGCCTCCTCTTCTACCTGCCGTGTCCTTTCCATCTCCAGGGACAAAACGGCCGCCCGCCTACTCTGTCGCGACGTCCCCAACAATGAGGATGTCCACACTATCTGCGCCTGGGCCTCCAAGATGGTTGAAGGCGGTATTACCAAAGCGGGCAAGGCCTGCTCCAAGTCGTACCTCAAGGTGCTGGACGTGCCCTGCACTGGAGGTCCTGCTTCTTACCCAGAAGTCCATTGCCTAGTCTGCGAGGCCCTTTCGCGCTCCCCTTTGGCCCCTCACTTCCAGATTGTCTCCCCTCCCCGCCCCTCACGCAACAACAGAGGAGCCGACACTGCCACTGTCTGGTTCGAGATTTGGGACTCCCAGACCGGTGCTGCTGCTGCTGCAGTGGCCAACCACACTGTACCCATCCTCGGCAATATTTGCTGTATTTGTAAGGCCGCTGCTTGCCCCGGCGTCCCTCTCTGCTCCCGATGCTGGACCTGGGGTCACACAGTCAATGTCTGCAGGCGTTTTAACATTGCCTGCCCCATCTGTGGTGGCCCTCACAAGGAGGAGAACCACCGCTCTCACACTACTTGCTGCCAGGGCAAGCCCAAAGCCAACCCCCCAGTCCCGGCCACCCCCCACGACCAACCCTGCCCTCACAGCGCCAAGTGTCGCAACTGCAACAGCCCCCACCCCACCAATAGCACCAAGTGCCCCTTCTGGCACCATCGCTTCGAGCCCAAGTGGATCGAAGGCCGCGTCAACAGACAGACCCTTCTGAGGGAGACCATCCGCGCAGAACAGTGCCGTGCCCGCGCTGAAGCCGCGGCCGCCTCCTCTGCCCCTCCTAATGTCTGTACAGTCCCCTAAGGAAAGTTTATTTACATTACTTTAGCTTCAGGCAACAAAATTGTTTTTTCACACTTGCTACATCAACCAGGCCATGCCAAAAGTACCTGGAGCTGTAAGTAACATACCTAAGCTTTGTTTTACCATTTTTAAACAAATCATATAAACTGTGTTACACTGTGAAATGGCCTCTTTTATTAAAAGGACTGATTTAACCACTTTTCACTTTCTCAAGAACTACAATATCTGTGGTTATTTCAATAATGTATCCTATTCCAGTAGACCTCTCAAATGAGACAGGAGGTTAATTTACCACCCCAATATTTTTTTACATGACAGTAGACAATAAACTCTCCTTAAACTCACTAAACCTGATAATTATTCCTCAGAGAGCTTTATTCACTCTACCACTATTTGGAGTATTGTGAAAAATAACCTGGATATGGAAGAATATATTACAATAAAATGACTATTTTTAAAGCTCAGATATAGGGGGGTATAGCAGAAGTAGATAAAGAACTATTTAAGCTGAGGAGGAAAAAAAATAGAACTAAATTATTTAGACAGATAAGGCATGTGTGAAGCCTAGAAAGGATACTAGGGTGGTCTAAACATAGATTGTATCAAAGGAGAGATATGATTAAAGATGTTTTGCTCCTGTATTTAAGCCTAAAAGGCATAATTTGACATTTTGGTGGTATATAACATAAAAAAAGCTTGATTCACTCATTTAAATTCCAGAAAATGTCCAAATAGGACCTGATTATGTTAAATTAGTTGTAAATAGTATCTTTGGAAACATTTGGGAGAAGCTAAGTAGGAAAAAAGAGCAGATAACAATTATAAAAGATAATACTCTAATCTACTATTATGATACTGCAAAAGAATGACATACTAGTTAGGAAGCACTCACTCTTTTCTCTTCTGCAAATTTATAGACCTTAAATTAGTTGAATATGTTTGATATCTAGTCAAAAAGAGGGCCAATAAGAGACCCAATCTCTCAAAAATGTGGATAAGATATATGTTAGACTTGAGGACAAGTGGGCAAAGATTGATTTATACCTAGTATATACTTTGGTTGATAATATGTTTACTAAGGTGGAAAGTACTTCTGAAGGTTAAGAGAAGATTTCTCAGGTATCAGATTGTAGGATTATGGAGGTGTGCTCATATAAAAGCCAATTTTTTCGAAACAATGTTTTTGTTTGTTTGGATGTAAATAAACTTTCCTTAGGGCACTGTACATGATTTGTCAGACACTGTCCCCCTCCCCTTCCCTGACGCGCCTTTTGCCCGCCCTTTCCTCCGCTCTCCCACCCCTGATCTGGTTGTTCCCCTCTCCACTTCCCCCTTTCCCTTCCCGGAGCGCCCTACTGGTAGGACGCCTTTGGCCGACTCTCTCTCTATGGTCTCACAAAATGTGGCCCACAATTATTCTCTTCTGGAATCTCTTCTGATTGCCCTGTCTGCTCTGGCCATTGACTTGGTCTTTGTACAAGAACCCCCTTGGAAAATCATCAGGTATGTCCTTTCTGCTGCTGACAAAAAGGGTGCCCCCATCATAGGAGGCCCCCTCCATCCTGACTGGGACTGTCTTATCTCGCCTGGCAACAAAACTGATCCTGACTCTCCCTCACGCCCCCAGTCGTTGGTATTTGTCCACAAATCCCTCCGCCCCCTCCGCCCCTCCCTCCGCCGTGATATAGCCCCACACCAGGACATCTCCTGGCTGTCCCTTTTCTTCCCCACAGGCCCTATACACTTGGTAGGTATCTATAATGACGTACACGACTCTGCACTATCCTTCCTGACGGACAAACTCTCCCTCTCCTCCCATTCCTGCCTCTGCCTGGTTGGGGACTTCAACATCCGGTCATGCAAATGGGATCCCTCCTACCCTACACACCCCGCTAGGGCCACCCGGCTCCTCAATATGACGGAATCACTCTCACTGACCAGAGCCCTACCCTCTAACCCCCAACCTACGTTCTACCCCAGGGACCAAAACAAATCCTCCACCATCATAGACTTAGCCTTCTTCTCGAATGGGCTTCCCATCTCCGAGTACCACATCCTACCCCACCTCCAACTACCATCTGACCATGCCCCCCTGGCTTTTACCCTCCCCATTCCCTCCAAGATCCCCTTTACCCGGAAAACCGTGATAAAGATCGACTCTGAGGAAGAGGCCTCATTCCTTGATGCAGTCTCACACGGCTTGAGCTCCCTCCCTTCCTCCCACCCCCTGCGCTCGGCCAGGGATGTTGAGGCGTTTGCCTCCTCCCTCATGACCATCGTCTCTAATGCCTGGTCTGCCAACTCAAAAACCTCCCTCGTCTGCCACAGATCCAAGCCATGGTGGAATGACAATTGCTCTCTCCTCCTGGACTCATACAGATCTGCGCCTTCCAAGGAATCTTGGGGTTCATTCTGCTCTAGCTGCCGAGCTGCCAAATGAGCATATTACGACACTCTGGCCAAAGACATAGCGGTCACCAACAAGCGGCCCTGGGACTTGATGTCTTGGGTGGGCCCCCGCTCCCTGCCAGCCATAGATGCTGTTGTTGACCCCAGGACCTCCAAGCCCTGTGTTACCCAGGAGGAACTCTTTGACGCGCTGGGCTCCCACTTCTTCAATGCAAAGGACCACATAACGGACCTCTCGGGACTCAATTACCTCCCTGAACGAACCCCTGCGTCTGGGTCCCCTTCGCCCCACCCGAACTTGATGAGGCCCTAGCAGGCACTTCTAACCAGTCCGCTGCTGGCCCTGACCACCTTACCTGGTGACACCTAAAAAGACTGGCATCCCACCCATCCTGCCACTCCGCTCTCCTCGCCCTTGCCAATGCTTGTGTTGAACACGGACACTGGCCTTCCTACTTCAAGGATTCCACCACTGTCGTTATCCCCAAACCCCCCAAGCCTTCCCACACTAAACCTGGGGACTTCTGACCCATCACACTCCTTCGTTCACCCCTGCCAACTGGGTGGCATCGCAGGTTGCTCCACCGAGGACACCGGCCTTTACCTGACCCACCTTGTCTGTGCCGGATGGGCCAAGAACTTGGTCACAGGTGTGGTCGCCTTCGATGTCGCCCAGTTTTTCCCCTCCCTACATCACTCCACTCTCATTGCCATACTGCGCCACCAGGGTTTCCCCCCCCAGGTTCTCTCTTTCTTCAAGTCCTACCTGGTAGGTCGCACCACTTCCCTATCCTGGGGAGCGAACATTGTCTCCAACCCCATGGACTGCTCTGTTGGGGTTGTCCAGGGCTCTGTTCCTGTCCTATGTTGATGACGGCCTCATTGTATCACGAGGTAAGCAGTGGGAGAACGTTACTCCCCCACTGATCAAAGCATACGGGATTGTCTTCCAACTTCTATCCGACTTTGGACTGGTCCTGGAACACTCCAAAACCGAGTCGTTTTTCTTCTCCAGAAGACACAACGAATCCTTCCCTTCTCTAGACCTGGGCTATGCCCCCTTCACTGGCAACACCCCCCTCCGACCGTCCCCTGTATGGCGCTACCTGGGTTTCTGGTTCGACCCCTGGCTATCTTTCAAAGAACATGTTGCCTTCTACGCGAACAAGTCGTTCTCACTCCTAGGCGCCATGCGCCTACTGGGTAACTCATCCCGCGGCCTAAGTCCTTCCCACAAACGCCTTCTCTACTGTTCCTGCATCATCCCTTTAATGACGTATGGCTCATCTCTCTGGTTCCACGATGCAGCTCGCATCAAGGGACTCCTCAAACAACTCAAGGCCTCTCAATGGTGTGCCACCTTGTGGATCACGGGGGCATTCCACACCTCCCCATCCCAAGGAGTCAAAGCCATCGCAGGCCTTTTGCCCATCCACCTACACTTGAGGAAACTACAAACCCGGAGCGCTATGCGGATTGCCTCCCTCCCCCACACACATGGGATCAACTCCCTCCTCACCAACGCCTCCACCACCGAACGCCACCCCCTCTCCCTCCCCTTTCTCTCTGCCAGACAGAAGAGGATCTCTGGCTCCGCCCTCACATTCATGGATGCCGCACTCCCCTCCATCATTAACGACCCCATCCTCCGCTCTCACCCCCTAGCTGAGCCGGGTTATCACATACTAGACCAGTTCTCTGATTGTTTTACTTTTCTCAATCCCCCATTCCCCTGCTCCAAAGACACTTTGTCCTCTTGGCGCAACTCTACTCTTGACCCCGCACTCTCTAGGGCCCTTTTCTCTTCGTGTACACTTGTAATTGGCTTTGACGCCTCTTCCCCCTCCTCCTGTCTTGTTGGCTTCTCCTCCCGAGTCTCTTATGTTGCTTCTGTGGACAATGTGATTGTACAATCAGACTCTACTGATGCCGGTTCCTTGACAGGTACAGACTGCGAACGTTTTGCTTTTTCATTTGCCATCTCCTCTCTGCTCCCCTTATTTAGCAGTAATATTACTTCTCTTTTCTTTCTCACTGACTCTCCCTCAGCGGTGCGGGCTGCACTCTCCCCCTCCCCCTCCTCTGGACAACATACCTCCCTCCTGGTCTCCTCCCTCCTCATCCCTTGGCTCCAATCCTCAGGTAATCACTCCATCACCATAGCGCACTCTCTCTCGCGGTAGAGACTCTCAGTGCATGGGTTAGCCCATGTCCTCGCTTCCGTGAAACCCCATCCACCTTACTCGACCTCATCCCCAGTATGGGCATTGTCTATCCGGAAGTTAAGCACGAAACACATCATCCGGGAGTGGCAACTCGCCTCCTCCCCCTCAACTGCTCTCGGCTCACAGTTCCTGCCCCTTGCACATTGCGACGAGCCCATCTGACCTTCATACTTCAAAGACGGATCTTTCTTATCCTCTGTGGCAAAACAAGCCCCATCACTCACTGCCCGACTGACGAGGTGCATACTTAACCATGCTCCCACGGGTGAATATCGATCCTGGTTCTTTCCTAATGAACCCACGGCTTGCCCCTGTGGATTTCCCTTCCAATGGCGCGACCATATCCTCTGGTTGTGCCCCCTCTACACCCGCCGCTGGTCCTGGACTCAGGACAGTGGCTCAAACTATTACACAGATCTCGATGGTCTGATCATGTTTCTCCAGGAGAACCCCCTGGCCTTCTCCTTTCCCCCTGACCCTGGGGGTACTGTTGTCCGACACCCCTCCCCACCCTCCCTGCATCCCTAGCCTGCCCGCTGGTATGTACATTCCATCACCTCTCTCTTTCTAGCTTCCTAGTTAGTTTCTTTCCCCTCACGGGCACTTGACGCCCTTACTCAGTACATCGGACGATGTTGGACCCCTTCGGGGTCCTTCTGTAGAACTCTCACATATCTTGTAGCTACCTCTCCTGTAGTAGATAGCTGCCGCGGACTGCTACCACGCACCACATTATAAATTGATGATTTAAAAAAAAAAAAAAAAAAAAAAAAGGGCCTCTTGCCCGGCGCTTTGTCCTGCCCGCCCTTGGGGCCTCCCCATGTTTCAACTTCTCTTTTAGTTATTTTCCTGGTGGGGTTCGAGTGTCTAGGCACTCACCTGGCTTGGCCCCCACCTGGCTTTCTTTTCACGGTCACTTGACGGCCGTGCTCAGTACAACGGATGTTGTTGGGCCCCCTCCGGGGGCCCTTCTGTGAATTTGTTTTGTATTTAAGCAGTCTATTACTTGAGCATCTTGTAGTAGGTACACTGCCACAGACTGCTATTGTGCACCACGTAATAAATTGTTGAGTATAAAAAAAAAAAAAAAAAAAAAGGGAGGCCTCAAAGTGTAGATGCTTTGTGGCAACATTTGCCAGAGCTGCATCAACAGAGTCAGAAAGGGCTGGGGCAGGAGAGGGAGAGGGGGGTGAGGAACCAAAGGCCCCTGGGGTGAAGAAATGTGCTGCAGCAGGCAACCTATCTGAGGCCAACCATGCGTTGGACTTGGGAGGCATTTGAAGTGAGGGCCAGTAGTAGCAGTAAGCAGTACAGAACCTTTCAATGTTCTCAAGACTATGACAATTGCACAGTTAGACTGTAACAGTGGTGGTGGTAAGAGACTAAGAAGGGATGCTGCAATTTGGTACCAGGGCAGAAGAAAGGGACATTGAGGATCTTGAGAAAAGACCACAGATTGATGCTTTGTCCATGTAATTGCCTCTTCATACTGTACAATGTTATCTGGATAAAGAATCTCTGCATTAGGCTTATTGGAGATATCTGATGTATTTTTGATAGCATTGTATTCCTGTTTTTGAATGCAAGAAATGTCTGAGGAGTGCTTAGAGAATAGCCATAAAGAATAGAGGGAGTTTCTGATTGTGCTTTTTTTCTTTATTTTTACCCCTTTTTGGAAGTGTGAACCAAATTTTTAGAATACTAAGATTTGGCTTGTAAATCATGTTTATAAAGGTCTAAATTGGCTTTGATTGTCTACAAGTGTAGCACCAATAAAATTCACTTTTGAGGGTTACATTAAAATTAAAGCATATAAAATATGTCTGGCCCCAGTTATAAGCAATAGCATATAATACAAATACAATCTTCAGTCTAAGACTGGATGGATAGAAAGTACTGTACCTTATCATAAGATAACAGCAGATTGTATAAAACTTGGATATCGGAAATAGTCAAAGATCCAATTGAATCATCCATGGTTTTGCAAAAGTGAACATCATCACAGAGCAATTTGCGAGCTATCTAGTCCAAGTGCATTCAAAAACAGATTGACATTACCCAACTTAGCATCCCGCTCCTCTTCAGTTATGAACCAACCTCTGCTAACAGCAAGGAGGTTGTCTAGTATTTTTTCACGGAGTGTGGCCACGAGAATTTGATGTTGTTCAAGACTACCATGCAGAGCGAAAGCCGCGAGGAATTGCCAGACATGTTGGTCAGCATTGTCATAATGTGGAAGATGCCCCTGTGTTGCGGGAGTAACAATACGTGAGGAAGGAAAGAGAACGAGCGTGTGGGGGTGGAGAAGATCGAACAGATGGTTGAACATATTTTGCCTGAAATGTTATGTGAGCTTGCCGGGTTACAATAGATTAGCCGAAATGTTTACCATTGTTGCGCTTCTTCAGTGCTGGGAGTGTCCGCAACGTCTTGGGTGCCACTTGCGATACTTTGCTTAATGACCTCCACACGGCTGAGGAGGAGTGTCAACAGAGCTAACCCAGGCTATTGGACCATGAACAATATGCCGCAGGATTAGCTCATACACACTCACCTTCGTCCGTGCAACAGTGGCAATATTACTCCGGTCTAAGAGTAGACCCAAAAGACCAGTGATGAGACGTAGATTTGATTTAGCCACGATTGGAAGGATGCTTTGCATGACACTCCCGAGAAAAGCATTAGTCCGACGCTCGACATCTGTACGCTCTTGTGCATCTTCGGGAAGATCAAGATGGGGCGCGTCCCTGACAACGTCGAGCTGGTCGAAACATGCAACAAGAAGAGTCAATAGAGTCAACATGCGTTGGGAGCTGAGATGACGTGTAAGGCGTGGTAAGATCTTTTTCCCTTTGCTCGGACCCAGGAGGGAAATGAAGGGATGGGGATTACTACCCTCAACACATCAATAACCGTTAGCACAATATGAGAAGAGTGATACCTGGTTTCGAGAGGTATTAAGACCCGCAACTCTTCCCAAACCGTATCCACAAGGGCATCATACTCTTGTTGCCTAATTGAAAATCGACAATTGCTGAGTGATGAGATCACCATGGAATCAAGTTCGTCATACCAGCTCTCATGTATCTCGCTTTCCTCCTCTGGGAGGGGCTGGTCCCTCTTAACCTGCTCAACGTTCAAAATGAGATCATATAACCCTTCGACGACCGTCAAAACTTCGCGACGCGATAACGGCTCCTTGCGGACCAAGTTGTCGCTCTATCATAAATGTTACGAGAGAAATGGGGTAATAATAAATCACCCACGTCAGCAGCATCGCCGAGAGCAGCACGACCGAGTTTCGCAGCTTCCGCGGCGCCTTCCATCGAGCCTTGAGCTGAAGCTTTTGAGGTATGTGCATGTGCCTGTAGCATGGTGGGGGAAGCGCCAGGCGCTCCAGGATCAACTTGAAGTAGTTGTCGAGGAGCGGCCTTGTAGCTCCGACCAGATGTTTTGCCTAGTGCGCCCTGGAGACTATGAAGAGCTATGCAAAGAGGGGCTTAGTGTTATCGTACAGTAACAAGAGCATTTGCGGACTGACAATGTAGTCCCTTTTCTTCCTCTCTTTTCCTCGCATTGCTTACAATCCTTTCAACTTGCTGCTCCATACGCTGCATAGCACTTGGCCGACGATATCCCTTTTGCGACGTCAAGCCGAGTCCAACCCCCCCACCGGAACCAAACTTGAGCACCCGTTCGTCTGACGATTGGAGGCCCATTCTAGAACGCAGGATGGCACCATAAACCTGTGCATAAAAGTCATCCGCGAAAGGGTCTTGGCTCACGAGTTGTGAGACCTGAATGCGAGTAATGAAGTCCTTGTCTGACTGAGTCATGAGATCGTTGTATCGAGACTGTGCCATATTAGATCAATGTTGGCCCAGGGGAAAACAAGACGGGTAACAATACCATATGGGCAATTTTGGCCGCCTTCCTGCGCCTCTTCTCTTCCATCTTCTCGGCTTCGAGGATCTTGCGCATCGCTTCCGCCCTCAGTGCCTCTTGTTGTTCCATCTGCTTTGGGGTTGCAGCGTGTAACTCCCGCATGAATTCTGCTTGCGCCATCTCTGAAAGCAAGCGCTGTTGAAGCTGAATGTTTTGAGGAGCGAGGTCTTGAGGTGAGCCACTATATTGGTGGCCCGTGGAAGGAGACTGTGAACGTTGCTTGCGCCGTTGCTGCTGCTGATGCTGGTGTAAGAGTTGAGCAGCCTGAATTTCATACTCTGTTGGGCCAACCAAACGCCGTCCCGGATCGTCATTGATAGCTTGGTGTTGCAACGAGAGATTGTTCACTAGCTGGCGTTGGAGTTCCTCTAGCTGGAGTTGCTCCTGCTGCTGTTGTTGCAACTGTAGAAGCTGGCGCTGTTGTTCAAAGAACCGCGGTGACTGAGAGGGAAGCATGCGAGGCGGAGGAGTGTGCTGCTGTAATTGCTGCTGTTGCATAAGACGCTGAAGCTGCAAACGCTGCTGTTGCTGCTCCTGCTGTTGCTGCTGCTGGAGCAATTGTTGGCGTTCCAGTTCGAGCTGGCGTTCACGTTCACGTTCATGTTCGATAAGGATTCGTCGCTGCTCTTGCTCAAATAATAGTCGACGTTGTTCTTGTTGCCCTAGCAGAATTCGTCGCTGCTCCTGTTCCAGCAAGCGTTGGTCATGCTCTGTCACTCTTGGATCTTGCTCGTAAAGCAGACGGCGAGCCTCCAATTCCGAACGACTTTGCCGCCCAAGTTCCGATAGATACCGCTCTTCCTGCTGCGACTGTAGCCGAGTGTCTTGGACGAGCTGTTGCGGCATTTGCTGTCTTGAGGTCGTTCCTTGAAGACGACTTTGTTGAGCTGAAATACGCATCTCCTCCTCGATTTCCTGTAAAGTTGGGGCTCTTCCAGGCGTAAGGGATCTCTGGTGGTCGGTTGTGGAGCCAAAAACACCAGCGGAAGTAGCTCTAGAGGATGAGGGGCCCGCGAAGGCGCGGGATTGTTCTGCGGAGCGCCCGGATCCATTCGCTCGCGGGAGAACGGAAAATGGTGACTTGTCATCCCAAATGGCTTCCAAGGACTGTGGGGTTGCACGGGAAGCTATTCTGGCAAGTTAAACATATCCCAATAACAGCTGCAGGCGGATGCTTACAGGATCCCAACGCAGGCTCTGCTGTATGCAGCTCCTTCGCGATTCGCATAGGCGGTACCTGCTCATGAAAAACGAATTGATGACTTTGTGCAGTTGTGTCTGGGGGTTTACGATAATCGTCCGGTAGAGCCGGTTTTGAAAAATCAAAATCTTTCCCTGAGTACACAAGGGGGGGGTTTTTTTTTTCATAGGAATGAAGGATCGGAAAAAGACGTTGAGCGTCTGCTCGAGACAGGTTTCGAAAGACGGAATCCTACCGACTGTGCCAGCGCCACCAAAAGTCTCGCTGTTCAGCTCATCACCACCCTCTTGCAGTGCATCACCCAGCCCGTCATAAGACTCCTCGCCCCAAGTATAAACTGCAACATCTTCAGGCGCATGGTCCAGATCTGGGTGCTTCAAATCGAGGACGGACATGGGAGCATGAAGTAAGAAGAACGAGGGGGCAGATGGAGAATGGCCTGGGAGGCCAGCAAAATGTCGAGTCAAGCGGTGTTGCTTTCTCAGCGCCAAACACGACAAAACTCCATTACATACTACTCTACTAACTACATCGATAGCCGCTGGAAGACACAACACAGATCCCGCTGCTCCTCCCCAGCCTTATGCACGGGCGCCGTCTGAAGCAGATTCCCAAGCATCTGACGAAGCCTAGACAAGGATAAACATACACACAAAATCAAATTCCCTCACTCACTCTAGATCCTGCAAGAAAACGAGCCGTAGATGGGCTGGCTGGATGACCCCTTGCTTGGACGACAATGGCGCCTCCGGGGACGTGAGCAAGCCCGCTTGTTCCAAAATCTCCGCGCACAGGTATTCGACTACGGCAGTGGCAAAGACTGGGCGCACTACCGTCAATCTCCACAGCGGCAAATAAATTAAATTAAATTAAAAAAGGCCTACCTGCTGCGTCGTCGGTGACGAAAAATCTCGATTTAGTTCTTTGCCGAAAGTGGTTGTGCAGCACCCCCACGGGAAATCTGACTCCTGCATCACAGCCTCGAGAGGTGAGGTACTTGCTCCTTTTTGGAGAGTACCGGAAGTGGGTACTAGAAAGTAAAATTAGCTGCAGACGATGAGAATAGAGGGGGCGTGAGTGTATCTGTACTACGGTGGCCGATGATGCATGTGAGAGACAGCGCCCTGCATGGGTCCAGCCAGTCAATTTCTGTGCAGGGTGCATATGTGTTGCACTTACATACCATGAGGGATACGGAGGAAAGTGGGCAGCGAGGACTTCGGGAGGGGGGGCTCTGCTAATAAGGGGGCACGTGTACGCGACGCGTCTACGCCACGTGAGGGGGCAGCGAACCACGAGGCAGCCGCACAACTAACTTACTTGGCATCGCATTCCTTTTAAGCGTCATGGCCTCCTCTATCACACGCAGACCTATTGCTCCCCCCATGCCCAGTCTGTCTGCTGGCTCCCAGAACCCCCTGCAGCCCTCCAGCGACCAGGTAAAAAAAAATTCAGTCCCTTGTACTACCTCCCGTGCAACTTATTCAAATTCCGCCGTCCTCAACACGCTGCTTACAGGTGGTGGTGCTGTATGTGGTGCGTCATACCATCAACTTGAACCCCCTGTCCAACCCAGCTCTTGGACCCTTCAGATCGTTGCAATGGCAGTAATCATATTCGGCTTTTGGAACGTGCCCATCGTTCGGAACCTTATCAATCCACTCAAACTATTTACCATCGGTTGGCATGAGCTGTGCCATGTCATTGTGGTACATCCCTCCCTTTCTGCCTTTTCCATCTCCGACGCTCAAACCCCATAGGCCATCTTGACGGGGGGTCGAATATTGAAGATCACAATCGACCCCCACGTCGGAGGGGCAACCATAGTCGAGGGCGGGATTCCAACACTGATACTTGCCGCCGGGTACATTGGGTCCACCCTGCTCGGCGGAGTCTTTGTCTTGGCTGGGTGGACAACACTGGTAGCAAAGATCATGAGTTTTGTGTTGGGCATTGGCCTCCTCATGCCACTCGCGCTGGTACGCGACAAGCTGTACGCGTTCCCTCGCAATCTCAACTCCCGATATCAATGATCACCCGTCCAGGACGATTGCGCTTACGTTTGTGTATGAGGGTCTTCTCGTTGGGTTTTGGTTCATCGACCATGCGTGCGTGGAGATTTCCTGTTCTTCTATACATTCCTGTTAATTAACATACAGACAGGCGCTCCGGTGGTATTGTCTGTTTATTGGTGTCATGAAGTCTGTATTCATTCCTAGTCCCTCCCTCCTGGCACTAACCTGCACCAGCATCCTCTTTGTGATCTGTAGGAACCGCTTGTTCTAGCGCTCGAGCTTGATATTCACAACATGCGCAGGGGATGTGGCTGATGATCGTTTTTTTCACAAGACAAATGACTCAGACGCGGCCCAATTTTCAATTCTATACCCCAGGATCGGGGCACATGGCATGTGGCGGGTGTGTTCAGACTAGAGCAGGAAGCTGATATTGATTCCAGTATGGGCTACGTTCTGGATTCTCTTCCAACTGGGCGGATTGGCCGGCTTTGCGTTGTTGGGTATCTATGCTTTCAAAGTAAGAACGCTCGCGATAGCTATTCTGCTTACTTACATGTCGGTTATACTAGATGTCACAAGACGAAATGAACGCACAAGCAGGTGCGCGAGTCGCATCTATATAATCCCGAAATCATATTGAACCTTTGAATAGCAACATTTCTCCCGACTCGATGAGCACACGAAGGGCCCCGCAAGAAATAGGGGCAAGAATGTTCCGCCAACTCCGCTATGCCGAGTGCTTCAGCGCGACGACTGCGCAGCGCCGTGCACCCATATACGCTAACTTATTACTCTAAGTGACACCGCTATTCAATGTATAATTATGTGCCAGTGCCGTACTGTACTATGTTGATTCGTCCTACATTGAGGGGTGTACTATGGTACAAGCAGACTGCGCTCAATCAAATATCCTGCTTACTGACTACTGCGCAGTAAACTCGAGTTCATACGATGTCGCTCGAGAAATTAATTAAGTTGTGATTAGTCCAAGTTGGTAAGCGATACCAAACTATTTCCGAGCTCGCCGTATAAGACCTGCAAGGAGGAGAGTGCCCAGAGCAGCCGCACCACCCGCAAGGGCCATGCCAATGTATCCCTCTGTTGAATCTATCAACCTGGGCATCAATAGAAAAGGCTGTGCCAGCACACCTTTTGCCACTGCTTTGTCAATGAGCTGCGACAAAGATTGAGCTTGGAGATTCGTAGGTTCCTTGTCAAGTAATAAAGCTGTGTGAAGTTTTCAGATTCAAGAGTAGCTGAAGATGGAAGGAGCAGGTCCGACCATTGAAGCGCTTAGCCTCTTCATACTTGCCCATCTTATAATACCCGAGAGCAAGATAGTATAGGCACTCTCGTCTTCGCGTAGGCTCTGCTCTGTATATTTCTGAATGGTGATATCAGAGACAAAGGTGGGTGAAACCGAAGAAGCGCAAGTTACGTGCCTTGAAGCAACCGCACGCCTTCCACCTGGTTCTCGTGTACCGGGCTCTTCACGAGCCCCCAAGCACAGTTAAATTTGGTCTGGATGGTGACATGTTCCTGCGCCAGCTCCTTCTGGTACTGCAGCTTAAGCACCTAAAGCAGATAATCAGCGAGGGGTCAAGCATCCGTAGCCCAGCCGGGGCACCTCGAGTTCGTCGTAAGAGAGCGGGAGCTCCGCGTCGGCTGCGTAGGGAAGCTCAGTGGACATTTGCGCCTATATGAGAGGGGAAGGAGAGTAGCGGAGTTTCAATTCTCTCTTTGCCCCGTTCAACAGCCCAGACCCTCTCTACCTCTTTTCCTTACACATTTTGCAACACGCAATGGCCGGCGACGACTATGGTGAGTATAACACACGCTCTGGCTCGAATTTTCAAGTCCATTGTGGCTCATGGTCCTCTGTGGATCACAGAGAGGCCACTTTCTTCATATTGTATCCCTATGTCATTTCTAGCTAGCTAGCAAACACTGTCATGCATGGACATGCAAAAAATCCCCTCGTTCCGGAACTTTGGCCTCATCAGAGATTCCCCCCCGCTCACTTTTACCGCGGCCCATCACCCATTTAATGGTTTACTTACGCGTTTTTCTTTCATTTCTCTCTTCTCCCTTTGCAGACCGTGGGTACCGTGAAGATAGGCATCGTTCTTCAAGGCATGAGGAACGGGACCGCGAAGGCCACAGAGAGAGGGATAGGGACCGATACGGTCGACGAGACGATGAACGACGTGATCGCGAAAGGTACGGGCGAGTAAAAGACGAGGAGGCTTACGGCGGGAGGCAGAACCCTCGCTATGACGAGGACCGTCGTCACAGACGGGACGACAGAGACGGGCGTGGAAAAGAAGAACGTGGCGAGAGACGTGGAAGAGGTCGAGCAAGGGAGAGTCCTGAGCGAAGGTCCCCTACCCCGGAAGCGTGTACCATACTCTCGCAACGAAAACGAAAAGCCTCGGGCTGGGACGTCCATGCCCCTGGGTACGAGCAGTACACTGCAATGCAAGCAAAACAAACTGGTATGTTTTACGTTTATTATCCCATCTGACTTTAACGCTATCTCCACATAAAGGACTTTTCAACCTTCCGGGTGCGAATCGTACACAGATCCCGCCCATCCTCGGCATTGCGGGTTTGCCTCCACCAATCCCTGTTCAGAGCTTTGGTATGGGTATTGGTGGAAATCCTAACCTTTCGCGCCAATCTCGCCGTTTATACATTGGTAGCATCACGAATGAAGTCAACGAACAAAATCTTGCCGATTTCTTCAATGCAAAGATGGCTGAAATGAACATTGGTACTGGTGCCTCTGGGAATCCTGTTCTGGCCGTGCAGTGCAATTACGAGAAAAACTATGCCTTTGTGGAGGTTAGCTATTTTGTCAATGTATCAGCTGTGGATGACCGCTGAGTCTCTCCTCTAGTTCCGCAGTGCAGAAGATGCTACTGCCGCCATGGCTTTCGACGGGATCATATTCATAAACGGTCCCCTCAAAATTCGCAGGCCGAAGGACTATGGTGGAGATAACCCCTCTTCTCCTGGTGTCCACGTACCTGGAGTTGTCTCCACCAACGTACCAGACTCGATTAACAAGATATTTGTTGGTGGACTTCCTACGTACCTCAACGAAGAGCAGGTCATGGAGTTGCTCAAGAGCTTTGGTGAACTCAAAGCTTTCAACCTAGTCCGAGAGAATGGTACAGGGGCCTCAAAGGTAAAGTACATGCGCCATTATTGTTTTCCGAGGATTTCTGACGATTGTCGAAGGGATTTGCCTTCTTCGAATATGTTGACCCGGCAGTAACCGACGTTGCCATCCAAAGTCTAAATGGTATGGAACTTGGTGATCGGTACCTCGTCGTCCAACGTGCTTCTGTTGGCGCGAAGCCTGGCACCCCTGGCATGATCCCTAATTTGCCATACGACCAGTTCCCTGAAATCCCCCGACCGATCATGCCCGCTGGGAAAGACGCTTCATCTGTCGACGCCCGGATCTTACTGATGCTGAACATGGTGGCTACAGAGGACCTGGTTGACGACGAAGAATATGGCGACCTTTATGAAGATGTGAAAGAAGAATGCTCTAAATATGGAGAGCTTGAAGACCTACGGATACCACGACCCGTCAAGAAAGACAAATCTGGAAGCATGTCTGCCCAAGATGCTCAACGAATCGACGAAGCCGCAGGCGTTGGTCGGGTATACGTTAAATACGTGGATTCGAAATCTGCGTCAGCCGCGCTCAACGCGCTCGCTGGCAGATCGTTTGCTGGCCGGTCCATCATAGCTACCCTTTTGGCCGATGACAGTCAAACGACGCCTCCGTTGAACCTTATTTTTGCCCCCCAGCCTGACGCACCACCTCCTTTGCCATCCTCATGATCATAAAGCAGGGCTTGGACCCTGTATTTTACTATTTCCCTTGTTGTAGTCTTTGAGTGCTCGCGTATCTGTCTAGTGCTGCTAGTAATTATTACTCTTGCAATGGAACAGTGCCCCTGTGAACATGACAATCACAAATGACGTTTGCTGTGTGCGGCATTGCCGTTCCTGTCCGGCAAACACCCACACAGACCATTTAAATATCACTTTATCACGCTCCTTCCGCCAGCCCACGACCGCATTTCATGTGGCCCTTCGCACCCTCCTATCTCACCGTCGTCAACCAGAAGCGCGACCAACGAACACATGCGCTGGAGACCGCGCCTCTATTTAGCCAAGAACACCAACCGTTCATCAAAGCCACCGGTTAGCCGCACAGCGAACTCATCCTATAAAGGTGCTCATGTTCTTTGCTCTGTGATTCAGCTACAGAAATTGTACTGCATATCAAGAGTGGACAATGGACTGCTTCCCAGGTACTGGAAGCCTATATCGCCCGAGCTAGGGCAGCGCAGGAGCAGACCAACTGTTTGACCGAAGGTGCGCCCCGGTTATTAGACGAGAAAAACTCAAATTGACCGGGGATTGATGAAACTAGTCATGTTCGACTGGGCAAGGGAACATGCAAAGGCTTTGGATGCACAATTCGCGTCAACTAGAAAGCTAAAAGGGCCCCTCCACGGCGTACCCGTACAGTAATGTTCCTTCCCCCCTTAAACCTCATGCTTACGCCTCTGCAACCACGTAGGTAAGTATAAAGGAACAATGTGGGCAGGCCATCCTTCAGCGCTGCAGACACCCAACTGATCCTATGTTAGTTGATATCATCGGGTTCGATACTTCTGTTGGATTCACTGATTGGGCCAACGACCCTGCACGAAGCAACGCAGATGTGTGCACTCAGCCAATCTTTCATGCCCATTTAATACACTAACGGCGGCCCCCCAACAAATAGATTGTGGACATCTTACTCGAAGCGGGTGCAGTGCCATTTGTGAAAACCAACATACCACAGACCATGTTTGCGTTTGAATGCTCTAACCCACTCTGGGGTCGTACGACCAATCCGTATAACGACCGCTATACCTGTGGTGGGAGTTCCGGCGGCGAAGCCGCACTTCTTGCCATGGATGGCTCTGCCCTAGGTGTCGGGACAGATATTGGCGGAAGTTTGCGCATTCCAGCGGCGTACTGTGGAATCTATTCATTGAAGCCGGGAAGCCAGAGAGTCACCCTTGGAGGAGCCAGAGGTATGCAGAGTCCCAAATTCGAGATTCCGAGCCCCTCGTCATCATCCAGCTAGGCCCTAGCCCCGGCTTCGAAGGTATTAAGAGTGTCGCAGGTCCTATGGGTCGGTGAGCGCTAAATCAAAGCAACGACTCTGGGTACCCCAATTTCTTATACTCCCATCCTTCTAGCTCAATACAGGACCTCCAGCTATTCGCTCGTGTGGTATTCGGGACCCAGGGGAGGAACCATGACATTCCTCCGATGCCATTTCGCGATATCACACTTGAACCGAAATTAAAATTTGGTTACTATACCTCAGGTATTTATAGTCAGCGCTCGACTCCCCTGATCCAGAATACATACCATCCGACCTAGATAATTTCGTCAAGGCATCCCCTGCATGCAAGCGAGCCATTCTTGAAACTGTCAGTGCACTTCAGAAGCGAGGACATGAGTGCATCGAAATCGAGATCCCAAACGGTAAGCTAAGTGTTTATTGCTCTTCCTGCTAGACTGTTAACCTTTAATCGGTACGTAGTCGCGAAGTCGTTCGGTATCTTTGCCGGACTTTCATCATCAGACGGGTATCGTACCATATTGAGCCATATTGGTCCTGACCCCAGGGTATGTCATCCTGTCATCTACATGCCAATCTAAAAATACAGATTGACGATAGGAACCTGCAATCCGCCTCGTAAGCTTAACACCCAAGTTACCACGTGAGCCCGATATTCGACGAATCAACGCCGTCGCTTATCCCTTGCATTAGGTCTCTTACGGCGATTCCTTGCATGGCTCCTAGAAGTCACCGTAGGCGACAAATTGTTTGCTGATGCGATGAGGAATGTGCGACCCAAACCTGTGCACGAATATTACCAGCTTGTAAGTCAACGAGACGAAGTTTCTCGCAACTTTTACAAAGAGGCAAGTATACCTACGACCTTGGGTCCTACTGCACTACTTACTTCGGTGTAGGTTTGGGAAAAGTATGGCATTGATAGCATACTCGCACCCGTACAGGCACTCCCTCAACTACCTCACGGGTCCGTCTTTTCCCCCTTCTTGACATGGCTTGGTCTGATTAGGTTCTCGCAGAGGGTGTAACAACTTCCTCGCCCTAGCCGAGGCCACCACCTACTACAATGTCCTCGACTCCCCTGTTGGCATCGTCCCCGTCACTCGCGTAGATGCCAAACAGGATCGAATTACAGAGGACTGGTGGAAAGAGCCCGATCACGGCTCCAAAGTAATGGAAACCGGCCTGTTCAAAGGCAAGAAGCCTATATATGAACCCAAAGAAAGCAATGGTATGCCAGTTGCAATTCAGGTTGTTGGCCGACGATGGGAAGAGGAGAAAGTTCTGGCCATAATGGGGGTCATCGACGAGGCGCTTGGGGCGGACCGGGGGTTCGGACCTGGGGCTTGGGACAAGTTCTCTGAGTATACTACACATAATACACAGGGCTAAATCAGATAAGCGGGAGCATATATTGGCCAGCTGGCTCTGATACGTTGATCTTAACCCTTCCTTGCCCTAATCTCGATGTATACACCACTTAAAAACCCAATTACCATACGCATGAAAAGCAATCCCTTCGGATAGATTAAACGTGACGCACCTGTGGCACAGCCAATCCAATATAAAACTAAAGTACTGAGGAACGCCACAAACTTAGAAAAAAGGAGCACCTCACACCGACCGGTAAGAGCGCCGATCGGGCGGTGTTGGAAAGAGAGAAAAGAAAAATAATAATATACGACGTCCTCAAGATAACTGAGATTCTACAAGAATTTAGCAGAGTATCTATGACCAGAAGTTAACCCCTTCACGGATCCAGAAACATAACGAACAAGTAGATACGAGCCTATTCTAATGTCGTCTGACCAGCCCGTCCTTGGCCGTCGGAACAAACGCCTATGGTCCAACTCGAAACTGAGTAACGGAGCTACAGGAAACTTTAGATTTCTTTTACGAACAGACCAAACATTGGATACATGGATAGATCTGAGGGTAAACATCTCCCATTGTCTCACAATATTGGCTGAATTTGTAACAGCTACCTACCCAGAGACAATCTGAGATTATGCAATACCATGTTGAAATTGGCCAAGTGGTGTCGGTTTCGTCATAGCACACTGAACCGCTAGTTACCAGCACGGCGATCTTTTTTTCTTTGCTCGAGCTACGTGTGGAGTAGGAACAGGAATAGGACACAGAAATAGTGGATACTCACCCATGCCTTTTTACAATCCTTATACGCCTGAAAATATTCCTGGCAAGCATCTTTCTTGTAATTATTACGATCGAGACAACCCATGGATGCCTTTGACGCTTCAGAGCAAGGACTACCAAGAATTCGCTCCATTAGAAAGTCGGTTACTTGAAACAGGATCGAGGGATGCACTCAATAAACTGCGACGCTACATGTCTGCCCTGTCATAAAAACGACATAAGTGCCGAAAAGCTTGAAGAAACAGACTCCAGGTAAGAGAAAGGTGTACACTACGCACCGAGAATTGTTCACGGTAGTCGAGAGGTTTTACGCCTGCCTCAGGGGGCGGAAGGCTACTAGCTCGCCCCTCGTCTACAGGCTTATTATCGCTTTCTGCGTTCGAGGACATGTGGTCGGAGGAAGGTGCTGAGTTAGACCCGCAGGGAAGCGAAATCTAAAGCTAAGCTCAGCCAAGGCGACTGGTGACGACAAGGACGAATGACTTTGAGCTCCCACGGTAAACCCACTCCATCGGTTGGCTAAGGGTTTCTAACATTTCAATATCCAGTGATACACAAAAAGTTAAAATATCCACTCATGCCATAGCCATACACATTAGGTACATTGATTACAAGCAGTGACTATCAAAGTACAAGAGAACGATGTGATGAGGTATGTGGGTCAAGCAACGACCTATTTAAAATGAAGAGCCCGCAGTTTGACCCACCGACAAATAGCGAAGAACGCTCGCTGCAAGTTCGTGGTCGACTCGAACAGCTGATCGAGTATTATTAGGGAGCCCACTCAACCACTCCGGCCGTGTCAGTTGGATCGCGTCTGATAAATGAGCCGCCTTCCATTCGCATGCCGGGTGAGTTTTGGACACCAAAACGGTTTGTCCTTCGGGGGAGGACGTTGAAAAGAAGGTCTGGAACTGAGGCCAAACGGATGGCTGTTGTAACGCACAATTAAGTTCCTGCACGAGAAACTCACTAACCTGGATCAACGCAAGATGATCCAGCTCTGGAAACATACGGAAGAGTCGGTGGAATACAATATCGTCGGTATCAGTAAGAATTCCTGCGAGAATGATAGTTTTGGCAGTGGGATAGTTTTGCTGGAGAAGTGGGGAAATGGAAGCAGTTGGGAAATCCTGCGAAGTAAGATCGACCAGTTCCATATTGAGTAGCAGAGGTGCTGAGATTGAAAGAAGAGGGGTGATCATCGGAACACTCTGCTCGGCGAGTCGAAGGGAACGGAGGGAATGAAGTATGATAACCTCGTCTCCGAGTTGGATAGGCCAGTTCGCTACCACGTTTCCACATAGGCTCAGGTGTTCCAGCCAGGGCATTCCGCTGACAGCATTTCGAAAGTCCGCTGATGAGATTGGCCGGTTCACCGATAGCTCAAGACGTTTGACGGTGCAGATGGCACTTGAAATAAACTGATGGAAACAGATGCCTTTGAGGGAGAGTACTTCCAAATGCAACGCTCCCTTCCCAAAAAGAAGAGCATCCGCTTCACATTGTACATTGGTCCAAAGAAGGAGTCGTTGAAGCATGGGAGTGTGTGCTTGGGTAAGGTCATGGATCACAGTGCCTGCGTCAGGCTTGTCAAATTTCAATGAGAGATGTTGCCAGTGAACGGCTGCTGCAATGACAAGCTCCCAAACAAGAGATACTCGCTGAACCCATGCTGTGTCACCACCTCGTCTCAGATCGCAATCGAGTGTGAGTGGTGCATCTCGTGAACGTTGAAGGTAGAGGGAGATGGCGGAAACTGGAGTTTTCAATGACAGAGAGAATTTGTTCCATAATCCGGCAAAGTCGAGACCCGCATATCTCCAGTGACGGCAGACTTGCGCAAGCTTAACTTCAGGGAAGGGCTGCTGCTCAGAGGTTCGATAAATCTCGAAGACATGGTAGAGGATGTCGGCAGGCAGGTTTGCTGCTGGGGACAGCATGGCTACGGCGCACAGAGCAATGCCCTTATAAACCTGATGCGGATAATAAAGCGAATGAAACTCACAGCAAAATATAGCCTAGATACCGCGGAAAGCAAAGTGCACTTGGCATGGACCCCAATTTATATACATAGTGGGCACCGAAGTGGCGTCATTACGTCTTGAAACTTTCAGCGGAAGAGATGATGAGGGCACATGGCGTGGGGCTACAACCTTACTTCTTTCCAACTTTACATCGGGAGAACGTTTCTTCTTGGGAATCAAAATGCCTGCCTCCCGAGGAGGACTTGCGCGCACCTTTCCCGGTCTGGGGTTATCTCCAATGGCAGGCTCAGCGAATAATCAGAATCTGATTGCTGATTGGCGCATGCTGCTTGCAGTAACGAATTTCCGACAATACTTATATATAGGCCATATTGGAAGCTAGTCGGACTTTCTTTGCATTGCATAGTGCTATATGGCGTAGGGGTGGATGAGTTTTTTTTTTTTTTTCTTGTGACCTGTTTCTTACATAACAATGTTAACGTCGATTTTTCTTTTCCAAGTTCTTGCCGTTTGTTTGTGTTCCATCCGATCGGTGGTGGTGCATGACTCTTTGCTTAATGCTCAGCGCTCAGCACTTAACCCTCGAATCGTATCTTTCCCGTCACTTCCAGCAATAATGTGCTGATGGGAAAGCCCAGACCCTAGCGTCACAGGCACATACCACTCGTGGTAAGCAGTTGGATAGATGTCACAGGTATGGTGTCCAGTGCGCAGGGGCCAATGCTGTGTAAGTACCAACCACAGCCCGAACCATCGTTCCCTGATCGAGTACTACATACCCTCTAAATCCTACACTGATGAGCTTGGACCAGAATCTCTTCACACTACACCTAACGCCCCACAAAGATTACACAAATGTCATAGATCTCGTGGACACGTCAGGAACAGTTCATTATCGGAAACAAAGAATGGCAGGGTCAGAATACAGAATGGAGCTTTATGGTGTGTGGACTCGACTTTCGGCCACATCAACACTCAAGTTCATTAGATCCTCTATCCGAGTCTCTACTAATTACTGCGACTGGTTCCTCGGCGACCAGCAAGACCAAAACTTTGGAGCTCTGCAACCCCACCCAAGTTGTCGAACTCAAATACACCGGCACTATTTCCTTCCGGTGGGGTTTCAAATGGGAAGAGTGAGCTAGGGCCTCCGTCGTCGTCTAGCAAAGTGCTCACCAAGCTGTACAGGCATGAATTTGAATGGAAACGCGAGGAATGCTTTATCCTCCGGAAGCCCGATCCGCCCGTACTCGTTGCCGTTACGAAAGAGCCCAGTGGGAGGCTGAAGACCTCCGCAGTCCAGATACTCGATTACAATTTGAATCGGTACGCTAACATATAGAAAATGGGTAACCTCAATCTTTTAGACATCCCAACCGCCAGATTCGACATAAATGACCGAAAGGGTCTTGAAATTGTTATCCTAACGGCGTTATTGACATTCTCGGACTCCAACGAGTCGTATCATACAACGCCTCCTCCATCATCTAGCAACTCGAGAACTGCATCATACAGCGGTGACCCCAGGGCACCTCCTGAAATCCCGCCAAAACCACCTAAGCCAGCCCCCAAAACTGGTATAGATAGAATTGCAGAGCTGCAGGCGATCAAAGGAGAATACAACGAAGTTACTATCGAAGACGAGGGATCTGTGCAAGATTATGCACAGTACTGCTCCAACTTGTTAACTGTAAGTGTCATGTATCCACAAATCCCTCGCCTCCCGAGCCCATTCCTTATCTTCCCAGGATGATGCAATGCTCTTTATTACTGTTAAATCTGCGGAAGCTATCCACGTGCCTAAGGTTCTCCAAGTAGTTGAGGAAACTAAACGAATCCGTCATAAAGCAGGTACGCAGCTAGCAAGCTGGATCTTCCAAACCAACCTCATTCATGAGATGTCGAAATTCAGGCCTGTCTGAGGACGAAGAATTGCATCAGTATGTCCTCTACGATACCAAAGACCAGAAGAAAGGTCCCCGCCGAATCAATCTAGATGATAGTGATAAAAGCAAGAGCAAATATGCACCCCCAAACAGTCTAACTGTTCACTTGAGCAAAATATCCATGCCCGAACTCCAGCCTAAAGCTCAGTCAAATGACAAATCAAGAGAAAATAAGAAAAGTGAGCCATAGTACAACCTCTCCAAATCATGTACTCAACTGAATCGCCACAGTACCTACTCTAGCATACTCCCCGCCCAAGATCAAAACTAACAAACTGGGCCGACCACCTCGAGCCCCATCACCTAATATACAACACAATTCTAAGCCGCAGCTACTTACGCCAACCCCTACACCACCCTCTTCTTCCAGCAATGCACCGGCGTTCCCAACACCCTGGCAAGGTCCAGGTCAGGGACACCATAGCCGCCCGATCTACAATAGCGCTCCGAGTACGAACTCACCTCCGTATCCTGCACCCGTATCGACCGGTCCATACTCCCCAAGTAATGGCCCGTGGACCCAACCCCAGTCCAAGCCCTCGCCGGGTGCCAACGTCGTTTCTAGTTTTTTCGATAAACTGCACCGTCGATGACCGACAAGCATGATACCAAGCTCGTTAGACATAAACCCTCTTGTCCACTAACGACTAACTTTACGGAGAACCCGGATAGATTGTTCAGTAATCATTCCCTGTGGCGGGTCCAACACGAAACACAATATGGGCAGCATCAGTGTGACAATACTGCACTATGTGCGTGCGTACACACTCGATGATTTACGAGGGTCCCTTACCTTTCACTTTGCGAATCATATATCCAAAGTGCTCTTATATCCTGAGCTCACATAAATCCATTTATCTAATCCTCGAGGCTATACCGAGAGTGTACTTCTCCCTTTCTTGGGTCACATTGCGTAGTTTCAATATGACTTTAGCTTCCAAAAGTGCTGCGGCCACTGCTCTTCGCCATTCAGACCCAACCATGCCCACTTCATCCGGCGCTGTAGTAGGGTCCTCGTCTAGGAGGGCGTCTCTTTGTAAGCCTGGGCTTACTATAATCCCTCTATTGTACATATATACAGACCGGTGGCTGAACACATAAGCTGTTTAGTTATACATAACCGGCAGTCTGTGTGGCCATGCTTACACTCTGCTTAGAAACAAATGCTATGCCCTGCAGTTTCATGGCGCCAGTCAGTTTGTGAGTTAACCCACTATACCTTCAATGCCACTGCAGAATACCTATAGCCCAAATACAATTGGCTAGAGTTATCTACGTACTAGACGAGATAGGCACTTTCCAAGCTATCGGTTGGGGACTAGAAATGAGCTTGGGATGGTACCACCATCGTTGGCATCGCCGCACCACTGACTCGCAACAGCCCTTGCGCTCCTGTCAACACCAACGATGGGTTTCATTATTCCAAGGAAAGATCCAGGGAACTAAACTGCATGACTTATTAAACGTTTCAACAAGCATTACGACAATAAGTTATCCGGGACAAGAGATATCAATATCGAGGTATCTGGTGTAGAGTCAGTAAACCCTAGTTTATAATGTTCTCACAGCTGATACGGCAACAGTGGTTGATGTCTCCAACCACAAGGGGTCGAGCTTAAACTAAAGCCTCCCTGACTCTAGTGCTCCATGATCCGATTCGCTGCAACATGACATAGCATGAGCGCGTGCAATTACTGCCCTTTACTTACCACATCCAAGCGACCGCTCAGGTACATAGAGCTTCTCCCGGGTAAGCATGCATAATTGACGCGATTCCATAGGCATTACCTCTTGCGGCCCCGGCGATAACGGACATAGTACCAGGGGCTGCAGGGTCCTTTCCAACTGCGTATAGGCGAATGAATTCGTTGCTCTCAGCGGCTGTGCACACCACTAGCAATCCATCAGCGGTCCTTTAATATTCAATAGCATGGCTCGCTTCATCGTCCATTAATCATCAGAATTTACGAGGCACGAAAGCCCAGCACCATATCAAACTTCGCGACACTCGTATTCATGTACAGCTTGCCCAAAAACACATCAGCTTATGGCCAGGGGACGCCCACTTTAGCACCTGCCTATCCATTTCTTCAGAGCCAAGGTACTACAAGTGTTAGCCCCAATCCTCGAGTGCTGGAAATTACTGCCACAGCCATCATCAAACAGAAATACGGATCGAATCAAAGGCCTGCTTTGTGAGATAATAAACAAGTATGTCCGTGACTTGCTGTCGAGAGTTGTGAACCCGGAGCACTTGGTCAAGCCAATACTACATCACATCTAATAATGATCTATTTCCAGTACTGTATCGCATTGCAGTGACGCTCGTCTTATGTTCATCACGATTGACATATAAATGAACCTTCAGTTTCTCACCATCTCACCAAATACAAGGGTGCGAGGACTCCATTATTATTGGATAGATCATACATCAATCGCAACCAAGGCTTCTGGTAGCCGTCTTCTCGCCCTTGGGATGTCCGGGGTCCTACCTTTTGGCAGGTCCTTGATATTTTATCACTTTCACCTGTTATTTGAACAGCCAGGGCTTGGGTATCCATATTTTCTTCATTGTTCATCTGCATACTGTTGGTGATCAACACAGGCAGTAAGGTGATGAAGCTGGTCTCCAGCAGCACAGAGATGGTTTTGCCTGCCTGTCGTAATTCGCGGGTCCTTGTCACCCGTATCTCTCACAATAACGTGAGACTCGCAGCCGTTTTCTCGTCCAGAAAACTTAAAGTCGTACAAATGCCTATTCGCTACCCGTACGGGCCAATAGTGAGAGCTGGTAGTGTAACTGGGCAGTGAGAATTTCGGCAATCCGATGCGAGCGTCCGAACCACAAAATAATGTTCTAACTACGTTTTTCGTACTGGAATATTTCTGTTCCCATTCGAAGACTTGACTTTTCACTCTCGAAAGGGTCAAAGTCATGGGAAACTTCCCACTAACAGGCAATTCTCCCCGATCAACTTATCTCCCCTGCTTGCGAACCTGAGGGGTAGCGCTGAGAAATCGACATATAGAGTACAATGACTCTTGAGTCCTGAATCGGACTGCTTATCGTAAATATTTTGCATTGTCTTGTAGGGGCAACGATTTGATTCGAAGCCGTGTATACCTTTACCTCGTCGATTTTTTCACACGTCCTTATTGTCACAAAAACACCGGGAAGCTGCATCATGAACCACAATATCATGCAGAACAAAGTCGTCATAACGACACCAACATCCACAGGGGTGTATGCACCCGGGGTGTGATACTGTTAGAACTGGCTATGCTGGGCTTCGAGGGATTATTGAGGGGCTCGGCGGCGGAGGTGTAAGGTAAAAGTAGCCGATGTTAGGGTCAGTAAAGCACCACCATCATGAATCATTTATCAGAAGCGGTTAAGCGCCAGACGCTGGCTGTCATTATGTTGGGAAGGACGGCTCAACTCGCATCGATCGCATCCCTCATGACATTTCCCACTTTCCATCAAATTAGAAGGCTCTTGTTGTACTCTGCGAACATGATTCTCGAAGTCGGGCAGGTTTCTTTCGGGAATCAATGGAACAAAAAATCACGTTGACCGAACAGTGACTACCTAGAAGAAGTGACAGATGAACTGACTGCTGACATGTGGGTTAAATGTGGTGTAGGTATACAGGTTGGATGTGCAGGTGGATTAGAAAAAGGGGGCGATCATACCCATGGAGGAATTGAGAGACAAAACAAGTATTATAATGATATAAGCATAAGGGGTATGGAGCAGGGATAGTGAGTGTGGTGACAGAACATGCAACGTGGTGTATAGATGGGTGGGTGCAAAATACAGAGAAACCTAAGTGGAGGAAGGGGGGAGTAGCTCATGAGGCGTGAGCCACCTCGATAAAACTCCTCCAGTTCCAGTTGGAAGAGCCTGAATCGTCTTCATTGTCATTGTAGAGGTCAATGAAGCTTTTGAGTGGGAACCATTCACTCGCTTTGCTTGACCTCTTCCGGATCCTCCTCTGCGAAGTTTTTCGTGCCCCGAACTTCGATAATTCTTCCTCAGCGTAGGGGAAACTGGTGTACGAGGCATAAGATGGTGATAATGGGCGGGTTCGGGTGGGCGAAGTGGGAAGAACAATGTCCTCTGGTTCGTAGGTCGGGTTGAATAGCCCGAGGTCATCCTCGTCTTCACTATCCTCCTCGTCGTCGTCACTCATACTCATGAAATTCTTGAGATTGTGACGAGGCGGCGGGGGTGGTGGTAGCCGCAACATTGGCTTCTGACGACCCTCCAACAAGGCGAGGGCCGCAGCGCGGTTTCGCAGACGGGTGCGAGTGGATGCGGTAGATACTTTCCTAGCCGGTGAGTGAGCAGGAGGGGTCATTGAGGTAGCCATTGGGGGCTTGATAGGCAAAACAGATTTGCGCCTGGGCGAGACAGCGAGCTCCAGATCCAGTGAGGGCAAGGGAGGGAGAGAAGGAAGACGGGGAGGTGTGGAAGGAATCGGGGAAGGTACTGGGCGGGTTGGGGGTTCCGGAAGGGTGATGGAGGGTACTGGTTTTGGGGACGGCATGGAGCGGAGGGAGTCGCGAGATGGGTGTTCAAGTATCCGACTGTAAAACATGGGATCAGGGGGGGAAAGCCAAGCTTGGAAGAGAGGAGTGAACGAACCTGAACTTGGGCTGGGATCTGTTTGAGGCGCGAGAGGCGTAGTTGGAGGAGGCCTTGCGCTTGATTGTGAGAGAACGCAACGAGGTGTTCTCTGCAAGATCCAGGGAAAGGAAGGAACGGTAGTGGTCGTCATCGTTGAAGATGATATCAAAGTAGATAGCGGATTCATCGCGCTTTGTGGAGGCGGATGTGGGCCTATTGGCAGAGATTGGCTCTGAGAGGAGGCCCGATGTGAAGAAGGGCGAGTAGGGCGAGCGAGCGCAAAACATTTGGCTGGGGGAGGAGCAGGAGCCGGGGAGAGAGTCTGTTCGAGTTTTGGCTTTTATAGTGGCAGGACCCCAGGTAATCTCAGATCTCAGATCCCAACCTCTCTGCTGCTGCCTCATGTTGATTCCGTCCTACATTCACCTTGCTCCATGGGTTCTGCTGCCAACCAGGCCACGAGTCTTGAGTCGTCCCCCTCTTTGTCTCTGGCATTAAAGGCCCCAAGCAACCCACACTCTAGTCTGCTGCGGTCGGCTCACATCGCCACGTCCCCGGCACAAGTTCGTCTTTTGACATCGGGAAGAGAAACACCGCGCGCCCGATTTGCATTGACGTGCACAAGGTTTTGTACATGAGGCATCACTCGCGGAGGGAGGCTAATTCGGTACGGTCGCTACACAAGCCTGGCTAGCAACCAGCCGACGGAGAGTACTATCTCCTCCATTCTCTCAGCCTCCTTGAGGCTCGATGAACCGGTGTTTCATCCTGGGCGCTCTATTCCACCCTATTTCACCTAACGAGAAACCCAATATTTGCCATGTGCCGGTGCCGATGCTTCGCCGGGTATCAACACGGATCCTGCAAGTGTTGCCTCACAAGCGAGAGATAATAAAGCTCAATTCGCGCTAGCGATGACTCCGATTTCCCAGCCATTCTATTTCTCCCAACACCACAGCCGTAATCTAGAAAATATGCCTCCCCGAGACCTGAAAACAGCCCTGTCGCGACGACGAATGCAACACCTATCTCGTCGATAGATAGACCAGGCATCCTCAGCATTTCAAATAAATCAAGACCCTGATTTGAGCGCCTGTCGCACGGTAACCTCGGCCACAAAGATAAGGGGGGCCCTACCATGATTTAACCCCACAGCTAATGGGGGTCATACCAAGTCATACCTTTTGTTGCACCATTATCAGGTAAGTACCTATAAGTACATAAAAATATGGAAGAGATAACCGGTACTTGCACCCACAGATCCATCTACTATGACCTCCTTTTCAACGATTTTGACGGCTAACCGACGCGAGCGGCACCCAATATATACATACCACCATATGTCAATCATTAACATCATTAAGGAGTGCCTTGATGCGAGCTCAGCGCCAAATAAATAAAACTATCCCGTATGCAACAAATCCACCAACGCCCCTGACACTACTCTCTGTAAGTGAGTTTCTCATGGGATCAAGGACAGCTCACCTTATTTGTGGGAGCACCACAGACATAAGTTACTTTCTACAAGTTGGTCAGTTGAGATGCTAGAACCCTAGGCATCACACATATGAGGCGCCCATGTTGAAAACAGCGACAGCTGCCAACCTATTGACAAGCCTCCTTTATATGTATATACTAACCTCCGACCTCAATCAACCATCCATCCCTGTCCGGCACCACCAAGTTTTTTTTTATATTCCAAGGCGACCAGCAGCTGGCATGGCGCGATAAACTCCACCTTAATTCCTACCCATATTGCGCGCTCCCACCGCTCTAACCGTTTGGAGCACCTCTTAGCCCCTTCAACCCAACCGAGGCGCGCGGCGCCGCTTGACGAGGATGCACTTTGCGTGACGAATAATGCTTGACGTTTGAGCTACCGAGATCGCACTTTATGACATACCACCTCGTACCGCCATCTAAAGACCGGCGCTCAAACGCTTCACACTGTACAGAAACATATATACGTGTCAGACCCCTAATGATCAAGTAGTTCTGGCGCTATCGAGCCCCCTCGCTGACAACCGCTGCAGCTCTTGGAGTGCTGCGCATGTCTTTCTGATAATCCATCACAAAGTCAACTGTTCTAGGAGTGTTCTATGTAATTATAACACACTCAAGCTGCTCCAGAGAAACTTTAATGTATTGAACCAGCCAACGTGGAAACGACATTTTTTTTCTACCGGCTCTAAGCTATTTCACAAGCAAGAGAAAAAGGCGATAAACATAGACTTCAAACCATCGCGCCGCCTTCGCTCTTTGCCGAGTCCATCAGGCAATCCTGATCCCAACGAAAAAGACTTCCTCGTGCTGCGGCTCAGTTGAAACTTGAGGCTCGATCAAAGTCTCCGATGATGAACAGAAGCAGCATCGTATATCGACACAACACGTATTCAAATCAAGTAGAACCTCTGAAAATCAGAGTGTAATACAGTCCATAAATTACTACGGCCTTGGCACTGCGGAACAAGCTCACGCGATTTCTGCGGCCACGGAACGCCTCCCAATGAATCAAAACCAAGATCATGCCCCCCTCCAAATACATCTAAGTGCATACATATGTCTTTTAGTCAACTCTCACCTTAACCGACAATGAAGCAAGGACTACCAGCCGTTGTTGGCGGATATGAATAGTATCAGTGTCAACTATATATAAACATGTAAGCGTCCGACCCAACACCTGCGGCTGAACTTCACACCGAACCAAAAGCTGATGTTTCATCCAACACGGCAGCAGTTCGCCCGTTACCTGCTTCTTCGAGTCTCGATCATGCTTCCGGCTGAGACTTAATAGCTACATTTAGTGCTAGTCACTGCCAATCAGGAATAACCATCCGAGTCCGTTGTCCACCCCTGAGTGCCGAAGTAACAGGACTTGAACTCGTGAAGGCATTACCAAAAGCCAGGGCCCCTGTTGTCGCTTATCGCCTGTGCTGTCTTATTCAGGGGGCGTGGTTAGGCTCAAGGACAAAACATGTTCATTTCAACAGTGATCAAGACGCCAACTATTTTCAAGAAAACTCGTCTTCTAGATCTTGCTGAGGTAATTTACCAACAAAGCCTTGTAACTTTTGACCCCGAGCCATGTAGGGAGGCTCCCGTACCTGGGTTGCCAATAGCACTGGAGAATAAAAGCTAAGGGTCCGAATGACCTTGCCCGATGAAACCAAATTTCTGAATACAAGATTGTACAAGTCCAGCGGGTCTTAGGACCTCCAACTGGGTCGCTAATATAGCTTTGATGGTAAGGCCGAGTCTCCTTTCAGATTCCCACTGACTGCTAGAGGACATGTGAGTGAAGTAGTTGGAATTAAGTAGGACCGGTTCAGTCAATCTGTAGCCTTACTTTGTTCAATACGAGGAATATGTTTGTTTCCCTTGCCCATGAATCCAGCGGTGTTCGCCCAATACCTGCAATTGGGCCCGATTTCTCCAACAAGTGACGCTAGCGCTCCGATCATACCAAGTCATGATCCTGACACCTGACGGTGGCACGCTGATTTGATGAGTGGAAAGTGATTCGGGATTTGGGCAGCCTCTTCCTGAAGGGAGTGCACCAAATTGTGGCGGACCGATTGACCGTGCGCCTTTCACATACAATACGTAGGAGGCAAGCTACCCCTATTATGACCCTTTTTACTGTATGTATACATGACGGTCGTGCTTGCATCGTGTGCGTTCAGCTCCATTAACTGGGTTGTCGGTTTGTATAGTTTGCAATATATAATTCCACGCCGAGCGAACGGTGAACCAGGTATGTCTAGAATTCTTTCAGCCGGAAGGAGACTTCGTGACTCCAACCTGCACTCAGAAGAAAGAAGGTTTTGGGACCCGTGGCCTTACCACTGCTTGTTTGGCTCGGACGTGAGGAGGCCACGCCATTGGGGACCAATAAACTTCAGACATCAACATATGTATGATTAGACTGCTGAATGGGTTGGAAGAACAAATCTCAATCACTGGTCCACCCGAGCCTTCTCAGATCTTCCCTACACTCCTTTACCTCTCGCTTAACCTTGGCCCAATCATCCACAACTTGTTTAAAGCCACCGTTGTCACCATCGACAACTGCTAGCAGTTGTTCGTACTCTCTCAACTTATGGTCGAGAACACGTTCCTCTTCCTTTAAACCCGCCTCGTCTGATTTTATTTTACGGTAGGCAATTTCGATGACTGATGCGGCTGTATAACAGCTCCCTGTTGTTTGGGGCTTGGTTCCGTAGAGAGCGCCCTGAGCGCGAGCGCGTAAAAGGGACACTTTGACCAGTGACGCTTCGATCGTGGCAGATATGTAATCACTTTTGACAGTGGTCAGGCGGTTGGATTCCGACGGGAGGTGCTCTGTAGCTCGCTTAAGAGTTTGGTGAAGGAGCTCGTGCGTCTGTAACCAATTACGATTTCAGTCAACACCCCGGAATCCCGTAAATTAAGGCCGCGTGTGACCCACGACTGAGACTTGGTTCAGTAATTCATTGAGCCGGTGAAGTTGTCCGAAGTGATCATGGTATTGGGATCGGAGGCTATTCAGGAGACTCTGGGTATTTTCGAGGATGATGTCCTCCTTCGAGGGTAAAGGATTCCCTTGGGCCTCCTGCCAGGTACCTGGTGGATGGGGAAGGGTGGAACATTGCGCGAGTGGGAGTTTAGCGATCTTCTCACCAGGCAGATATTGGAGTAAGGAGACTGTCAAATCGTCCAATTGTGAAGCGAGTTGATGCTGCTGCCTCTGGTTTGGCTAACACACTCCATCAGCTCTAGTTTTGGAGAGAACCAAGCTAGTAGAAGCACATGGAGCCTCCCCGAAAATGAGAATGCTGGAAAAACATGTTCATTCATAGACCGGTGGATGGCCAGTGCTGGATTCGTCTCACAGTCGCAGGGGGTTGTACCAGATGCAAGCATCGAAAAAATAGGATGTAGCTGGGATTGCCATCAAAAAGGAGCAATATGCCTCAAAATTTAGACACCTCATCGCCTTCGTATCCGGCTGAGCCACCAAATAGGTCCGTTTTGAACTTGTGTCGCAGTTGGGCCGCCATTGAGCGAGTGCAAAATATCCACGAACGCCGAAAACCAATAAATCTTGTGCTTACGTCAGCGTCCCACTGATACTTGGTAAGAAACGAAATATGATATATCAACGTTTGAAGCACCACTACACGACTACGTGGCCGACTTGGGATGTTGTCGTTGTACTTGATACGGCGCCATCACGGGAGGGGATAAATTTACCTTTGTTATTTTCTTTCTCCCTGTGTTCCCATGTTTAGCTTGGCCCCTCAATGTCCTAGCTTCGGCGGTGTCTTTGATGGATACGCGCTCTTTGCTACATAGGCCCACGCTACACCCACGATGCATAAGGTGAAAGGTCGTTCCCCCACAATTTGGGGGGGCATGCCCAAGATCCTGCGCAGCCATGGTATGACTATCTCCACATCGATCGTGTAAGTCATTTGTCCGCTCCCACCCTCGCACAGGTCCTCCCTGGCCACAAGGGGCTAGTAAGGATAAGGTTTCCGATGGACCTTGCCTTCTTCCCCCGTCTCCACTGGCCAACGTTCCAAGGGTCACGCTCATGTGCGTTTTCGGTGTTTGCAATACTGATAGCAGTGCCAACTAGTCAAAATTCTGGCGTTCGCCCTCCGCTCCTCTATTTTGGAAGCTCCCATAATTTACACTCTGCGGTCGCCCATTACTCGACTTGTCAAAGTCCGCACGCCAGCACTAATTAAACCCTCTATTCCTCCAACAGCCCGCATGACTTTTCCAGCGCCGCTCAAGGTGTCTAGACCTTTCGCCATCATGTCCCAACTAGACGTGACCCCGAACTTTCGAGTATCGGCACCAGCAGTCATCATTATTGCAGCTTTTAACGAGTCCAACTCGTTGACAACTTCGAGCCCGACCGACCGCGCCCAGACGACGGGCTCAAAATCGGTACTGTATAACTTATGCAGTTTATCTACCACTGCCATCATTGTATGGTTGATAGGGTACCGCTCCCGTGCATATGGTTGTAGAGCTGTAAATGAGCCTGGTCATTTTTGTGTGAGTAGACTAGCACTGGAGAATACATGGGTTCAAATCGCTTACCGATATCACCACCTCGAAGGATCGATTCCTCAATGCACTTGGTTAAGCACTCAATATCTCCAAGACCCAAGTTGAGTCCCTGGCCAGCCAAGGGGTGGATCGTGTGTGCAGCATCTCCAACCAAGACTGTGCGCGCTCCAGCACCTTCGCCAATGTAGGCCTCAGTGTGACTGAGGCGAAGCGGAAAAGAGGCCACCGACCCATCTTGAATGGAGGTAACTCGTGGTGGCACGAGTACTGAGTCTACTGGCGGAACTCCAGTGGATGACGTTGCAGTGGCAGAGGATAAAGCAGAATGTGGGTCAATGCCATGGCTCTTCTCTCGCCATGAGATTTCTTCGTGTAACCTATGGACGCTCATGGGCGTGCCTGACGCATGGGCTTCCAGTATCTGGCTGTACAGATACTGAAGAGTTATGTGGGGAAGTCGGAAAGCAGCATTAACCATGCTAGCAAGGACGGCGGTGTCACAGGCTTGGAGGGCCCCAGCAATTTCGGGTGTTATTGACCAAACGAGGGAGGAGGTAGAGGGCGCTAATGGTAGGAAGGCGATTGGACCTGTAGGGAGGAAACGTTGGTATGCAGTCGTATTGGGACCGTCGTAAGCTGATCGTGTGTGGTGTACGAGTGTAGCGACTATGCCTCGAGTGTCATACGACCAGCCAAAGGAGGGAATGCGTGCGTAGGCACGGACCGGCGAATTAAATCCATCCGCCCCTATCTATAGAGAGACAGTCCAGGGTGGCTCGACAATGACAGAAAGTAGACTCACAAGTAGTCGAGCCCTCAAGCGCCGACCAATATCTAGATTTACGATTGGCCAAGCACCGTAATCCTCCGAGTCTCGAGTGATGGAAGTAACTTTAGTTTGATGGATGAGGTTTATTGCGGGCGCCTTTTCTAGACAGAGAAGGAGGGCCTGTTGTAGATTGAGGTTTTCTGTGAGATGTGCCATTCCCTCATGTTGAAAGCCCGCGCCCATCTCTGCGGCATCGAAATTGACGCGTGCATCGGAAATACCGTCCCAGACTTGCATACGCTCTATAGGGCATGTTCGCCCGGCCTGGACATAGTGCCATGCTCCGATATCTGTATAAGAAAAATGTTGCGTGGGCGACGAAATATATGACTGAAGTGCCTGCGTACCTTTCAAAAACGCATAAGAAGCATTTGTTAGAGAGCTAACTCTATTGGAGTATTTCCCGGGGTGGAGTTTCCAATTCCGAGTTTTGTCCAGGTCACCGGCTTCCACAAGTGCGATTCGCAGATTCTCTCGTATGGCTCTTGAGGAACCTTGAGATAATTCGACGACAATAGCAGGACAACGCACGAGAGAGCTTACCGAAGGCGCTTGCGAGGGCAAGCCCGACAGGTCCTCCACCCACGATTACGACGTCAAAGTCTTCATGGGGCGCAGCACATTCTGCGGCTGCAGACAGAGAGCGCCTGAGGGCATGGCGAGGCAGACGGCGGCTGAGGTGTGCAGGACGCAGATGGACGAGCATTGGAGACGGCAGCGAGGGCACGTGATCAGTCTCCATGTCTGCTGCACCCATCTCTGCAGCGCAGGCCATCGGTGAGTATTTCCAGTCCCCAGACGACCTCGCCAAGATATCGGCATTCAGGAAGAAGCTCGAGAAAGAAAAGGCTTCCATCGACGCTCGCCTCAAGAATGGCGTCAGAGAACAGCTCCAGGCTACTCGTGAAGGTCTGCGGAAACTCCTGGGCACTCGTGACGATATCCAGGTCATTAAAGACGAGATGCTCGCCATAGAGAAGGCCTGCGATGACCCCCAAATTAAAGTACAAACCTTTGACCAGATCAGCCGGGTAGGCCTCTCCTAAACTCCTACATTCCGCTCTCACAGATACAAGTAAAGGTATCTATGGTCCATCGGAATTTTGAAACCACGGAGGAAATGGTTAACAATCTCCTTGAAATGGCCGCCAAGCTCGACGATGTCGAAGCCATGCTGGCGTCAGACAGAGAGGACATTCTCGGACCCGCTCGCAGCCTCCTGGTCATCCACTACCAGCTCAACCAGCTCGAAGGTTTTCGAAACCAAACCATGCACCAAGCGAAGAAGGCAAGACCCAGTTCACAACAAACCTTGACCCAGTGGTTTGAGCGACTCAACAACGACATTGCTACCTTCGACGAATATGTCTTAGAACTCGCTGCGAACGCCCTAAACTTGGTTCGAGCAGGCCACTCTGATGTCGTCGTAAGGCTCATGAAGATCGCCGAGGTGGAAGGGAAGGAGGACGAAAAGGTGCGAAGCCTCACAACTTAATCACCTCCTGCTTATCATATTGCAGGCAGTTGCCTTGCGTTTTGTCAAAAAAGCGGCAAAACTAGACGCAGCACTCAAGTTTAAATCAATGCAAGCCAATGCCCGAGTTCTTAAACACTATCGTTCCAAAATTGTCAAAGCCATCACCGAATCCATCCGTGCAAAATTCGAAGAAGCATATAAACGCGACGAGCAGAATCCCGTTGGCTTCCTGTCCAATATCACTTGGATGTACCAAGACCTTATTCGGATCGAGAAAGATGTCGTTCCATGCTTTCCCGCCGACTATAATATCTACTCTCACTATATTCGGGAATACCACAAATCCTTGGACATTATCGTAAAGCGCCTTGCCGCTACAAAGAACGACGCCAGTATATTACTTACCCTCTTCGATTGGCTGAAGGAGTACAGGGAGAATATGAAGGACCTCAAAATACCCCCTGAGCTTCTGGAACCACCTTTGTTGGATGGCAAGGACCAGAGTCTTATTGAGGATTACCTCCAGCTCATCGTTCAGAAGCTGGACGAGTGGTCGAACAACCTTATCAAAACCGAAATCGAGGAATTTACGAAGCGGGAGAATCCTCCAGAAGTAGATAGCGACGGCCTTTATGAGACCCAGGGAGCGGTCATCCTCTTCCAGATGGTCAATCAGCAGGTCGACCTCGCAACTGAGAGTGGTCAGGGTGCCATCCTCGCTCGCGTCGTTGCTGAAATCAACCGAGTCATGCGGGGCATTCAAGAAAAATGGGTCAAAGCCATCGAGGCAGAATACAAAAAGCAAACTGAGAAACCCGATGAGGTGGCAGGTGGTCTGGTGGAGTACTGCATTGCTTTGGCAAACGACCAGATCAAGTCCGCCGACTATGCCGAAGCTCTGCTAGGCAGGCTCGAACCTCTTGTCTCTGAGAAGTACCGCGTACCCATTAACGAACGTATCAACGATGCCATTGATGGATACCTTGATGTCGCGAAAAAGTGTACTCAGACTCTCATAGACATCATCTTTAATGACTTGAAGCCCGCAACAAAGTCGCTGTTCCAGCAACCATGGTACGAGGGCATGATGCAGCAGATAGTGGAAACAATGAAGGACTATATGGCGGATTACCAGACCTATCTTAACCCTTCGCTTCTCGAACTCCTTGTCGAAGATCTCCTTGATGCTCTTCTTATCACCTACCTCAACGCATTAGCCAACTCACCTAAACTCCGGATGCCCGCCGCAGCCAACCGAGTCAGAGACGACCTTTCCGAGATCCGTACCCTCTTCCTCACGTTCAAGCCCGCAAAAGAGATCGACAACAGTCTTGAGGTGCTTGAAATGATTTTAGCCTTATTAGAGGCGAGCAAAGACATCGTTTTCTTATCCTACTGGTCGTTTGCCAAAGTCCATGGACCAAATCTCGCGTTCATTGAGGGTTTGATGAAGGCGCGAGGCGACTTTGATCGTGCTGCTGTCAGTGATGTAATGGAGAGTATTAAGAGGAAAGTAAAAGATGAGAATATACAAGACCGTAAGTACCCATCGCTTGTTCGACTAGAAGGTAACTTATCCGCCCCACCCTGCAGCCCCAGAACCTACTATCATGAAGAAAGTTGCTGTACAAAATGCGTTCTCTCGATTCTTGCGGACATAATCACATATAATGCTGTCGCGAATTTGCAAGTCACTATTGTTGCATATGTATTTGTACACATCGACTTATATCATAAAGATGAATTTCATTGTTGGATCATCTTCTCACTGGCCTTTAGGGCCCTGGACAGTGCTTTTTTCCGCGTCCTTACTTACTATTCTGTCTTGGCCTTGTCAACGCCAGCCTGCGACCTGTCTGGTAGCACGGCGGCAACTTCATCAATCTTCTTGAATTGCCATGGGAAGCGGGAGGGATACAAAAATGGGCGCAAATCGAATCCTAAGGAATAGTTAGTGCGATCAGGTTTCTTAGGGGAATCTAAATCTGCATATATATATCTTACTGTTGTCATCAGGGCTATACGACTCCTGTGAACAGCCGTTAGCGACATTATCTAGAGCACGAACGCGACACGAACTGCGTGGTAGGCGGGCGTTAACGTTGTCATTTTATGCCTGTTCCTTGCATGTTCAAAGAAAAATAGCTTGACCTTCTCCGCGATCTGGAGAAAGGTGCAGCGGTAAGAACCTAATGCGCAGTACAAGAGCAGAGGGAAAACACGCCTGGACCGGTGAGAGGTATGACCCCCACTCATGGACGAGCTTAGTGAACATGCTATATGGACCACATTTCTCTATTTTACGCAAGCGACCAAAAACAGAGAGCTCATCGTAGGTCATGCCCATGTCAGCCTACATAATATTGAATGGAGAGGCTGGGTAATCAGAACGGACCCGACGCACCTCGTCGCTCTGCACGTATGTCTCAGTAATGGGTTCTAATTCCGCTGTGGGTACGGCGTCGAGGAAACTGTCATGATTCAACTTATTACTAGACGGTACTAAGCAAGTGGAAGTGCTTGCCTCGTCAATATCTGTAGATCGAACGCATTCACAGCGTAGGCAATGAACCTCTTCAGATCCGTCTTGCTGATTCCACCAATGGGATTTATATCCGCTGGCAACGCCTTGGTGTGATTTTACTAGTCAAAAAAAAAAATCCTCACCTGACGAGCAATCATATTTCGTCAGATAACCGCGCAAGCTGGAACGTTACTCAGCATGGAGACTCCAGCTATTCTTTCAAAGATACCTCTCATCGACATTCGCACTTCCAAGAACGAGGAGACCCCCGCTCTTCCCCCGGACCCACGGCAACAGCTGGGCAAATAGATATGCCAGCACCATTCGTAGACGGGCTTGGATGTTTTGAAGAGCCAGATTCTCTGCATTACTGCCACCCTGGACACGAAACTGCGGACGGATACCCGGTCACAATAGCGAACAGGTTGCGAACTGCGGTAACAACAGTATCCATGTTTAAATCGATGTGGTAGCTGATGATTTTTATGATCAAGTAGTCGTCGCTCTTTTTCCTTTGGGAGCCATTCTTACCTTCCAATCGCCTCTGCAAGGTCCTTGGCCCGTTGACGAGTTTCCGGACTCGAATTATCTGTTCCCATATAGCATGTGTGGAAAATACGGCCAGCAAATTCACGGGGGTCCGATGGGATGTAAGCTGAATCCTCCGATTCACCCGTCATCCGTCTGGCGTCCGCGATAACCTGCCTATCTGAAGTGGTTTCACCCCACGTCTACTTAACGATGAATTTATTTACATACCTCCACGCTGTGCTGCTTCTACGACAAGTCGACACATAGAATGAACAATGACTGCCGTTGCACAACTATCAATACCGCCACTCAGTGGAATGAAATATCCCTGGGTCCGAGAGCGTCTCAGGTAATCCCACAGCCAACAAGCGGGCCCCAACCTTGAAAGCTCCGTGGATCAATTTCGACGACGCTAAGATATGGAAGGAAACCTACGCTATTTCTTCCTCTGGGCGGTGATACCGGACAGTAGAATTGCTTTCTCTGGGAAAGGCTACAACTTCGTCTTCTGGTATTTCAAACTTGCCACTACTCAGGGCAAACGGGACCTCAACGCGGTAGTATCTTTCAGCACTAGCAGCTTGCGTGCTCCTACTGGACTTTGTCCTGTGTGCCCGAACATCCTCAATATCAATTGTGGCGGCAACAACTTCGACGTCGTTCAAGGAGAACTGGGATCCCTGTGCAACGATGCGACCATTGACAGCAATCATAGCACACCCATCGTAATATAGTCGATCACCGTCACATCCTTGTTGGTTTGCGTAGAGGTATATACCACCAAGCTGTTCGTAATTAGAGATCCAAATAAGCACACAAAAAGCAGGGCCGGACCTTGAGCGTGGCTTCCTTAATCAATTCCACTCTGGTATACAACTTGCGAAGCTCGTGATGACTCCCACTGGAATTTGTAAAAATTTCGACTCCATCCAGACCCATGAGGATATGAGGGCTAATCATCCGTTGGTTGAGGGCCTGGAGCCTCCTCTAAGCACACACCTTGCCGGCGTAAATAGTTCCTCGCACAATTCCACCCCAATACAGGTGTCTGCAGTACTGATGACAGCGTCACCGAACGGGACTTTTGTCTGTAGATTTCAGAATATAGCAAATAGACTGGCAGGAACAACGCAACCAATCACAAACCTGTTTTGTAACTGTCTGGATAATCCTCGGCAAATAGTGATCCTCCCACTGACGATGCTTTGCCCAAGCCGTAAAATACCTCAATTCGCGATAATTTCCATCATTTGCAAGCCACATTTTGGGTCGTATGAGGAGAATTTTGCGGTCATGGATTATAACACGACAGTTGTAAATCACGTTCTTGTGTACAACAGGCCTAATCACCAGCACATCTCAGCATTAGATAAAAGGTGAGGAACAGACTTACATCCCAATATCACATACGATCCCTGTTATTTCTTCAGACGAGAGAAGTTTCGCGAGAACCTCCCAAGAGTGGAGAACAGTGTCCCCTGCTCGGTCATCGGCTGTTTGTTCAGCGACTGAAGGACTCGATCATACCCTCTAGGAAATGATCCAAGCAGCCATATCCTCTGGCCTTGTATCAATAGGGCGAGGCGAGGGTCATGGGGGAAGATCCATACGGAATTTCTAGTTCAGGCCCAACTCTTAATCTAGCACCTCGACTCTTTGCGATCACAATGCTGGCAAGGATCCGTTCGAAATTCCCCTTTCAAGTTATGAGAAGGGAGCACAACACGGCGTTACTTCCGCGGCATACCTGGAAATCCAGTGCCCACTGATTCAGAGAACTGGGTTGTAGTAAAATGTCAGAGTAAGATGCAGTGCTTGGGTTGCCATGGTGCGCACCATCTGGACGAAGTTAACAGGAAATCGGATAAATGATAAAATGGACCCCTTACGTCGCTACTGTGATTAAGTGACCCATGTGTGTGTGTGGACCTGATGCTGCTGAAGCGCTGAAAGAGAGTATTTGGCTGGTCCACCGTTTATCTAATCTATCAACCTGGGGCTCCTCAGTTTTGCCACGGTACCCTAAGCCTCCACGGAATCCTTCAGGGTAGAGTTGTGAGGCTCGAAGGTCAACTGCCGACTCCTCACAGCCTTTTCGCAAGGTGTTTGGAACTCGGCCACTATCAGGACCAGACTCTGGTACTCGAGTGAGGCAGGCTTTGCCTCGTATGACTCTCTTCTCGAGGTCAGAAGGCTTTGCTCAATCGGATCGGTCGTCTGAAGCGCTCGCTATAGCTGAGAAAACAAACGCGTGGACCCCTCCAACGATGCGCATCATCTTGCGTATTCTACGTGGATTGAACCTGAAGCTTTCTGTTCAAGCCAACATATGACGCCCTGATGGAGAGGATAGTCCCTCTAGGTCTGCGGCATCGGCCACCACCAATGCCTATCTCTCCTGGGGACCATGATGTACTCAACGATGCTCTGCAACCGCTCAGATCCCCACCGAGTCGGGAGGAGATGTCACTTATACAAAAGTAATGGTGCCGCGTATTGGTTTGTGAGGCGGTAGGCGGGTTTATCCTATCCTAGTACCTTCACGTATAGGGGTACGAGGTGGCACCAGCCTGTTGACGACACCGGCCTTGGCAAAGCGGAGTGACGGGCGCTGGATGAATACGACCCTTTCCTGCCGCTGCGCTGCTACTGCCCTGTTGAAGACCCCTTCTATTCAGATCCAAACGCTTCTATTCCTTTTACGATGGCTAACGTTGACACTTAGGTTTGACGGCTTGAAATTTGCTTAAAGCTTGGGCATCTTCTGGTAGATTGAACAACTACCAACTTTGGAACGCGATGCCCATAGTCCCATTCCAACACGCTTCAGTGATTCTAGTTTCACGCATACCGCTCTTTCATAATGGTCTCAAAAGCTTGCTTTTCCGACTCGCCGCACTCCTTTTACAAATGATGATGATCAAGCTTTTCGGCTATATCGCCTACAAAATGGGTTCCTACACACCCTTTGTGATGTTTACAGAGGGCATCATCCAAAAATTTCGCTACCTCCAATCCAATCCCGTAAATGGAGAAAACAGAGCCTCCTTGTGCTCTACTTCGCCATCCTCATTCCAATGACGGGCGTTTTTGATACGTTGCTTTGGTCTTTGGACAAGCCAGGCTACATCATTCAGTCGTCCACCGTTACTGCCCCCTCCCTCGCCTCGCGCCTTGCCACCAGTCCAGCATACCTCATCCCCCTTACTCACCGGTCCAAAGATCCCCAGAACCTTAATCTTCATGAAGCGTTCATAGCCAACCTTTATCAACCTGGCTTTAATGTCTCCTTCCCCGGTATTAAAAGCATTGGCAAGCGTGCAATAACTACCCCATCCCAGTCCTTCAGCGATGCCGGCCCCCGCGTGTGGCTTGATGACGAAGGTTTCTCCTTGAGTATTGATCAGGACGTGATGCTCGCCGCTGGCGGAAACTCAACCTCCTGCAAAGTACAGACCACAGGAACGGACGTACGTTCATGGAGTTGTATGGTAGACAATACTGGTACGATGGAATATGTCAGGTGGCCTGCAGGCCAGCCTTACGTTTGGTGGGATCCCGTGTCCTATACAAACCTTGGTCCAGAGAGGAAGGACAATCCCTGGCTAAGTTGTGGTGCGGGTCTCGACACTGCTGCTCTAAAGCAAGTTTTTACGGTGACCAAGGGAAACAAGAGGCATACGTTCTTGGAGACTGTATTCAAATCTACCCTTTTCGCCCTGCCCGAGCAAGAGCAGTTTGATCGCGCAGAAGTTCTAGATATGGTGCACCGCACGGATGGACTAGCTGGTCCTGATCCAGCGGGCTCTTTGGGGGCGGACGAAATTGTTGACGCTGTCATGAGCACGCAGAGCAAGGGCATGACGCTCACCAGTGGGAGTATGTGGCAGGATCCATACAGCGTCGCATCGCGCTACACAGAACTCCTTACATTAAATCACCCAACGACAGGAGATCGAATTTATAGCACAGTCCGCGTCATTACAACCAACATTACGCTCATCCGCTCAGAAACCCTCCCAGAGGCTGTCCAACCGAGTATCCCTTGTAGTCGTTATTCGATGGATATCGCGACCGGTGGGCAGGTCCGGTATAACACATGCTACAAGTCTATCGGAGACCAACAAGGGGCTCGCTTCCTCGGGAGGCTTGACACTTCGAGTGCAGTGATCTTCAATGACGTACTAGGCGATGGTACGTCTAGTAAGAGTGCGGTAGCTTTGAACCAATCATCGCTGGACTGGTTCAAACGAAGTAACGATAGGATAGACCAGATGCTCGCCTCGCGAGCCTTGATCCTCGGTGGAGACGCAACCGTCGTCCCAGTGAACGTTGAGAGCACACAGCCTGCGATATCATATTTGCAACTCATCATTCTTGCCGCCCCGCTCCTATTTGCTCTCGTAGTTTTACCGTTGTCGATTCAGGATAAGACCGGGTTTTATCGATCCTCTTTCTTTGCGGCTGTGTGTGCAACGACGCACGTCGCGGATGATGGGGAAGCAGCATGTCGGAAAATCAGCCATGTGAAAAATCCACCAGAGTTATCCGTTGAGGATACGGGGCCGCACATAGTGCTCCGCACGCCGGATGGGGGTCACTTGACAAATACTCCTGGTCTGTCAAAAGAAACCACTATCAAATTGGATGTCCATAGCGAAACCACTGTACTGCACGAGCATAAACATGGTTACAGTAGCTTGCCACAGGTCTAATCTACCTTATTTTATTTTATATTCTCCAATAGCTCTGCTCGCTTTGCACTGATGCGAGGCCACATTTACCTTGGTCTCCGTTCACAGAGAATATATAATTACATGCTACTACTGGCTTAGGGCACAGTATCCACTATAAATGTATTCTTAAGAAGCAAGCCACCAGCTCGAATGGCATAAGCCCTCACTTCATTGGACCACGGGGCTAGTTTAGGCCTCCAAGTGACCATTCCTTTTCGGGGCTCTGCGGCCCGGACGACCAGGATAAGCTGCGGGAAAGTTCCGAAGTGCGAAGCCATCAGAGGCTATTATCCCAGAATCATTTCCCCTTGTCCACAAGTATGTGCCACAATCACAGCATCCTGCACTGGTATACCCACCCATCTCGCTCAGGCACATGAAGGACAGACTTGAATTTACTGATTTACTACAGAATTATAACACTATTAATTTACGATCTTGAAAATGCACGGGCGATACGTTCTCTATGGACACTGCCGCGTCAGGTATTGGCTCGACAGATAGCAGGAATCTCACATTGTCTGCAGGTCTTGTGTAATATCTGAACTGTTAGAAATGGTATTCAAAGTGGTGTAATCAGTAGCTGTAGAAAGAACATATTTTATTCCGCTTAGCATCCGGTTGACAAGGAAGTTGTTCGCAGTACCTTGGGCCGCGTGTCGTGGATTTGTCTCGTTGTTCATGGTCTGAACAAAGTCTCCCATTATAGTAAAGGAGCGACCAGACAACGTCCGTTTGGTGACAGGTCGCCGGAACATCAGCTTGAGGCAGTTGATTAGCGCATTGGGCGGTTCAACTAATTTCGCTCCCCATTACTCACGGTGTCTCGACTGGTGCCTTTAGATATGGGAGGCATGGGAGATAAGCCCAAGAGTGTGGACTTTGAGAGTATTTTATAGTATATATGAGAAATTTCGATGACTCCATCATGACGATGTCAGGCGTACGGGTTAGACCATTTATGATGGAATTGAATATGTAGGAGTAGAATGGAGTCCAGAGCCATGTGCATCCAGTTCCAGACCAGGAATATTCGTTCTGTGGTCCTTGGAGCTATTCCACCTTATCCTTAAATAGGCGAGACATCTCCCTATTCTTGTTATTCCCGGACTGGTAATGGTGGCGGGAAACGCGAAGCGAGGTTGTTCATTGTTTATTGTATAGTATTGTGGTACCGAATTACACAGCCTGGGACCGGCCACCAACTGTGTAAACCTGCACACATCGGAACAAAGGAGGGCACGCGATGCTGTTCATCTGATCATTCATCGAAAGGCAATTTGATCATCGGGCTTCTACGATGTCGGTGAGTAGCAGCTAACGACGCCCCAAACCCTATAAAAACGCTTCTCTCCCCCTGGTGTCGTTTTCAACCCCATGGCCTTCAATCTCTCCTATCTGGTTCTGACGCCCAAGCATATTCGCTTGCCCAGTGCTTCCCCACCCTCTTCACCCGCAAGGGAGGAACGGTCAGTGTGAGATTGTCTAGGTGTATGCAAGCAATAAATTTGAGTCGGTCCTCGACACTCAGGTCAGCACACTGGTATTGGTCGATGAGGGACATGAGCCGCGGCAAAACGCCCCGTTCTCCAGGTCCTGCCCCTTCACGTCGCGACGCTGATAGTGACCTTAATTCCCCCACCACACTTCATTAATCTATACTAGACTCGGAGGCACGACATGTGTATGTTTTACCCCTGTTAAACGCTTCTAGTGCTGATAATTTTTCAGAGTTCTATGTTGCATTAATCTCGCGTTTCTTTCATTATGTTTCCCATCAATCTCCATTGTTGCTCTGTTTCTGTTTTGTATTCAAGTTCAATAGCCTGTCCTACTACTTTTTGGAGCTGCTTGTATCTCACTCATCATCTACATTCATCGGAAGAATAGCAGAGCAAGGAAATGACATATGGTAAAAGCGGTAAAAGCAGGTCAGAACTATTATGCGAGGCCTTAGTATACAAAGTGTAGCCATGCGTGCAACGTGTTATAAGAAGTGTTCGCCAAAGGTACATATGCAGGGAACGTGACAGTCAATGGGAATTAAAGTTCCAGGAGGAAAGAAAAGAAAGATGACAATGTCCCGAAGAATACGCTAACACAGCAAAGCTCAGCCTGAATAACTCGTGGGGGTGGTCGGTTCGTCTAAAGTTCCATTCGCGCTTGACGCATTCGCAGTCGAGCTCGGGGTGAAAGACGAGACCGACCCCCCTGTGAACATCGCCTTCAGCGTCATATCGTTTCTCTTCTGCCTCACTCTCTCTACCTCCTCTGCCCCTCCTGTCATCTTGAGCTTCTTCTGCCCTACAAATTCAACCAACTCCAGTTGCATATCGTCCGATCGGGTTGCTAATTGCTTCTCCCTGTTCTTCTGGTTCGCCTCAATCGCCTTGAGCCTTCTCTCGGGATCTACTGCTGCGCCCCGGATCTCCTGCATCACAGAGGTCAACCCGTTGTGTCCCTCCTCGGGTGGTGGAGGTCGGTACCCACGGCGGCCACTTCGTGGCAAACCGTTGGCTCCCGCGCCTCGGAGATTGACCACTTGCTCGACGTGTCCATAAACTTCTACCACGGCCTTATGGTCCTCCAGTAGATCAGCTAGGAATTCTTCTTGATGGGTCAGGAACTGCTGTTCTTCCACAATATTCTGCAGTTCCTCTTCCCATGTCTTCTTCCACATCGGTTTGATTGTGTTGATATGTTCCTTCAGGCTCTCCAACTCCGCTGCCACGCTCCCGATATCCTTCTTGATGGACTTGAAATACTGAGGCTTGGGTGTTACGTGTCGTTTGAGCACATCGTCCTTAATGTTCTCCACGATATCTTGCAGTTTCTCGACTTCTGTCAGGACACTCTGGCTACGCATGTCAAGTTTTTGTTTCCCGGAGTCAATGTATCCTCGGGCGCCGCCCACGGTTGAGTTTGCAAGTTGGTTGACATTCTTTGTTTGGTTCCGTAGGGTGCCCAGCGATTCCTTTGTCTGTTTCATAAACTCTGTGTAGAGCTGTCGCATGACACCGATGTCCCTCCGTAGGTTCTGCACCTCATCAAATTGAGTACGCAAGTCAGTAACGACTCTGCTACTATAATCCGAGAGCACCGAGGCCCCAGTCATCTGGGGTTGCAAGGACTGCCCTGTCGTTTGTGGGAGAACTTGTGGCGCAGCGGATGGAGCCTTTGGGCTAAAATAGGATGAATCCCCAACGAAGCGCGATAACCTGCGAGCGGCAGACTGGAATTGTCGGTCTGTGGGCCGTGGAGCGGGCGTACTTTCGGCGAGTGGCTGCGCAACGATGTGAGGAAGCTGCATAGACGATCTATTGTTTACGACAGCAACTTTGAGATCTTTGATGTCTTGGTGGAGGCTGGATATTTGAGAATCGATATGTTGTTTAATCTGCTCAAGGGCTATATGGGGTCAGTTTGGAGTAAGCCGCGGAATATAGTGAGGGCTTACGTTCGATGTTCAGCGAAAGCAGACATTTTTCTTTCACTTCATCTACGTTCTCTAGTTCATACTGGACACCACTCGAAGGATCACGGATATAAATGGCAGGAAAATTCTCCAACCCAGGATTATAGGCAAACTTGTCCACGAAGAGCATACGCAAGCCGGAGAATGATAGTCCTGGCTCAATAGAGACCTTCTTGACTTCGCGGCCCAGCTGGAGAAACATAGTTATCTTAGTCGGGGCCGCACCAGGACCTGGTTTGCCAGTGGCTTCAGCAACAACCCTTGGTTCTGGTGAGCGGGAAGGGGTTGCAGGTAATGGGGGAACAGCTGGCGTGGTTGGTCGTGACGCTGGCCGCGAGCGCGTCTCACTCTCTGCTCCTCCAGCTTCCTCGTCATCGACCTCTGCAAGAACCGCTAACTCTCCAGGCGTAAGAGCGTTTGACGCGGCTAGGGAACGCCTATTGGGATTCCCACGCAGAGATCCCCTCACACCACTGTTTGTCATCTTTGAGATATTGTATGTCGAAAACCGCTTCGAGGCCCTCCGCTCAAGCATATCGCTCCTCTTGAGTGCTGCAAGAGAGTTTGCCACTGCAGGGGCAGTTTCAATAGATGGTGTATAAGCAGCCTGGGGCGCTTCATTATTCTGCTCTGAAGGGGTATGGGGGCTTGAAGGCTCAATAACGACAGGGGGAGGCGGGACGGCAGGTTTATCGACGAGGGAATATCGCTTGACGCTCGCTGGAACAGGAGAGCTGCTGGGGGGCGGGACACCTTCTAGACCCTGCTGAGGTGCATCAGGATTTTGAGGGAAGGATCGCTCGGGGATTGAAGCTGGAGTAGAAGGTTGTCTGCGATGCTGCACAACAGGGGGATCAGCTGCAGGGAAGGGCTGTGAATCACGAGGTAGGCCTGTGTGCTGCTCAACAATTGTCGGTGGTACAAATCCTCCAATAAATTGCTGCGGTTGTTCATCGCCGGTACTTGCTCCTGGTGTACTTCCTTGAGAGCTCTGCGACGTAACGTCTCTCCTCCTTGCCGATGTGTGAACGTTCCTCCGCAAGCTATCCCTCTGTACGCCATCTTCACTGGTCATCACCCTTGCAGGATCTGAGCGGTGTCCCGCTTCCCTCCTGCGAGAAGATCGACTCTCAGTCCTCTCATGTCCGTCTGACCGATGGCGATGGTCCGACATGATTTTTCGGTACGTCGACTGTTTCCCCCGCAGGCCTTGTAGCAAGTTAGTGATTATCTGCCGCACATTTGGGAGATAAAGTTCTAAATTGTCTGCCGTGGCATCTTCCGAGAGACACTGCTCAAGTACGACACGCAGATCATCTGGTACTGACAACAGCTCCCTGGTGCGGAGTGAATGGTAATTAGGGCCTCCATACCCAGAGGAATGTCTCGATATCATAGTCATGACACTCACGACATATCAATGTTGAACGACGCGAATGCGGTGACGGCTGTGTTAAAGTCGTTACCGAACTGCACATACGCATCGCTGACAGTATTTTCATCTATCTTCTGCTCGCTCCAGTGTGTCAAGGATTCAAGCAGTGCCTTGATAGATACCAATAGACGGGTCACGGCAGATTCTACGGCAGGCTTTATGGGAAGGTGGGGAGTCAGTGGGTATGAAGGGGTTATCAAGGCAACGAATTCTCACATGGGCGCGCTCGCGCATTCCCCCGCGTCCTGAATGATTCGATGATATGGAGTGAGTATCGTGCCTTGTCTGTGGCGGCCTTGAGGATGCCGTTGACGACATAGGAGAGCACCAGGTGCCTTGTCCTCTGCGGGGTTGGGGGAAAGGGAGTTGCGGGCAGAGCAGAGGACCTGGCAGGAGTGATTTGGGATGCCGTGTTGACTGTGGGAATGTACTGCCGTTTGCATCATAAATTATAGTCTACAATATATACAATTTATTAGGGTGGCAGTGGTGCAGCCCCTGGTCCCGCTAGAATCATCTCATCCACAATATCATCGTGCTCAGTCCGTTTCCATGTCTTGATACTCTCCCCATAATCCGATATTTCGTATACTCGGAATCTGCGATCAAATCTGGAAACACATGAGATGCGGACAAGGATACGAATGCTTCAGCGACTCACCCTATCTTCCCGTATGCTGAGTAGGAACTGCAGGTGAGGGAAACTTGTCAGCACATGCGGCCGGTAAATCATTCATATACGCTCACCCCCCACCGCCGAAGCAGAGCCAAACGCCTTTGATACGGCGACAATTCTCCGTAACTGTTCTGGCCGTTAGCAACGTCCTATCTTGAGGCAACAAACCACTTTACTGTGAACGTGGCCATTGCCGATAGCTTTCACTTCGAGAGCATTCCCATTCGATGTGTGATCGCTCTCCTTGGCCTTGAGAATACCGTTTTCAAACATACCTCCGTTCTTCTTTGCGCTGCCAGGTTGTTCTTGACCACTGATACCCACATCCAGAGGTTTCTTCGATTGTGGGTCGATATCAGCCTTAGAGTATGATTCGGGCCTACCGACAATGATCAGTACCATTGATGCAGACCAAGAGATGGACACACAGGGGTATATGGAAGAACATCAATGCATTTGGTTTTGCAAGGCGCCGTCTGCTGGAGGTAAGCTGATCTTCACCCTGTCTCGTTTGGAAGTTGTGGCCAAGGTCTTTCGCAGTGTCTGGTCTGAATGGTCGTTCGATCTGCTTGATGGCGCCAGACTCTTGCAGAAACCAGTTGATTTGGGACTGGACTGGTTTAGCTTCCTGTTCATGAGGTTAGCGAGCAACTCACCTCTCGGAAGTAATCATAGGCAGTAGGAGTGAAGAAGCCAAAATAATCAAGCACCCCTTTGGAATAGCTCCCCGAGTCCAGGAAATATAGTGTGAGTAGATGAGTTTTGGACCTGACCAGCCATTCCTCAATACGTGACCGTTAACAAAAGAAAATGGGATATAACGCACGGATCTGCACTTTTCACTTTCAGCACATAGTTCCCAACCCCATGTACGTCTCTGGGACCCCGTTCCACCAAACTATATGGGAGTCCTTTCATGAGCAACACCTGTGCATCCTTACTCACACCGTCGTCCTCGTCGTGATTTCCAAAAACAGCTGCCCAAGGAATTTTGTGTTTCACAACGGCTTTTGCGAATTTCGCAAGGACAGACATAGGATCCCAAGATGTGCTTTGACCGTTTAGCTGATCACCAGTAAAGACCACCAAGTCGGGTTTCTCTAAGTCGAGGACGCGAGATAAGAGGGTTGAGGTAAGGTTGTCCGAGGCAGTACAGGGGTTGAGATCAGTGTCGCGACATTGTCCCGGGCCGACGGAGTAATGGAGATCGGCAACTTGCAAAATCTTGAATCTTCCTTCCCTGGAGAAATGCAGAGGTTGTGCGCTGGGTGGTTCTGCAAGGACCTTTAAGAGGCGAGTCACCTGAAATCATCTGAATGACTCACGTTTAACCCCTCTGCGTATTGCAATGTGCGCAGCTTGAACCCTGTCAGTTGCAGCCATTGTGGGCGGCTGAATTTTCTCGAACCCATACCAAGGTTCGTCATCGCCAAACGCCACGTCCAGCTCTGTGATGATATTCGCCTTCTCTTCCGCGGTCATTTGGCTGGCAGTCTTTCCAACACGATACCAGAGGTACAAAGGCGGGGAACGTAGGACACCTGCACGCAGTGATAGGTCTGCTTTTTTCCAGCCATCACTTGGATAAGGCTCTTCACGCTCGGGAAGCAGTCGGATATCGGATATGAGGTTGATGTCCTGGCGTCGGGTGCGACGGTAATAAAGGTTCTAAAACCATCGAGTCAAAATTGGGATCATAAACCAAGTCCTTCTGTGCTCACTAGCCACCCCGATAGGGAGCCAGCCTCCCAATTCAAGTTGGGCTCTACACGAACCCATTTGCCCTTGATAGCATCTTGTTCGCTTGTCGAGTCTGGTGAACAAAGACCACCATAGAAATCTGGATTCACCAGGCAACGCGTGACAGCTATTTCTGACACTATTGCAATACGTGTCATTTTGGTAACTGCAGGTAGCTAGGATGTACAGGTTACTTACACCCGGTGTCATGAGGTAAGAGCGGATTCCAGACATCAAGGGGAAGGCCAGCGTAGTCGACGTTTGTTTCGGTGGTAGTTACATTCCACCAGTCGACATCACCGCCATTGCCTCCGGACGGCGAGCTGGATCCGTTGTCAGTGTCGGAGTTGCTAGTGCCGGTGGTTGCACCAATGTTAAGTGCTTTCTCGTCGACTGACTCCCAGGATTGCCAGCCGAGTCGTTGAACGATTCCAGGTCCAGGTGTGGGTTGGTAGAGGATGAAGATCCATGTGAGAAGGAAGCAGAAGCCGGTGACCGTCGCTACCGGCAGAACAACGGAACGCACAGCTCGCAAGATACGAAAGAAAGCAAAGGCCATGGTGGCAGAGAGTGAACCTGTGTCCGATGCTGGGAGAGGACCGGCTCGACGTCGAGAGGAGTCGCAGGCTTGGAGACACGCCTTCCAATCAAGCAGAGGCGATTAACATGAGGAGTCACGTGATGAGAATCTCCTCACGTTTTGCCCGCGCCGCCCGGCTTCTTCTCCCACTGCGCACAACTTCCAATATGCAGTTCCTCCGTCGCAGCCTCCATTTCCTCCGTCCCTACTCTACAAAACCACCATCACCCTCCTCCCTGCAGGAAGGCGCTCTTGCTGCGAGGTCTGCCTCCACACCGCTTGCTGTCCGCCTCCGCAGGCTCAGAAAATTTGGTCCTACCCAGCCAGGTGCCACAGACGCGACGCCCGACGGTCTGACCCCTTCCGACCATGCTCGCTACAAACGTCGGTTGGCGTTGGGGCTTGTTCCCGAAATTGACGGAAGGCCTCTCACACCTGCAGAGTGGATAGAGAGACAGAATGCACGGAGGATCACGTCTGCGTGGTGTCAAGCCCGTGGATAGGGACGGGCAGCAGGAGACTCAGGTCGTTGGCCAGCCCGTCTACCTTCCCAACATTGTATTCCGCCTTGTTCGAAACCACACCCCTCCCGGAGAGCCGTACAATCCTTACGAGGCTACCTTCCGAATCCCCCATTCCGTCACCAAAACCGATATCCGCTCATACCTCCTCGCCGTCTACGGTGTAAAATCCACATATATTCGTACTGACAACTACTTTGCTCCCGTGCCCAACCGGGGCCGCCGCACGCAGACATACAAGTCATACAAGCGTGCTGTTGTGGGTCTCGTTGATCCTTTCTACTACCCGCATCGTCTGGAGGACATGCCCAAGGAAGAACGTGTCAAGCGTGAGGAATGGCTCGAGCAACACTTCCGGATCCAAGAATTCCAGCATTCCCGCAAGCTGGAGCTGTTACGCCTCAGCAAGGGGATGCTGCTCAAGGCGCCGTATGCGACGAAGCGATCGCACGTGCTGAGGTTGGTAGCGGAGCGGAGGCAGAAGCGAGAGGAGCTTGTTTCCCGGATTGCTGGCGAGTGGAAGGAGAGGCGAGAAAGAGGAGAGGAGATTGCCTGGGGAGAGAGTCCAGTGAACACTGGCACGTGATCGTGTATTAGGTCCCTATAAATACAGCGGTGCTGGCGATGCTTGCTTTCTTTCTTTCTCTCTTTCCATGCATTTCGCCCGACGAATAGTCTACACCCCCGTTTCCTCTCCTTCATCCTCACCCAGCCTTTGCATTGACTCCTCCCCGCCATCCTCCCCGTCCTCGGACGCCCTTCACCTGCATTCGTTTGACCTAGGCAAACCCGCCGACCCTTTTGCGGGCAGCTTCAATGCGACGAAGACACCGCCTCAGTATGAGCAGAAACAAAAAAGACGTGGCGTCGCGATGACACCCTCGTCGACTCCACCAAAGCGGGCCCGCCACCGCCAAGACACAGGCGACGAGGACCATCACTTCGACGGCAATATGCCTTTGCCGCTCTATCTACAGCCTTCACCGCGGGGTGATAAGACTGCCCTGGAAAAGGAAGCGGAGGAATGGGACAGGTTGGATGAGGAGATATTCAGTCAGCAGATGAGGGTTGTTGATGTTTCGTGAGTTTCAATGTCCATATATGCTTGGGGTTTCAGCTGAAAAGGCAATAAGAGACCGGCAGGTCACATTCATACCTGATAGCATCATTCAGACACTGAAGTGTCTTGTCTGTATCCCTGCCCCAGACGACATGATGGTGCTGGAAATGACAAAGACAAAGGCTGGGCACCGCGCCTTGGTGCGATCACACACGGCACCGGCACATACTTCAGGATTCCCTCGAACGTTCGGTGAGCGGACGCGAAGTAACGTCAACGTGACCTCCATGCACGGGATGAAGGATGGGATACATCTGATTCTTTCGAATAACATGATCACAAAGCTTCCACGTAGCCTCTGGAGTCTGGATCGACTGACCGTTTTGACTTTGCGTGAGTGATTGCCATCCTTCCCCTGCAGGGGCTGTTTGTAACGCCAGACCTATTCTAGGAGGGAATCGCCTGTGGACCCTGCCTCCAGAAATATGTCGCCTCCAGAACCTGGAGGATCTGAATGTCGCGAATAACCTGTTACGATATGTTCCCTCGGAACTGTTGTCCATGAACCTACGGGTACTCAACCTCCATCCAAACCCATTCCTGGTGCCCCCTAACTTTGAGGACCGACCTGTCAGCGGCAAGGAGACACTGATCTCGGACCGTGTGCTTCCTCTTACAGAGATGCTATGTCGCGTTTTGGTGTCCCCCGCACCTTCGACCCTTTTCTCCAAAGGATGCCCTGATTCATACCTATCGTCGTATTATGATTTACCTCTGCCACCGACCTGGCTGATCCCTCCGCGGATTGCGGAGACATTGGAGGCATGCATTCCTGGGTCCGTCTGCCGCAGCGACCTCACCACGGAGCCACGGGACGACATTAGTATGGGAACATGTGGCAACCCCAACCACCAGAGTGAAGGGCGTATCTTTGTGAGACCGGTTGAGCTGAGATTTACGTGGGAAAGGGTGATCGCTAGGCAGAACGCTGGTGGGTTGGTGCCTGTAAGATGGCGAGGATGTGAGCACGGGTGTCTGGACTTTCTGGGGCCGGGTGAGGAGGAGGATGTGGAGATGGCGGAGGTGGTGCAGCAGGTTCGGTTTGGAGGAGGGATCGATGATGAGTTTGAGTTTGAGTAGTAGATTATCTTAATTATGGCGGTGCTTACGTCAGATCCATGCTGTGAGGACCTGCACAGTCACCCAACCCGGACTACGGGCCACCGTCTCTGGCCTCTGCCACAACTCCCATGCAGCACCTCTGGTCCCAAGCATACCAGAGATACGCCTACCCCCACTGTTCCGACTGCACTGCACAGTGCACAGAGCCCACCTGCTCCACTTCGAGCGAACTCACATCCCAGTGCACCGACCAATGCGTCGTCATCACCTGCAGCGACCCCGAACACGACGCCTTGAATTGTACCGACGGCCATTCGCAATGTGACCTCGTTTGCGATGATACAACAGACTGCACGGATTGCAGCGGGCTTGACGCCCTCGTGAGTGCATCCCTGCCTGCTGGCCCCTTCTACCGAGATTATTGACACCCTCACTCCCCAAGCTTCGTTGTTGCGAGGAGTATCACCCGCGCTATACTGACACAACCTGTGATATAGCCCCTCCGCATCACTACCACCATCATCACCAAGAGCAGCAGCAGCAGCAGCAGAACGTCAGCCACTACAACTGGGATAGTTCCTTGGCGGATGTGCTCTGCGGCTGCAATCAACCAACAGAGCCAGACATTTTTCATTCTCATGTAACGCCATCGACAACCAACGCCTCGTTATCCCCGGCTGTGGCTACCTCGGACTTTCCATCTACCAACCCTCGATACTCTCCTCCGTCGACCAGCAATCACTCTTCACACCAGTACAATGCCGAAATCTCAGTCCTACAGATCCAGCCACCAACCTCCACGGCGATCCAATATCATTCCCCCCAAACCCCTCAATCGCGGCCCCTCACAAGCGCTCCTATTTTGACGTGCATGTGGGGAAGCTGTCAAGCACGCTTTACCTCGCTCTCTGAACTCGTTGGACATGTCAATCTCCAGCACTTACGCCTCCCCACGGACTCTGAGGTTTCCTCCGACCCATCATCCCGTACTCTCTTTTCAGTACACAGCCAACAAGCAGATGCCACAATACGGCTACCGTGCCTTTGGCGTAACTGTACCGACTATCTACCGTCTGAGCTGTTCCCTGGCTGCCCAGACAGCAATTCGACGGACTCATTGCTTTCCAATTTGGCCAGCCATCTCTTACAAGAACATCTTAGGGTACAAGCCCTCGGTGGTGGTTACCAGAGCACTCCTGAATCTGACCAGATACTCGCCGAGAAAGGAGCTTCTCGACAACAGGAGCAGGGCCAACGAAACCAAGAACCACAAGCCCACTTTGGGCAGGGCGCTTTGTATGTTGCCACCACCAGCTCTGCCTCATCCGAAATCAGTGGGCAAGGCAGCGATGGACCCCCACTCGGTCGTCAAGACACGATCGCATTTGCGCCACCGTCACCTCAGACCACGACAACGGCGATAAGCTCACCTACTGTATCCGTGGTTGACGTCCCAGGAGAGGCGCATGTGTGCCGATGGGACTCGTGCGGGATGACGTTTGAGACGTGCGATGACTTGATGACACATCTCTCGGTTATACATGTTGGAAGTGGGAAGCCTCAATATGACTGCCTGTGGGAGGGCTGTACCCGTAATAGAAGCAAGGGCTTCTCAAGTAAGCAGAAGATTTGTCGACATCTCCAGGTGTGCACTGCGACCTCCTTGAGCTTCTCTCTTTTACTGACTCGAAGATATTTTGTAGTCACATACAGGATACAGGCCTTTCCAATGTCCAGAATGCCATCAAAATTTCTCCGAGGCCGCAACACTGCAACAACATATTCGCCGACACACCCAAGAAAGTAAGTGCATCGGCATTTGATGACCCCTATGAACTCACCTAGTTACGATATGTAGAGCCATACAAGTGTGACTTCCCTGGCTGTGGGAAATCTTTTGCAATTACAGGAGCGTTGACGATCCACAAACGGACACATAACGGACTCAAACCATTCAAATGTACATATTGTGACAGGTGTGTCTAGACCCGCTCATTTGTTTCATAACTCAGAATTTTGTCAGGGCCTTCGCAGAGTCATCTAATCTTTCAAAACACGTAAGCCATTCCTCCCCTTCCGTGACCGGGTATCGAGAGCACATTGAACCCTTGTTGTACAGCTGAGAACACATACCGGAGAGCGGCCATATGTCTGCCATGAGCCTGGCTGTGGAAAAGCATTTGCCCGTCCAGATCAGTTGACGAGACATGCGGGCATTCATCGTAAAAGAGCGGTGGTGACGACCGCTGTCTAACCGTACTTATTGATTTGTTTAGATTGCCAAGTTGATTCGCGTATATTTATCGATTGTACATTCAATTACAATGTATTTGTAACCATTGGCGAGAGTTATTTTGAGCTCCAAGCTCCCAGAGTTGTGTGGCGTAGTTGCGAGAGTTTCATAGTCGCCTATACAGTGCTCAGAGGCAAGGGGATGCAGTGGGCGTTGGGGACGCATGCAGCGAGCTGAGGGCCGAACGCCAGCAGAGGCCGGTGATCCTGCGAGTAGGGATGGCTTTTCCTAAAATAGATGACTGGTCTGCATGGATGATTGACAGAACTCGGGGAGCACAGTGGTACGCACCCAGCCGCTTCACCTCGTCATAGCCCCTCACCCGGACTTTGTCATATGCAGGGTTTACAGACGCTCCTTCCTCGATGGCAACATAGCTGATGTGCCGCTGGCGTAAGAATTCCCCGCTGAGCTCCCAGGGTGCTTCCGTTATCACTTCGTCGACCCAGCGACAGTGCCTGACCAGCTCGTATCTCTCCACTTCGGCCCCCGCGGGTTCGTAGCCGTGTTCCCGACAGGCGAAGTCGGAGAACACCCCAACGATCAGAAACACCTTTGGAAACGATAATTTGGCCTGCCGCAATTGGAGGACGTGTCTAAGTTGGGGTCAGGTTCCCTCAGCACGACGGGTACCCACAATCCGGTGCCTGACTTGGTACTCACCCAACATTGAGTGGGTCGAACGGACCGTCGACGTATACTCGGACGACACTGTTGTCATAGTCTGCGAAACCGGAACAGTGTCCCCCGGCCACCTTGCGGACGTACTCTTGTATGTCTGTTGCAGTCCATTGTGTAGATTCAAATTTTTCACTGGCCGCGTGGCATGGCTGTGGCTCTGAAACCGTCGGGTTTAGATTGGTGACACCAGACTCCAGTGCTTGGTCGCCGGGGTTGGAGATAACGTCGTAGTCATCGTCGCTCAACGCGTTCGCTGGATCCATCGGATTTTTGGTTGTGAAAAGACACGGTTCGCTGAAGGTCAGGGAAGCTGGATGGTCTCAACAGCATTGAAAACTCTTTCCACGAGGCAACCAAATTTGGAGATAGGGAGGCCCGTTTTGACGAATGTATCAACGTTTAGGACTATGTTTTTTTTTTTTTTTTTTTTTTTTTCAACTTGTCCTCTTTCTCCATTCCTTTGTCCTTGACAATGCTCCCTGCCCATCAGGAGGCTCGGTAACCCCATACAGTGCTGCACGATATAGGAATTATGTTCCCACTCCATGAAACAGAACTTTGCCCTGCAATCGCGACCTCCAAATGCGCGAGAACGAGAGCCCTTGGGTCAGGCACGACCAGGGTTGTTTTTCAACAACTTACCCAAGTAGGCCCGGGGATCGTCGACTATTAGTATGTTGTTCTTTAGCACACCCTCCGGCCAATTCGACACTTTTCACCTTCTCTGCACTCTTTCATCTTGCTCGCCATCCCACACTCATTTGGGTTCCACTTGCTTGGTTCGCCGATGGACTTTTTGGTTCTATTAGGAATATCGGCCGCCGAGCGCGTTCAAATGTAAGCGCCTCAGCCTTTCTCAGAAGCCATGCCAAGATGCTATGAATGTTTGACTCATATACTCGTAGCGCTAGATATGTAGCGATCGGTAAGCAGCTTCCTGGACGTTGGTTTGTGGTAAATCGGTTTCTAACATGCGACGCTAGCCGTCTGTGAATTTGCTCCATCCCTTGGCCACCCTCAATCAGAAAGTTGACTCGCCTTTAACAGATACTCTATTTTTGTGGGACTCATTACTTTTGTAAGTCACCTGAACATGATTGATATATAGTCTATAATTGCACCCGGGTTACACCAGACTCGAAGACGAAAGACGACTGGTGCGTCTGAGAAAGCGTCCAACGTTCACGATAATCTGAAGGAGCCCAGGTTCACCGTTCAGTGTGGTCGTTTCCTAAGTTGGCCTACCTAATGTGCCGATACTATCCCATGATGATATGGCCGTTTTATATCTGGGGGTGGGTCTTGGATCATGATAAGAGTGTCTGCGCAAAGGTTATCAAGGCCTTGTACATCCTCATAATCCCTTTGGTATGCTACAAAGACTTGTATTCTTGAACTAGCTGACTAATTGACACCGCCTCCCTATTTGCTTTTGTAGCAATTTTTCCCTCAAGGTCGACCCATACCTTAATTGTCCCTCCTGGATTTCGAATCTGACTCGATGATCTAGCCGTTTTAGTTTTGCGGGCGTGGGCATTCACAAAACGAAATGGCTACGTGCTCATAGTGCTCCTGGTGACTCTCGTCTGTTTCGTGGTCATGCAGCTTTGGGCCTACACTACAGAGCTATCACTCAGCACCGAGCTGTATGGCTGGCTAGGGAAAGCCGGGTGTGTCCGCTCGCATGTAAACGATGGAGGTGTGGCGTCGATCCGAATGGGAGTACGTCCTCATTCTTCTTGACTTGTGATACGGCTCAGACTTATGATTTTCGGCCTGTTTTACAGTGTTTAATGGTCTGTTCCGAGTGAATTATTTGTTACGGTCTCTCATCCTTGCCTTTCAGTTTGCTTCAGTTGTGGTAGATGGGTCTGCTACTTTCGTGGTTGCAGTTGTGCGTCGATATCAACGAGCTATAGCCATCCGCGTCTGATTGCTTCTTCGCCCCTAGCGATACTATAGTTCCACTGGAACACAGGGCCAGCTGGGACAACTGTTCATGCGTCAAGGTTTGTTATTCTTCCAACTGTCGCTGGCGGAACTATTTTTCCATGTTACATTGACAGGGTTCTTCTTTTTTGGCATTATGATTGTGTTGAATATGGTAACTGGCGCACTTTGGCTACAGTGAGTAAGACTTTTTGATCTCTCGAGACAGCGGTCATCCCGGCTGAATTTGCAAAAAAAAAAACAGCCCAGATCGGTTACTCGCTGCTACTGCAAGTGCATGGTTTATCTTGACACTCATATTACCCAACATGTTGGTGAGTGTGAATTATTGATATCGGGGCTTATTTTGTGTGTTAGCTAACCATCTTTGATCATGAATGCTCAGGCTTGTCGCCTGTGAGTGAAAATATATAAGATTTCCTATCTTGTTCATGCTGATTTTTCCTCGTCACAGTATTCTACAGCTACGGGAAACAGTATCCCCTACGGAATCTCAAATCAAAGAACAGATATCTGATTTGGTTCGTAATGCCATGGGAGATTTCCCTCATCGTAGAAGTCACAACCTTTATCTGCACCCTTGTTAACACGGCCTTTGTGTTCGCTTTTGTTGCTACGTATCATATGTGTTTGTATTGATTGTTGTTCTCGCTTGTGATATTTATATTTATTGATAGAAGGATACAGGACTTGTAACATGACGCCGGTGGCGATGTACTATATGATGTATGTACTGATTTATGGCAGGTATATATAACCGCAATTACTTACGGAGATGAAATGGAAAAAGAAGAGTGGGTGATAACGAAGTAACAGTAACGAATACAGTGCGGTAGCGGTTGCTGGTACTACGTTGCATTTGACTTTTCTATGAAACGACATAAGGGAGGGGGTTCGTATATCTGGTATGCGATCCTCAACGGTGGACACCAACGATGGCGGCGAGTATCTGTGTGGTGAAGGCAACACCATCCCTTCGGTATCGGACATAATGGGGATGTAATCCCTCTGATCGGTTCCCGCCCAAGGTTGAGTGGACCGTAAATGTTTGTGTCCGCCACTCGTTTCCCGGGTATCGAGTTTTGTTCGCCGCTTGGCTTCATAATCCAGGTGGGCTACATATGTATGCCGTATCTGGGCCAAATCTTCATATTTGAAGGAGAATAGAATGGCTCATTATTATACGATCAAATCTATCCGCTGATGGAACCATTGCCCAGGAAGTAAGAATTCATCAACGTAGGAGCTCCCTGGTCCAACGGAATTGTGTACATAGGACTAACGCCGTTGGTATGAGATTGGGATTGCCAAGGAATCCTAGGAGTGGAGTGTGCTCCCGAGGTGAGTGCGTGCCATATTTCAATATGGAGCGGAAGCAACGTAGATAGTGTGCCTTTCGTAACCTTATCAATGATGTAAATTGACTTCCGAAGGAGCGGCTGGACATGGATGGTTTTCTTTTGAGCGAAATGAAATGACGATGATCAACACGAGGCCGGGAGCGCGCCTGTGATGCGATGGTGGCCAAAGGGAACCAGGAGAAGACTGCGATGGGGGAGATCAAGGCTCTTCCACCACAGGATGTTGAAGGTATGTATAGACTTGATAATAGGGCGGGCTTAAAAAATCACAAGCAAATCGTGTAAGACGAGGGTGATGCTTATGTTGCATGGATTGGGGGCGGAAACAACTCGGAGATCGGATTGATAGAGGAGCTAGTATCTACACTGGATGTTATGGCGGGCAGCCTGTCCCGGGCCAACAGAAAATCCGAGCGTTTTCGGATTGATGTGTTGCTGGCTATGTCATCGGTTCGTCCACGGCATCTGGGGTGCAATCGATTAGAGATTTATGTTGTCCAGGTCGGGAGAGGACTGCGAGGTCAGGGTGCTTGCTGGATATCCGGATGTGTCTCAGCTGCTGCACATACGCGAGCTCCTTTTGATCCCACTGCCGGAAGAGCTGCACATTGACGGGATGGGTCAGGTCGATGATCTCTGAGGAAAAAAAAAAAGAAACTATGTTAGAGGGAACAATGTGCCTGAGGACTGATTATATATACCCAAGCCTGTCTGGTATTCCTGGGTTTCCGTGTGTATGATGTCCTCCAGCCTCGATTCCTTTGCGCTTTTTGACCTGCCCTTTCTCCTGGTCGCTCTTTCCTGCTCGAGCTGAGTGTTGTGCCTCGTGAGCCAGACGTTGCGGGTCAGGTCATGGAGCTCGCGCAGCGTAAGGGTGCCTTGGTGTGGTGTGGCATGGAAAAAGAAGCCGTAGACATCAACTTTTTTTTTTCAGATCTGGAGATCAGTACGCATTGTTTTGGGGTGCATGTGCAGGTCGAAGCCACTCACCCAGAGCATCGTGTTTTTGGACACGTCTCGTGCCCGTGTCGGCCAGCTTGCCCTTGCGCAGGGCGTTGCGGGCGAGCTGGTGGGCCTTCCTCGACGACGGGTGGAAGATCTTTGGGGGTTTTTGGGATCGTGCAGGGAGCCATAAAGGAGGAGCAAGAGGCCGTGGGAAGAGCGTGCTAAGGTGATTACTTATCTTTTTCTTCTCTCCCATGTCGACGCAGGAAACAGATCGCATCACCTCCGCCCAGCAAACCCTTGACAGTGCGTCCAGCACGAGTGTCCTTGGTTCTGTTTTTTTTTGCCATTTACTGCCCCCCTCTCTCAGTCCTTTACGAGATATCCCAGCTCCTGAATACACAGCTTGACAAGGAAACTCTGGCAACGTGTGTAGGCATGATTGAGAGCGGAGTGAACCCTGAGGCACTCGCAGTCCGTTTGTTCTCGGCATGGCCCACTGTCGCAGCATAATAACTGATGATGCCTCTTGTCAGGCGGTCATCCTCGAGCTGCGCCGTGAAAACGCAACACTCAGCAAACAAGGCGCAGGCACGCGGGCCCGCTGAGGCTGTGGGTGCAGTTGAGGATGTAGTATCTAATGCTTACCCTTGTATACCCGTACAATAAGTAAGAAACACAAAGAGTCTGGGCGGCTGAAGCCCGGTGTTGTGTTAGTTGGTTGGGCAGCGGAGTTCTTCCAAATTTACTTGCCAACTCTTTTCTCTCTCTCCACCACCCATCACATCCTCCCCCTTCCACCAACCACCCTCCCCACCTCCCCCAGGCAACGGCCGCCCGGGCACCCCGCAAGCCTCCTTTCTCTCTCACACTCCTCATCCCACTCAACCAGCTCCCTAACCCAACCCTGTTCCTCCTTTGCCCAACACCCTCACCAGTCCCCGGACAGCATCCCACATGGCGGCACGCGCCCTCCAACCCTCAGAGTATGAGATACAGCGTGAAGTAGAGGCCCTGCGCGACCTCCGACGACGCTCCATTACTCCTGGTGCCCTCACCATCGATCCAGACCTCCCTAATCAGTCCCCCGTAACCTCTCCAACCGCCAGAGCTTGGCCTGTCGGATCCCCAGGTTTGGCCTACAAGTCTGACGGCGGCGAGGCATCAACCAGCTCATACGAGAGGGGCCCCTCGGATCGCAATAGCCATCCAAGTCCCGGTGTTGGTGCTCCACCCGACGACACAAGCTCAACGGGGGTAACCGACGATCCCTTCCACTTGTTCTGGGTACCTGCGAGCGTCCATCCAGAGATCGCCCCCGCAGAGTTTCGTGCATTTCTCAAGGAGCATGCAAGGGCAGTCCCACCGGATGGAGCCGACCTCGGAAGATCGCTCTCTTCGTCTTCTACCTCAAGTCTTGGCCGCAAGCGCTCCATGCTCAGAAGACAGTATCAACCCCGGGAGAATGATGGGGTGGAGGAGGAGAAAGTCGTCCCTCTTAGGCGCAACCGTAGCTATCTCTATGCGAATTCAGTTCCCCAGCTGACATTCGACGACCTGCAACGGCTCGAGCAACTTGCAGAGGAGGCTTCTGAAAACGATGACTCCTCGAAACTCAGGACCCTTCTCAGGAGAAGTCTCAGTCTCAACCTCTCTCCAACAGGTTTGTCCTATTTGGCCAGTAACAGGCGTACAGTTTAATTAATCCATTGCGCACCCCTCTAGCCGTCGATAGGATGGACAATGTGCCGGATATGGTGGACGAAGCTGACGCACCTATTATTGTGCCCCCTCCTGGACAGATTCTTCGTCGCGCTGCGCGTACCAAGATCAGGAAACCTGGACTTCCAGGCGATGGAAATGGCCATCGGTTTGGGAGCACTCGCAGGACAGCCAGGTCAACAACCCTGCCACCAACAATGGATCAGCGCCATTCGAGTGACTTCTCCTCGAGTGACCATGGCGACTCTCCTAACGAGGTCGATGTATTGACCCATCAGCGGCGTCAGACGTTTTCAGACGATGGCTTCGTTAGCTATCGACCCGATTCATTCAGTGAAGAGGCCCTTATCTTCGACGCTTATGCAAGGGATGAGGAGGAAGAGCTCCCTACGAATCAACCTGTCGTGATAACCTCACCGTCACCTCCCTCCGATACTAGTTCTTCATCCCTCACGTTTGAGGCACCACAGCTGCCCTTACCTGAAATGCAACCGGCGCTTCTTGATGCACTTGGCCCCATCCTTCATCAACCCGAGCCACAGCGGCTCCTATCACCCGAGGCTCCCAATGAATACCAACTCCCGCAGCTCTCCCGAACACCTTCACCTTCAGACGCACCATCTCAGGCTACCGCTCTTGATCTTACGGATATATCATACGCACCCCCAGCGGAGCACCAGCAGCAAACCATTCAACCTCCAATACAGCTACAACAACAGCAACCTCTTCCTCAATCCCAGTATCCTGCCCAGGCATATCAATTTCACCAACCCGTTCCTCAGCAACCACCGCCTCGAAAAGAGAAGGACAAGAAAGGTCTTTTCGGTAAGTGGGGTGGCGATAAGTCGAGCAAAAAGGGAGGCAAGGACAAGGAAAGTCGTGAGCGTCCAGAGAAGGAGAAGGAAAAAGAAACCGGCTTTTTTGGTTCTCTGTTCGGAGGTTCAAAAAAGAAGCAGGAATCCGATTTCTCGCCCTCGGTGACTGGAGGGAGCACCGGGCGCGAGACAGCTCAGGCACTTCTCGGGGCATCCAAATCATCCAAGAACTACGTTCCCCCCTCTTCCCCTGGCCTAGCAACAGGGGCGAACCCCTATGCTCGCTACCCCATACACGTGGAACGTGCCATTTACCGCTTGAGTCATATCAAACTCGCAAACCCCCGTCGACCCCTGTATGAGCAAGTCTTAATCAGCAACCTCATGTTTTGGTACCTGGGCGTTATCAACAAGGCTCAAAATCCAACACCGGCACAACCTAATAATACGGGAGGGAACCCGGATAGCATGGGTGTTATTCAGAGCGCAGAGGATGCAGAAAGGGAGCAGCGAGAGAGAGAACAGCAGGAACAAGAGCAAATAGAGGCGGCGGAAAAGGAGAGGGTAGAAAGGGAACGACTAGAGAGAGAGCGAGAGCTTGAAATGAAAAAGAAGGAATCAGGTAAACGAGGCTCGCTCACAAAAACGCCCGCCGGCGGTATGCCCTCTGGTGGACGACGCGCAGAGATGCCAATCAAGGGGCCACAGTACGAAATGCAGCATCGTGTGATGGAGCAGGAGTATGGAAACTACAGTATGCAATCTAATCAGCAAATAGGGCGAGTGGCTGCGCCACCAAATGGTGTTCCTGGCCAGCATTACCCACGGCAACAGCTTACTGGCCCCCAACAATACTCAAGTTCACCGCCCAAGCTAGCTGCACCACAACCTACACATATTGTAGAGCAACCGTTCCACGCCCAGGATAGTCAGCAGCAACGACTACCTCCAGGAGCCATGCCACCAATGGATCAGACCACCTCTTGGATGTCGCAGCAACGGAATCTCCCGCCACAGAGATCACGGACTCCCCCATTACAAAATTCAACTTCGCCCAGTCCACCGCCCATGCAACGCCAAGGCCCTTCACTATCACAAGACGGGTTTATAGGAGGGGGAGGAGGGGGAAGGCTCCCTGGGCGTTCCCTATCAGCGAATGCTGTTCCTGCCCCACAGACGAACGGTGCCAAGGTACGAAAAGGAGCCAGTGCCCACGCAATTTCTCCGACACCGCAGTCGCAGATGAGACGGCCGAGGACGAGTGAGGGGCGGCCAGAGTTTGGTATTGATGGTGTCGGTGGGGAGGAGGAGGATACGCCGCTAGCGACTCTACGACAGCAGCAGCGACGAGTTGTGTAGCGTGTTGTTGGTTGGACCGTTTTTGACCTCACCTCTTATTTTTCTTCATCTTATATAGACAGTGTGCTTCAATCGGAACGGAACACTTCATCGTTGTAAATTCCCATTTTGCTCCCAGCAACTTTTTGTTTCGAAGCCGCCCCATCACATTCTTGCCTTGCGTATCGTACCCATGACTATGGCAGTATCTCTCACTCTCCTCGCATCTAGCGTCTCATTTCTGCATTACCGTGGTTGAAATTTGAATACCATCATAATTGAGAGGGTAATTGATCTTGAGCACGTGATCTCAGCCAGAGATAATTGATAGCGACTTTGGATGTCTGACTCGTGTATTGGCGCTATAACACGGAATTTATCAGTATGTCACGGCTGGTCTTCTCGTTTGGAATACTGAATAGTCCCCCTTAGGAATGATTTTACTCGAAGTGAGCACCAGGATGATGTCGTTTCTTGACTCAGTAAACATAAGACCCTTACTAGCCCCACAACACGATTATCCAGACCACGCTTCTCGACAAGTTGAGCAAGTACGTCCGCCAGGTTACTCGACCATGTTCGCACTACATATTTATGATTTACAGACCCTCATCTTTGGATGTCCAGTTTGTCGACTTTGATGGCGTGCGGTTCCACATAACGACCGGCGAGAAGAAGACGATGCTACTACTATCCATGAACATCAGGTGCTGGGATGAGCTGGCGCAGTATGGGGCGGTGGATGTGTTGAAGAGGGAATATGGGTCGTTGCTGTTGGATCAGCCTGAGCACGACTACAATGTGAGTTTGATGATTGATTTGGAGCAGGCGCCTCAGGATCAAGGTGAGTGGGGTTGTGTTGCGAAGGACGGCTGTGAAACTGATTGGGACGGTATAGAGTCAAGGGAGGCATTCGTGATGTCTGTAGCATTGCTAAAGAGAAATGTGCTCGCGGCCCCGCTTGAACGTGCGTTTAGCGAACAAAAGGCATTGGAGGGGACAGGGCAAGGGCAGGGCGAGTTGATGCAAATTCATTATCGTGACGAGGAAGCTATCTACGTTCAAGCGTCGCCTGATCGAGTGACAGTTATCTTTTCGACCATATTCCAAGAGGAGACGGACCGGATTTTCGGAAAAGTGTTTTTGCAGGTGGGCGACAAGTTCCCCCCTCTCCCCCCCACTTTGAGCCATCCGGTTTATAAAAGTATTTGGTAGGAATTCGTCGATGCTCGGAGGCAGCCCTCGATTCAGAATGCGCCTCAAGTGCTCTATACGAACCGTGATCCACCCCTCGAGATCCGTCATATCGCTGGGTTGAGAAATACCGACGATGTCGGCTATGTTACCTTTGTTCTCTTTCCTCGTCATTTTGGGACACGGGATGTGGCATCGGCAACGATCTCTCATATTCAACTGTTCCGTGATTATTTGCATTATCACATCAAGTGCTCAAAGGCATACATGCACTCGAGAATGAGGGCCCGGGTGTCCGAATTCCAGAAGGTGCTGAATCGTGCCAAGACGGAGGTGGCTACGAGTGAGAGGAAGACAGTTAGGTGAGTTTTTCGGCATGTTGGCTCGGAATGTGGCGCGGAAAACTAATTGTGATATGCCGATTAGTGGGAGGACCATGGTCACTCGCTAAAGTGTATTTACGTGGCGGGCTTTATCCCCGACACCAGAAGGACTCGTACCTCCGGCTCGTTTAAGAAATGAAACATTGGTACAAGAGGGGCGATAACATTGCTGTAAACAGGGCGTCGTTTACCCAAGTAAAATTGCCGTCTTACGTCGAGAGTCTCAGTACCGGGGTAGTCATGGGCTGCGTGTGATTTCATAACTCAGGCTCAGCATCGGGTAAGGGCGGAACGGCGAATTGATACAATGACTGTTGTGAACTGAGCTCAGGGAATCCGCGGGGGTTAGGGGAGCGAGCCCCGAGTGAACCAATCCTGACATTGTGGGTGGGACAGGAAAAGAAGGAAAAGGAAAGCAAGAAACTAGTGGAAGTAATTAACGAGAACGCGTCTGATTGCTAGTGATCTGCGGGGGTGCAAAGGGACGCTGCACGCGTCAGACGCGTCGGACGGTCTAGACTGGGTCTACGACGCGTTAGGGGGGCGGGGACAGGGTTCGTGTGTGTGAACTACGCGGAGTATTGTGACAAGAACAGAGACCGAGGTCAGCCAGGGTCGGTGGGCGCTGAGGTAAGCGATCGCAGAACTTTGGGGTCAATGACCCCAGCGCAGAGGGCCAGGAATAAAAACTCGTCTTCCTCCATCCTTCCTTACCTCTTCCCCTCCTTAGCTGCCAGTCGCCAGATTGCTAGCTATTCCCTCCCCCAAATGTCCCTGTACGACCATTCTAGAGTGCAGCATTTTATCGGTGAGCGTCGATCAACGGCTCTTTCTTGCGGCAGCCTTTTCATCTCCTCTCTCTCCAGGAGGCAACTCCATCGACAAGGCCTCGCCCAGCAGTGTCAAAGACTTTGTTCAATCTCATGGCGGCCATACCGTAATCAAAAAGGTATGTGTCCTTCTCTGCCCCTGTCTACTTGTTGCATTGCTCATTCACTGCGATCATCAGGTCCTCATCGCCAACAACGGTTTGTCGCTGCTATCGCCACTCATTGTCCTTCATACTTACCACGAACCTAGGTATCGCTGCTGTCAAGGAGATTCGTTCAGTTCGGCAATGGAGCTACGAGACGTTTGGCAATGAACGCGAGATCGAGTTTACCGTCATGGCCACTCCCGAGGATCTCAAAGTTAATGCGGAATATATTCGCATGGCCGATCGCTACATCGAGGTCCCTGGCGGAACCAATAACAACAACTATGCAAACGTCGATCTCATTGTAGATATCGCAGAGCGTGCTGGTGTCCATGCCGTTTGGGCTGGCTGGGGCCACGCCTCTGAAAATCCACGACTCCCAGAATCCCTTGCCGCCAGCAAGCACAAGATCGTCTTCATCGGTCCACCAGGAAGCGCCATGCGAAGCTTGGGCGACAAGATCTCGAGTACCATTGTCGCACAAAGTGCCGATGTCCCTACTATGCCCTGGTCTGGTACTGGCATCACCGACACTGTCCTCTCCGAGGCCGGTTATGTAACTGTGCCGGACAAGGCTTATGCTGACGCTTGTGTCACAACCGTTGAAGAAGGTTTGAAACGCGCTGAGCAGATCGGGTGGCCGGTCATGATTAAAGCTAGTGAAGGTGGAGGAGGAAAGGGTATTCGCATGGTCAGCCAGCCCGACCAATTCAAAAATGCGTTCCATGCAGTCGAAGGAGAGATCCCAGGTGCGTCGTCGGTACCTGGCGGAACCGCAGCTATCCTAACCCATGGCAGGCTCGCCTATTTTCATTATGAAGCTTGCCGGACAGGCTCGCCATCTTGAAGTTCAGCTCCTCGCTGATCAGTATGGCGATGCCATCTCATTGTTCGGTCGTGACTGCTCCGTCCAACGCCGTCACCAAAAAATCATTGAGGAGGCTCCTGTCACTATTGCCAAGGAGGCCACTTTCGAACAGATGGAGCGAGCTGCTGTCCGTCTCTCTAAGCTCGTCGGTTACGTCAGTGCTGGTACCGTCGAATGCACGTTTTTTGTTTCCCTTCATTATCAGTACTTGCTAAATAGCCTGCTGTACAGATCTTTACAGTCACGCGGAAGATTTCTTCTATTTCCTTGAGCTCAACCCTCGACTTCAAGTCGAGCATCCTACAACTGAGATGGTCACTGGTGTCAACTTGCCGGCTGCCCAGCTTCAAGTTGCTATGGGTGTCCCCCTCCACCGTATTCGAGATATTCGAACACTCTACGGCGTTGCTCCCACCGGGAGCTCAGAAATCGACTTTGATATGACCAAACCCGAGTCCAATCAGCTCCAGCGCAAGCCGAAGCCAAAGGGCCATGTCGTCGCTGTTCGTATCACTGCGGAGAACCCTGATGCTGGCTTCAAACCCTCTTCTGGCTCTCTCCAAGAGCTTAATTTCCGCTCTAGCACCAACGTCTGGGGTTACTTTTCGGTCGGCACTGCCGGTGGCCTTCACGAGTTTGCCGATTCGCAGTTTGGTCACATTTTCGCATATGGCGAGGACCGAAGTGAATCGCGTAAGAACATGATCGTAGCCCTGAAAGAACTAAGCATTCGTGGTGACTTCCGCACTACTGTCGAGTACCTCATCAAACTCCTCGAGCTGGAAACTTTCAAGGACAATAAATTTACCACCGGCTGGCTCGATTCCCTTATTAGCAACAAGCTCACCGCTGAGCGCCCCGATACTACCCTCGCTGTCGTTTGTGGAGCAGTTACCAAGGCCCATATTGCTTCTGAAGCTTGCTGGTCCGAGTACAAGCGCATTCTCGACAAGGGTCAAGTACCAGCTCGCGATATCTTGAAGACAGTCTTTGGCATCGACTTTATCTACGAGAACGTTCGCTATTCCTTCACAGCAGCTCGTTCCTCTGCTACAACTTGGACTCTCTATCTCAACGGTGGCCGCAGTCTGGTTGGTGCCCGCCCTCTCGCTGATGGTGGTCTCTTGGTTCTCTTGGATGGCCGCAGCCATACCATCTACTGGCGCGAGGAAGTCGGTGCCCTCCGGCTGATGATCGACGCCAAGACCTGCCTTATCGAACAGGAGAATGACCCCACCCAGCTCAGAAGTCCCAGTCCTGGTAAACTTGTCCGATACTTCGTCGACAGCGGCGACCATATTAATGCTGGTGAACAATACGCTGAAATTGAGGTTGGTATTCGCTCTCAACGTTCACAATGAACTCATTGCTGACTCCTTGTTACCTCAGGTCATGAAGATGTACATGCCTCTCGTCGCGTCTGAAGATGGTGTTGTGCAATTGATAAAACAACCTGGAGTCAGTCTCGAGCCCGGTGATATCCTCGGTATACTCACCCTTGATGATCCCGCTCGTGTCAAACACGCGAAACCATTTGAAGGCCTCCTCCCTTCTCTTGGGACTCCCGGGGTAATCGGCAATAAACCTCACCAACGCCTAACTTACTGTCTTGGGGTCCTTAACGATATCCTTGATGGGTTCGACAACCAGTCCATCATGGCAGCTACATTCAGGGAGCTTGTCTCGGTCCTCCACAACCCCGAACTTCCTTATGCTGAGGCCAACACCGTCCTTTCCTCGCTTTCTGGTCGTATTTCCCCCAAGGTTGAAGAAAGCATCCGGTCTGCTATGGATGCTGCCAAGGCTAAAGGCGATAGCCACGAGTTCCCCGCTGGTCGCATCAAGAAGGTGCTGGAATATCATGTGAACTGAGGAAGTTCCTGCTTCAGAAAGAACTAGGACTCGCACTCAGCTTAGTGTCCTTTTCGAGATTGCCGAGCGCTATCTTGGTGGGGCCAAGGGTCATGAGATTGAAGTTTTGGCTAACCTCCTTGATCGCTATGAGGCGACCGAGAAATTGTTTGGTGGAAGCATTGAAGCCCGCGTCCTCGCTCTCCGTGACCAGCATAAAGATGACTTGGATAAAGCCATCAACCTTGTTTTGAGTCACATCAAGGTTCAGGGCAAGGTTAAGTTACTTCTGACCATCCTCGACTATATCAAGAAAAGCGGTATCAATGTTTCCAACCCCGAGAGCCGTCTTTACAAAGTCTTACAAGATCTAGCCACCCTCGAGGCCAAGTAGGTGCTCTTAACTGTGTTTGCTTCACCCATTAACTCGATGTTCTCTATTTCTTAGGTCTTCCACTCCTGTTTGCCTCAAGGCTCGCGAAGTTCTTATCTTGGGTCAGATGCCATCCTACGATGAGCGTCGTACTCAGATGGAGGCCGTTCTCAAAAGTTCCGTTTCCAACGACTACTATGGCGAAGCTGGACAGTCTGGCTCCAGGTCACCCTCCGCCGAGGTCCTCAAAGAATTGAGTGATTCTCGTTACACCGTCTTCGACGTTCTTCCCACGTTCTTCAGTCATACTGACTCTATGGTCACCTTGGGTAAGCACGATGTTCGGCTCATTACCCCCTTCCGACCTGATAGATTGATTATTCTAGCCGCCTACGAGGTATACGTTCGCCGCGCATACAAGGCCTACACCTTACTCTCTATTGATTATGAAGAGGGTGATACCTTGGACGATGGTGAAGTTCCCAACATTCTGACTTGGCGTTTCAACCTCGGTCAATCTCACGAGCCTCCTTCTACTCCACGCTTCGGTGCCGGGTAAGTAACAATTGATTACTTGACATCCGAAAATGGACCAATGATTTTATAGTGAGACCCGCAGACAAGGATCAGTTAGCGACTTGACCTACATGATTAATCGTCATCAGTCACAACCAACCCGTACCGGTGCCATTACTTCTTTCCCTAGCTTGAAGGCTCTGGCGAAAGGCTTCCCCAAGGTTGTCGCTACTCTTCCTGGCTTCGATGCCGACGATTTCAGGGAGCGGTATGGCTCCGAGACACAATATCCGAACGTCATCAACATCGCCCTTCGCGTTTTCCGTGAGCAGGACGATCTTCCAGAGGATACCTGGAATGAGACTGTAATCAAGTTTGCCAACGACCATGCCGACATTCTTCAGCGCAAAGGCGTTCGCCGAGTTACCTTCCTCATCTGCCGACCTAGTGTATACCCCGCCTATTACACTATCCGTGAAATGGACGGAGTTTGGGGTGAAGAGAAGGCCATTCGTAACATTGAGCCCGCCCTTGCCTTCCAGCTCGACTTGAGCCGTCTCTCCAATTACAACCTGAAGCCCGTCTTCGTCGAGACCAAACAAATCCACATTTATCATGCTCTTGCTCGTGAGAACCAGCTCGACAGCAGGTTCTTCATCCGCGCCCTCGTCCGACCCGGCCGTCTTCGTGGTAGCATGAGCACTGCGGAATATCTCATCTCCGAGACAGACCGCCTCGTCACCAGCATTCTCGATGCTTTGGAAATTGTCAGCGCCCAGCAGCGTAACGCTGACTGCAACCACATTTTCATGAACTTTGTCTATAATCTTGCTGTGACATACGAGGATGTGTTGGCTGCTATCTCGGGCTTCATCGAGCGTCATGGAAAGCGCCTCTGGCGTTTACATGTAACAGGTTCCGAGATCCGCATCACCCTCGAGGATAACGAAGGCAATGTCACTCCCATTCGTTGCATAATTGAGAACGTCTCCGGTTTCGTCGTCAACTACCACGCTTATCAAGAGATCACTACGGATAAAGGTACTACCATCCTCAAGTCTATCGGCGAGAAAGGCCCTCTCCACCTCCAACCTGCCCATCAGTCATATCCCACCAAAGAATCGCTACAACCCAAGCGCTACCAAGCCCATCTTATTGGTACCACTTATGCCTACGATTTCCCCGACCTCTTCTCCAAGGCGCTGCAAAACGTCTGGCAGAAAGCCCGTGCCCTGGACCCCACCCTTGTTGCCCCAAAGACTTACTTGCAGTCCAAGGAGCTGGTTCTAGACGAACACGACCAACTTGCCGAGGTTGACAGGGCCCCGGGCTGCAATACCTTTGGCATGATCGGCTGGGTCTTCACTCTTCATACACCCGAATATCCTCATGGACGTCGCGTTGTCGTCATTGCTAACGATATCACCTTCAAGATTGGTTCTTTCGGCCCTATTGAAGACCAGTTTTTCTATCTCGTCACTCAGTACGCTCGTGATCATGGTTTGCCACGCATCTACCTGTCCGCCAACTCCGGTGCTCGCATTGGCATTGCCGAAGAACTTCTTCCCTTATTCTCCGCCGCCTGGACCGACAACGCTCAGCCCGAGAAGGGAATCAATTACTTATACTTAACTCCCGAGAATCGCATCAAGCTCGAGGAGAAGGGTAAAGACATCGTTCGTCTGGAGGAAATCGAGGATCAAGGCGAACGGCGCTTCAAGATTACGGATATCATCGGCCTTCAAGACGGCCTTGGCGTCGAGTCCCTGAGGGGATCAGGTCTCATCGCTGGTGAGACCTCCCGCGCCTACGACGACATCTTCACCATTACACTTGTCACTGCTCGCTCCGTCGGTATTGGTGCTTACCTTGTTCGCTTGGGAGAGCGTGCTGTTCAGGTTGAGGGTCAACCTATTATTCTCACCGGTGCCGGGGCCCTTAATAAAGTGCTGGGACGCGAAGTCTACACTTCCAACCTGCAGCTTGGTGGTACCCAGATTATGTTCAAGAATGGTGTGTCTCACCTAACATCTGGTAGTGACCTTCAGGGTGCCGCTCAAATCCTGGAATGGCTATCCTATGTACCCGAGTTCAAGAACGCTCCTCTTCCTATTCTTGAAACAGCAGATGGTTGGGATCGTGATATTGATTACGTCCCACCTAAGACGATATATGACCCAAGGTGGTTCATTGAGGGCAAGCTCGATGAGGCGACTGGAAAATGGCAGAGTGGGTTCTTCGATAAGGGCTCATTCCAGGAGACCTTGAGCGGCTGGGCCCAAACCGTAGTCGTTGGCCGCGCTCGCCTCGGTGGTATTCCTATGGGTGTCATTGCTGTCGAAACTCGTACGATCGAACGTATTGTTCCCGCTGATCCTGCCAATCCTGCTTCGTTCGAGCAACGCATTATGGAGGCTGGCCAGGTTTGGTACCCTAATTCCGCTTACAAGACTGCACAGGCCATCTTCGATTTTAACCGCGAAGGCCTTCCTCTTATCATCTTTGCCAACTGGCGCGGGTTCTCTGGCGGTCAACAGGACATGTACGACGAGGTCCTCAAACAAGGTTCCAAAATCGTCGACGGGCTATCCAGCTACAAGCAGCCCGTCTTTGTCTACATCGTCCCCAACGGTGAACTCCGTGGCGGTGCTTGGGTCGTACTTGATCCCTCTATCAATCCCGAGCAGATGGAAATGTATGCGGATGTTGATGCTCGCGCTGGTGTCCTTGAACCTGAAGGCATCGTCGAGATCAAATTGCGCCGCGACAAGGTCCTCAAAATGATGGAACGTCTCGATAACGAATATGCCACACTAACTCGGGAGAGCAAGGATGCTTCAAAGACCGATGAAGAACGTGCTGCTGCCACCGCTGCCCTGGCTAGACGTGAGCAGATCCTACAGCCGACATACAAGCAAATCGCTCTTCTTTACGCTGATCTCCATGAGTAAGTGGTTTCCTATGTTTTTCCCAGATATGGATGCTCAATTGGATCATAGTCGGACTGGACGGATGGAGGCCAAGGGCTGCGCCAAGCCTGCTGAGTGGAAGACCGCTCGTCGCTTCTTCTACTGGGCTGTCCGTGCTCGAGTGGCACGTTCTGCTGCTCTTAATTCGCTTGTTGAAGCTAGCCCTGGGACTACTTACGAGTACCGCTCTCGTCTGTTGAACACCCTAACAGGTATCGAACCCCCCACCGATTATCAAGAAGAAGCAGAGGCTATCGAAAAACTCGACCTCACCGCAACGGTTGCCCAATTGAAAGCTGATTACCTCACTCGTCGTTTGGTTGAGCTGACCAAAGAAGATCGCAAGGCCGCGCTTGATGGCTTCCTTCGCTTTGCAGACAACCTCTCTGACGACGAGCGTGCTGCCTTAATCAACGTTCTCCAGAGCGCGCCACGGTCGCCAGGTTCGTCTCTAGTATTCGGCACACTCCAATCTCTGTATGGACTAATTCTCTCTAAATTAGGGCCTCCCTCGTACGTTAATGCTGCTTCCTAAAATTGCTGTCTCCCGTATATCCCCCGCTATATACCTGTAATCATAGCATCGTATGCTTACGACCCCTTTACACTGCATTCATAGCTTTCGAGATAGTTGGATAACATCTTTTGGTAATTTCTTCCGATAGACTTTAGACGCTGAAAGTCCATGGTACATACATTTCTCGCAATACCAAGATACCATTCCCTGACCCCAACGGCCATTGGATGACTCCTTACACCCCAAACCCCGAAACCACCTAGAATATGGGATAAATGCTCAGACAGGATGTAGCGCACCTGGTCGAGTCACAGCGTTTGTCAGGAGAGTATGCGAGTATTCATTGACCCCGGTTTAACCCAGGTAGGTCTGGGGATAACATAACTGTCAACAGCGAAAAATGTAGACAGAAAATTATTCTAAATAAAGAAAACCACGAATCACAAAACCCTCGTAAAAGTATCAAGGTTAGACTCGTACAGTCAAATCATTGCCTGCACCGTCGGCCCCGGCGCCGTCGAAATGGTGATATTGGTATCCAACCGAAACCACACTGATATCATCCTCCAGATCTTCTCGCGCTCCCTCACAGCCCAGCACTCCAATGAGTGCGCACACGCCTTGCACTCGGAGAACTCTGCGCCCTTGAGTTGGCCCAACTCCTCAGCGACATATAAGGGGTCACAATACCCCCGTTCCCTATCAAACAGATAATGCTGTGTTGCAAGGTCCACCAGTTCTGTAGAATCTTTTTTGCAGTTTGTTGCGGACACACAAACGCCATTGACGGATCTCCGGTGAGAATGGGCAGGGTGCAAGGTTAACTGTCGAGCGGGTTGGGTGTTTCCCATTGCTTGGATGAGGCTCGTAATCATATTTTGTGTGGCTTCTTTCCCAACGCACAGGCGTTGCATGTCCGAGGGAGATATCGTTGGATAGGGTGAGGGGTAAATAGCAAAAGGATCGTCTTCTCCCGGTTCAAATGTCTGCGCATAGGTATAGCGTGAAATGTCATAAAAAGCAGCGGGTAGCAGACCCGGTCCGTCTATTTCTCTGGCAAGGTTGATTACCAGCTGTGAGGAAATTAGTAAATCATATTCGGTAGTTCGGATAAAAGAAGTCTCACGAAAGGATGTGGATACAGCCGTGGTTTATTGGGATTTTCCAGCTCATAATTCTGGGCCGCGTCCTCCCGCATTTCCCAACCCTTTAACGTTAGGGGCCAGGCTGTACTTAGGTGAGCCAATGCCGCCGTTCTTAATGACTCGAACACGTATTTCGTTGCTAGTCGTAGCATCCCCGAAACAACGCGGAAGTCATCTCTACCGTTGTTCCCAAAAATGCTTCGTACGGGTCGGGTGGTTCAAAAACAGTTTTTTTGAGGGCTGGGAGGGAGGGAAGGGACTTACGGGCCATCTATTAGCGCCTTCAACAGGTGCTCAACATCCTCCGCCGCATCATGCATCACAATAATTGGGATCCTCATCGTACTCGTCGACCAGCCTTCCTTCTCCTGCGAAAGGTCAAAACCTGTTTTCTCATTCAGCTCTTCATTCGGTTGCGGGATGGCCAGCATGTCCTCAAAGCACGTCGAATGCCGCGCTAACAGAGACATGTGAACTCGGAAAAGGATGTTTTCAGCTCTGCATACTAGGCTCCCATCGTAAAACCAGAGGTCGCTGTGGCGCTTAAGCTCTGCCCCCGTTTGTGCGTCAAAGACTTGGCTATGCCCTGATTCGTCTCGGTCTCCGTATATGAAATGTGTCGAGGGACAGTGTTTTTGCCCGGGGGGAGCGGGGAGGGGGTGTACGGAACGTCTTGGGGCTTGCATTATAGTTCGTTGTCCGTTTCGTGATAGAAGAGGAACTACTCTGATAGGGAATACGGGGCACAGGCTGCTTGAAACTTCATTCAGCAGCGCCTAGTGTTGATCAATGGTGTGTTGAAGATGGCATGATAGTGATCTATGAGGAAAGGGACGGGTGCTTGATAGATCAAACCACGGTATATTCTAACCATAAGCAGTCTCGGTAACCCTACTATCTTATCTCCATTCTCCAACCCTTTCCGCCTCACAAGCCAAGGTAACCCTTCAGCTCTTCAGCCTCTGAGGCGAGCTGGTCAACAGTCGCTGGCCGCTTCGAGTTGTGCTTTAGGACAGCCTCCTGCACAACCTGACCCCATGTCTTCCCTTCCTTGGAAAGTAAATCAACTAGCTCATCCTTGATACGTCGACAGGCCCCAGGACCATCGTAGCCAAAACTTGTGTATACTTGAACCATTTGTGCCCCCGATTTTGCGAACTCAAGTGCATCTTTGCCTGTTCGAATTCCACCTGCGCCAATAATGGGAATATCTGGCGGTAGCAACGAGCGCAGTGTTTGGAGGGCTTTCAAGGAGAGAGGTTTAACAGGCGCTCCAGAAAGACCGCCGGTTTCGACCTTGGACGCTAATAGATCATGAGTTCTCCCTCGCAGCTGTAACCAGGGTCATTGAAGCTTACCATTTTTTAAATGCGACGGTCGTTGGATAGTTGTATTGCTGACAATCACTCCATCAATGCCGCTTCGTTTTACTACGTCCGCGATGTCTTCCAATTGCAGCTCGTCAAGATCGGGGGCAATTTTTAGGACAAGTTTGGGTTTTCGGGAGGCGAGAGAGGGGATGAGCTCGTCGCGAGCCTGGCTCACACCCCGCAAAAGTGTTTCTAGGGTATCCTTATTTTGCAAACCACTGGAGAATGACATTAGTTCGAGGTTCATTACAAAGGCGGCAGGCAGTGGTTTACCGAAGGCCAGGGGTATTGGGACTTGAAACATTAACAACCAAGACGTCGGCATGAGGACCAAAGGTCCGTACACCTACCACGTAGTCGTCGATTGACTCGAAGGGAGATTCTTTGTTTTTGCCCAAGTTCACAGCGAGCATGGAGCCGTCACGGAAAGCACCGCGCTCTGACCCGGTAGAAAATCGAGGGACACGGGCCAAGATGCGCGAAAGGACGGCGGCGTGTCCCTGCGAAGGAAATCCATAGCGGTTGATTAGGGCATCGTCTTCCGGGAGGCGGAACACTCGAGGGCGAGGGTTTCCAGGCTGCTCGGTATATTACACGGGCTATCACGGTGCGCAAGGACTCCGGTGCTAACCTGCGGTTTGGGGGTGACACTACCGATCTCTACCCAACTAAATCCCAAATCGTAGAGACCTGGATGGGTGAAATAAATGTGAACTGTTTGAAGGGCGAAATAGGCGCGCGAGGGGCGCACCATCAATTGCTTCGCCATCTTTGTCAAAACCGGCCGCAACACCGACGGGGTTAGACATGACCTCGCCCCAGAGCTTGTATAAGTCTCAAATCAGCATGTCCGTGGCTCGGATGTGTTTTTGTTTGTTATTACCTCGAATTTCAGCCTCGCGTCATCAGTAATTGGATCCCTAGGGACCCAAGCGTGTTTTCAAGACTTTGACTGCAATTTTGTGGGCAGTCTCTGGATCGAAAAGGTGGCGCAAGACAGGTGTCAGTGCATAGCGATGGATAGCGGAGCGTGAATCAAAGTAATAGACGGTGAGGAGGGTTGCGGAGACGGCGAAGAGGGTTGTGTAGACGCCAGTGCGCAGGGGGGCGGTGGTTGAGGTCGACGCCCACCTCCGACGAGCGGCGAGACTGACAGGGTGGGGAGGGAGCTGTCGTCGTAGGAGGGCACGCTGGAGCATGAGGATGAGTTGTTCGGGGGGAAGATATGTGCGTCTTATTTGTGTTTATTGTGTTTCGGGGGTATCTATGTGGTACTACTACTGGTACAACAAATTTTCCGTTTCTTTCCCTCTTCAGGTTCAGCGCTGGGACCCAGACCCATGCATGACGCGCTCAAAGCCGTGGTTCGAAAACCCCGACGCAGGCTCACAGCCCATATATTTTCGAAACATGCTGCTCAGACTCTTCCATATGAGCACGAGCCGTCTACCCAGGGGACGCTGTCCCGAACGCGATTGTGTCCGCGAAACGCGCTGACGCCGGCGAAGGACGCGAGGCTTTGATGGATCTCTACGATAGGGGATTGAATGGGACAGTGGTATGTGCACGGCAGAATGCACTTACGCGTCGAGGGACATGGTGAAGGACGCCACTTGGTCTGCTACGCCTGTGGGATAGCAGGGAAGAGGGAGAGGAAGAGGGCCTCTGGGAAAAAGAATGGAAGACGAGGGGCCATTTCTCAAGAGGAAGAGCCGAACAGGGAGGAGCTGGAACTAGACGAGTATGGACAAGTCGGAGAGCAGGGGAAGCAATGATCCAATCGGGTAATATAGATAATCGGACAACTCCGACAAAAAAAATTATTTGGGTGTCTCTTCATCTCTCTCTCTCTCTCTCCTCCTTCCTCCCGTTATGACTGTACGCCTCTCCATTCTCTCTTCCATCGCACATGCCAACCGCTAATCGCCGCCTTCTCTAGCCCGAGTTCGTGCAGGGCTTGCACCACCTCCTTGTCGAATCCACATCCAACGACACCACTAAACTTAAGGCTGTAGGTCCTCCCTTCCGCCTCTCATCCTCCCTCCTCTCTCTCTCTTTCTCATGGCATCCACTTCCAGGCTACTGCACAACTCAACCAGGATTACTACAAAAGCCCAGCATGCATTCCTGCTCTGGCCGCCATTCTTGCAACTTCGCCTGAGCAAGCGGTAGGTCTCGCAATGCCTATTGCCGCTGCGATCAGCCTTTGATTTCAGACTAGGTGCGACAACTAGCCGCTGTTGAATTGCGAAAGCGCGTCAGTCAGAAGAGCGGCACTCTCTGGACCCTTCTTGATCAGGTCCAGCGCGACGAGATCAAGGCCAAACTGCCCGAGCTCATCATTGCTGAAACCAAGTGAGCATCTGTCTCATATCCCAAGTAGACCTCCCCCATAGCTCATCGCTGCTAGCAACCTTGTTCGTCACTCCGCAGCGCGTGTGATTGCAGCCATTGCTTCTATTGAATTCAACGAAGGACGCTGGCCAGAGCTTCTTCCCTTCCTTTATCAGTCCTGCACCAACAGATCCGCCGTTGGTCAGCGCGAAGTCGGCTCGTACATCCTCTTTACCGTTCTTGAAAACATTGTCGAAGGCTTTCAGGAGCACCTTGAAAACATGTTTCAGCTCTTTGCACAACTCCTCGTTGATCCCGAGAGTCTCGAGGTCCGGATCACCACCGTTAGGTACCTTGCTTCTTACATACCATCGAAGCACTCCTCAACTTCATCGACAGGTCCCTTGGCGTGATTGCTCAATATCTCGATTCCGATAACAAAAATGAGATCGTATGTCACGCCTCTATTCACGCCACATATCCAGAATGCTCATTTGAGGATAGCGGTCTTTCCAAGCCCTTTTACCCACGATGATTCAGGTTATTGGGCAATGCGTCCAATCGGGTAACGAAACGGGTGCCAGACAACTTTTTGATGTCTTGGAAACCCTTCTCATACTTGTGCGTTGATAACTACGTACAACTCTTATCGTTCCCTGACGCAACTCCATCCAGGAAGTTCCCATTTTGGGAAAGCACATCCCTGAACTCGCCCACTTCCTCCTTCAGTGTGGTGGTAATAAAACATTCGATACCGAGATCCGTGTCCTTGCACTCAACGCACTCAATTGGACGGTTCAATAGTAAGTCGCGACCTAAAATTCGGTTGGCGACTCGTGGCTCAAAATCTTCCAGTAAAAAATCAAAAGTTCAGAGCCACAACCTCGCCGGAGCTATCCTCGAGGGTCTTATGCCAGTTACCACGGAAAGCGAGCCCGAAGATATCGATGAGGACGCCCCGTCTCGCGTACGTGACTCCTATTTTAGGACGTGAAGACGGGAATCTCACCTCAAACTTGTTAACAGTCCGCCCTTCGCATTATCGATGGCTTGAAGCACCAACCTTCCGCCCAGCCAAGTCTTCCCCGCTTTGCGAAGCCTCATCCTCAAATATTTTACAGCTCAAGATCCCACTTCTAGACGGGGTGCCATGTTGGCACTGGGTGTTTCAGTTGAAGGTTGTAGCGAGTACATGACCCCTCTTATGGGTGAAGTCTGGCCGATCATTGAAGCTGGCCTCCAGGATGGTGATGCGAGTGTTAGGAAGGCTACATGTGTTGCCGTCAGCTGCTTGTGCGAATGGCTTGAGGAGGAATGTGTCGCCAAGCACACCATTCTTGTCCCCGTAAGCCCAAATCAATAAGCCAGCTCGGATCCTGCTAACGGACTCTAACAAAGGCCATCATGAACCTCATCAACGATGATATCACTCAACGTTCTGCGTGCACTGCTCTTGACGCTCCTCCTTGAAATCTTGCACGATGTCATTGATCAATATCTACAGTTGATCATGGAACGTCTTGCAGGTCTACTCAAGACAGGCGCCACTGGCTGTCAAAGCTGTCGTTACTGGAGCCATCGGTAGTGCTGCTCACGCTTCAAAAGAGCGTTTCCTCCCGTACTTCCAACCAACAATGGAAGTCCTCCAACATTTCCTTGTACTCACTGGTGAAGGAGAGGAGATCGAGCTTCGTGGGATTACAATGGATGCGATTGGCACCTTTGCCGAGGCTGTTAGCAAAGACGTTTTCCGTCCTTACTTCCCTGATATGATGAAACAAGCCTTCCAAGGCATCGCGCTCGGGAGCGCCAGATTACGCGAGTGCAGCTTCCTATTCTTTGGCGTGATGGCTCGTGTATTTGGGGAGGAGTTTGCCCCTTACCTGCCCGAAGTTGTTCCCCCGCTACTCGCAAGCTGCAGACAAGCTGAACATGGTGAAGAGAACCTAGCTGGTACGTCCTGGTTTTCGTATCTTGATTTTTAGCACTGATGGTTCGCCCAGCATCTGTATCTGAGGCCGCGGCTGTGTTCGGCTCAGGCGAGTCGTCTACCACTACCGCCGAAGACATGAACGGCAACGCAGTCGTTGATCTTGACGATGTTGACCTCGATAAAATGATGGATGTTAACAGTGCAATTGCCGTGGAGAAGGAAATCGCTGCGGACACTATTGGCACTCTTTTCGACGCAACACAAGAGCATTTCTTGCCCTACGTTGAACAGTGCTCTGTCGAGCTTATTGCCCTCCTACCCCACTACTATGAGGGCATCCGCAAGAGTGCGACCGACTCCCTCCTTCAGATCGTTCGCACATTCTATGAGCTTAGCAACCCTCCTGAATGGCAGCCTGGCAAGACTTCTGTCCGTTTTTCATTCTTATCCGGTCGTCCCTCGCTTACGATGACGTGTCTAGAGTGTTACTCTCGACTCTAATGTCAAGGAACTTATCAACCATGCCCTTGGCCCCCTTTTGGATATGTACGAAACTGAGGATAACAAGTAAGTTCCCCCTGCACTATCAAATTGAAAGTCGTTCCCGCTATGCGACTCATAGCTCAGCTATGAGATAGCCACTTCCCCACCTTGGTCATCTCCTTACCTCGATCCTTTTTATCCGTACGGACAGCTTCTTATCACACACACGTTTCAGATCGGTGGCTTCTTCTCTTTGTGTCGGTCTTGGAGAAACCATCAACAAGATTGGTCCTGCATTCTTTGAGAACCGTACGTGCCCGACCTCATTTACCAACATACTGATACCAATGATTTATCCAGGCCTTGAGGAGATCTGCAATATTGCCATCCAGATTCTCGAGCAGAAGGCTTTCTGCCAACAAGATCCCGATCAGGACGAGGACGAGGAAGCACCTGAGGACCAGGCCGAATATGACTCTGTCCTTATTTCCTCTGCTGGAGACCTTGTCGCTGCCCTTGCCAACGGATTAGGTCCTGAGTTTGGCCCTGCATTCAACACCTTCTTCCCCCTAATTGCCAAATATTATGTATGCTGCTTTACCCGTCTGTGCTTACTACAGTCAACTCACGATCTCACGAACAGAAAAAGAATCGCTCTCTCAGCGACCGGTCATCCGCCATTGGCTGCCTCGCTGAAGTAATCGCTGGGATGAAGAGCGCCGTTACAGCCTCCACAGAGCCTCTCCTCGAGCTTTTCTACAAAGCCCTTAGCGATCCCAATGCTGAGGTCCTCAGTAACGCTGCCTTTGCGACAGGGCTCCTTGTTGAGAACTCTGAAATCGATCTCTCTCCTCAATACCTCCACCTTCTTGGCGCCCTCCGGCCACTATTTGACGTGACACCGGACACTCCCGCGCCACGTCTCAACGCCAAGGACAATGCTGCCGGCGCGGTCGGTCGACTTATTGTACGCAATACGAACGCTATCCCTCTTGAACAAGTGCTCCCCGTATTCATCGAAGCCCTTCCTCTGAAGAATGACTACCTTGAGAATCGACCAGTTTTCCGCGCCATCTTCCACCTTTTCCGGAATAATGGTTCTGCCCTTTTGCCCCACCTCGACAAAGTGCTTCAAGTGTTCGCCGTCGTTCTAGATCCGAACAGCCCTGACCAAGTCGGAGATGAGATTCGTGCGGAACTGATTGCCCTCATCGCCCTCCTCGATGCTGAACAACCGGCAAAAGTTCAGGCCGCTGGCCTGAATGTATTCCTTCCCGGGCCTTAGGGTGCACGACGCTGATGATTCATGTTTTTTTTACCTCGTTCATTGTTGTGCTGCATCATATGATATTTGATCCCCCACCCCACCCCCCCTTAAGGAGTTCCCCTACCTCATCTAGAGTATTGTCTTTTCCTCAAGTGCCAAATTGTAGTAATGAAGAATATCTTGGATTAGATGGCGTGAATGGAAACAGCGATCGAGCGTGGTCATTGTTTTGTTGTGTTGACCCAGTTGGGTTTGTCTGCTGAACAAGGTTGGACCCGTGTCATTTGAATCTGTGAACTTTTTACTCGCCGTGCACCGCTCGCTGGCCGAGTCGTCCTCTGGGCGATGTCCCCGATTTACCCGCCATCGCTTGTTTCTATGATAGTCACTCTTTTTGCTCCACTATGCCTGGTTCCTGTGCTCCATGCGGCCGGTAATCCCTCTGTTTCCGTATCCTATCCTTTGGACAACCAGCTCCCTACCGTCGCCCGGGTCAATCAATCCTTTGCCTGGTCGTTCTCTCCGGATACCTTTTACTCTACGGATGGCGACTTGAGTTATACCACGTCAACACTACCAGCCTGGCTAACTTTCGAACCTTCGAGCCGCACGTTCTCTGGAACTCCGTCAGTCGACGATGAGGGATACCCGGCGCTTACTGTTACTGCCCACGGAGCTTCTTCTTCTGCGTCTTCCCATGTCACTCTGTGTGTTTCGCGCGACCCGCCCCCCAAGGTCAAATTACCCATTGCGGCGCAATTTCACGCGGACAATCCGTCTCTGTCTTCTGTGTTTCTTCCCTTGGCTGGATCTAGCCTACAAGAATCAAACCCTACTCTGAGGATTCCGTCAAAGTGGTCTTTCAGCATTGGCTTCGAGTATGAAACGTGTACAGAATCGGAAAACGGTATCTTCTACGGCGCCCGGCAGCTTAATGGAGCCGAACTTCCTGGGTGGATGGTGTTCAATCCACATCAAATCACACTCAATGGTCATGTTCCCCCGGAAAAGGAGCTTCCTACACCAAGCAAGTTTCATCTTTTGCTTCATGCATCGGACCAGGAGGGGTATTCCGCTGTTACTATGCCTTTCGATATTGTCATTGCGACCCACGAGCTCTCCGCTGCAACATCTATGCCAACAATCAACGTCACGACTACTGGTCCTTTCAACGTTAACCTGAACTCGCCGGCTGATTTTGCTGGGATACTCGTGGATAACAAACCTATTGATACTCGGAATATCTCGAACTTGGTTATTGATGTGACTGGTTACGACTGGCTACAGTATAATCCTGCTAACCGGTCATTGTCCGGGGATCCAGCGCCGGATTTAGCTGGGAAGAGGCCGATACTCCCAGTCAAGATCACTACGAATTTTAACCAATCAATTGACACTACTGTCGCTATTGCCCTGGTGCCCTCCTATTTCACGCAAGAAGATCTTCCAACCCTCCATGTTACCCCGGGAGATAATATCTCCTTCCGGCTTGCACAATATTTTTCCAACTCATCTTTTGAAACACATGGTGATGTAGATATATCAATGATATACGAACCCAGTGACTTGGAGTATTGGTTGAAGCTCTCTGGCGAATCGCTTCTGGAGGGTATAGTTCCTGATGATTATCCCACGACGCATGTAGTCGTCACATTTACCGCATATTCTCACATCACACACTCGACTTCGCATGCGAGTCTACGCATCTACGTGACTGCTCCCGAGAATGAGAAGAAGGCGCACAGGGGGCCGTTTGGTGGACTCTCAAAGGTACAACATGCAAGACTCGTATTGGCTCTGGCCGTCACTTTTGGAATTCTCGGGGGATTATGTTTCTTTGGCGGGCTTCTGGCGATTGTGAGGAGGGTGGCGAGGGTGGAAGATACCGCGCTTACTGGAGAAGAAGGGAGGAATGCGTGGAGTGAGAAGGACAGGAAGTGGTACGGGCTTGACGGAGGTAGTCCCGCGAGCCAGATCAAGCGGACTGGGAGGCTTAGTCCCAAGGGATTTCTATCTAGAACCCAAATTTCGACTTCTGATCAGGCCTGCGGCAAGGATTACGGGACCATTGGCCTGGGGTTGCGTCGAGTCTATGAGCGAAATCAGAGCAGCCCCAACCAAGCCGGATCGAGTGCCCGAAGTTCAGGCGTAATGAGCAAGCGCGAGTTCTTTACGAGATTGAAACAGACAGTGAGGTATGTCAGTGACAAGTACTCGCCTAAGCGGAGGAGGACTTTTGGGTCTAGTGGGGGACAGTCAGCAATCACTGGGAGGCCTCTGATCGTGAGGGCGAAGACCGTTCCACCTGAGATTGACGTGCTACCCTTGGAACACCCTGTCGATGCATACCCAGCGACTTTTTTCCGTGGTCCTTTGGGAAGCAACCCCGGAAGCACAATTATTTCGAACTCGCCATCGTCCTCTACTGCTGGGTACTCTATTCCTCAAAGACGTGGTGACTTTGGGAGGCCGAAACCCAAAATACATGTTCATTTCGATGAATGTAAGTCCCCCTGATGTATTAATAACCTTGCAGCGCTGATTTGATATGCAGTGCAGAAGGTAGTACGATCGACCTCCAGGGCGAGCACTCGGAGTAACAAAAGTCTTACGGTATTTTCTCAAGATTCGCCGCTGGTTGGAATCATAGCCGATGCATCCCCCGTGCCGCCTTTGCCGACTGTGGTGCGTCCAAGACTGGTGCCATTCACGAATTCGACGCGGGTGCCAGGTCCCTTCCTTGTCCCCCACCACTGGGGCGGTACCGTCTACGACAGGTGACATACTTGCGGGTGGAAAGAGGATTACGAGCCAGAAAGCCAAGATTATGAAAATAGGACAAGGTGAAGGCGTCGACGGAGCGAAGAAGAGCGGGAGTGGAGATGAACTCAGCATTGGACTTCATTACGTCCAGGCGCTTGGTGCTGATACTCAAACAGGAGCTGTCGCCTCGCCAAATGTTCCATCCAACGTGCGGTCCTCATTTTCCTCCCTAGAATCCTCAAACTACGGGCACGTTAAGCCTAGTTCTGGCGGCCCCATCGAAAAACGAGTTGTGGTGACCTCGGGACAAAAATTCAAGTTCCCTGTTCGGATCCCGCCCGTATCGATTGCGGTTAGAACCCAGAAGCAGGGAGTAGGGAGCACGACAACACCGGCTGTGATGCCTCGCGAATACAACGTGAAGATCATTTCAGGGCAGCCCTTGTCTCAGCTGCACGTTGATCTGAATGGCATTGAAACGAGGGGCACGGCAGAGATTATGGGGGAGACCACAAGGGAGGACATTGGGGTTATTTCATTTGGGATCTATGCTGGGCGGGACGACGAGGTCTGTCTAGCTATGGTCATTATTGAGGTTGCTGAGACGCGATGAGAAATGGTGGATGTTGACATTCTATTCGTAGTGCAGCCTATGTAATTTTTATTTGTTCGTTACCTGTCTTGCTGACCTTGCGGGCAGCCTGTCGTTTTGGTTATAATAGAGGTAGATTTAATTCAGTTCACGCGGCCGCGGAGTGCAATTAACGATAGATGTACAGGGAAAATATAGGATTAGAGTAGAGGCGAATGACGAACAGCGCATAAGCATCGATCACAGATGAGAATGGCTACAAAGATGCATCTCGAAGAGGAGTGAATCGTCCAACCAGCTGATTGTCCACATCTACATAACCCATCCAACCCAAAAGTAGCACAGAGAACGCGGAGGGATGGATGACTAAACCCGCCGCAGTTCTATGATTTCCAGATGAGGATCGCAAGCGATCCGATGTAGAAGTAGATGAAGTGTTTGGTTTCTGGTCGAGGCCGGAAAGATGATCAGCAAAGGGAGAAACACGTGCCAAGGTAGTCGCCACGTCGAAAGACGCGTTGCCTACCGCTTTTAAAAAACGGAAGACTCACCATGGGTGACATAGCTGCCAAAGTTCTTGCCGACGACGACGTGCCATGTAGGACCATATCGCTTGTCGAACTCCTTCTTGATATGGGCGGCAATATCCTTCTCGATGGTATACTTGTCGAGAGCGCCGTTTGCAATATCAACACTCTCCTGCTGGAGCTCTTCGCTCATGTCTACGTTTTTGATAATGGCCTTGGGATTGGCGAGGCCGTTGTTGGCGCCGAGGCCGGTAGCAGCATCGGTGGCAGTGGTGGTGGTGTCGGGTTTGGTATCGGCCATGGCGATAGAGATGGTGAGAAGGACGGGATGAGTGGAGGGCAGGGGTTTTAAGGAGAGGAGCCTTGAGGAGTGTGGCCGGAAATGTGGGCACGTGCTTGGGGATGTGGGTGTGTGCGTCCTCCGGGCGGATATCTTCGGGCCAGCTACTCATATGGTCGGTCGGTGTTCTTTGCCACCTTGGGCTCCCTGCCCCCACGAGCCCACGATCCACGATGGGGAAGGGGGGGGGGGCAGCTGCACCACCACCACGAGTCCTCTTCCATCAGATCTCCCTCCGTGTATCTCGAGGGCAACACAAGTCTGCAATGCGCCCAATCCTTCGTATACCCCCACATGGACATCGTCCCAAAACTGTCATTACCCAGACGTGCAGCTGCTGTAGCGTGTCCACCAGACACAAGTGCCGCGGTGCGCACGCTGCAACAGGAACTAGAATTCTTGATGTGCAATAATTATCCTCAGCTTCTCTATCCGTCCTCTTTTCTCTTTCCCATTCTCATGCGCGCTAATATATGATGGGCACGCACTGCTCCAGCCCATGCTTCCTTGTGCCATGATCACCTCGTACCACGCGACACGAGCCGACCTTGGACAGTTGCATACCCTTTTGTCCATCTGATGAGTGGTCTGGTTCCCTGACAAAAGCACCTCGGACAATCTTGGGATAAATGATCTCATAGGGCAATCAGGTTCAACAGCCATGCGTTGGTTCCTAGTGTTCCTAGTGTTGTGCTATGCACAACCTTTCAGTGAGAGTTTGGTTACAAGCATAGCACCAACGCATCAACTTGCACAATTGCGGGTGGGATACTTCGATACAAGTCCATCGGCGCCACGTGAAAGCAGCCCGAGAACATCTGCATTGCATGCGTTGCACTTGGCACTGATACTACTGCTACGCTATATTTAAAACCCCAGAACATTGCATCGTCCCTCGGTGGGTTCCGGGTGATTACCCCCCCATACTCGGCTGTTGTATGGGAGAATTCGCAGGAGGTTACATTCTAGATGAAGATGACGAATTATAGCCGCACTGAATATAGACATCCAGCACCAGAAAAAAATTAATATGACGAAAAGAATAGATCACAAAACGCCCAGCGAGCAAGTGCCCGCAAGGGTCCATTCCTTCTTCAGCTGCTCGACGATCTCCCTAAATGACTCACTGGACCCTTTCTCGTGTATGAACGCCACCACGACCCTGCGTTGCTTGCTTTCTTCATCAGAATCAGCTTCACTGTCCCTCGAAGGTATTGACAGGGAAACAGGTCGCCGGTTGGGCCGCTTGACATTCCTCATGTCCACACGGAACTTGGTTGCCTTCATGACGCTCAGAAAACCGTCCAAATTCCGCCTCTCGTCCATTTTGCATTTCATTATAATAGTCAGCGATGAGTCCTCTGCTCCGCTGAGATCATCTCGAGGCTGTTGAAAAGCTTGCACGTGGATGTTCATATTCATAAGCAGCCGTCTACACTCATTACGGGTCGTAATGAGGTCCCAGGTTGAGTGGAGTCTGTACCTAGCCGAGTGAGTGGGTTTAAAACGGAAGATCGCATCGAGCCAGGTGCGTTTCGGTGAACTCCCACTTCCTTCCGAGGGATGTCCAGAAAGGGGACGTGGGTTATTCCATGATTGTAGTTGACGTTGGGGGTGTGACGACCGTTTGTCTCCAGCATCACCGAAAGCTTCTTCGTGCTCGCTAAAACCAAGTTCACCACGCTCCCAGTCGATTCCATGTCGTCGGCTCAGAGGGTGCTTCCTTCGCAGATTAAGCGTGTCCGGGAAGGCCACGGAGTAGTTCCCGTTGACATCACGCACAGATGCGTTCTCCTTGTCCTCGGAACCCACCGTGCTTGTACGGTGATCAGCAGTCGTTTTCCTGGATTTATGTTTGATGCTCAACGGAAGTGTAGCTGCTCCTGTTGCAGTGATAGAGCGATTCGGACGAGGGGTATCATGGCCGAGGGAAAACACTAACTGCCGGGATCCATCGTTCAAGCTTTCGGGCTCAATGTCCTTACGGCCTCCACCAGCCTGTAGTTGCATACTGAGCTTGGAAAGTTCGGCATGATCTCTCCCGACCGCCCGAGCAAGCTTCAAAAGTTCTTCATGACGAGCTCGACCTGCCACGGAGGTCGCATTATCCATTTTTTCCTGTAGAAGGTTTAGGTGATTGACGACTTGCTCGAAGAAGGCTTGGACATTGTTGTCTCGAAACTCTGGAACAGGTATCTCCGGAAGAGCGCGATTCAAGATTGATTTCTCGTGAGTATTGGTGTTGTCCGTAAGAGCAGCCCGAGGCATTTTGACGTCCAACATGAAGTGATTGAGGTTTTCTGAGTTTGAGGAATCAGGTGGGGCTCCATAAACCAAGTGTTTCCCCCGGGCCTTTCGCGGTGTCGGCGGTCCTGCCCTTGGGGGGTGAAGATGTTTGGACTCAGAAGGCGTCACCGGGTGTGATGTGTCGCATGCCGAAAGGATGGGGAGGGTCCCTTTGGCCTTCTCGGTGATGTTCTTCGCCTTACGCCCGCGTCGCCGTTCCATTTCGTCCTCGCTGACCTCATCCTCCTCCGCTTGACTCGCGCGATAGTTAACCAATAGATGATATATACCCTTCTGCCAGTTTCTGTCTTCGTTCAATAGACTTTTGATCAGCTCTTCATCCGATGCGCCGTGCCACAGGGTACGGAGGTTCGCAAATATATCAGGATCGATACAAGATTTGCTCTTGAGAGGGTATGCAATCTTGCTAAGCTCAGGCACAGCACAGATTGGAGTCCCGAAGGCATGAAGCTTGTAGAAAGGATGTTTAAAAATCTCTGACATTGTAATCCTCGTTCTCACGTCCACCATGAGCATTCGCCTGATCAGGTTCTGCGCAACGGGATCGACAGATGGAGGGATAATGTACCTTCCAGATACTACTTTTTCTAAAAGCTCGGGAAGGTTGTCGTCGTCGAAAGGAAGTTGAGCCGTGAGCATTGCGTAGAGGATGACACCACAAGACCAGATGTCTGCTGAGGAGCCAACGTAGGGTTCTCCCCGAATAATTTCAGGAGCAGCGTAGTGAGGGCTCCCACAAGAGGTTTTCATGAGATCCTGGGCGCCCTGAGTGTCGATTTGCCAGGCAGCCATTCCAAAGTCGGCGATTTTGATGTTAAGTTTTTGGTCTAGCAAGATGTTCTCTGGTTTAAGGTCCCGATGAGCAATATTGAATCGGTGGAAGTAGTCGACTGCACTGATAATTTGTTGGAAGTACTTAAGGGCCTCAGGGACCGAGAGAGGGCCACGTTTGCAGAGGTGATCAAAGAGCTCGCCGCCTTGAATGTATTCGAGGACGAGGTAAAGGTGAGTAGAGGTCTCCCAGACGTCGTAGAGGTGCATGATGTTAGGGTGATTGATAAGCTTCATAACGACGATTTCACGTTCAACGGCAAGCTTTTCTCGCTCGACTTCGTCCGCTAGCCTGCTGAGCGAGACTCGGGATGCGAGGGAGGACTTGGAGATGATCTTGATGGCAGCGAATTGTCCTGTTTTAGAGTGCCGCGCAATCCGAACGCGACCTGCAACCTACCGTCGGCCTGTGATGGTGAAGGACGAGATTAAGTTAGCTGACCTGAGCAACCTCTTCCTATGGTTCTCCCAACTTTCCATTGGCCAATAATCTTGGGATCGTGGAACTTTTGCTGGGTCGGGAAGACAGAATACATAGCTGTGATGGTAAGTGTGAGCAGACAACTGAGGAAAGAACGAAGGGAAGGTGGACTATTATTTTTTAAGTCATTATGAATGTCAGCCGCGTAGGTCAGTTCAGTTCATTATCGAATTTGAATTTGACTCGTGATAAGACGCGTCCGTCTTGGTCACGGGACCGTCATGTCCCCTTGACTTGAACTGAGTACTTCCCCAATCCTAGGTTCGATTCCAACCATGATGCAACCAACCCCTGCACCATCCAGTCCTCCAAAGTCTCCAACGTATTCCAAGTCCGCGGTGCAGGAGCAGACCTACTCAGCGCCCCCGCGGAACGTTGGTAGTGCGCCCTTCGCCATTCTCGTCGGTCTGTTTGAGAAACTTTCGGTCGAAAGAAGACACGACCGGAGACGAAAGCTGCTCGATTCTTGGTTTACTGTATGTTGAGACTGTCTACCGTACTATTCCCTAACTTTGATGTCAATAGCATTGGAGGGAGGAGAAGGGTTATGATTTGTATCCTGTCCTTCGACTCCTTTTACCCCAGGTGTGCATCTATGCATTATTATGACATCAGTCAAGAAATATAATACGCTACAGAAAGATCGGGAGCGTGCAGTTTACGGCTTGAAAGAGAAGAACCTTGCGAAGACTTACATCAAACTTATTCCGCTAGGCATGAGGGATCCAGATGCTATCCGCCTGTTGAATTGGAAGAAGCCCACTGAACGCAGCGTACGAACCCCTACATTTATTCATTGCAAGAAGCCTGAGACAAACATCTGAATGCCACAGAGATCTTCCGGAGATTTTCCAGTCGTCTTATATGAAGTTGTCAGCAAGAGGTCCTCCGTCATTGAAGGGTCACTTTCAGTTGACGATTTGAATCAAATCCTCGACGAACTTTCGCAGAATATGGGCAAGCAGTATGTTCTTGATATTGATAGAGAGTCTGTCTGATCCCAAAGCATAACAGAGATATCCAGTCAAAGATCCTCCAGCGAGTTTACAATCGGTCTACGGCGGAGGAACAACGATGGGTCATTCGCATTATTCTTAAAGGTAAATTTTACGTCCCATGGATCTCACTGTCATTCTAATTGTCAAATAGACATGAACATATCTGTGAAAGAAACTACAGTGTTCTCAGTCTTTCACCCAGACGCCCAGGACTTATACAATACATGCTCAGACCTCAAACGGGTTGCTTGGGAGTTATGGGACCCAACCTTCCGCCTAAACGCAGAGGTAATGTTTTGTATTCTCGATAGAACGATCCATTCAAGGAAGGATAGGATAAAGGAGTGCAACTCTTCCATGCATTTGCCCCGATGCTATGTAAGCGACCAACGAGGAAGCTCGAGGATACTGTTCGAGAGATGGGCGGTACCGAGTTCTTCATTGAAGAAAAGCTTGATGGGGAGCGGATGCAGCTGCATAAACGGGGAAACGAGTTTTTCTACTGTTCTAGGTGACGCTCAAAGTTCACGAAATGACCCCTCTCGACTCATGCAAAGCAGAAAGGGTAAAGACTACACCTATTTATATGGAAGACACATTGGAACGGGTAGTCTGACGCCGCACATCGAGTCGGCTTTCGACGATCGTATCGACGAGTATGTGGCCACCTTCGAGGCATTCCTTTTGTTCTTTTTTTTTCTCTGACAGTTCTTTATAGCATCGTTCTCGACGGGGAGATGTTAGTCTGGGACCCCGTGACAGAGCGCAATTTGCCTTTTGGCACACTCAAGACGGCTGCATTGGGTTAAATGATTCCACTCTATCTGTCGCATCTTTGTCCTCATGCCATTGGCAGATAAAACAAAACAGGAATTTAACCCCCGTCCATGTTGTATGCCCCCATTTTTCACACTATCCTCCCTTCGTCCCACTGAACACTTTCCCAGTCAAGATCTTCGACTTGCTCTACCTCAATGGCCAGTCTTTACTCCACAAATCCCTCTCTTTTCGCAAACGCAATCTCCAGCATTGCATCAAAGAAATCGCGGGTCGAATCGAGTTCACTACTGAATACAAGGGAAAGACGGCAAAAGATATTAGAGGGCGGATGGATGAGGTTATGGCTTCCAGGGGGGAAGGATTGGTTATCAAACATCCGTTGTCGAAATATGTGTTAAACGGGCGGAATATGGATTGGATCAAGGTTAGTGTCGTTGGTGTTATGAGAATCTTTAAAGTAATGGATCTGAGTGGTGCTGAATTAGGTCAAACCGGAATATATGGTATAAAGTCCACTCATTTTCGTTGATGTATATACTGAGTATATTCTTTTCTTAAGGATGATATGGGCGAAACGATGGACCTTTTAGTTGTCGGTGAGTTTATCTTTAAGTGATGGTGAGGCTCTATTTTCAATGTAAACGCAGCGGGCAACTATGGCTCTGGTAAACGCAGCGGTGGCGTGTCAACTCTTGTGTGCGCTGTCTTTGACGATCGTCGAACCGAAGAGGACGACGACGACGAGCCTAAGTATATTCATTTCTGCTCGTTCAACAATGGACCCCACGAATATGGTCTAGGTACAGCTCCTTTGTCCGTATTGGATCTGGCCTTTCGTTTGCGGACTATGTCTGGATTCGTGACAAGCCATGGAAGCCATGGAACGCGCAACAGCAACCCTCTTTCCTCCTCACTGCGAAGCGGTCCCATGAAGATAAAGGAGACTTGTTCTTGGAACCCGAAGAGTTCGTGCCTTGTTGGTTAGCCAACCGGTCGCTGCAGCTCATTCGATACATGTATTATAGCTCGTTTATCTTGAAAATAAAGGCGGCGGAGGTTGTTCCTTCAGGTATAGTGCTCTTGATCCAGCTAGGTGTATGTTCGTTGACCGGACGATCCCAGACCAATATCATATGGGATTCACGATGCGATTCCCTCGAGCCGTAACTATTCGAGACGATTTAACGATTGCTGATTGTATGACTGCATCGGGTACCGTCTACTGTCTACTCTTCAAGTGTCTTGCTGACAGCACATCCCAGCGGTCTTGGAGGGTTTGAAGTCAGAGAGAAAACGGAAGATGGAAAGTGATAATTTGTAGGATTGACTTTTCCCCCTTTTTCCGCGTGTTTTCCTGAGTGTGGACTTTCCAAGGGGATCGAAGAAGAAACAAAAGTCCAACACCAAAAAGGTTTGTGATAGATGGAATTTAAACGGACAGGCTATGGTAATCGTGTTGCCTAGCCCATAGTACTACCTCAGTACCAAGGACCAAGCCTGAAGAATATTCCAATCGAGTCTGACATCTTCGATGGGATGATGTTCGGTAGGCAAACTCTGAATTCCCCATCGCTAAAGGTAACGCGGCACAGTCGTCATATCGGATCCCAAGGCCCGCACGGGTGAACAGGACCGCAGAGAGTTAATGACATTGTAAGCCCCAGTGATTGCTCAAATATTTAAGCTAAGAGTAAAACAAGAATACATGCCAACGGAGGGGGCTGCGCTCAGATAGCCAAGCCCGATATGCTCGTGGTCTACGGTGGGACCGTTACGCGTGAGTCTCTTGATACTCTCTTTGGTCTTGTATGAGCACGAACTGATGGAAGGTGAGGTTAGCCTACTGATTTAAAGTTGTTGATTGACAAGAACGCTAACGATATAATTAAACCTTCGTGGATTAATGATTCGATTGCGCGTGGGGAGACTGCGCCGTTCCAACGCAAGTACGTCATTCCTCGTGTGTTGACAGTGTTTGAAATTGATGTAGGTCTGCAGGTACTTCTTCCATGCGACGCCTGAGAGGATGAATGAACTTGAGAATGATGAGAGTGACGAGGAGGAGCCTGTGGATGACGAGAGTAAGGAGCACGAGGAAGGTGTAAGTGCCCAACGAGCACCAGTCGGCCCCGCAGAGGGGACTCAAAAAAGGGAAGATGATATGGAGGATCTGGACCTGGAAGGGGGAGAGTGGTTCAGGGGTAGTAATATGCTAGCCCCAGGTGTGGGGGACCAGGGCGAATCAGGGACAGAGACACTGAGCGATAACGATTCAGACAATGCTGATATCGCTGATGGGGGGGAAGGCACGGATATGGACGACTGGGTGGAGGTGAAGAGTGAAAGGAATGTGGGCGAGACCACTGCTGGGCAAGGCGAGATACAAGATGTGAAGATGGGAGAGACGGATGATGCTATGACATATGATGAAGCATTGATATTCAAGCACCTGTAAGTGGCTTTTGCGGGTCCAGTTGGCTGCCGTCGAGTGACTGCATTCCCGATAGGTGCTTTTATTTGGATTCACCCTGAGAATGCTCGTTTGAATGGGATGCAGGTCAAAAATAGGCGAGAAGAAGAGATTTCAGCCAGGTGATGTCACCCCATAGGGATTAAATGGCCAGCATCTGAGCGGCTGGAAGCAGGTTTGCAAAGATCGCGGAAATCATTAAGACAAATGGTGGAAAGCTTGCTGGACTGCATGAAGCCAAGCTCACACATGTTGTGTTTGACAAGCGAGACGTCACTCGCAGGCTAGAGCTGATCAAGGCGACCTCCCAGTGAGTAGCCCTGAACGGCGTGCTTTGTTGTATGGAGATGACTGAGGCGTGCCCTCTGTTTAAGGCCGAAGCGACGTCATCTGGTGATCGGTGAATTCATTGACGCGTGTGTGGAGGAAAAGACATTGCTGGACGAAGATGGTATGCATGGTGGCCTTTTTATGGGCGTGAAGACTGACTGGATCTTTTAGAGTTTGTGCCTTAGTTGCGTAGAGTACATAGTCCGTGGTGTTTATAATTCGTTATTTGTCGGAGTTGATCCGTACTGGGCGTGTCGACCTAATTTGGACGGGCGTCTCTCTCGTTCACCTCTGCGCCTTCCCATCCTCCTCTTCTCCTCGTCACTTCCCCTCTCCCTCCCTCTCTCCGCCTCCCCTCTTCCCGCAACGCGCATCTCTCTTTCACCCCGCTCGCCTCCCTTTTTTTTTTTTTTTTTCCTTCTACCTCTTTTTTCGCTTTCGTTCCCAGGGCTCTGTCTGCATTCAACAGCCCAGAGCGTGTCCTCTCCCATTCGGTTTTCGAATGGCAGACCCCCAAGTCTCTCCCATTTCACAGCTCTTGTATACTCTTGGAATAACGCGTGAAGACCTTAGCAAACGCAGCGACCAAATGCGCCAGTTCCTAACCACTGATGACCCCACCGCCTCGCGCGTTGTTGACCGCGATAGCGGCTACAGGTCACGCTCAAATTCAGATTTGCGCTCAGGACTCAGGTCTTCGAGCGCCTCCTCGTCCATGGCGCGCTCAATCTCGAGGACAAGCTCCACCTCTTTTCGCGATTCTACACCCCCCATCACTCCAATCAAATCCGAAGCGCCCGACGGTGGCCTCCCCTCGCGACAATACGATAGTATGGAAATGGTCATCGAAAGACAAAGGCGGCAAAATAAAAAAGAAAGAAAGAGCAGGAGGGAAAAGGAGCGTGAGATAGCAAGGTCGACCATTCCAAATCCACCATCTCCTTCACCCAGCAACGCGTCGTCGCAGCCAAGCGTCAGCCTGGATTCGTTCATGCAATCACGGGGCGACAAACGCGCTCAGAATATTAATGACGACGACGACGACATGACTTTGCCCATTACCACCCAGGTGTGTCCCCAGTTACCCCCACGCGTTTAGAGGGGAATCAGTGTTGACAGGTTTTCAGAAACAGCTCACAATACCTGTTACCCCCCAAAAAAACAAACACTACAGAGAACACACTGAATCGACCACTGCCAGTCACCCTCGCAAGGTAGAGTATTTATTTTTCCTGATTTATCAAGATCTGACATTGCAAAGGGGACGGCACAGCGGGCTGAGACTCCCTCCACCGTCCGCACGTTGCCCGGTTCAAACGCACAATCCACATCACACTATCAATACTATCCCTATTCGGTATACGGCAATTGCCAACCCCCGCCTCTCGGTGTTCAGGATGCCCATACCTCTTCTTCCACTATTCCAGTAACACCCCAAGCGCGACGTATCAGTACAAAGCAGTCCGCCAAGGTCTTCAAGTCGCCATTACCTCCGTCATCACCGCCCCCCTCCTCACCCATTTCGTCTCCTGCGCGTGCTGTAAATCTCGTCTCATCGCCCGGTCCCGCCGGCCCGGCTCCCAGAGAAGAGGAATACGACAAGCTTCCATACACTCTGCCGCCCGGTCCCTATTCGGAAAATAAACCAGATCTATCATATGCGGCTCTTGTGGGACAGGCCGTTCTTTCTTCGCCCGAACATCGTTTGACTTTGCAGGAGATTTATGATTGGATTACCATCGTTTATCCCCACTTTAAGCGCGGGGAAACAACGTGGATGAACAGCATCAGACATGTTCTCAGCACTACAGTGTGTTTCCGCAAGGTCCCAAGAGACCGGTCTGTGGGCCGTACACAATGGGCTATTTGGGATGAGGACTTGGAATGCTTCAAGGGCGGCGGCTTCAGGAAGCATCTCTGCAAGGATTATATGAAAGAAGTTGCTACCAAGGAGAAGCAGACAAAAGGGAAGATTCGTGTGAGGAAGAGGGGCGATACTGATGATGTTGATTCTCGCAAATCCAAGCGTGCGCGCAAGGACCAACCTTCCTCTCCCGGAATGGGTTTAGGTACCAATCAATATCCTTCGCAAACCTTCGCTCCTTTGTTCCCTCCAACTCGTCCTACCTCCCATCACCAACCCTACTATCAAAGTTGTAATCAACCTCAAACGCTTCCTGCTGATATTATCTTTCCTCCATTGCCTGCTGCATCCGCCTTTAGTCGCGTACTTAACCAGACTGCCATGCAGAGTGACAGCTCATCCCGGGTCGTTTCAGAGAGTTCAAACTCGTCGGCCAGGGAGAACTCTCCTTCCAGCACACCGCCATCGTCCGCAGCATCTGTTCCGGGCCTCACTCCCAACCGGCATTCGTCGAGTTCCCCATCAATGCTGGCAACCAGCGATATGGATATTGAGGGTCTAGGTGAAGCCGGGGCAGCTTGTCGGATCGCTGATCCTGATTCGCAACATGACGGCGGGGAACATGCCGAAGGTCTCCTTCCCCTTAGTGGCAGCACGACTTTGAAACCCGTTCGATTCTGGGGCGACCAGCCAAAGACAAATGCACTCGAGCCTGGTATTAATCTCTTGAGCTTCAGACCAGTTTCCGGCGAGGATGAAGACGGTCTGCTGAAGTCCAAGACGGAGCGTCAGCGAGCAGCCACGAGCCAGGTTTGTTTGAAATGTTGCCTTATTTCTTCATAACACTCATGATTATTTGTTGTAGGTGATGTCACTACCCGTGCCGCCCACCTCCCCTACTCTCGATCGGCGGGCTGCAAAGGCAAAGCAGAAATCGGCTGATGTTGAAGCTGAACCTTCGGAGCGACTATCCACACCAACCCCAGAAGCGCCATCAACGCCCCCCAGCCGTCAGCTGCGGATATCATCGGCCCGCACGCCTATCTCACACAAGGGTCTGCATATGAGCCCAACAGCTAGTCTGGCTCATTACAAATCTAATCTTGATCCTCCACCTGTCCTTGTCATTTGAGCATAACTCGAACAGTACCGACAAGAGTGACGGCGAACACGATCCACTCCGCACGCCTCGGAAGCGCAAGGAAAGCAATGAGGGGCCTTTGGGCAATCCGGTCACACCGAGGAAATCTATCCTGAATACGAACGCTGTAGATTCTCCTTTCCGTACGCCGGGTGGGTTGGGCTTGTCACCCTTCCGCACGCCGCACTCGCGATCTTCTATCTTTGATCCCCAGGACCCCAGAACCTTGCTCGATGACGAGCTGAACAGGATGGGAGCCCTGTCAGACAGCCCTGGAGGGATTTTCGGGAAGAGCAGGAGCTCGCTATTATATGATAGTCCCGGCGCTCTGGGTTCGCCTGGGAAATATAAAAGTTGGTGGTAGATAGTTTTTGTTTTTGTTTTTTTGTTTTTTTCATTCATGAATTCTCATGCCTATCTTCCTTGGCTGCTATCTCTCTCTGACTGATCGACTCCTTTCGGCTTTGTTTGCTTTTTGCTTCGTGGCCCTCTTAACGGCCTCTCTGATGGCTCTGATCTTGTTATGTGAATTTTCTTGGTTTGTCTGCTATATCCTGTTATCTGTATTATCTCGGTGTATACTAGCTAGATAGAATTTGAAATCGAATGTAATGCCCATCGTGACGTGTCAATAAAGAACACCTATGAGTGAGCAGAATTAGTGAACGTGTCTCCAAGTGTAATGACGAGGGAAAGAGTCAGCTGGCTGTTCTTAGGTTTAGTGTGATTATTTCCCCATCCCCGGGTGGGTTCGGGTTTGGTGATAGGTTCTCATCTCACACATGGTGCAGAAAGTAAGACTCACCGCTAAAAACACCACACAGAAAGAGATTACGGGTTATAAATCTGTAAAGCGGGCGTTAGCAATGCTGATGAACAAGAAGTAGTGGGAATCAGAGGTGCAACTGGTTTGGCTGTGTGCTCTGCCGATCGTCAGTGCCTGAGGCTACGACTGGGGCGGCAAGAGATCATCATTGAAAAAAGAGACAGAAAAAGCACACTCACGAGCTATAGTTCTGGCGCGAGAAGAGAAAGAGAGCACGAAAAAAAAAAAAAAAAAGTCGCTGAAGAGTGGTTTGTGGCGTGTGAATGATGCTTTGTCAGCATGACTCTAAGGACGCTTGACTGGACTCACCCGGCTTTTTCACCAGAACAACCATGTCCCGTTCAGGCTCACCAAGGCTACTCGACTCTTTTACTGCGCCAAGGGACGTGCTCGATGAGTTCGCCGAGATAGCAGAGGAGGAGAACGTCGATCCCTTCGCAGAGACGGCGAAAACGAGGCAGATCGCCGCCCGCCAGTCTGACTATCATCACCGCCGCTTCAACCGCGTGGCTGTCGACAGTGCCGACGCCTTCAGTGCAGCAGATGGTGAAGGTGTAGAAGGTGGCTACAAAGATGCGATGCGGTTGGCAATGCTGGAGCAGGAGGAGTTGAGAGTGCAAAGGGCCATTGAAGAGAAGGAGCGCAAGGAAAGGGAGGAGGGGAAGATGAAGATGGATCTGGACAGGACACCGCCTGCAGCAGAGATTGAGGAGGTCGAGAAGGAGTTGGCAGCGGCAAGGGAACTGGCTATCACGCAGCAGCAGGAGGCACCGGGGTCGAAACGTAAGAGGAGGTGGGACGTAGAAGTCACGGATGAAAACAAAGATCCCAACCAGCGCGACACAGGTGAGTGGTCAAAGGAAGCCTTAGAGGCCTCCGCACCAAAAAAACGCCGCTCCAGATGGGACGCTACACCTGCGGAAGCTGCTGCCGAGACACCCAAGAAATCGCGTTGGGATCAAACACCTGTTGCTCAGCAGGAGGCCCCCATGACTCAAATTATCATGAATACACCTGGTATCAACCATGACGATAAACACAACCGATACCTGACCGACGAGGAGCTTGATGCTATCTTACCCACCTCAGGATACATTATCGTCACTCCCCCGCCTGGTTATGCCCCTGCCCTTAACCCACGGAAGTTCATGCCACCTGCTGTTACCGAAGTTGGCGGATTCCAAATCCAAGAAAGTTCAGACGCCGCCGCTGCTGCTGCTGCTGCAGGCCTGGCACCCGAGTTGCCTACGGAAATTCCGGGTGTTGGTAATTTAGCCTTCTTCAAGCCCGAGGACGCCCAATACTTTGCCAAGATTTTGAAGGAGGAGGACGAGACAGAACTGTCTGTCGAAGAAATGAAGGAGAGGAAAATTATGCGACTACTTCTCAAGATCAAGAACGGTACACCACCCGTTCGTAAAACTGCCCTTCGACAGATCACTGACAAAGCTCGCGAGTTTGGCGCCGGTCCATTGTTTGACAAGATTTTACCGTTGCTCATGGAGCGCACCCTCGAAGACCAGGAGCGGCACCTGCTCGTCAAAGTCATCGATCGCGTGCTTTACAAGTTGGACGACCTCGTTCGCCCCTATGTGCACAAGATCCTCGTCGTCATTGAGCCTCTACTTATCGACGAAGACTACTATGCTCGTGTTGAAGGTCGCGAGATTATCTCCAATCTGTCAAAAGCAGCCGGTCTGGCACACATGATTTCTACTATGCGGCCTGATATCGACCATGCTGACGAGTACGTCCGTAACACAACGGCACGAGCCTTCTCCGTTGTGGCGTCTGCCTTGGGTATCCCATCCCTTCTACCATTCCTTAAGGCCGTTTGTCGGTCCAAGAAATCGTGGCAAGCTCGACATACTGGTATCCGCATTGTCCAACAGATCGCCATCATGATGGGTTGTGCAGTCCTGCCCCACCTTCGCAATCTCGTCGACTGTATCGCTCACGGTTTGACGGACGAACAACAAAAAGTGAGGACTATGACTGCCTTGGGCTTGGCTGCGCTCGCCGAGGCAGCCGCTCCCTACGGTATCGAATCCTTTGATAACGTGTTGAAGCCACTGTGGCTTGGTATTCGTCTCCACCGCGGAAAAGGTCTCGCGGCCTTTTTGAAAGCCATCGGCTTTATCATCCCCCTTATGGACCCCGAATACGCGTCGTACTATACGAAGGAAGTCACGGTCATTCTCATCCGAGAGTTCCAGACCTCAGACGAGGAGATGAAGAAGATTGTACTCAAAGTTGTCAAACAATGCGCGGCGACAGAAGGTGTTACTCCCCAGTATATTAAACAAGATATTCTCCCCGATTTCTTCAAAGCCTTCTGGGTCCGTCGCATGGCCCTTGACCGTCGCAACTATCGTCAGGTCGTTGAAACCACAGTTGAGCTAGCGCAAAAGGCGGGTGTAGCGGAGATAGTTGGACGAGTAGTGAACGAGCTCAAGGACGAGTCGGAACCCTACCGAAAGATGGTAATGGAAACCATCACCAAGGTTGTCGCCACTCTTGGTGCCTCTGACATTGACGAGCGATTGGAAGTTCGCCTTGTCGATGGTATTATATACTCGTTCCAGGAGCAAACAACAGAGGATCAAGTTATGCTAGACGGCTTCGGTACTGTCGTCAATGCTCTCGGCATCCGTGTTAAGCCCTACCTCACCCAGATCGTTTCTACCATCCTCTGGCGCTTGAACAACAAAAGCGCCAAGGTTCGTCAACAAGCCGCCGATTTAACCAGTCGCCTTGCCATCGTTATCAAGCAGTGCGGCGAGGATCAGCTGCTCAGCAAACTGGGATTGGTGTTATTTGAACAGTTGGGTGAAGAGTACCCCGATACGTTGGGTAGTATCATTGCCGCTGTTGGGGCCATCGCCAATGTCGTCGGTATGACTCAAATGAATCCTCCTGTGAAAGATCTTCGTGAGTACCAGCTTTCATTTTCACACCGTGGCTGTCACTGATCCGGTGCTTATAGTTCCTCGTATGACACCTATTCTGCGTAACAGGCACGAAAAGGTGCAAGAAGCCTCAATTAACTTGATTGGTCGTATCGCCGATCGTGGAGCAGAATACGTTCCTGCTCGAGAGTGGATGCGTATCTGCTTCGAGTTGCTCGACCTCCTTAAAGCTCACAAGAAGGGTATTCGCCGTGCCGCTGTCAACTCGTTCGGTTATATCGCAAAGAGTTTGGGCCCTCAGGACGTTTTATCTGTTTTGTTGACGAATTTGCGCGTACAAGAGCGTCAGTCTCGTGTCTGTAGTACAGTTGCCATTGCTATCGTTGCAGAAACTTGCGGACGTGAGTGCTATTGCTCTCCATTACAGTCATCCACTGACCATACTTCCATCTTTCCAGCTTTTACATGCATCCCCGCCATTCTCAATGAATACCGTACGGCTGAACTCAATGTCCGTACTGGTTGTCTCAAAGCTCTCTCCTTCGTCTTTGAATACGTGGGACCGCAATCCGCATATTATTGCGACTCTGTTGTCACGATGCTCGAAGACGCACTAACAGACCGCGACCTTGTGCATCGGCAGACAGCAAGCACGATCGTCAAACACCTTGCCCTAGGGGTAGCCGGTCTCGGCTGTGAAGACTCGATGTTGCATCTGATGAACCTCGTGTGGCCTAATTGTTTCGAGACATCGCCGCACGTTATCGGTGCTGTTATGGATGCGATTGAGGCAATGCGGGTGACATTGGGCCCGGGTATCTTGCTCAGCTACACACTCCAAGGCCTTTTCCACCCGGCTCGCAAAGTGCGTGAAGTGTATTGGCGTATCTACAATGCACTTTATCTTGGTGCATCGGATGCACTTGTGCCGTTTTACCCTGATCTCGGAGAGTTGAGTGAAGGACAAAATGCTTATGACCGACATGCATTGCAGGTCTTCATTTGAGATGGTTATTCCATTTTTTTTTTATTGTAGCGTTCTTTCTCACCTCATGTTCACTTTCTTTTTTTTTTTTATTCTCGACGTAATGATATACTTTGTAACTCGCCACCAAGCGACCCGTAAATAGCATCGTGGTCACTGCCGGTTCATCATGCAATTTTTTATTCCCAAGAAATTGATCCAACGTGTATTGCTCTATACTCCTGCCTTGAGGTCAAATACTTCGACGTTGTGATTACAGACACTTAGTTCTGCGGACAACTCAATGTAAACGTATACGAAAAAGAAAAGAAAAGGTATTACTAGCACAGCCAAACACAGGTATGTATCTATGTATAACTGAGAACAAAGTATCAACCAACCCGTAGCTGGAAAAACACACACACACACACACATCAAAACCCATTTTTATGAACTCGCTCCTGTTAAACCCGGAGGAAACCCTGAGAAATCCACTTGGTCCTGGAAATTTTGACCAGCAATGGTGTAAGTGATGCGTAGCCGCAGACGTAGAGAACTCTGATAGACGTAAATAGAGCATGAACATCAAAGAAAATATCGACTATGGGGAAAATAGACTCACGCCAAGTGGTGCGACAACGCGCATCTGCTGGGTCTCTGTCGCACCAGGATTAACCGCTGTATTCGACATTGGAAGCATCTGCAGTTGCTGCGACTGCGATCCATGCCTCAGTGAAGGAATTATTCGGAAGTCGAAACTAGTACAAACCTTTGGTACGGCAGCTTGGAAATTAATCCCTGTCACCGGTAAGCTCGCTTGTGATTGGAACTTGGCCAGAATCATCACAACACCCGGTCGCGCGGGCGATGTTTGGGGTGTCAGTGTGATCTTCAAATCATTCTTATCGTAAGCTGTATATGGCGTCAATCGCGAGGCCGAAGCAGCCGCTGCCGTGGGTACAGGTCCGGACGCAGCTGGGGGTTGCGACTGAGCAGGTGGGGGGGTATACGAGGGAGGTGACGTAGCCGAGAATAATGAAGACATGGGGTTGGGATTGGGAGGCGTTGCGGAGGGGGCGGCCGGTCCTGGTGAGGATATGTTGGTCGAGCCGAAGAGACCCAGGATGTCGTCTACTGTTGTGCGCTGTTGCTGCTGGGGCTGAGAAGTGGTAGTGTTGGAAGCTGAAGGTGCTGAAGAACCAAAAATTTCAGCGAGAATGTCCTGGTTGGTCTGGGCCGGTGCTGGCTGGCCGTTGGCTGCTTGACCGCCCCCAGAAGCAATCTCCTCGCCCAATAGATCGGGCTCTTGCGCAGTTGAGCCTACAGGTTTATTTTCACTGACTATTGAAACAGGTTAAATTATCCCCAACCAGTCGAGCAGTAGACTCACCAACACCCATGACAGTGGCCTTCAACTCTGGCGGCGGCATGCGTTCCAGGACACCTTCCTTTAAATCACCAAGGGCGAACAGGCTCGCGAATTCAACTGCACGTTGCTGTAGTTCCAGTTCTAGAACAGACGTATACCTTGCCAAAATCTCTGCAATGCGATCCTGTTCGGCGCTAGAAGTCGTCCTTCTCGCAGAGATCTTGGTGATGGCTGCGAGAACAAACTGGCGAGTGAGGTAGTTGGCGTAGGGCGAATCCAGCGTCGAGACAAGGAGATCAATAATTTCTTTGTCAGTAGCCTGAACGATAGATCAGCTATTGCACATCCCGCCTGCAGTCCTATTAGCTTACCCCAACAGGCTGTTCCTCACCCGAGACGGCACCGTTCTCGAGCAGGATTTCACTATATTCACCAATGACCCAAGTCGCTGCGAGTGAGAGGGATTCTTGTGAAATATCCGCCTTTAGGGCGAGGTATAACCTTAACGCGGCGTACGCTTGGAGTTCGGGCGTATGTGCGACCAAGCGAATGAAAGCTGACAAAACTTCTTCCCGCACAAAGTTGCCAGCCTAGTAGACAGTGAGTTACCCTTGTTTCGAGATCAAAAGTTCCACCTACCAGCTTCAAAACTCGCAAAACGGTGTCAATATGCCAACGCTTGTTGGGTGCGAATCTCTCTGCAGCTAGACATATCTGCGTTGTCATGCCAAGTTTGAACTCGTCATCCGCAACTTCTAGGAATGCCAAAAGTTCTCGAATCAGGTACCGAACATTCTGCTCATCAATGAGGGCATATGACAATTCCAGAGCGCGACGACGGATCGAGATGTCTCCGTCCCGTAGGCAATCCAAAATGATGTTTCGATGGCGCTGCACGGCATTTGTGTCCATCGACACCACCTTGTTGAGGGTGTTGAGGGCAACGTACCTCAAAAAAAAAAGAGGGAGGTCGTCAATGATCCCGGTAAATGCCTGTTAATGCGTATACACATACCGAATGTTATTATCGCGGTTGCTCAGGAACTTGCCAAGGATGTTGATTGCCATGACTCGGAGACCCGTGTCTGCTTCGATCTCTAAAACTGTAAGCACTGTTTCATAGAGAATTGCATTTCCAACGTTTTTGGTTGAATCAGTATTGGTCGCAACCTGAAGGGGGTAAATATATTCAGAGCAGGCGAAAACCAATTGAAGTGAGATGACGTACCTGTGCCAGGATATCATTCATGGTCTCGCTCGCCTGTGCATCGCCTCTTCCCAACAGACGCAATAGACGCAGGATCTTGACCTGCAAAAAGGGATCCGTGATTCCCGAGACATCATGCTCTGGACTATAACCAGTAGTGACTAGTGACTTGAGATTCCTGACGAGTAGGGGGACGGCCTAAAGAGAAAGAAAGATGATTGGGATAACACAGAGGCAGTAGCGACAGGATAGCACAAGTTACATTTCTAAGCTCGTCCAGATAGCCGGGATTTATTTGCACCATCTCTGTCACGAGGGTTATGGCCGTTAGCAGAACGCCGTGGTTGCGGTCGGTCAGCAGGTTCTTGGCTTTGCTTAGGTAGTGGTCAGCAAGATCGGGGACTTTTTTTATGACCCGCAGAGCACAAAGTGACGCCTGGATAGGGAATGTAAGAAAGGGAGTGGGGTACCGCATGAGAAGGGGGGGGGGGCGGACCTTTTTGCGGATGTATGTGTTACTCGAGCCCAGGAGCTTTTCTATCTCGTTGGCAAGATCGCGTGACATTTCTTCGGACGCAATGTTGGCAAAGGTGCATAGAGCGAGACCGACTGCATACATGTTGGAATGGTTCATGTCGCTGGTTGAAGTAGACATATCAGATTGGGACGAGGCAAGGGGATGGAGAGAAGAGAATACTTTTTAAGCGAGTTGGTGACAAGAGTAAGGACCTCCTGATTTTCATCGAGCAGTAACATGATGCCCAGATAGCCCAGTCGCTTGTCGGAGAACCGTGGACTTGCGACGAGCTTGAGACATTCGATCTGGCCAAAGTGGGCAGGGGACCCTAGCATGTGGATGTAGAGGAGCTTTGCGATATTATTGTGCCGCTGGTAAGAATCCTCTTCCCTAAATGAGGCCCGGATAGCAGCGGATTCCTGCTGGATGAGTGCGCGTTCGTCTGCGACTGTCTAGGGATCATAGTAGATATCAGATGGAGAGAGATCGGGTGGTGAGGCAGAGTAGAGAGACCTTGCATGCTCGGATACCCTTTATGAGAGCTGTGGCAGAAAGAAGTGAGAGAGGCGTATGCGAGGACAGAGGAAAGCTACGGACCCTTGAGATTGTGGAACGGCATTTATTTACCTACAAAGAAAGTCACTGAGTATGCTGCAGTTGTGTGTGATTGTCGACCTCAAGTGACGCAGTGTCACGCCCATTGTACTCTTGATTGTTCAAATTGCATTATGGCAGCACAAGGCAGCTGGTTCTCCTCCCCCCCCAAATGTCCCGACGTCTCTCTCCCCACAGTCCCCTTGCCTCTCTCTTTGCAAAACATGACGACCTCCTCCGCTCTGGATTCATCACCCGGCTAGATAGATCCCCTGTGTCGAGAAAACAGTACGTCCCCTTGGTACCCTGGCAAGACTTACCACCCCTCATCTCTACACCACACAGGCGTGTCTTTCTCACAAGTCTCGCATACAACCTCACTCTCCTTGCCTCTGCAGCAACCCTCCTTGCGATCGTCCTGTCCCAAACCCTCTCGCCCAATGTGCCCGACTCCCTCCGTCTGACCATGACCGTCACCCAGGGCCTCTTTCTCTTCTGGGCAGTCTATATCCTACTACGCACGACCTCTCTCCCATTCTTTTTTGGCGAATGCCGCGTCCGATGGAGATACGGCTTTCGTCCATCAGAAATCGTCATTCGTCGATCTCCTCCCGAGTCTTTATTGTCAGATCACTCTTCAGAGTGTCGTTGGCGCGCGTCTGCGCGCGCAATTGATCCAACCTTGCTTTACTCAAACCCTGCTTCCATCCTTGCCAGCGACTTTTGGGTCATGGAACATGCTGTCATGCTTGATGTATATGCAGCAATGGAAAACGGCCAGATAGACGAAGAGGATCTCGAATTCACGCTGTGGAAAGACCACAACGGTGCCTGGGCAGGCCTAGAGCTTTGGAAAACACACAATATTTTGTCAGACCAGCAAGAGATTTCTCTCTTCAAGGTTCGTTCTTTTCTAATTTCTGTGCCGCCCAGTAGTCACTTATACTTTCCGCAGTCCTTCCTCACGAGAAGAGGAAAACACGAGCTGCTCTCCATTTGGGAAGAGATGTTCAATACCGGGTTCCCCCAGACCCCTGCAAACTACAAGTCCATGGTCAACCAATTCTCCCAGGAGGGAATTGATTACGAGACCATCTGGAGCCATCATGTATATATATATATGTATCACACATACCATAAGTAGTTGATCTCTTACCTCCATCCACAATGAATAATGACAGCGATGTCGTTCAAGACACCCTCATCTACTCTGCTTGCATCTTTGAGCTTTACTTTGCAGTATGCAAGAACAACGATTGTGAATTCTCACACTCGGCGAAAGCGATAGCCTCACCCCCCGGTAATTAACCAACCCCCCCCCCCCTTCCCCCTTACCTCTTCTGCAAGCTGTCCTGCCCTAATACACGCTGCAATCGAATATAGCCAGTCCGCCTCAGACACCTACTCCTTCTCGACCCTGCAAGTATTTTCGGGTTGGCAACTGCCGAAGGGGGAGCCAGTGCCCCAACGTTCACGAGAAGGCCCCAAAGAACAATGGGAAGCGCAGCGATAAAGGACAGGACAAGGGTGGCAAAGGACCCTCTACCACCAAACCCTTGAGTAGCCACGCAGAGGAAACCAAGATTTTACAAACTACTACTACCACCATCGGAGGGATGGAAAACTCCAACGACTCGCCACCGCCCAGATCCCCACCGGTCGAACATTCCTCCGCCAGCCCAGAGGACCAAGCCTACGATGAAGGCGAATACCCAAATGACGATCAACACAACGGCTGGGACGTCAACGCCGACGCCGACATCGATGAGCAACAACAACTCGATCCTGAGCATCACGAGGCACCTGCTTCACCCGACGGCTCTGCTTTTGGTGTTGACAGCGGACCAGGAGAAGAATCCGGGCAAGATGTTGCGGCAGGGAACGAAGAAGGCTTTAGGGGTGTCAATCCTAACTCATCCAAACCAAGCACCTCGGCCCCACATGCGCCCAGCAGCGTCACTCAGCCACAAGCCACCCCCACCCGCGCACCGCAAGTCTCTCTTATGACCTTGCATTGGTGTCAATTCGCAGACCCAAACTCAGACCGCCAACAAGCCTTCTGCAAGGCCTTTGCCCAGAACAAGTGTTCCAACGTCGACACTTGCCAGTTTCGCCACTGCCTCACCGTACAAGAGTTTGGGCAACTATTCAAAGATCAACAACCCCTCCAATTCACCCTTGACAAGGCCAGCATTCGCAACGACTCCCCGGCCAACTCTACAGTTATAACCTCCCCATCCATCACCCTCCACTGGGCCCACTACGCCGATCCCACATGCGACACTAACATTGCTTTTTGCAAACACTACGCACAAAACGCGTGCCCCAATGGAAATAACTGTGCTTTCCGTCACTGTTTGACAGTCGAAGAATATACCCTCTTATTCAAAGATCCTCAACCCAATACCATCACGACAAGCGGCGGATTGATTCCTACATCCACCGCAGCTCCTTTGCCGGCGGCCCCCAAGGCCCAGTCTCGTCCCCCCGCGTGCAGTTTCTTTAGAAAGGGAACCTGCAAAAATGGTGACCAATGTACATATTACCACAGCAAGGACTGTCCAAACCTCACGTCCAGGGGCTTCTGTTCTGAAGCTAATTGCGCAGAGTGCAATCAAGTGGAACAGAAACCTGGTCCCCCCAAACGCGTTTGTCAGTATTGGCCACAGGGGAAATGCAGGAATGGGGAAGCCTGCCCGTTCGCTCACGAGGGCGAATCTGGGGCAGGAGCGAGCACGAAATTCGAACCCAAACTTGAACCTGAGCCCGAGCCTGAGGCGGATAACGAGGCAGAGGACCCACCAGAAGTCGTCAATTGGGCGCAGGATGCATATGATCACGGATGGGGTCCCAGCAACGATGCTTCTGCTTGGGAACCTCAGGATACCTCGGCTTGGGGCCAGGTTAACGACACTAATGCTCCGGGAAAAGCAAATGATGATAGTACACGGGGCAACGATTGGAACCACGCCAATAACAATAACAGCTGGAACCAATCGTCTTCGCGACCATCCAGAGTGTGTCACAACTTCCAGCGGGACGGCCAATGTTCTCGTGGATCGGGCTGCCGCTTCAGTCACGATCTCAGCAGTGGCACTGGCAGTCGCGATTCACGAGACCATTCCCGGCAGCGCGGCCGCTCCGCAAGACCCAACACTAGGTCTAATAGAGGAGGGACCTTTGACCCTACAAACGTTGAGCAGTGGGGGAGGAACGTTGCAGAAAGCCAAGCGGGAGAGGAACCGCCGCAGGCTAACGGCGATGACAACAGCAGGCCCGATTCTCGTAGTGGGCAGCAAAGAGGAAAGAGCCCACGACGGGGTGCCAGAAATCGGTCAGTAGATCCCGCCGGTAATGGCTCTTGCGAGCTCTATCTTACTGGTCGTTGCCCCAATGGTGACTCTTGCCCTCTTTCCCATGATGCAGCCGCGGGAGGAAGCAATTCTCCTGATAATGAGGATCGGGAGGGAGAAGCAGACCACGTTGCTTGGGGTGACCTTGAAAGGGGTAGGACTGAAGAAGATTTTGATCGGGAGGAACGGGAACGTGCTCTTCGGGAAGATGGCGGGTTTGACGAATGTATTCGGGACACCGTTGAGGAGGTAGCCGCAGATGATACCAATGATCAGCATTACGTTTTTGAGAGCAATTTGGATGACCAGTGGGAGAGCAAACCTCTTGAGTGGCCAGGAGAAGGAGCCAGGATCGACAAGCCTTGTCTGCGTTATGGGCAAGGACATTGTCCAGCTGGGAATGAATGCCCCTTCTTGCATATAGATCCCGATGCATCCAACTCGGAGGTAACTGCCCCTTTGGTCCCTTCATTCTCCGTTGAATGCGCTGAAGGCTGCTTTAGGCCAGCAACAAGAGGGAAGCGTCACAAATGGGAAATGAAGAAGGGGTGTCGGACACAAATACGCAAGTAGAATTATTGCAGGCCGGTGCTGATGGCACCGAGGCCGTGAGTCCGAACCACCCTCCATAATCATTCTTACCTTACCGAAATGTCTTCAGAACGACTACGGTCACCCATTGGTTGAAAAGTCCATCTTTGGATGCACTGTTGTCTTCGGATCGCGATTGCTTACCAGAAAAAGTTACCACCGTAACTGATTCCCATGTGCTGCTCCTAGAAGCGTCTCCCAGCGTCACTGAGGCTCGTGTACACGATGTCGTCAATAAGTACGGTGCGATTGAGGACATTATCATCATGCAAGCCGGAAAACACAGGTCAACTGACGTAGGAGAGGGAGAAGAAGAAGAAGAAGAGGCGGAGGAGGAGGAGGAAGAGGAAACTCCGCCGTCAGTGATATCTGTTCGTGTTGAATTCAAAGAGATGAAGGACGCGGCTCGCGCGGCGAAACGTCTCGGATTGCCTCTAGCTGGTGCCTTGGCCATAGAGGAAGCTTCCCCCGTCAGCACTTGGGTTAAATTCAGATGGCCACAACCTGTTCGCGCTGCCTGGGTACACTACCCCACCCTCACAAAAGCCAAAATGATGGCAGAGAAACTTAACGGTACCACCTTCCAGGGTAAGAAGATAACAGCAACGTTCTTGCGGCCGGAGAAGAGGCAGATAGATCTGTTTGCAGTCAAGCTGGAAAGGTTACCGCCCAGTGCGACGAGGGAAGACCTTGCGGAAGTGACTGCCGAGGCCACGCTCATTAATGTCAGCGAATTAACGTACACCGACACGCCGCAGGATAATTTGCGCGAGTTGGACAATGTGAAGGATTTTGTAGGAGTTCAAGAGGACCCGACAAAGATCAATGCGATAGCTTTCGCTCGCTTCCCTTCGCAGGAGACGGTACGAATGGCCTTGAGGATGAACGGAAAGAAACAACAATTCCTCGGGAAACAGGAACTCGTCGTCGAGGAGGTGTGGTTCTCCCGTTATATGCTGCCAGAAATTGCTTTCAAGGCGGTAGCATCCGAAGTGAAAGCACTGCATGTCCAATGTGAGGGCCATGCCCACGTCGAATTTTCCGACCACGGAGATTTCACCGTGGTTTACGTCTATGCCGCCCTCGAGGAGAGAGAAGCCTTCGCCAAAGCAAACCTTTCTCTACAAGCCATTTGTAGGGGTACTATCGTCACCACCGACAACCGATCAGAATGGGACGACTACTTTAACACCACCAGCAGCGTCAAAGCCATAGAAAATCTCAACTCCAAAAACCCATTTTACGTCTTCCCCGACGCTCAGACCCGCATGATTCGTGTCCTAGGTTCTGGCCTCGACCTGGGTAAAGGGGTATCCACCATTAAGAAGCTCCTGCAGAAGGTTCGAGAATCGTGCCAGGAGCACACGATTCATCGAAACGCACTACAGAGGCTAATCAATGGTGGATTGTCCGAGGTGCAAGGTGACGTCGGGCCGAATAAGCTCTCCTTGGATGTTCTTCGCTCCGTCCTGATCGTCAGAGGAAGTGATGCGGCTTTGACGCAGAGGAATTCGTCATATTTTGGATTATGCTCCTCCGAGCCAGAGCCATGGCGAATCTAGCTCTTCAGGACCCTCCTGTTCTGTCTGCGAACTACGACCAGGAGGGGATGGCTCTAGCCCTGCTGTCGAGTTGTCTTGTAGACATACCTATTGCGTGGCATGTCTACAACATGCCTTGATTTCTGCAGCTCACGATCGCTCCGCTCCAATCACATGCATAGGTCGAGTGTTGGCCCAGGACAACGACTAGTGATCCTGTTATCTGCGGCCAGCCGATCGAGTATACCACGGTTCGAGAGATCTTACCTCTGGTCGAGGAGCCAGAATATCTCTCGGCCATATTCGCATCTTTTGTTCTCGCCCACCCGGATGAATACTTTTTCTGCCCAGCTTTTCGTTGCGAGGCCGTGTACAGGCGAGGTGATCCTGGGGATACCATTCGCTGTCCTATCTGCCGTTCTTGGAATTGTCTGTCCTGCGGCTCTTTTTCTCATGATGGTATAAATTGCGATGAAGCGGTACAAAGTAGAAAGAACGTCCGTGCATGATGTAGCTATTTCTATACAATTGCCTTCACTATGTGTACAATATTTTTCGATGGAGCTCTACGATGAAATTGTCCCTGTAACATAATTTTGACCTGCTTTCTATGTTATGCGTTGTAAACTCTTCAAGTTTGGCGCCACGGACACCAAACGGGACACGATCTCCTCGCTTCCACCCGATACCGACATGTGGAGCAGAAAAGGAAGTGTCCATAGCGAAGTATATGGCGAGTAGCCTGGAGGCGTAACAACAATCTTTGGAGGTGCTTCCTCTCCTTCCGTCTGCACAGACTCCAAATCCAAATACTGGACGCTTCCGGGGAAATCAATGAATCGCACCCAGTCGAAAATGTCGTTGAGATCCACATCAATGTAGCGTATGGTCAACCGCCGAAAGTTAGGTAGGCCACCGAAGAGGCGCAAACTGTATAGCAAATCAGACAGCGCGATCCCCATGGGTGGTTCTTCACTCCAGTGCAACGCACGAATCGGCGGGGGTTGTTGAGTGATCTCGAGGGTGATAGAACGACAGAGGTCCCTCGGGTAGCTTTTTGACCTTTGGGTAGGGTAGTAGAGAGCTTCCTGGCGTAACAGCCGGAGATAGTGGTCAACATAGGATGGACAGGGGATATGGACATATGTTGAAGATATTCGGAGGTACGAAGTAAAGACCCCTACGCTGACGAGGGGCAGTGATGTCATGAGCAGGGTGCGTTCACTTGTCGAGAGCCGTAGGTTCCAGGCGTGAGCAATCACTTCCGCCATTAATTCGGGCGGGAGTTGTGGTGGTATGATGGCCATCGTGCTATAGGGGTGTGGAGGCGTATGAACGGAAAAGTGAACCCACCTGCGTCTAGCATCCGTTATATATGCCCCCTACTAATCCCCTTTCGCTTAGACCGGAACGAAATGCAATGAATGGGCTTAGACTGAGGCAGCTTCGGCCTTTGGCTTGGCCTGCAGTATCGGAGAAGCCGCCGATGACTAGGATGGCGCCTGGGGGACACGTCTATCCCTCACAAGAGATACTTATGTTCTTTCTTTGGCAGCGCGTGTGATGTGTCAGCTCGGTCATGTTCAGTTGCGAGATATGTTCCGCTTTCAGCGGAGAAAGGAGAAAGCACCACCCGAGAATCATAGATTAGATTTCCAGTGACAGGAAAGCACATTACAAGGTCTGGGATTCGTCAGAGTTGAGGATCAATGTTACGAAGAATCTAATCATTTCCAAGAGCGCATCAATCTCGATATCTAAAGAACGGATTAGCCAAGCCAGAAAAGCAAGAAGTCTAAACTGACATTCGTTGACTGTGTGGATCCCCTTAAGCCCATTGAGAGTATCACCGGCGTTGTGGTGGTTGTAGCGGAATATATGGGGAGAGAGGTCCCAATAATATCGGGTGTCTAGTAAATTGACGATCTCTGAGCGAGGCGTACGCAGCAGCTGATGATCGCATGTCACTGACCTGTGTTCCCAGTCATCATGCCCGGCGCAATGATGATGCTATCGGTGCCTTGCAAGCCACGGTGCGAGTTATAAGTCGCCTTGATGGTTCCGGAAAGGAGTTGGTATGGAGCCGCATCACGGCCGCTAGGCGTCACCGGAGCGGGCTCTAGACCATCGTGGAATGCATCCTTGAGAGAAAGGGTGCCTAGTGAAGGGTCATTCATGGGCTGTAATGCTCTCTCCAAAGGCAGAGTACGCGAGATTGAACTTGTGGGCGAGCGGCTTCAGTAGTTCCGTATCGCGATGTTTAGTCTTCTCGACGGAACTAGCTCACAGATGAGGATCTTCAATGCTAAGGGAGGAAATGAGCTTTTCACCTAGACACAGCAATACGGTGGTTAACGAGGGCATATGCTTGCTCTGGAAGGGCATTGGCCTTGACTCCGCCGTGAATGATGTCAATTGCCTGGGTAGTACCGACCAAGCTCTTGAGTATGCGGTCGTCCGAGATCACTTTCTCTAATTTGTGCAGTGCCTTGTCACATGTAGCGGAGCGTTTGATAAGATTGCGAAGGTTCTTAGGCATGCCAGTCCCATGCTCTGCGAAGCACTGGAAGCTTTCATACAACGGGTCTTCACGATTCTGGCATGCTGGTATGTCAATTAATCGAGCACAGCGCTCACTTTGTTCACTTACGAGGTGGGCTTTGAAAGGGTGCTGTTCAAAATGAACTAGTAGAGCGGAGAGAATGCCGATTGTCTGTACGTATAGTGCAATATTGCCAGTCAATCGACTGAAAGTCGGATAACAGGGGAAACGTACGGTGTGTTCTGGTGGAATACTCGAGTGACCGCCGGCCGTAGCGACCTCAACCAGAACATCAATGTATCCCTTCTCCGCAATACCAGGCGTAGCGAAAGTAGCTCCATACTGTTTCGCAAACCCAGCTAGATGGCGCCTAGTGTCAGGCGAATATTAAATCATGTAAATATTCGCCCACCTCCTTCATCGATGACAAATGCGAAGCCGTCCTTCCCGTAAAGGTCAAGAAGAAATGGAGCAATATGACCGGCCCCCTGTGGCATGTATTAGGCTTTGGATCCGTGCTATTTTCTGAACGAGAGCAATACCTGTGGGCCGCTGACCTCTTCGTCAAAGCCAAATGCAAGGACAAGGGTACGCGTTGGCCAGAACCCTTTGGAGATGAGTGTCTCAACAGCAGCACTGGTCAACGGAACGTAATAGAAATGAGTGTAGGGTCAGAGATTTGCGAGACAGCTCATACAGGACGCCAATAAGACCACTCTTGTCATCGGAGCTTCCCCTACCCCAAATTTTTTCTCCTGGAATATTGCACACATTTAGTCTTTATAAATCTGGTAGTGGTAAGAGCTCAACAACCATCGAAATGACCAGAGAAAGGTGGGTGTGTCCATTGGTCAACGGTCCTCTGTCTCCACGGGCACGACATCTACAAGACCCATGAGTCAGTTCGCAAAGGGCGCGCATAAGATACAGACCTTGGTGGGCCGCGAACAGCACCGGTTTCAAACTGGGGGAGTACCCCTTCCACTCAAAGACCAAGCCATAGGTGTTTACCTTGGTCAGCTCGAGAGTGGTGTGCCTGAGAAAGCCAGTAAGACAAGAAGCAGTCGCACATATCCGCAAGCCAAACGCACACGAGGGGGAAAGCCTTTAGGAGATATTCATGGAAAGGTTCAAACACTTTCCATCGCGGGTCTTCGCCGACAGGGTCCATGTTATCAAAGGACTCGGTCCTGGGGTGCGCGGTACTGAGTACGCTGCGTTTGATTATGGACACCCATCCACTCACGGAACTTGAACGGCATCACTGAGCCAGTGGATTGCCTTTGACTGGAACTTGTCAGAACTCAGAATCGCGCTCAGGTTCGCCCACAATTCCCCATTCCTTTTGGGCATGAGTGGGTTGGCTTGTGCACAAATGCTTGTGCGCTTTGCATCGGATTCAACAGCACCAGGCCACTGGGCCCCCCTATTATCGTCCCATTTCCGGTGGACTTTGGTGGTCCAACACACAATACCTATACCGGTTAAAAGAAGAAACCGGAGGAGAAAGCCGAATTTCGAGCTCCCTGGCCTTTTTGGCTGGTGTTCTGGTAGGGACACAGTTGGCAGAAAATCAGACCCGGCTTTGGGCTGGGCGTCCATGGGTGACGATGTGGGAAGAAAGCGGATGATTGGGCCGAGTGTCGTCGGGTGCCACAGCGAGTCTCCCACACTATTGAGCGTCGCGAAGCGTACTTGGGCGTGCTCGATGACGCCGGGATGACGCAAATACGTGTGCAGCCAGATCGGAAATACTACTTCCTTCGTGCGCAAGTCTCGGATAGTATGACCACCGATGATACGCGAGAAAGGGTCCCCGACTCTGCGAAACAAGAGGAGGGCCGGGTATGTGCATGTGGGAAAATCTATATAATAGCAAAAGGCCTTTTCTTCTTCTGGTCTGCCACTGCTGCGTGATATACAATCATTGTTGATGAGTATGCATCCCTGGCCCTTGTATATATGTATCCTGAATCTGATTATTTTCGTGTTTTTATCAGCTTGGAGTCGATGTGCTCTGTCAGCGTTATTATCTCATAACAACCTCTTGTTTCAATACAAACAAGACAAGGCTGCTCCATTTATTTTCCAGGTCTTCAGTGTTCACACAGCTCCATCTGTGTGCCACAAGGGAAAGAGATTGACGAATGGCCATGATGAATTTGACGATCTCAATGATGACATACCATCTACCCCAGCTGCATCCCCCCTCCCAAAAGGGCTCACACGAGCTATGCTGATCATGATGGTGATATTCTCATGGAGCTTGGCTTTAAAGTGTTCCCCATATATCTATTTGGCAGAATTTTGCCAGTTATCAATTCTCGGTCACTTCTTGTTTGTCGTCCCCATGAGTACAGTCAAGTATATACTATATTGAGTGTGAATCAGTTCCTTTGTGTTATTTTGTTTACCGAGTCGGGGACTGGCGTGGAGAGCGCCGCTACAGCGTTTACCAAAGTACGGGGCCGTTTTGACTTTGTGTCTGGTCCGAGGGACCCCTGAGCAGAAGCAGTTCTCCAGGCCAGCAAAGCCATTTATCCTTGCCCTTAGATCTCAACTTCAGACAGGGCTATGAAACTGGCCCTTGATAGTGACGACCGTCGGGCCATGGGGCTTCGTCCGAGCCCTCAAAATATATCCCATGAGAACAGGGCACCTCGCGAGACCTTTGACATCATCCATCAATAATGATCTATGCAAGGGCGATGCTGTGGGAAGGGGTGTAAATGGGATGAGTTACGACCCTGAGATGCACGCAACTCTGCTACAAAGATGTTCTTGGTATTGTTAAGGTTCGAGGGCCTGCAAATGCAATGGTACAAATGGTATTGGGGGTGAGCGTAACGGCAGAAAGACTCGGGTAAGGTACGCGAGCAGTCCTGAGAACCCATCCATGCATCTTTCACCCGCAAAAGGTCGATTTGAGCTAGGCTAATAAGTTACCATGATCAATCAAGCACTCACTTGTGTGAATTCGTGATGAGTTGCCCGGTGTGGCGCCGCTAAGACAATTATCAGCAGTCGTTTGTTATATTCCCGTGCTCATCCTGAGGGCCGCGCAAGATGGAACAAAAAAAGCTTGGTATCAGTACCCGGAGGCTGTTGCACCAGCCCTTCTGCACCAGTTCTCGTCCTTCTGAAGTCGGTGCCAACCGGTTAAGCCCCAGGAGCGGAGATAACCAATCCAAAGCCACTCGAGTATCAGATTTCTGATTGACGTTTTGAAGTCGATGCTGCTCCCAAGTGGACACATCGAAGATGATAAACCACATGGCGGTCCTCCCTGGGCTGGGGGGGTTCGGTCTTGCTTGCCGGTATCGGTAACCAGAAAAATCACAAAGGGGACCAGGCTTCCCTTTTCGCAATAGTGGTCCCTTTGACAGCGATTCAGCCCGAAGGGATGACAGAACCGCTGGATACGGAACATTCGCTTATTGCGACGGTTACACCCGAACTCGTAAAGAGTAAAATTGCGTCCACATCTTTGCTACCCTAAAAGCACGCCCAACCACGCCCAAAGGCGCTCCAAAATCGGAACGAGTTTGAGCATTTCCTCCGAAACGGACCCCAAGCCTCCCGGCAAGGATGTTGAGCGCGACGGAAAGCTCAGGAGTTGGGGGGGATGAGAGTACAGCAGGGACTTAATGGGAAGAAGATGACAAACGTTCTCATGTCGGAGGAAGACACCCGGTGGATAAGTTGAGGAGCGGTGGTGATACGCAGAACAACGGCAGCTTGCCTCCGAGCCGAGAAATTCACAAAGCTTCAGTGTCGTAGCGTCACATGGGAAAACACACACACACTTCCCGTCGTATTTGTTGCTATTTGCATCTAGGCATCCCTCCAACCCCGATGGTACCATCTCGACCTCCATCGTCAGATGTACGTTAACTCTCGTTTCCCAGGCAGCGCAACAGTCCCAGTCAATCCAGACCCTCTTAGAAGCAGAGAAGGACGCCGCCAAGATCGTGAACCAGGCTCGCCAATGTTCGTCACTTCTTGCTATCCGGGTTTACCTGGCCTTGTGATAACATCTCACACTCAGACCGTGTGCAGAGGCTGAAAGATGCGCGGACAGAGGCTTTGAAGGAAATTGAGGAGTACAAGAAAGCAAAAGAGGCTGAATTCAAGGCGTTTGAGTCATCGGTGGGTTCATAGACTTTGCTGATAACGATGCTTCCCCAGTTGAGCATCGACAATCCCAAAGCGTGCTGGTACAACTTCGACTGCTCAAGCTGCCGTTGACCGAGAAACAGACACAAACCTACAAGAGATCACGGATGCATACAACGCGCACAAGGACGCTGTTGTCAAGAAGCTGCTTGATCGTGTCGTACTCGTAGAGCCCAGGGCCCACCGCAACCTCAAGAAAGTGGCCTAACCTAAACGACGACGATAGGTTCTGGTGGATATTGAGAGGTTCCCAGTATATTTTTTCTGTCGATTAAGAGACGTATGTCTACACCAATAATAACACCCAAATAGCCCCAAAAAGCCCAAAAAGGAGAAAAGAATCCGTAGTATCATGAAAACGTGGTGAACTGTTCTACCAGATACGTGTAAAGTAGGTGTTTTGTTGTTTTAAAGCTATGTGCCAAGCGCCAGGATGAGGACATAGCTCGGAGAGAACGCAACATGCAGTGGAGATATTAAAAGCACACATACACACACAACAGATCGCCCGAAAAAGGATAAATATATGCGTCGGGCTATTATCGCGTATCGTTGGCGAGCCAAGGTAGGCCTATCGGCATTCCAAGCGAGGCAGTCGAGCGCACATCCGAATCATTGGCCATAGGGGCTGGTGGCAGCATTGGAGGCGACCTCCGCGGTGATGTTCGCTGGGGCCCGTTATTCCCGTGGAATTGTGGCTTCACATCCCTCGAAGCAGTGGTCCAAGAGTCCAAGAGTCCACTGGCTTTTAGTGACGGCAGTGACTGTAGGCCGTCTCTTTGTCCGCCGCCGTTCAGGAAACCACTGGCATTTCCTACCATGCCATTACTGCTGCCACTGCCTGTTGCCCCATTGTTATCCTGTAATTTCGAGGCACGATCAGAACATTCAACCCCCCTAGAGTTGACTAAACTGCGATCTTACCTCCTTTTCCCGTTCGTTGTATGCACCGTATCCATCGTTCCCACCGTGCCCCATGTTCGGACCGATACCTCCTGCCGACCCTGTGGCTAAACCAGACCCTACCCGCCCGTCCCTGTCAGGAATCGGATGCATCGATCGACTAGAAGAACTTCCGGTGCTATGTAGGCGCAGTTCATCCAGAGACCGTCCGAGTGGAAAGGAGCCTGGGGAATTACTCGGGGACCTGCGCCTCCCGTATGAGCATTCTCCCTGCGAAAGTGACGGCTGCGGTCCGGTGTGAGGTGGATTACTTGTACCAGGGTGTCGTGCATCTGAGAGCCGGCGATGCGATACTTGGTGGTGATGTAACTGTTGCTGGTGTTGGGCTTGTTGATCCACCGACTGTTGTTGAGGTGTCATTTGGTGTGAACCCGAAGGGTATTGATGCTGGGAGGAAGGTGACGGCTGTTGTCGATAATCCTGTGCAAGTTCTGCAACTTTTGTTCCCCAAGCGTCCTCATAATCGGCGCACCAAGCGCGAATCTGGGGGTCGTCCTTTTTACAATATTTGATGAGCGACTGGAATGAAGCGATTGTTAAATCAGTTTCCGATATCACGTACATAAAGGAACGTTCGGCATACCCAAAGGGCCCCACCCACTTGTTCGAAGAGACCTAGATGAGCGTCAGCATATCGGAAAGAGTGAGCAGTAAACTTACTCAAAATGCTATTTTTTGCCCGATCTCCCAACATATCCAGGATCAGGTTCAGCATATTGAGCGCCCATTGAGGCTCAACCCTCGGTCCACGCTGCGCGCGTTGCCGAGCCTGATTTCGCCGAGGGAGTTGACGTCAGTTGTAATTCATCAAAAAGGAACGACAAAGGACAAAAATGAAACGACGGCTAGGCAACCGCGCGCTATGACGCATGCTTGTTCCCAGGTAAAGGGACAATTGACAGGTAAATGAATGAAACTGGGCAGGGCGGGAAGAGAGTTGCTGTCCAAAACGACAGGGGGGAGTAAGGGTGAGGATAACCATCAGCCCAATATTAGCCAACTATGATGCAATGGTTTGATGACAGCCTGGAGCTGTTATGACACAATGCCCACCGTTTCCCATGCGGGCAAAGCTGACTGGGAAAAAAAAAAAAAAGAGGGTGGAAGGGGAGAGGGTGGCATAGCGCACAATGCCGTTGTAGTAAACGAGGACTTACCAGGTTCAGAGCAAGAGCGCAGGAAGCATGGTACACATGCATGCAACACCAACACCATGCGCCTGTGTTGGAACTGGTTTCGAACATGGATTGTTGCACTTGGAGGCTCTGTTCGGAAAACCGGAGATGATCTGGGAGTGAATTAGCCCAGGACTTTGCGGGAGAAATTATTAGAGACCGTCTTGACGTTATTGAGTACTAGTAACGTACCTCCAAGGTTTGTTCAGCTTCCATTAGTGCGGCTTGTGGTGCCATATTGGTTTCTGGGTCTGACAGCCAAGGAACATAATTAGGAGTGTATCAGTCAATCCAGAACGTGGTACGAACCGTTAAGACCATCCAGAGCATACTCCACTTTTGCATAGATAGTGATCACACGAATAAGATGGCCGAACTCCGATGCATACTGGGTCCGGACGGCGCCCAAGTACAAATATTCTTGAAAGTCAGGAAGGTTAGCACCCCGGAATCAGGAAGCAGAGATGAAAGAAGATTCGAAACCGGAGCGGGCCGATATCGGCTTTCCACTGTCAGACCAAGAGGAAGGGCCCCTTGGCGAAGAAAATGCTGCGCAGCGAGCCATCTGACCGTGACTTGGGAGAAGGAAGGAAGAAGAACGTCGATGACAAGTCAACAGCCCCATGGTGATTCATCACTCGCGGTTCGTGCGGCGATCAATGCGACTAAGCGGGCTAAAGATGGTACCGCCGGACGGCAAAGATCCCGTCAAAGTCTGAGACCTGCATCCGGCGGGACCATTGGGAAGATCATTCATGAAAGAATGGAACCAGAAATCAAGAAGTAGCGATTGCGCCCCCGCCCCCTCCTCCCCAACGCAAAAGACATGAATCTTAGCTCTCACCTGGTAAAGTGGAGTGCACGCCAAGCTCAAAACTGGTCTCGTCTACAGGTAGTCGCAGCCGAAGGTCGCTAGCCGTGAATGTGGTCGGCTTTTTGAAATAGATTGACGCCATCACATCGAGCAGGTGAATGAACCAAAATATTCTTCTCACTGCCTCGCGTTTGAATGATTGATGTATGAATTCCGGTGACGGCATTGGTGTTAGAGTTGGATGGTCCGGCTCGTGTACACCCAGGTTTTCGATGATTTGAAGAGCAAGATCTATGGCCATGTGAAAAAAAGACATTTTTGGAGTGCGATCAAGACTCCGTACCGGCGTATCTCGTGTTCCACATTGTGTTCTTCTCCTTGGTGAGCACATCGTGCATCAGCAAGAGAGCAAGAGCTTGTGCTGTTGCTAAATCAGGCTCGCAAACAAGTCGGCCGGCACCATCAAACATGATAGATAACGCCTCTTGTGCGAAGGGCTTGCCCGCATAGCGAGAGGGGGTTGTGCGAATGCGGGGCTGCTTCGACAAGGGTGCCGCAAGCGCACACACGGCGTGCAAAAGGTGCTTGGGGACTCTATTGTGGCTCAAAGCACTGGAAAAGGTCGGCTTATGGATAACAGCGCGCGCGGGATGGCAGTGAGTGAAGAAAACTAAGGCGGAATTGACCCGAATGAGTTCAAGAGTAGGCCCAAGGAATCGAAGGAGAGTAAAGCTTACGATTAGTGAGTTCCCGGGTGAGGGAGTGATCAAGCTCAACATGAGCGGGTCGATCGAGACTCATTCCAATGATAGGACCATCAAGAAAGATATCCTCGGATGAGATAGCGTTCCCTCGGTCATTGCGAAAGCGTTTGCGGTTGCTCAGACGGTCGTCTTCGTTTACCTCCGGGGGCGCCGATACGGGGGAGGTGCCAGAGGCTGAAGGATAAGGACGGTGTGCCTGTGGATAGCGTGAGGTGGTGTCAGGCGGATAAGGCGCCTGGGACCCGTAGGATGGGCGGTAGTCAGAAGAGGGAGGAACGGGCTGGAGTTGGTTTGGTTGGGCGTCCCGCTCCTGCTTGACGGAACGCGGGGCGGGAACAGGCCTGCCTGCGGAATCTGTGTAGGTGCACGTCTTGGATGCATAATAACTGAAATATGATTCGTCTTGAGCCGGGCGGGCGGGCGGACATAGAGAAAGGGGACTAACCAGTTACTGCAAGGAGCTGTGTAACGGGATGAGGATAGAGAGACGGGGCAGAGGCGGTGGAAGAGATGCTCACCGGTGCCGTCGCAGCGACGCTTGCTCTTATGGCAGGCATCGCAAGCCTAGACAAATATGAGCAAGGAGAGGGGGGAGGTGACAAAGCCCTGGTATACTTTGGCGAGGCGTTTCCGTTTTGGCCCCTTCATGAAGACCGGCGTAGAATCCAGCTTGTCGTCAGATTGGGGTTCGTGAGGGATAACGATGCGTTGGGGCTCTGGGGGATAAGAGTTTGTCGTGTGAAAGGCGGCGTAGGAGGGTGGAACGGGCGACGGCCCAGAGCCAGGATTGCTGGAGCGTTCAAGCGAGTCCATTGGGGGGCATCCAGCGTTATATGGGAGGAAGGGAGATGGTCAGGGAGGAAGGGTTAGGTTCGCTCCGGGGCAAGAGTTCCAAGGAGGAAGGAGTGTCAAGTCCTGTCGATGAGCCAGGCGTGACCTTCCGTCACCTGTATAAACGTCACCGGGTTTATCTGCATTTGGGAATTCACTCGAGATCCTCCATCCCGTCGGGATGTGGGGCCCCATCTATCACAGCCGGAATTCCACACGGCGATAGGAGGGTGCGAATGGGGGAGCCTGCACTTAGGGGTGGAGAGAGATTGGTGTCTGTGTGCGCGCACGTCCCATATTGGATCTCGTCACAACGTTTCCAACCCAGCGATTGTCACGGCGGGGCAACATCGCCTCCCCCAGCCCCTCCCCCCCCTGCTCGCCTCCCCTGGCGTGTGCGAGGAACGGGTGTGGGTATGTGTGACACGTGCGGTTGGTGCCGAAAAACGCGGGACAAGGGGGGGGGGGGAAGGGGGGGGGGGAACAGAAGTGCGGAAAGTGCAGGTGCAGCGAGTCGACAATTAAACGCGGACGGCGAGCGTCCCGAGGTTGCACGTGCATCACTGCCACCCAGCAAGACCGGCGGTACCCAAATTGGCAGGCAAAGTCCATCGATGGGGCCGCCCTGGCGAGTTGGTTGTGCCGGCCCTTCCGATGTACCTGTCTCCCCTTTTACCCCTTTGAGCCATGTCCTGCAATTAACCTCATTGTGCTTCTCTCACTATAGTCACTCGGTTTCTCACAGGGCCCTGAGCCAGGAATGACAATTCGTATTCTCATCAACAGGGATCATCAACCGTATGCTCGTGACGCTATATTTTCCATCGCGAGGCCCAACCCTTTAATCGAACAGCCCGAAGCCCATGTCGTCGTCGGACTCCTCCTGCTCAGAATCCGTAAGCTTTCCGAGACGGATAATTGCCAATATGACGCAACAAACCTTCTCCTCCTCCTTCTCCTCCTTCTTCTCCTCAGCGGCAGGGGCACTGCCACCAGCGGCCGCAGCAGGAGCACCACCACCGACGGCTGCGCCACCAGAGGGAACCTGGTGCGCGTAAAGAAACTCACGTCTGTTATCCCTACACCATCAGAAATGTTCACTCACAGATGCAAGTTTGCTGCTACCCTCTGCAATCAACTAAACAAACAGGTGCCTTATGAGTTTGGGTCCCAACCCAGCGAGAACCGGTGTGTTAACATACATCAGCAATGGATTTGCCCTTGACCTCGGAGAGGAATTTGTCGAGGCGGTCTTCATCAACCTCAATGCCACCAGCGTGGAGAACTTTCTTGATGTCACCAGAAGAGGGGCTCTCGTTGCCACCAATCTGGCAAAGGAGATAAGTAGCGATGTAGCGCATCTACAGGACGCAAAGTTATTTCAACGCGTCAAGTATTCGCAATGCAACCTACTTTTTAATACGGATTTTTGGTGTGTTGTAAGAAATATAAGGTTACGATAGCCACAAATCGCTACAAAAATCGATCAGGAGTTTTTTCTACCACACCTTGGCACAGTTCGCACCTTTTAATCCGAGGAAGACTTGTGGATTCTACCGTCAGCGAGCGTTATCGGGTTGGTCAAATTGACTCTGGGTGTGTTGTCGGGACCGGTCAACTGTACAGTATTACGTGATATTTTCTCAGGCCCCACTCAGCCACCACCTACCATCTCCTCCCCGTCCCCAAGTCCCCCCCTCGCGAACACCGAAACCTCCGAAACCTCCACAATGGTGAGGGACACTATGCCACTTTGACATTAAAGACATCGAGCAGGGGCTTACAATCGAAAAAACAAAAACCAGGCTGACGTTACCGATCCCCAAGTCGCTGCCGAGCTCAAGAAAAAGAGGACCTTCCGTACATTCTCCTACCGCGGTATTGAACTCGATAAGCTTTTGGACCTGAGCAACGAGGATGTGCGTTGTTTTTTTGTTTCTACAGGGAGCGTGTGGCTTATCAGGAGGATCCTGTGGTAGTTTGTTGAGGTATACTCCCACCACTACACTATTAATTCAAATGCTCAGAATTCCCCCCAGCTCGTTCACGCCCGCGCTCGTCGCCGGTTCCAGCGCGGCCTCAAGCGCAGACCCATGGGTCTCATCAAGAAGCTGCGCAAGGCCAAGAAGGAGGCTCCCCCCAATGAAAAACCTGCTGTTGTCAAGACACACCTCCGTGACATGATCATCGTCCCCGAGATGATTGGCAGCGTTGTCGGTATTTACAACGGCAAGGTGAGCTGCTCGTAATGACGTGTATGCAAGGCAGACAATGTTGTGTGCAACATGCGTTTCTGGCGTTGGGTTCCTGTTTACTTGACGAGAGATTGGATCTCCCCGCTGCCGGCTAATTGTTCCCCATCCGCCCACCTGCCTCTCCTCTGGGTCCCCACTTACTGACGTCCATCCATAAAGGTTTTCAACTCGGTTGAAATCAAGCCCGAGATGACTGGCCACTATCTCGGCGAGTTCGCATCTTCGTACAAACCTGTCAAGCACGGTCGCCCTGGTGTACGTGGTTTTCTTCATTGACAATTCATTCTCCTCGTGTTGATGCTCTTGCCCACTTAGATTGGTGCCACACACTGTAAGTGTATACCTCTTTCGTCGAGCAACTTGAACCCTCATGTTCTCCATTACCTACACGCCAGCATCTCGATTGTACGTACTTTGATTAATTGCCCTCGTGGCGAGATTCTAACCCTGCTCTCATTTAGCATCCCCCTCAAATAAAGGGCCTGCGGTTTGGGAAGAGTTGGGTTATATACATTTCAGCTGTTGTGAATATCGCGGTCCTCGTTTGCACTTGCTCACGCTACAAAAGCAGTATCATGCATAACTATGCTAATGATTTCATGTTTCCTCTGCGAGAGAGTTAGCGCGCCTTGCCTCACAGTTTTCTCGTACGAGTCCGCCTCATTTTTTGATGATGTTACTACCCGCAAATCGGCCAACCATTTTCCTTGTCAGCCAATTATGATAGCCCTGATTTTTAGCAACTCAACACGTTCCCTTCGCTGAATCTTGCTTATGGCCGCGCTCACAGTCCCCGCAGAAATTTGGAGTAAAATCTTCGAATTATGCTGCAATGACGGTGGCCAAATGGGCCGCTCATTGGCTCTCGTCTCCAGATATATCCACACAGTGTCCAAGCCTTACCAATACCGCTCAGTTGCACTTGTTGGGGCGGCCGCAATATCCAGTTTTGTGCAACTGCTGGACGCCGACCCCGAGTGTCGTCGCGTCAAACACCTCTTCATGTCAACATTCAGACCCGAGAAGAGTGTATTGGACTACATCCAAAATGGGCCACTGCAAAGCCCAGTTCCGTCCCCCCCGACCCCCCACGACGATGGATTTCAGCTCGACGCAAGATACCAAGTCACGGTCAACATGTACCGCATCCTCGAAGCCATAGCACCCTCGCTCGAAATCCTCCATGTCATCATGGGCTTCTACCGGGACAGCACCTTCTTTCCAATCGTCTTCCCGTCCCTGGTGGAGCTAGCGATACAGGGGTCCTTCCACGACCACGAGGACTGCAACGATGAGTTCTGCTATGATGCACTATACCCATCCACGCCCTCCCTCCGCCGGCTGTATCTGACGGATGTCTTTACGTGTGTAAATGACCGCACGTACTCGACTATAAAGCACTACGCACCATATTTGACGCACCTGCGCATCCAGTGCGCGGACGGATACATCGAGTCGAGCAAGCCGTTTTTGCGACAGTTGCTGCAAGGAAGAATCCGTCTAGGGCACAGCAGTGATGAAGAGGGGAGGAGCAGTGACTTGAATAAAAGACCACAGTTTCCAGAGACGTTGGAACGCTGTTTTGTTACATCCTGGACCGATGTTGCCTGGGGGGAGATGCGGTACGAGCTACATGATGCGACATATGGCTATCCGTAGCCTGGAGAGGTTCGCAAGCGAGGACTCGAGGGTTGTGGTGTTCAAGGAGTCGCCGTGGATGTGGCCGTTCTCGACTGTGCACGGCTACATCGAAGGGAGAGGACAGTGGCTGGATCGGGTTGCCGGAGGTGAGGGCTGTTGGAATATATATATATATAGACCAGAGATTAGATAATCATTTCTTGGTGATTAATCACACCAACCTTGGCTTGCACACTCCCCATTATGCTCGCCGTCCAAGCGCCTCCCAGCATCCCAAATCCTCTTTCTGTGCCCGTAAATGCACCAGAGCACTGCCCCGTATGTTGTCTGCAGCTATTGCCCTCGAAACCACCTCATGCTAAATTCCCAGGGCACGGAATCTGAGCTCGCAGGCAAGTCAGATGCCTGTGCAGGATGCGCAAACCAGGAGATTTGTGCTTCGGGCGCAACCAAACTACCTGACCCCTCGCTCCCCCTGATCGCACAACGCATGTCCAATGTGAAGCGAAAGATCCTTGTCCTGTCGGGCAAAGGTGGCGTCGGCAAATCGACATTCACAGCACAGCTCGGATGGGCCTTTGCAGTGGACGAAGACGTGCAGGTGGGCTTTAGCAGCGTTTTCCCGACAATTTATATCTCAATCGAGACCGTTAGACTGGAATAATGGATGTTGACATCTGTGGTCCATCAATACCCACCATCCTCGGAATCGCATCTGAGCAAGTCCACTCATCCTCCTCCGGCTGGTCACCAGTGTACGTTCAAGACAATCTTGGCGTCATGTCCGTTGGGTTTATGCTCCCCTCATCGAAGGATGCCGTCATGTGGAGAGGCCCCAAGAAGAACGGCCTAATATCTCAGTTCCTCAAAGACGTTGACTGGGGCGACTTGGACTATCTGATCGTCGACACACCACCCGGCACATCCGACGAACACTTGAGTATAGTCCAGTACCTGAAGGAGAGCGGGATCGACGGCGCCGTGTTGATTACTACGCCGCAGGAAGTCGCACTCCAGGACGTGAGACGGGAGATTGATTTTTGCAGAAAAGTTGGCATCCAAATTATCGGTCTCGTGGAGAACATGTCAGGATTCGTGTGTCCGGGCTGCAAAACGGAATCTCAGATATTCAAACCGACCACTGGCGGTGGAAGGCGGTTGGCGGAGGAAACGGGGATTGCCTTCCTTGGTGCTGTTCCTCTTGATCCTCGTATTGGCAAGAGTGCGGACTATGGCGTCAACTTTTTAGACGAGTACCCCGACAGCCCCGCAACGACGGCCTATCTTGACATTATCGATAGTAAGCATTCGCGTCTCTCGTCCAGTTCTACTGAATCTCATTTTCCCGTAGGAATCAAGGACATCCTTGGCGACTGATCTTGAGTCTGCCAACCATTATGTATTTCTCTGTTGGAATTGCCTGCCATCCAATGTTTGCTTAGTCTATCAATGTATTCATTATACTAGTTACAGTTTTGCAACCTTACCACCTTAGATAATATTATATACGCATCTAAGTCATATAGATTCACGCAAGTTGAAATTTCCCTCCAACACCAATCTTGGTCAATTCGCCCTCCTCTTCCTCTTCCTCTTCCTCTTCCTCTTCATCATCTTCCTTCACTGTCTTAAAATCCCTAGGCATTTCAGAGGGCGGTGCATCGGCCTCGGTTTCAGGTTCAACAATAAATTTCCCAATAGGCGCAATCCCTGCCAACCCACCAGCCAAACCCTCCGCACTCTCATGGATAGAAACCGTCGAAAGCGTGCGCAGAAGCCTCTTTGTCACTTCTCCTCCCACCGTCGAACCTGTGCGCGAACGAGCCGGGACAACATAGCCCTGTGTCGGGAACACAACTGACCCTTGCCCTCCAACGCCGTCGGGGCTTGCAAAAAGAGGTAAATGTTGTGACGTAGGTACAGGAGAGTTGTAGGTCGACCCCTGCCGAGATGGCTGCAATATGCTCGATCGCCGAGCATAGTTTATGAGAGGATCAGTAGGTGTCGTGATCGCCTGGCGGCTGAGTGGGCTCGTGGAAAACAAGTGCCGGGTGTCTTGGTTCTCCTCCGCATCGTCCTGCTTCTTTGGCGGCTCTTTCGTCTCCTCTGCCACTATTTCTGTGATGATGGTCTCTGGAGTAAAAGGCTTATCGGCGACTGCTATAGCCGTCTCAGTGGTGAGTGAAGTTTGAGCTTCAGCTTCAACTTCTTGTGGGGGTATAGGCTCGGGTTCGGTAACCTGAGGGAACGTGATTTGCGGCTGTGTTTCAGTCGATCCTATCGTTGTCGCTGCGGTCGTCTCCTTGGCTCTGACGATATGCGTGCTAGCACTGACAGCAGCATCAATGGTCCGGTATGTCATGTCCGTCATATTAATGTTCATCCCTCGAACTTCTTTCCTGAAGTCTTCGATCTCATTCCACAAGGCATCGCGGAACTCTTCGAGGGTTTCAAGTTTTTCAAGTTCTTTCCATTTGTCGAATTTTTCGTGGCATTCTGGTTCGTCATCGGGGTCGTGATATGAGGATAGCCAGGGATGTTCAAGAGAAGCAGGAACACCGATCCGTTCGCTTGGATCAAATGCAAGCATTGTCTCCAACAGGTCAAGGGCTACAGAATTAGTGAGACGCCGCAAGGGCCCAAATTTTACACTCTACCTTGTGGGTCCGCGGTAGGCATGAGCTTTTGGAAAGGTGTGGCTTTCTTAATCGGTAGTGAACGTACGTATGCTTGTGCCTTGAAATTGTTCTTGAGAGGGTGTCAAGTTATGGTAATGTAGGGAGTACCTTATCACTTCCAATCTTCGTGATGATGCGCTCCTCAGGAGTTCCTGTGGCAAACATGTCAGTGGTAACGGAGTACATTGATTAATATAAAAAAGTACCCAAGACATCGAGGATCTTGTTGAGTTGATCGACTAGGCATTTTTTGCACTTTAGCTTTAGTTTTCTTTGCATACATACAGAAATGCTAACCGTAACTTCATCGGTGTCAGGGATGTTTCGATTGAGCAGTAAATATCGCTTACTCCTTTCCTTTGAACAGGGGTTTTCCCATAAGAAGTTCGGCGAGAATGCATCCAATAGACCAAACATCAACTAAAATATTGTCAGTGGAGACGTTCGTCCTTGGAAAATGGTAACATACTCGCAGTGTTGTATCGTCTTCAATGTGGCCTTGAGTAGTCTCAAACAGAACAGTGAATCCAACCACATACCGGAATGCCAGCATAATTTCCGGTGCCCGGTACCATCTTGTTGCAACGTATTCGGTAAGATGTGTTGGGTTCTCGTCCGGAACTGAATCAAATCCTCTGCTAAGCCCAAAGTCGCAGATCTTGAGTTCACAGTTCGCGTTAACCAAGAGGTTGCCAGGTTTGAGGTCTCTATGAATGACAGACGCCGAATGTATGTATTTCATGCCTTGATCTTGGTTCAGTATGGGCTATTGAACTAAGGATAATGCATGGTACCTCGAAGAATCTGATATACAAAGTATTGGACATGCTCGTTTGTCAAGACTTGTCCAGATTTGATGATTTGATGGAGATCGGCTGGTCAATTGGATCAATTGCACTAAACCAGACCCCAGTAGTGAATTAAGCGGTACCTTCCATCGGCTGTAGATGGTCGCGTGAGCACACCGTTGCTGATGAGGGAAATAGTTTACCTCCATGAAAATATAGCTGCAGAGGAGAATTAGTGCAACGAGCCAAAATAATGATAACAATCAGACTGACATCTCGTTAAAGTCAGGCGAGATCGCATCGACGTCAATTAAGCCAGTGACATTCTCATGGTTAAGATGTCGCAAGAGCGTTATCTCGCGAAGGGCTCTTTTCGCTAGCTGCACCTTTTCAAATACACGAGTCACCAGTTTAATGGCGACGGTCTCGCCGGATATCTCGTCAGCGGCAGAGCTGCAACGCCGGTTTGAAGGCTGAGTGTCGTCAGCAATTATGACGGAGCTTTACATGCACGTACATGACCACACCATATGCCCCAGCGCCCATCTCCCGGACCAACTTCCACCGCTTCTCGACATGAAATATCTTGCCGAACGAAGACGAAAGTGAATGATATCCTCTATTCCAGCCCTCATCATAAGAACCCCTCAGGCCGCAGAAGCGGAAAGTAATAAATCACGCACCGCCTTCTAAGACTTTCCTCCGAGAACGGATTGGAGGGTCGTCGGACACGCGATCTGCCTCGATCTACGTTCCACGAACCTGGAGAGGGACGGGGCGACGTCGTCTTCTCATCTTCGCCTTCCTTGGACGGCGCCCGACTGCGTCGGCGTCGATTGCCGCGTGAGGATCTACGTGGTGATCTCCTGGGTGACCTCCTTGCTTGCGACATGGGTTGTGGGTGCTGTTGATCTCTGAACAGCAAGCTCGGAGCGAGAAGAGTGTGGGTAGTGCAGGTTCAAAATAGCGCGTATCAGTGTCTGGGGTGAACGTGACTGGTGGTCAACGTTCAACAGCTATCGGCCCCTGGGTCGCGCGACAAAGTACAGCACCTGGGGCTGTGATGTTGGCAAGACCAAGGTGGAGGGAACGATAGCCGCAAACAAGAATGACGCGATGAATATACCACCACACATCGGATGCGCTAGATCTCCGAAGCGTGATTATCGCTTGTTTTTACAATTACAATGCTCATATTCTCAACTACTAGTCCTGTCTAAATGTACTACAAATAATGAAAGGCTGTAATGAATAGCTTAAAGAGGAACAGGGGATCCTGCCCGAGATCCATCCGACTGTGCTGGGGTAGAGACAGCTCCGGTACCGTCCTCCACTTCCCCGAAAATATCCAAGAGGCCAGCGAGCCGCGCCTTGTTCGGTGCTCTTTTTGTGACATAGTCCCGGAGTGATGTTTTCAAGCTCGGCTGCTTGTCTACCAGTTCGCGCAGCTGGTCCTTCGGTAGCTGTAGCAGGGCATTGAAACTAGACGGCGCTGTGGCTTTTGCACAGCGGATAAAACCTTCCCACAGCGGGGGGTTCGTCCAAATCTTCTTGGTGATGAGACGTGAAAGCAGTGTGGTGGAAACAAATCCGACTAGGGTTTTGTACATTGTCACAGCTTGGATCACCTAAAAAAGGAACAACCGTCAATCTTGCTGCTCTTAATTTATGGATTAGCTGCCCTACTGTGCGTAAGAACAACGTGGGAAGCACGGCTTCGTCCACTAGCTGCTGCATGACAGCACCCAGCACTTCAGAGCGGAAGATCTCCGTCATCGAGAAGCATATACTTATCGCTAAAGAGCACATCGGTTACTTTCGTCTCCGAATTTGCATGACGGGCATACCTTCCATTGCACTCTTCAGTCCAATCTCCTTCTCACACTGGTGTAACAACACCATTAACCGATCTGGCGGGAGCAGTTCGCTGTGTCGCACACGTGGCAAATTCGAACTGACGCTCCCGAATGTCGAAGGGGGAACGGCAACAATCGAGCTGAAGACATTTCGCACAATGTTTTTGTTTTCAGGTTGCCCATTTAAGATAGATACTATTCGAGGTAAATGTCGGATAATGTCCGCCTGTATGGAATATCAGATTATCAATATCACGCTAGTACATGACCGGAATAACATACCCGATCCATCTCAGCGATAATTGGAATAAGGAAGCGAGCGTCGAGGTCTCGTTCATTGATCAATCCCTTAACCAGGGCAACAAGCGTGTTACTCGCTCGTCCGTTTTCAGTGAAGATAGTCAACACCCGTAGGGCAAGTGAATCGGCGCCGGGTGGGAATTGACGCATAAGAGTCAATAACTTGCCATTGTTAGGCCCAAGGGATTTGACCAATGCCGTTATGAGATCTTGGATAGCTTCCTGTACCGTAACGTCCATTTGGCCATAGGCATGAAACAATCTAGGAAATAGGTCGAACGGCGGAATGAGCAACATCGGGGAGAGCTCACTCTTCCAGAAATTCGGGAACTTTAACACATAGAGCAAACAACAACTCGACATATTGTAGGACCTGAGATTTTCGGGCCGGTAGCTCAATACGCTCGGGAAGATATGGTGTATGAACTAGATCTTCATACGGTAACTGTCCATCTTCCATCATGTCTTCCTGTCCCTCTTCGATCTTGCCACTGCTGGGAGGAGTCGGTGATTTTTGCTCTATTTCATCTTCTGCGTGGATACCATTTTCCAATGCGCTCGCATCTTCCATAACTACGTCTCTTTCATGATCGCGATCCTGCTCCTGCGCCTGTCGTTGCCGTGGCTTGGTGCGGGGACCTGAGGGTTTGAGCTGGAGTTTACGTAGCATTTGCAAGGCAAACTCGCGAATCATGGTGTCTATAGATTGCATGTGAGGTACCCACGCTTTCACAACGTTGATGGCCGCAGCTCTCGTCTTTTTATCTGATGATCATTGATATTGATATACATGCCCGTCGTTGGTATAAGACTTGGGGCTTACCAGGATGGGTTGTCAGCTCAAGCAAAATGTTCAAAGCTTCTGTCCTAAGTGATGGTCGTTGCAATACGAGGCCTCGCAAAGTGATAAATCCAGTGGTGACTTTGTCACTAGTATTTCATTAGTTTAGTGCAATGTAAACTAGAGGTTCGCGATACCTTGATTCATCGACACAGAGCTCTCGCAACAGTCCAAGAACATCAGGAGGGACGGCAGGAAGATCCAACAAAAATCTTGAAAACGTCCGATCTTTCCCATCCAAAAGAGTTTGGTACGACGTCACAACTTGGTTTAGCCAAATATCATAGTTTGGCCGCTAAGGAAAGGTTATTACCATGGGATGCGGGGAAAAGGGAAGTAGCATCTAATCTCACCCAATTATCGTCCTGCTCTAGGCGTGTCTGATCATTGTACCACTCCTCGTTCATCCACGTAGTCGCGAGTCGCACCCTAAATCGGCCAACTTGGATGAGATGCTCTAGCGGGAAAAAAGGGGCGAGGCATACATACCTTGAAGGAAAATCATCCATGATGTAATCACAAAGTTTCTGTCGTAGTTGATCCTGGCGCACATAAAAATCGTGGACGATTTGCTCTTCATCGTCCTTCAAACCATCTGTGTTTTCTTCTTCTATCGGCGGCTGCGCGACCCTTGTGACCATCCGCACCAATAACAACATCCACACTTCGCTTGCTGAAGTACCTCCAGCTTGTAGTGAATCCACAGGTAGCTCATCCGCTCCCGTCCATATCCGCGCGATTGAATTGGTTATAAGCTCCATCCGGTCTTCCTCTGATGGTTCTTGAGGCTGTGGTAGCTTGAACTCGAGGGGTTGTAGACTATCGAACTGGGCATCTGCGGCAGGTTGTTCCTCCTCTATGGCGGCTTCATCGCCCGAGAGCTGATTTTTAACCAACTTAGTGCATGGCGCACGCATCTGAATAGATTGGCTCACGCACCTGAGCATTCAGGGTTTCTGGCTCAAACTCGAGTTCATCCTGGTCAATATCCATCTGAAGTGGATCGACAGGCTCTTCCGCCTTAACAGTGACCGGCGGCGTCGAACGTGAAGGTGTTGAGGGTCGATCTGCGACAAGTTGGGCAAGGTGTTTCCGAGGGCCCGTAGGAACATTTGGAGGGAGAGAAGACGAGCCTGTAGTGGGTGCAACCGGAGCAGGCGCGGATGTAGAAACAGTAGAGGACGCTATATTGGGCCCACGATTTTGTCGATAGGCTTGCGTTAATGCTTCTAGCGCAGGCTCAGTGAATGACTCAAGATTAGCTATAATGAGGTCAGTGATTAAGGAAGCGGGGAGAGACGTGAAGTCGAATGCGGCAAGAGTAGAGGCAATATTTGCGGGGGTAGCCGATGCCTCTGATTCAAGCTTTTGTCGCTTTGGATCTGTCGGCTGCTCCGCTGGAACAGATGCGGACCTTTTTCGTCCGTCAGCAGCGCTTGCTTGTCCTGCTTTCCGTCGCCTCTCTTCCTGCGAAGCTTCCTCCATACGTGCGGCCTGAATAGCCAGTGCCTCGTTGATCTGCACACTTAATGGGCTGTTGCTTGGAATACAATTGCTAGAAGAGGTATCAGACACTGCTGTGTGGGTAGCGGATAACCAACAGACCGGTTGATATGAACAAGCAAAATCCGGACGGCTTTTTCAACACTCCTGACGCTCGACGCGGGGAGGGATTCTAGAGCCGTTGGCGTCCATGGTTTCAGTGCAGGTATCAAGGTCTGCAATGTGTTTGGTCTTTGCTTCGCGAGGGTAGCCCAGCTATTTAGCATAGCAGAGAGTAAATCTACATCCCTGTCCAATAATCAAGATCCAGCTGAAGACAGCGAAAAGTTAGTTGACTCACTGGCTCGAATACAGCGTCCCAATCAATGCTTCCAACAGCTTTTGTCCCTCAGCCTCAAGTTTCGCGGCAGGTATGAACGGGTGGTCAACGGGGCAGAACGAGATATTCGGGTCGTTGGGTTTCTGAAGCTGTAAATTGCACAGATATTTCAGGGATACAGGTCTCTATTGCTAGAGATGACGTGTAGATAACTACCCTAGGATCCTGGACACCTCGTGTCTGGACGAGGATCACGCGATGCACGAACTTCATAGCCGACAGTTTTACTCCAAGATTCACCATCGAAGACCACACCATGTCGAGTATACGATTCTTGCAAGAGGTTAGGGTATGCCATGGGGCTGGGTTACTTCGATTGGTGCACCTATAGTACGGTCGTGTGAGCTGAGTAGCGGGGCCGTGATGCAATGGCGCGCGCTACGCACATTTGACGAAAGAGGAGGGGATATACAGTGGTTAGACTCTGTATGACAACTTTCACAATGGGGATGTGAGAGTCGCTAAGGAGCTGGGCCAATGGGTCCAAAAGTTGAAGAGCCACTGTCAAAATTGAAATAAGATTGGTGGGCGGACGCGCATAGTAGAGACCAGTGAGGACGAACTCTGAGTGCGCTGGTCAATAGATAGGGTAGAGCGCGCGAGAGCAAAATGCGACAGGTCGAGCACCCATCTTTTCAGAAGTGAGTCCTCCACATTTACGACCTTGCCGATGAGGGTGTGAACGAGAATAGGAATGGGAGCGGGGTGGTGTTCAAGGGTTTTACGGAGCGAGGCAAGAAGGTCGGCTTGTTCTTTTGTATTCTCCGGGGCTGTCAGAGCAGCCTGAAGTAACTGGAGAGGATCGGCTGGGGTGGTTGCCATCGTGGTCAACAGCCTCCAAGACGTTCCTCAGGACTCAAAGAGAGTGCTGAATGATGTCCGGCGGGAAGAACAGTCGCTCGTAAAGCTTGGTAACCCTAATCCAGGGTTCTCTCACGTGCTCTCACAGTTGCGACTCTTCCTCTGAATAGCAAAAAGATTTTCATTGTATGTGCGGCCGGTAAGTTAAGTACCGATACCTCGAGACAAACGAAAAGTCCTAACAAAATGTCGCCTTTTCGCAAGCAATCCAAACGTTAGCAGTTGATACAAAAAGATTTAATCTGTGCATTTCCATGCAAGGGTATAGTGAGTGTCGCAAATAAAATCGTCCGTGCCGTACTATATATATGAGAAGCGTGGGGAGGGGAATAAAGTACAGATATGAGAAACGAAGATGGGGAAAAGGGAAAGGCGGAGCCAAAACGAGCGAAGGGGTCTGGGCGGAACTCGGGTTAAGAAAGGGATTGATCAAAGGAGCGTGGGTACCAAAGGACGACTCTCATCACGTACGCGGGCGCCCTGCAGATGGATAACCACTCGCAGGAAGGTGGGGAGATGATGAGGACATTGGGATATGATCAAAACTCGGCCGCGAGGACTCCGAAAAAGAAGGTGGTCGCGAAGACTGGTTATTAGGATCACGAGGCCGAGGCGGAGGGTGCCACTCGTCCATGGGTGGCGTCCGCTGCAGGCTCTGTGGTAAGGATGGGGAACTAGGGGGCATGTTCATGTCGTTTGTTTGGACCATACCGCCCTGTGGAGCATGCGGGGGAGGCGGAGGTTGCGTTCTGAGATTTCGATCAGAACCAAATGGAGTACTGGGCGGTGGACGTTCCGATGTTGGTGAAGTCACGGGAGGGTGTCGAGGGGTATTCCCATTGCTGGGACCATTGTACTGAGCATTGGAAGGCGCGAGACGACCGTTCATGCCCTTAACCTTTATGTATGCTTCACATTTCTTAAGGAACTCCTTCCCAGGGAGTTCCATGCAGCTTGTGAAGTACTCTTGGTCATGCAATATTGAAACGAATTCTTCAGGAACGAGGAAAAACTCGTCTTGATATTCCAGGAGGTTGGTGACAACCCTTAGTGCCCCGAATGTTTCGTCTCGCACTGGATCACGACCCCGCGCTCTCATAATGCTCGGGGATATCACAGTCGCAAGGTTGGGGAGATCCATCAAGTTCCCAGTTTCGGAGTCCATATGTGCAAACGATGCAACCCATTTAAGGAAGACAAATAGGACCTCCATAGTATCTCGATGACTTTTCGGCATAAGGAGCGAGATTAGATGAAGGTAGCGCTTGCGCTCGTCCTCGGAAGGTAAACCTACAATAAATTCGTGTCTAGACCACGAAAATGGGGTGAAGCCGGAGTAACTTACTTTGCGATGCCACGAGCACACGGTGGAGTTTGAATGTCATCAAAGGTTCCGGAAGTCCTCCCAAAAACTTCTTCAAAAGCGCAGCCAACTGGACGGGGTTATCTTGCGTAAAATCAACGGAGGATGGGTCGCGGTCGATGGTATCAATGGTGGCATTAAGCCGCCTGATATTACCATTCTTCCGGAAGATGCCTTCCACCGACATATCTTGAATAGATTTAAGTCAGAGGGGCAGCAAAGGATAACAACTCTGGAATCCCACCCATGGTCCTCATAGCAGAAATAACATCGTCAATGAAGCTCGGCACCCTAAGTGTTGCCTCACTGGCGCCAAGTAATGAATCCGCGCCCTCTCTTTCGACAAGAAGCTCGAGTCGCTCCCCAAACACTCCTTAAACGACGCTGAATGTCAGTTAACATGGAACGTATGGCTTCAAACCCACCCTTCTTCTTAACATTCTTCTTGTCATTCTTGAACAATTTCTGCCAGAAACCGCTCTTTTTAGGTTCAATCATCTCCAATACCTCATCTAGGTCAAAACAGTCTTTCAAAGGAGACCGAATCAATGCGAGCACGGCAAAATGCTTGACGATAGCCAACTCAAGTGCACTGAGCTCGGCGATATATGGATAGGACAGCTCTCGCGGTAGAGAACGACGCTGTTCGCGTGCCTGAGCCGCCTCGACTATCGAATGGATATCACCGAGTGAGAACGTCTTTCCGTCGTTCGGCGGTGCGATTTGGTTATCCTCTCCTCCTGTAGGTGAGTTGGGTGTACTGTCCTCCAATATCATGACTTCAGTATTATTACGAGCGAATGCTGGCCTCAAGACCTGTCCCGATGCAGGATCAATGGGTAACTTAGCAAGGTTAGGCTTGGCATAATGAGTGGGAGGGGACTGGATAGGAGGTTGAGCAGAGGGTTGAGTGTATGGGAGCAAAGAATCCTGTTGTGGTTGTTGCGGACCCTGGTAAGCCACCGAGGGTTGCAAAAGATTTTGATTGCCGTTAATATGCTGCTGCTGAGATGAATAGGCAGAAGGATCCTGGGATCGTTGGCTCGGCTGGACGAGTTCGGACGCGTGGGCGATTTTCCCAGCTGGGCTTTCAATAATGGTCGATCGTTTCGGTAGACGAGCTGTCGTTGACGTCTTGCGTTCGACATTGGTGACTCGACGATATTCGGAATTCCGATACGGGTCAGATCCTGGGGGAGAAGTAAGATCGCCGTGGGTGGTCGCCACTGCAAAAATCACTGTCAAAAGAAATCGATCGTACATGTTCAGAAGGCTCACCAGGCGATAGTGGGACGACACCTTGCTTTTTAAGCAGGAGGTAGAGCCGCCTCAAAGCTACATTCAATAAGAACGCATACTGCTCCTAGACGCTGAACGGACTGAAATCCGCCTTTGCAATTCGAGTGCGCATGCTCCGTGCAATAAATGGTCGTAGGCACTTCACCAAAGGAGGCAGTCTCCACCCTGGAATCGGGATCATAGACAAAAAGGCCAACATTCGCTGGTAAACGGCGCGCAGTGGACGACTTTGCCGGTTGATTCGAAGTGTCCTTCGGATCCCGCTCGTCTCCACTCTTAGATGACTGATCTTTTGGAGTGGGCACAAGTGCCACCTTACCACAAACAGCACATTGTATGCAGTTGGAATGCCACCGCTGATAGGTACCCAGCCTCACACAATCCTCCTCGACCGTCTGTTTGCACTTGATGCACAGGTCCGAAGGCGGATTTTGAGATGAGACTCGGTTGTCTCGGAGAACAGACAGCGCAAACGGGGACTCCCCAGCGTTTTCTGGCGCCAAGCTCCGGAAACCATAGGTCACACTCTGCGTACCCTGATTGGTATTTGATGAAGGCTCGCCACTATAACCCTTGATCATTCTGCGAGCTGCCGGATTTCCTCCCTGGACAGCGAGAAGGTGCAATTTGTCCAAAAACGATGACATGGCTTCTCGGACACTCTGCTCCCGCTCCAGCTTCAATGCCCCGGTTAACGCAATCCGAATCAAGATTTTGAGGTAGTGTGCCAAACCCGTCACTAGGGCAAGCAACTCCTGAGTCATCCCCATTCGCCGAGCACCCGTTTCTTGGGTATGCGACAATAAAGTGAAGAGCTCTACGGTTTTTCGGCAAAGCATGCGAGCTTCGCGAACGTGTGACATGCCTACGGAAGAGCTCAGACAACTGATTTCATTTTAGAAATGCCCGACCTACCCTTCATTCCCAGACGAGCAAAATGAAATTCGAGATCATCGATCGTCGCAAATAGCACTTCGACGTGGAGAATGAACTTCTCGGCCATTCGAATAGCGTCCAGGTACTGCCCGTTGCTAACTTGTCGTAACATGTCGGATATGCATGCAGCGCTTGATTCTTCAAAGGCAGATAAAACACTGAACAAGCAATCATTAGACACGACACTTCTCAAGTAAAAACGTTACATACGTCCAGATGCGGTAAACCTGCTGCTCCATTCGAATTTGCTTCTCCCTTAACGATATCGCCGTTTCCTTCCTCTCTTCCTCAACATAGAGCGGTTCCAATAACTCTCCCTCAATCGAACTGTTAGGTCTTCTTGATACCACTTTCACATTCCAAAACTATGGTTCATCGCGAATGAGAAGGCGAGGACAGGGCAGGAAACATGACGAAAACATACCTTGTTAATCATATAACACTCCGGATGCCAGCACTCGTCTCGCATATTACGATTGATCTCAACGAATTGCTTCAAAATCGCACTGTTGCACCCAGCACATTTTGTCGCAAACCTCGTCGAGTAATGGAAGTGGCAATAAACATCTCCGTCATGCTCATAATACGAATCCTGAGGACCGAACAGCGTAGGACAGACTGAACAAGTAAAATGTTCCACGTGGTATTTCTTGCCTGTGATGAAGGATGAGTGAGAAAGTGGAGCGCGTGGCAGATGACGTTTTCGCTCACTGCAAGCCGTGATGTAACTCCCCCTCAGGGCCGATCCGCACTTCGCACATATGAGATTCAACCTGCGGAAATAGTCCCGTTCACATAACGGGTGTTGTTTTCCCTCGGACCCATCAATGGGAAAGAATTTTTGAGCAACAACCTCGCCACAATCCTGTCATAACATAAGTATATAACAGCAATCACGTCAGACAAAAAAGTATATATCCGCACCATACACTTGAAGCAGTTCAAATGGAAAACGGTGCCTAGCGCACGGACAAACTGCCCCTGCATGACCTTTCCGCAGGCTGAGCATGTGCTACAGAGGCCATATACATCAGAACGAAGTGGAAGCGTATAATGCGCAAGTATGAATACTGCTAATTGAAATGATCGAGACTCACGTCGAGGTCAGGCTGGTTGAGGTTGGGGAAGCAACATTCGATTGCTTGACAGCACCAGAAGAGTGAGACGAGGACCCAGAGTGAACGGATACGGATGCATGAGTATTAACACTCAGATGCTGATCTGAATCATCAGAATGCCCAGAAGATGAACGCGGTTTAAGGTTCTGAGAGCCACCGGGAGTCGACGGTCTGCTATTCCCAGCTGAGGAAGGGAAGGCAGGAGATGGTCTAGGAGAAGCTGTCAGGTGACTGGCGACCCGAGGAGATGAAACGGAGCCGTGATTGAGGTCTTCACTGCGAGTTTGAGGGGCAGAGGGGGTGGAGGAGAGATTACGATCGGGATCGTTCGCTCCAAGCGTAGCTGATCGTGTAGGAACACTGGGACGGTCTGCAGAGCGAGGAGGAATGGACGGGAAAGCGCCGTAAGCATTTCGAGGTTGGGGTTGGAATTGAGATTGGTTTTGTTGGCCTCGAGACGGGTCTTGGTCGGAAGATATTCCTGGGTTGTGGATCGGTGACACTTGGGTATTCCATGGCGACGGAGTCCGTCCGGAATCGTGGTCCCTGCTCATGGCACAGAAGCCAGCAGAGAAAGTTCTGCCTTGGGGGTCGTGGACAGGGTGGAGGGAATGGAGATTGCGGGAGGAGGTATGAGAACGGGATGCGAAGGATGGAATGACAACAACTACACTTCTCTCTTGGGATGATTGACCTTTCCCTTTACCCGCGTCACGCACGTGACTGAGTCACATCTCTCCTCGTCACCCCATCCCCATCCACGGGGGGCCACCACCTCGACACCTATCTCCGTATATCGCTATCCTGTTCGTAGTAGTACAAGGCCTCGGTTCTCAGATTTGAGGACATTGTCTTGTTTCATTGATGGTTAATTTGGCACCACCCATCCCATGATCGTGCCAGGCGCTCCAACAACACCGCTTCCGTGCAGAATGTCCACTAACTGTCGACCCTCATTCTATAATTCGGTAGCTCACAAGACCGTAAGCCGGTCACTGTCCGGGCTTCCACCAACTACCATTGGCCACCCCGGCGTTCCCTTGCAGGGGGAAGGGAAAGCAGCGACCGGTCTTATGGCCATCATGCAACATATCTCAACAGTCGAGGGGCAGTGTTCTATAGCAATGATCGTACATTGGTCCCGCGACCACCCAGCAGAAAGGCGGAAGAAAACATTTGATTACACGGTTGGCGTGGGCATATTTTCCCGACAGAAAACCTTGGTATTTCCCAGCCGCTTGAAATAAATTTTGTCGCGAACTTGCAGTGCTTAGGTAAGGGAGAACTCACTTCACGCGATCTACACCCAGTAACTCCACCGGTCCCCACCGAACTGACATGAGGACTGCCCATTTCCAAGTCGTCCTTGGTCCAAAATATCAGAACTAGGTCCTCGTCAGCTGGAAAATTATAGGTCCCCATCAAGCACCCTATCATCTATCGATCGTCATAACAACACTGGGGTCGTTCGGAACTGTCACTACATTCCGACTAGGGGATCCCGATTTCTAAAACAAATGGCTATCAGGTGTTCCCATCGCATTCACGATGGGGTGAATGACGACCAGCACCAGGAAAAATCAGCTACAGGAGGATATAGGCCCATAGAGTCGAACTTAATGATGAGTTTGAAGCACTAAACGTTCTTGGCAATGCCTTGCGGCGATTGGCCATAAATCCCATCTCGTACATCATTCGAAAGGAGCCGAGGACGATGCAGGTCAACCCGCCACAGTAATCGACATAAGAGCTCACTTCCCTCCATAGCACTACTCATTCGGGATATTAGCCTTATTTACTGTCCATTATTTTGATATACAATACACTTCAACTAAACAGGTTGCCTTTGGACACAATTAAACAGTCAGCATCATTACGACCCATCACATCAAGCACATTAAAATAATGTATACACGGTGAGACATAAATTCCCAGTGACTGTTGCTCACATTCACATTCTGGCCCTAGGCTCCTGGAGTGCCGCATGGAGGTTGTACAAATCCTCAGCGGCCCTGGCAATCTCCCAAACAAATCTTGCGTTGGGCATCTCTTTCCTTGAGGTAATGGTATACTGCAGGTAGTCTGGAACCAAAATCCGTGACACGTAAGTATCAGCGCATACAGCACAAAGATAGAAGAGGAACGAACCATCGAAACCGGTCATGTAAGCGACACCGAAACCATCAGGCACGACCTACAATAACAGTGAGCGGGTGGGTGTAAAAGACGACAGGACAGCATCGTACCTCTCCCCAGCCATAGACTGGGAAGTGCTTCGAGAAGATGGCTGAGGTGCTTAAAGCCCAGTAACTGGATCTTTGGAAAACGGGATCATTGAAGAGTGCTGGAATTTCTTCACCAGGTTGCAGTAGCTTCTTGAGGCCTAAAAAGAAAGTCAACATGTACATCCGTCAAGTACAGACCAAAAAAAACACGCACCAAAAAGATGACGATCCACGCCCTGGCCTCGCCCAGCATCCTTCGCCAGAGCAACATGCTTCCTCGTAGCGATATCAAACAACCTCTTCCTCTCGTGATCCCCAATATTTGGATCATCCATACTCCTTACCCATGCATCTGACTCACTGCTGACAACCCTGATTGTCTCCGTCCGACCTTTGATAATATTTCCTCGTCGTTGCGGCCTCATAAGTGCCCCCATGCCTCTTCGTCTCCCCTAACAACCGCCTAAACGCCAGCTGCACAATCATCTGGGCCCACGAATCTGGGGACACGCCAAATGTCTTAATAGCAGCCTTGCCGTACCCGGTCAAATGGTAGTTCAGCACTTGACCCTCAATAAGTTCTCGTGCCGCTGTATCGGCTTTAGCAATTGCCTCAGTGGTGGCAGCGGAAATCTCAAAGTCGAGGGGTTCGGGGATAGGCGTTGCAGAAGAAGCAGAAGGGCCATGGTCAAACTTTGGGTCGTACACGAGATCGAGAACATCGTCACACAGACGAACGGTAGGTGTGCCGTCCATCACCGAGTGCTCGCCCATTAGTCCCGCGTAAGCGTTGTCAAAGACAACAAAGTTAATAGGTTTGTCGACCCAGCGGTTGCGTAATCCTCGAGGGACTCCGTTGACGACATCGCCGTGCCAGAGAGCACGAGAGTGGTGGACGAAGTCGGTAGGAGTAGAATCATCCAGAGAGATGACAAATGCTGCGGACTGAATTTCTCTGAGGATTTGTGTGTTTATGGGTGAGGAGGCAAGTTCGCCATAGTCCTAATCCAAACGAAGGGTTAGGCGTTGAATTAAGAAGATTCCTCCCCATATACCTTGGCCCAGACATCACGGTTTGAGGCAGTCAAGACACCCACACCAGGATATTCTTCAGTGGTGTTATCGTAGATATATTGGAATTGTCTGTAGCACCACACTTGAGTGAAAGGTGTCCCTGAACTACCATGGACACCCACCCACCTTTGGAATTCGTTGGTTCCAAGAATACGTCCATTATGCGTAGCCTCAACCTTCCAAAACCTGTTTTTCCTCATGACAATGATATGCCCAAGGTCTCCAGTTTCTCCTTTCTTGGCGTAGGAGACGCTCCAGTCTAGACCCTGAGGGCCTGGCACGCGACAGCAATCAAACATCCATCTGGTGTGGCAGGGCCATAATCAGGGTCCATACAAAACCAAGAAGGGGCGTTTTACCGGTAGGTGTCCATGCAAAGGGGTCCTTCTTTGGTAGCATCGGGCAAAAGTAAACCCTGCTTGAGTCGTTGACGGAAGATCATGGAACCACGAGCGATCGTTGCTGCTCGACCAGCGGGGGATTGGGGGAGATGAACGGGCTGCGGATCAAAACCATCTACAACGCCTTGTCAACTACTACTATACCCACTAGATAGCTACGCACAATAATAGGAAACATTGACAACAACCTGACATGATGATTGCTTTAGAAGGCGTGACGTGAGAGCGAGAAATCGTGAGGCGCACCGAGTCTCTGTAACCCAAGTAGCCCGTATCATCCCACCACTGCTCGAGCCAGTGCTGAACGTTCTCGTTGCGCGACAGCAATCTCTCCTGGAGTTCGGGGCCTTTCCCCGCGCCAAACTCGTCGATCTTGTGTGTGACTGTGTTGAATTCAGCAACGGACCAAGCAATAGGCTTCAAGCTTTCTTTCAGGCGTGTAAGGGTGTCAGGCAAGGCTGGAACTGGGAGCTTTGGGAGTTTTGACTGGGCAGCGAATGTAATGGTCGAAGGCAAGTCTGGAGCGGACTGTCTTCCAGTTCGTGGGTCGCTGGGCGAGTCTGATAGGGGAGGTTGACATCGCTCGCCAGAGAGAGGAGGGGGTGAGAGGTCTACGAAGATGAGGGCGGGTTCCCAGCATTGTTCGGAACGGAGGGTTGAGGACCCAGCCCATAACCCTGTGCCTGCACTTTCAGCTGATTTCCTTGGTGTGCTCGACCCCTGATGCCGGATGCCGTCACGTGATACACGTGAGCCACCAACGGCGAGCCCCGGCCAAGACGGGACCCACTACGTGTCCTCCCCACCCAGATGGCGACCGAGGGTGATCCCAAAAGCAATCCAAAAAGGGGGCCTCCTGCAGGCATGGTGATGGGCCCTGACGGAAAGCCATGCAAAATATGCACGGCATTTCGCAACTGGAAACCTCGTACATCAGGAAACATCGAGTCCGACCAGCACAATAAGAGCCGGACAAGTGGTACTCGAGGACAACTGTCGACAGCGGCAATGATGGCAGCTCTTGCTGGCGGAACCGCGGCAGCAACCACGACCAATTCCCAGGCAACCGGAGCGCATACGACCAGTCCTCCGCCTCGTCCAGACGAGCCTCCGCCAGGATGCCCACCCGACGTCGAGCAACTCGGACGCGCAACGTGGACATTTCTGCATACGACGGCCGCTTATTACCCGGACAAGCCGACGCCACAGCAGCGGGCTAACATGCTACTGCTTCTGCGGGCGCTCCCGCTCTTATATCCGTGCACGTGGTGCGCGCAGGACTTTGGGGCAGATATGGACAGGCACCCACCAGAAGTGAGCAGCCGGACGGCATTGAGCCGATGGTTGTGTGAGAGACACAACGAGGTGAATGCAAAGCTTGGGAAGGACACGTTTGATTGTCGCACTGTCGACGCACGGTGGAAGGACGGGCCGGCAGACGGAAGCTGTGATTAGAATTTTATACAATGTTGTCGCGTAAAAATAGCTCCTCGGCTTGGCAGGGCACTCAACCTCCCAACGCCAGCACTCATCTCCCCCCGACGACATGGGCTTCCGCCTCCATCCAACCCGTGCCCGCTCACTCCTCCTCGTCGTCACCTTTATTGTCGCCCTTGCGCTCTGTTTTTCTCTCATCTCTGACCCCATCCAGCTTTATCACCCTACCGATCGGCTATACCCTCCCCCCCGAAGGACACCATGGGACGAGCGAGCACAAAGAGTCAGGGCTGCGTTTGTGCATGCTTGGGCCGGATATCAAAATTATGCCGCGGGCTATGACGAATTGACACCCGTAGACGGAGGCAGGGTCAACAAGTAATGCACTTCAGTTTTGCTACACCGCACAATCTGAAATATCTACCTGCAGTTTCAACGGATGGGGTGTCACTCTCTTCGACGCCCTCGATACCATGTGGCTGATGGGTCTCCGTGATACCTTTCACGGCTCTCTTGCCTTTGCTGCTAAAACGAACTTTAGCTTAACCGAGGTGAGGCTTTCATATTCAAAGCATTGGGTTGGGTTATTAACACTCGCATCCTCAGCAAAATTACGCTCCTTTTTTTGAAACTGTCATTCGTTATCTCGGTGGCCTGCTCTCCGCCTATGCGCTCTCGGGCGAGCCCATCCTTCTTTCTCGAGCGGACGATCTTGGACGAATGCTTCTTCCTGCTTTCGATACCCCCTCTGGATTCCCTGACTATGCGGTCAATACTATTAGGTTGATACCATCCTTCGTAACAACACCTTTGTCTCTGACACTGAACGAAAATCTCATAGCGGTAAGACTCGATCTGGCTGGACCGGAAGCGTGCTATGGGCCGAAGCATTGAGCAATCAGATGGAATAGTCCGTATCTCCCTCTTTATTCTACATCTCTTAATTTACCTCCCGTCCGTTACAGTAAATACCTCGCACATCTGACGGGGCGGATTGACTATTTCAATAAGGTCAACTTTCTTGAAATTCCTCATTTACTATTCTGATTTTGCTACAGACAGAACAGGTCATGAAACTAATGTATAAAGCCAATCCCTACCACTGGCTTATTTCCAAGCATGTGGAACATAAACAACGGCGGTCCCACTAACGGTGATTATCTCGCCCAACTTACTTAACTAGTCCTGCCCACACGTCTTTCGCAGCACACTACACTGTCGGCGCATATGCAGACAGTGCGCACGAATACCTTCTGAAGCAATACCTTTTAACCTCCAAATCTGAACCCCAGATTCTCGAGCTATGTATGAACAAAACACAGCTTTACATGCCCGCGTCAACTTGATTAACCTTTACCCCCAGATCTAAACTCTATTAACGGCATAATCAATAACCTCCTCTACATAACACCCAATCGCCACCTTCTCTATGTAACCGATAAATCCAACGGTGCAATAACGCACAAACTCGAGCACCTCTCCTGTTTCTTTCCTGGCCTCCTCGCACTTGGCGTCCACGCTCTTTTTACCACCTCTGACTCCACCTCTTATACAGAGAAGGATAAACAGAGACATCTCTGGGCGGCCCAGGGCCTCGCAGAGACCTGTTGGATCACCTACCACTGACCAAACAACTGGGTTGGGGCCTGACTATTGTTCGCATGGTTGATTATGGTACCAACGGCGATGGACCGAATAATGGGCCTGGAAGAGGCAACGATAGGAGGTAGTGCAGAGAGAAACGAAAAAGAAAAAACAGGATTGTGGGTCACACATTTGGATGAGTGGGAAAGGGGCGGGAAGAAGGGTGGTGTGCCCCCTGGTGTACCTGCACCTGGGGAAAGTGTACCGAGGGTGAGTAGGGAGGAGTTGGAGAAGAGGGACTATAAAGCGATGTCAGCGCAGTATTTGTTGCGACCTGAAGTCGGTGTTTTTTTTTTATGAGAGATATTCAGGTGCTGACGAGACTGCCATTAGACTATTGAGACGTTCTTTTACCTTTGGAAGGTGACTGGCGACGCAAAGTGGAGGGAACGGGGGTGGTCCGTTTAACACCACTCGACTCGCTGTGGAATGCACCAGCTAATTATCTTGATAGGTCCATTTTTGAATCGATAGAGGAACACGCAAAAACGACATACGGATATGCCAGCGTCCTGAACGTAGACTCTGAGATACCAGAGCACAAAAATGAAATGCCGAGGTCTGTCCAATGCTCTACCCCTCCAAGTTGACACATTAACCCAGCACACCTCGTAGCTACTTTATGGCCGAGACGTACGTCCTCTCTCCTCATCACAGGCTCCAATCATATACTCATATTCGTAACAGCCTTAAATATCTCTACCTCCTGTTCACAGATGATACTGAACTCGTCCCGCTCAAACACTGGGTATTTAACACCGAAGCAGCATCCAGCTACCAGTATTCCATTGGAATTCATGGGAGAAACAGGAGTACAACATTACAATATAATTTATTTAGTTTATGTATACGTCCATTTGACATGTATATCGTTTGTATATTTTGTATATCTCAACTACATAGTTCTGTATCCTCCGTTGCTGTTATGGTAGGGTACTTGGCGCATCGGTACCAAAGTCTGCTACTAATAAAGCATAAATATTATTTATAAGGAACCAATATTTTAACCCCACCATCATCGCTCACACGTCGCATCCTTCATTCCTATATGTATATCATACACTAGATCCCGTGCACATACATAATACTAATCCAAACTAACCATTGTCAAGCGTGGACTACCTTGTAAATATAGTCTCACCATAGGGAAAAATGTGATATTGCGCCTCCGTTGGCGACTTCTGATATCGAACAATCCCGCAACACTTGGCCGGATCCGCTCCCAGAACAGTGACCATGACCTCTGTTGCACCGCGGGACTCCAAACCAACCGTACAAGATCACCAAGCATCCCTTCATCTCCCTGGAGGATCTCTTCCGCCGTTTCCCATTCCGAGGTATCGAGAGGCTGGTTTGACCCAACTCGGTTTAGAACAGTGTCATGTTATGGGAGTTCAATGCTCACTTACCCCGATCTGTTCGATTCCTTGACCGTCAATCTCAACCTCGAAACGCCTGTACCTTTCCGTGACCCCTCGATACCACTTTTTCTCGCAGAGAGCTTGAAAGAAACGTGGTATCTTGAGCTTATTCAGCGGAAATTCCTGTGCGACGATCTCTCTCCGAAGCTCTAAGGGGGTCTATTGAGATAAGATGAGTCAACGCTTTCAGAGAAATGCCTCCAGATAGCAATACCCACATGATCTCTAATCCAAGTCAAGAAATCCAGCATGTCAACGGGATCCTTACCAAAGGGTGTCGGAACCCCGAAATCCATCCGCCGAAGAAAGCTCGACACCTCAGAGAGCGACAGGACAAGACAGGCTGGATTCGCAACTTTCATCATGCATGATGCAGGACACCAAGAGTGGCAGTGACGGTAAAGCATTACTGTCCAAGATGATGATGCCTGGTTAAACATAGTCTCCCTCAGCTCATAGGCCGCGTGATGCTGATTTTCGAGGTCAGGGACCCATGAGAGCTTGACGCATTCATGAGCTAAGGAAGCGTTTTAATAACAATTTCAGTACATAGGCCTGAAGTTTTCTGACTCACAGTACCCGTCAAGCCACTCTACTAAGATACGGGCATAATATCGCCATTGTTCAGTCATGGTATGGCTCAAGTCAACGGAAATAGATTTTCGACCTTGCGGGGCTCCGAAGGTAGTCGGCGAAAGAGGTATGGAGGAATCGAAGCGCCTCTTGATGTGCGTTTGCAGATGATGGGAAAGCCAAAACAGAATAAAATTTGCGCAGAGCGCCGTAAGCAATATGGCGCTCGACACCTAGCAAGTTGCATGCCTAGTAGAAATGGCTCCTCATTATGTGCAGGAAATGCATTTCTTCCTCGGAAGGTAATATCCCAAGAGTGCTTTAGTCACCGATAGCATGTCAGCAGGGATCTCTGACATGATCTGCGCATACAATGCGTCGAGCATTTGAAACGGGTTCTCGTTTGGGCTTGGAGTCCTGGATCCAAAATCATCGAGGAGAGCCAAAGTGCGGTGAAGCCGAGACACAGGATCTCCGCTATCGATGAATCCCGAGTACGCTCGAGGCAAAAAGGAAGAGGCCTGATGATGCATGGGCAATTTTAGTAAACTGCCTATTAGTCGGCCATGGCGAGGCAGAAGATATTGAATCAGGATGATTTTGCTGAACTCTAGTAAATTCATGCCGCAAGTAGCTTTCGACATCTCTGGAAGCTTGCTCTGAATGTATAGATATACGATGTTTCTTGTAGGTACTCGAGATTGTCCTCTGCCCGCGCGAATGCGGTTTGAAGGTGCAATTCAGGCCGACTGCCAATAACCCATGTGAGAGGGCTCGTTGGATGATGTGCAACAAAGTTACGGATGAGATCAATAATCTTGCACTGATCCCGCTCACTTTGGCATTCATCCAGGCCATCGATAAGTATAGTGAACCGTCCCGAAAGGACAATGCGTTCGCCGGTGAAAGGGACCGTAACAAGACTTTCAAATTGCTCTGCTAGAGATTTTTCCAGGAATTTTGGATCAGCTTTAAGCCGCTCGCCAATATATGCTTGATAAGAAGGATTTCGAACGGCCAGCTGGTATGCAATAGTGGGGAGTACTCGTCTGGATTCGTTGCGCTTATCAGCCTTTGAAATGAATAACGCTGCGCCCAAAGTATCCTGAGACCAGGTCTCTGCAAGTGTCTGCATAATGGCTGACTTGCCCACCCCGGCTGGTCCATACATCCATATCATCTTCACTTTCTGGTCGGGGTTATGGAGGCCCGCTTGAATATCCTGAACAATTTCCTCTCGGGTGCCGGGGTGACATCGAGGAGAATATTCGCGAATGGAGGAGTTATACTCAACTCCAGTCATGGTATATTTCGCGAGGCAATCCAAGTACTGTAACCAAAAGTCAAATACGTATTAAAAGGAGCCTGTGAAACAACAAACCATTGGTGAACCCGAGGTAATAATTGTGCTGCGCTCCGATATCATACATGCTCGGGTTCAGTATGGCGAAATTGTGAGCCTGATTAAAAAATCTGCTGTTCGCATTTGCTTGCGGGCTGTCTGTTTTGATGTGCTGGTTCAGCTTTCTCACAGAGTTAAACTAAAGGGAAAAATGAACCTTGAGTCGATGTAGTCGACGGGGTCGGAGCTGGCGAGGATTGCAGGGACGGTCCGCTTTCCGGAACAATAACGTCGGTATTCACGGGCGGGTATTTACTAACCTGAATTGAAGGAACGGAAGCAGTTGAAGGATTGCCATGATCCGCAGAAGCACCCCGAATGAGAGGGGCCTGGGTGGGGACTGAGGAAGGTGAGGCGAGGGGCAAGGCAGGAGCTGGGGGAGCACCTTGAACAGTGGGGAGTGAGGCTGGCTGGGTTTTGAGGGGGGGTTGAGGGAGAGGACGGATAGGGGCTGGGGCAGGAGGTGGAGTAGAAGGGCTTTTCGTGATGGAAGGTTGAGCAGGGCGATGGGTGGAATATTTGACTTGGGGCTGATTCGGGACTGCTGGGGGAGGGTGGGTAGAAACTGTGGTAGGAGATTGGGGCTCTAAGGCGGTCAATTTCCCGGCTCGCCAGTGCGACTCATCTTGTTGGATATAGTGTCCCGGCGAATCTTTGATGTCGCTGTGGTTCTCAGAAGAAGTGTGCTGGGTAGTATTGGGCTTCGGCACTTGGGGCGGCTCGTCAAGGACAGGTGGTGAATCAGGTACATGGGTGGTTTTTCTGGCTGGGTTTTCGATGATAACCGAGTCATTAAGCACATAAGATGTTGAAGATGGCTTGTATGACATAAGCCCAAGGCTCGTAGGGGCAACTATAGGGAATTAATTAAGGAGGCACAATCCTGATACACAAAAAGAGTAAAAGCTTACCAGGTGAAAGTGAAATAACGCCTTTCTTTTTCAGAAGAAGATATAGTCTTCGTAGCGCCACATTCAACAAGAATGCATACTGTTCAAGACGATTGACAGGCTCAAAACCGCCTCTACAGTTCGAGTGGCCATGCTCTATGCAATAAATGGCTGTAGGGGCCTCACCAAAAGGCATTTCTACGATGGTTTTAGGGTCATAGACGAACAGTTCGACATTGGCAGGCAGTCGCCGCATGGTGGAAGGCTTTTCTGACTGGTTCAACGCTTTCTCCGTACCCTGGTCTGAACTACTTGCCAGTGACTGCCCTTTCGAAGCGAGTAGAAGTGCAACTTTGCCACAGACAGCGCATTGTATGCAGTTTGAATGCCATCGTTGATACGTGCTCAGTCTCACACAATCCTCCTCTACTGTCTGGTGGCACTTGATACATAGGTCGGAGGGCAGTTTCTGGAGTGAGAGCTGGTTATCTCTTAGAGCCGACTGGTGTAAATGGGGATTCTCCTGCGGTTTCTGGTGCCAAACTCCGGAAACCATAGGCCACTCCTTCCGTACTCCGGTTGGCATGCGAAGGAGCCGAATCACTATGACTAGTGATCACTCTCCGAGCCGTTGGATCGCTTCCTTGCTCAGCGAGCATATGCAATCCTGTCCAGGAGTAAGTCAACGGCCTCCTGGTCATTCTGTTCCCGCTCTAACTTCAAGGCCGCGGTTAATGCAATTCTGATCAAGATCTTGAAATAATGTGCGAAGCCCGTGACTAACGCAAGCAATTCCTGAGTCATATTTTTCCCTTGGTCAGCAGTTTGTTGGTCTTGAGCGTGGGATAACAATGTGAGAAGCTCGACGAACTTCCTGCAAAGCATGCGAGCTTCGCGAACATGAGAATATCCTATAAATTGCTTAGATAGCTCCTTCAATTCAATCCCAAACTTTCGACTAACCTTTCAAGCCCAGAGAGATAAAACGGAATTCCAAATCATCAATCACAGCGAATAATGTTTCTATGTGAAGGATGGTTTTCTCGACTAAATGAATAGCGTTCAAGTATTGGCCGTCGCTAACTTGTCGTAACATGTCTGATATAGAGGCCGCGCCAGATTCCTCGAAAGTCGATAACTCCCTATTAAACAGTGATCAGAAGCACTCCTTATATATATGCCATGAATGACCGCGCACGTCCAGATACGGGCGATTTTCCGTTCCATCTTATCTTGTTTCTCTTTCAAAGATATTGCCGTTTCTTTGTCCTCCTCCTCAAGATATGATTGTTTCTGCGACCCTTCATCGGTTGCAGATGTATTAAGACGTTTAGGTACCACCTTCACGTTCCAGAACTACAGCCCTGCGATGAGCATGTCAATGACACATAGGAGTGGAAAACGTACTTTGTTGATCATATAGCACTCTGGATGCCATACTTCGTTTTTTGTTTTGATTTCAACAAACTTCTTCAGAATTGCGCCCTTGCATCCAGCGCATCTCTCTGCACACCTTGTCGAGTAATGATAGTGGCAATAAACATCTCCATCATGCTCATAATAAGAGTCTTGAGGGCCGAACCATTGGCGACAAACTGAACAAGTAAAATGTTCGACGTGGTATTTCTTGTCTATGAGGTAGACAAAGTGAGTGGGTTGGGTAGGGTCCTGCCTAAAATTGCGCTCACCACAGGCACGAATATAGCTCCCTCTTACAGCCTCCCCACAGCTCGCACATAGGTAATTCAGTCTACGGAAGTAGTCCCGCTCGCACAAAGGGTGCTGCTTTCCCTCAGGACCATCGATGGGGAAAAACTTCGAAGCTACCGATTGCCCGCAGTCCTATGATACCGTAAATGCAATAGCCAAAACTACAAATTAGGGATTTGCTTACTATGCATTTGAAGCAGGATAGATGGTGAACCGCGCCGAGAGCACGGACAAATGCCCCCTCCATAGGCTTTCCGCAACTAGCACATTTGGGGCTCAGGGCTTGAGAGGTCACCGATCCTTCTGGAATAGGGCTGGCGGTCGTGGATGGACTTAGAGAAGTCTGTAAACCCCATGTGTTTAGGGTAGGCGAGGGTGTACTGCGTCCAGTATCTCCATCATCATTGAGCTGGTACGGAGGGGAGGTAAAATTCGGTTGACCAGAAGCCTGAGTCTCAAGGGCATTTGAAGGTGAGGGAGAATGTCGGGCCTGGTTCCGCTTTCGAGATATTGTTATAGATGTTCCTGGTATTTGGAATGGCATTAAGAAAGCCCCTCTCAAGACCGCTGTCTCCGCACAGGGGCTACGAACAGGCTATAAACGAAAGATCTGCAGCCTAGCTTCAGTATCAATATGGCGTCTCCGGCCAAAGGTAAATGGTAATAAGGAGAGTGAGACCACAACCTTGTAACTGGGAGAAGTAGAGCCAAATTGTGCCACAAGCTTCTTTAGCCACGCACGAAGTCTTGTGGATGAAACGCTGCAACAACACCCTTGCATGTGTGACTATGCGTATCCCCATTTTTGCAATTACAAGCGCTCGTACCTAAGGCAGAGTGTCACGGGGCTCGTTCATCGTACGCCAATGCCGAAATCAAAGTTTTTTAAACAATTGTAGCATGTCAAAACAATATTTACAACTTCTGACAACGAAATTTATCCTCATTGAAATTTCATACGACCTTCTCCACCCCCGGCGGGAGCTGATATCCACCCTGACGACGAACCTCATCAAACACCTCCATCTCCATAAGCGTCTTCTCATGCGTCCAAACCAGACTCTCCCTCTTCTCATCCCTAACGCACCTCGCAACCTCATCAGCCTGGAAGTGTAATCCCCCACCAACGTAGTCAACAACCCTCGTCTCTTCCTTTACGACCTCTTTCTTCTTCCCTCCTTGGTCAAGGTATTGGACCGTAAACTTTTTGGGACAGAAGAGGGGCGGAGCAATAAGAATAGTACCATGTTCGTACCGGATTGTGCATCCAAAGGATGGGGCATTGATGTTGATGCTACACGAAAGTATAGCCTGTGAAGAAGGGAAGGTGACCGTGAAGGACGTGTTGGCGTCGACACCCGTTAGAGGCGTCTTAAGAATTGAACCTGAAACAGAGACAGGGACGAGATGAGCGGTTTGATGGGTGTTCATAGAGGCCCATTATCGTCTACGAGCGTCGTCAAGTTGAATTCAACTCTGCAACGGTACAAACCGATTAAAAGAAACCCACCCAGACGAATGGATAAGGGCCACTACGACGCGAAGGTGAATATAATGGCTTCACACAGTGCGTACAGTATAGTACTCACAGGTCGAGCAGGGCACCGCCACCAAGGCGAGGGTCAAGAATCCTGTGTGTCAATGGGAGGTCTAAACCATGAGGTTTGTATCAGATGCAAAGTACTGGTACACAATGGGGAGAGCTTACTCTCAATGCCAAAATTCCCCGATAAGTCAGCATGCAATACCACAGGTTTTCCGAGGGTGCCTTCCTCCGCTATTTTCTTGACTTCTAAGCTGATAGGTTGGAACCTGGTCCACATCGCCTCCATAATGAATACATCGTGTTCCTTGGCAGCCCGGAGCAGTGCACGAAATTCCGCTGCGTTGGTCGTGGCAGGTTTCTCCACAAGAACGTGCTTGCGCGCCTTGATTGCATCTAAGGCGTTCTCATAGTGATATGTGTGAGGGGTACCGATGTATATAACGTCAACATCCTGTGTTCAGTGTCTCAGCTTATTTAGGGCAACCTGAGGAAGGGTTCCTACTTTGTCTGCGTACACTTCGTCATAGGTTCCATATGCTTTAATGGTTTTGTCACCTCCGGCATTCTTATCGATAAATTCTTGTGCGTTGACGAGGCTGCGAGACCCGACGGCCACAATCTTGTGAATGACGTCATTGACGCCTCGTCTGCATGAATCACATTCATTAACCGCCCGAACTAGATTATACACGAGGAACTGGGATTTACGTCTTTGGATCCAGAAGAATGTCCTAAGGGTTGTTCTTCAACAGGGGAAAATTCAGAACAATACAATAACTAGACTTACTTTAGCAAAGGCACTGGCAATGGCACCTGTTGATATGATGCCCCAGCGAAAGATAAGTGGTCGCACATCCGCCATGGCTTCGTTGGTGATTATGATGGTGGTGGGGAAGCAGGGGTAGATAAACTGCCATTGTCTCACCAAGTGGTAGTCCGTGGGATCGGGAGGGGTACAAGTCGGGTGTTGCTCGGGCCGCTGTACTGATCATCTCTAGATGACCTCTATCTGACTGACCTCCATCTTATGTCGACCCTCCCGACACTCGAAGCGATCCAGAAGAGCCTATCTAGTCCTTCATCATCGTTGGGCACAGCACTTGCAATCCTCTTCGAGTCTTCCCCTATCCTCCTGAACAGCCTCGAACCCCAGCTCTCGAACCATCTCAAATCGCAAGCCTCTCCCTCTCTATCCTCCTATGCACAGCTCATCGACCTAGCACTGGCGGAAATCGGGAAATGGGACATCCCCTCGCAATCAGAATTTATTTCCGGCCACCCAAGGATCGGCGAGAGTAAAAATCTATCGAACCTGAGCGCAAAAGAACAGGGTATCAGTGGGACCAGCCCTACAACAAATCCCACACCACCTGATGTTCTGGCTCGGTTGAAGCATCTAAATGCGTGCTACGAGGCACAGTACCCCGGACTGAGGTACATTACTTTTGTAAATGGGAGGAGTAGGGCGGTGATCGTAGAAGAGATGGAGGGTGTATTGGGAATTAGCCACTCGCTTTCGCCCGATCACCCGTCCTTGAACACGTTCGAAGTCAAGTCTTATAGTCGAGCGGACGAGAAATGGTTGTCGGAGTTGAGGAGAGCCGTGACAGATGTTGGGCAGATTGCTAAAAGCCGGCTCAAAACCCTGGGGGTGGACTAGGTATGTTGACTTTAGCTGAAAAGACTTGCCCTGATATGTGATGTCCGGTAGGTCTATCACAGCCCAGCATGCCCGTCATTTTGAGCTGTGTCATCCTGGTTTTTTTGCTATTCAATCAATTTGGAGGGCAGACGCCGATCTTGGCTTTGAAAGGCACTGTCGCGATGTACCATCCATTACCGAAAAATCATTGGTTTATCAACGAACAGCCTTGACTGAGCCAACCACTTGATTCGTACAAACAAGATGCGAGGAGATATGTTCAATCTACATATATTAGCAGCAACAGCAAAAGGGAAGAACATCGACGGCTGATAGTCCAGTTGGTTATACACACATGATCTACTCTGTCCTTTCTTTCCGGTTCTTGGCTTTTCCTCTCAGTTCACGCTATAGCACGGGCTATTTGTCATACAGGAACGGTGTGTCGGCGCATCTCTGCTCTTTCACGCTCCGCCTTTTTCTTCGGAATTCACCATGAATGGGTAAATCGACTGAAAAAGAATGAAAATATGTGCTTACCTGAAGAGCCCTCCTTCTACGTTCCTCGTACTCTGGGGGTAACTGGGCCCTCACTTGCTGAAGTATCTCTGAGATTATCTTTTCCTCCCCTTCACTTGGGGTCTGCGGTGGTTCACCTATTGTCGTCGACGTTGTTCTATGAGGCCTTGGTGCTGTTGACGATGATGTTCGGTTTGTGTTTGTTGGCTTTGAGGAGGGTATCCGGTGAGAGTGCATCGGCTCGCTTCTTGGCGCCTTTCTGCGTTCGTAATCTGCCCTGAAGCCGCTTGCCCATTGGTTCCTGTCCGCCATGCGCTTGGCTGATTCCTCAGAGGATACTTTCGGGTCGACTTTACTACCCCATGCATCGTAGGCCTGGCGAGAAAGGCATCGAGGTTGGGCTCAGAAGGGATTTGAGTAGGTAGGGGACTGAAAATTATTACCTTGCGCCGATGGGGGTCGCTCAACGTTTCAAATGCACTGTGAATCTGACAAAGCATACAAAATATATGCAGAGGTTGAATAAGTGCATAGGCTGGGGCTTACCAAGTGGAATTGAGCTTCTGCAGCTTGACGGGCAGCTTCGCTTGCACGAGGATTGAGCTTGTCCGGATGTGTTTCAAGCGCCTTCTTTCTGTATGCCTTGCGTACTGAGATGTGTAGTTTTTATGTAAAACACCAAGAAACGCGAGGCGAGGGCCAACACACCTTCGTCCGCAGACGCAGACTTGCTGATTCCTAAAATGACATATAAGGATTGGTAGGGGGGCATTTGCCGATGGTAGTTGATGTAGTTATTGGAGCAGGAAATGACGGTATGGCTGGAGATGAAACAAACGGACACGACTACCTATACAGGCCGCCAGGCTTGAGTAGCATCGAAGAGAGTCGCCAAGTTGAAAGAACTTTGATGAACCATCCATTGCCCGTTTTGGTACAGACGCCAAAAAAGGCAATGGACCGACCAACTCGTCTCACGGGTACGGGGCGTTACAGACGGCCGGCATAGCGCCGTTGTACCGCTGCATGAAAAATTGGGTTTCTAAGTAGTGATTTAGCAATGACTCGGACTTCAGGTATATTGTGGGGGATTACGTTGTATTAGCGCAACGGTCGGTTTGAGGCTGCCTTCAGAATCTTAGAACGCCACCGTGCCTCGGGCGTGTGGAGGTCAAAAAGCGCACAGCAGGAACGAAGGCGCTTGAGATAGGAATGAGGCATTACGCCAGAACACCGTTGTAGAGTTCCAAGTGTCCCTCGTAAAAAATAATAATAGGGCACAGTGTGTTTTCCAAGCCATGTATGAAGGTACCCCCAACTTTATGGTGAAGGGAGGCAAGTGGGGGTCTGTGGTTGCTCGTGACAGGCTTACTGGCCCTGCCTTTCCTTTCTAGACTCTAGTCACGGCTTACCTGAATTTGCGTCGGATCCTCGTCCGAACTGCTGCCACTCTCATACAATACACATGTTTCGTTCCTGAAACAATATCATCCATACCACTGACAAAATCCATCCTATCGACCCCGCATTTCCATAGCTTTCAGCAGGTTTGTCGTCATGGACGCAGTTGAAAAGGCCAATGCAGCTCGCCAGGAGCAATGGTGTGTATATTGCCTCAAATTCCTCTCATGTTCGAGCTGATGGTTCATTTCTGAAAAGGGTCAAGGATAGGAAGGTCGGAGAGGGAACCTACGCCGTTGTATATCAAGGTCCGTCCCGTCTGGAAAGGACTCCATCGCTGAGTGTCCCGATTCCGGTGCTCAGGGCGAGAGGCTTCGACTGGGCGCAAAGTTGCCATCAAGAAAATCAAGGTCGGGCAATTCAAAGATGGCCTAGATATGTCTGCCATCCGGGAAGTAAAGTATCTGAGGGAGTTGAAGCATCAGAATGTCATCGAGGTATGTAAATCGCCAGTCCTCCCAGGTAGAATCACCAATAGTCTATTCCCCACAGCTTCTAGATGTCTTTTCTTCAAAAACAAACCTTAACCTCGTCCTTGAATTCCTCGACTCCGACCTCGAAATGATTATCAAAGACCGCTCTCTTGTGTTCCTACCGGCCGACATCAAAAGCTGGATGGCAATGACCTTCCGCGGGCTCGAATTCTGCCATCGAAACTGGATCCTACATCGCGTATGACTACTCCTCTCTTTTTTTTTTATCTTTATACGCTCACCCTGCCTTCCAGGATCTTAAACCAAACAATCTGCTCATTTCTTCCAGTGGCCACCTCAAAATAGCGGATTTCGGTCTTGCGCGCGACTTTGCCGACCCGGGCTACAAAATGACTTGTCAAGTCATCACACGGTGGTACCGTCCTCCGGAACTTCTCTTCGGTTGCCGCTACTATAGCACTGGCGTCGACATTTGGTCTGTAGGATGCATATTTGCCGAACTGATGCTGCGGATACCCTACCTCCCGGGAGATAGCGATATGGATCAGCTAAAGACGATTTTCCGAGCCTTGGGTACACCGACTGAAGAGGAGTGGCCGGTATATCCATGTACTCTGTCCATTTCTTTTTCGTGCTTATGAGTCAATGATCTGCAGGGACACGCGAAACTGCCAGACTACGTGCCCGTTGGCCAGTTTCCCAAACCACCCTTGAGAGACCTCTTCACTGCCGCAACCGCAGATACCCTTAACCTTCTCAGTAAATGCCTAATCTATGAACCACGCAAACGCATCTCCGCAAAAGACGTCAGTTCTTCTGTCTATTAACCTTAGTCTATCGTATTTGATATATCCCGACTCCAGGCTCTCAGCCATGCCTACTTTTTTGCCCTCCCATACCCGACTCATCCATCAAAACTACCCAAATGCTCATCAGCCACGAACAAACCCTTAGACGAAGTCGACGGCAACGTCGAGATAAATTCATCTGGCCCCGCCGCGAAAGCCACCAACAAGGGTTTGAAACGGAAGTTGGCTTCCCCTACGGAGGCAAAGGCGAGGTCGATTGCACGACGGCTCGATTTTTCAAAGGCTCCACCTTCATCGCCATAGATGCCATGTTCTGGCCTTGGGTTAAAGCAGTGGAGATAAACACCTAAGGTGTTCAATTGGTTAGAAGTCCTCCCCCTCCTCCCTTTGTTTCCTCATCGACCTGGCATTCGCTGTATCCATGTCTCTGATTGAAAAAAGTCGTGAAAAAGGTGTAGCCACTACGATGACTAGAATCATAGATGTACGTGTAATTATTAACCATTGCTCGTTGGCCAAGAATAAAGGGGAAAGGGTTAAAAGGATGCAATAGTCAGTGCCAGAGGGATATATACGTGATAAAAGTGGTGATAAGGAAAACAAAACAAGAGCTATCAGGTGCAAGGGATGTGTACAAGTATAAGAGAACTTAACCACCACTATCACGACCGCAGTGTGCCACAAACAGTACACTTCTCCTTTGCATCAGCAGAATTCTTGCACATACACGTCTCGCATGTCCACTCCCCAGCTTTAACCGGTGCAGGAGGCTTCAACCCAGCTGCGCTCCAATCAAATCCTGCTTTGGGGGCAGATGGCGCCGCCCCCGGTTTCGATGCTTCACAAATTGTGCATTTTTCCGTCGCACTCGCAGGGTTCTTGAGCATACATTGATTACATGTCCATTCGTTACCAGTTGAGGACGTCACTGGTTTCAATCCAGCTGCACCCCAGTCAAAAGTTGCTTTGGGCGTAGGTGCCACATCCGGTTTAGGCGCATCACAGATTGTGCACTTTTCCGTTGCATTTGAAGGGTTTTTGAGCATGCATGAGTCACATGTCCATTCACCGCCAGCCGAACTTGCGGGTTTCATCCCGGCCGCAGTCCAGTCAAACCCTTTTGCTGGTGGTTGCACAGGCGCAGGTGCGGGCGCGGGTGCAAAGGTGGAAACTGGATTTGTGAAATCGAAGGTAGGAAGTAGTGTCTTTGGCATTGTTTTGGCTTCATCGCGTGCTTGTGTGTGGGCCGAAACCCAAGAAAGGGTGGAAGGAGCGGTAAAGGTAAAGACAGGAAGCGAGGGTATTGATAAGGCTTTGGCAGTATCCTTTGCACTTTTGGTGGTAGAAACGGGTGCCAAAGTGACACAACCTGTAAAAAGCGTTGCTGCGGGTGCTACCTTTTCTGCTGTAGTAGGAGTGTCAACAGAGAAAACGAGCGGTGGCGCCGACTTGGGCGCCGAGTCGACCCCAGGTTCGCGCGCAGATCCAGGCGAGGACGGTGCTGAGGCAGACTCTGCTTGCATGCTGAATCGCAGCTTGCTGGGCTCTTTGGGTACGCTAGATTTTGGTCCAAAGTGCGCCTTTGTGGTCTGCGAAGAGGGTACAGGAACAACAGGAACTTTGATGGGTGCCAGCTTTTCCTTCGTTTCCTTCACTGTAGATCTCGGAGCTTGAGCATCCGCATCCGGAGAGCTCTTCTTTTGAGCGCCAGCGTGTGATGCGCTGTGTCCATTCACTGGAGGCTTTAGTCGTTTAAGCACCCGGATCTCATCATCGTCTCCGTCTGTTGCCATATATTGCTTTTCCTCCTCTGGCGGTGTCTGGTCCTTAGATATAGGTTTCTCAAAATTGGGAGGAGGTCGTGATCGCTTGCTTCCCTGTGTGGGGAGTAAATAAAACAATAAATTTGCAAACAAGGGTCCTGTACCAACCTCAGGCAACGTAGCCTCGATAATTGCATGAGCAGACATTTCTTTCAGCTTGCCTTTGGACAGTTCATTCTCATTGTCTTTAGGAGTAGTTGCAGCTACTGGTGGCTTTTTGGTAGTACCCGCAGTTCGTTTCCTTTTAGATACTGTCGGCCGAGGCTTGACAGGACTCGCAGTCTCGTAAGGATTTCGAACATCAAGTACTTTGTCTTGCGATTTAAGACTGTTGACGAGTTCAGTGACATGTTTAGCCGTCTCCGTTTGTTTAACCGGCCCTTGAAATAGACCGGGTTCATTCAAGCCATCCGACCATGCCTGACGCAGCGGTGACGGGTTAGTGGGTACCGTAGGTTTTGGCAACCCAGGAGTGCGGAGTCGTGAAGGGGTTGTGGCTGCGGGAGGCTTTGAGGACTGCCCTGTCGTCACAGTTCGCGAGGTCGTGGGAGAAGTCGTGATCGGGAATGGTATCTGATTCTGGGTGGGGTGGTTCACTGTCGTTTGTGGCTGATCGGAGGTTGATAAAGAATCTTCTAGTCTCCGACGCTTCGCGTCACCTCCTGCGATTTCGTTGGTAGACGCCGCGGCGTTTGGAGCCATGCGGGCTGGCGTGGAGCGTGAGGTTCTGAAGGCGGGTGATGCAAAATTGTTTCTTGAGCGAGGCGTTCTTGCACTACCGGCACCTTTCCACGTGTACGTTCCATTCGGGTTTCTAGTCAGCGTACGGGGGGTGTGCGTAGTCGAACCTGGTGGAACAGAAGGCGATTTACTCCTCGGTGGCGTTGTTGGAGAACGGCTCTCGAAGCGAAAGGGCTCAGGGGCTTGGGCTATAGGCCTGTAAGTTTGAATTGTATGAAAACTATTCGTGAGATGACTGACCAGGCTTGCTCTGTTGTAACAAGGACACAAGATTTTTCACCTCCCCTTCGGTTATTGGCTTGTTCACATGTTGGGTCAGGTAATCACTGACCGCGTCGAGATTCCTGGCTGGAGATGAGCTGACTGTGAATGTGAATCGGGCAGTCGGTAAGCGGGGACCGGGTGTGGGTGTGGTGGCGGGGTTATCACGACCTTCCAGAGGTTTTACGGTACTGAAGTCGGAAGATGATGGTAACAAATCAGCAGGAGCACGCCCATTTGACTCCAACTAGAATAAATTTGCGTGAGTTAAAGAAGAATTTCAGACGTAGGCCTCCCACCTGGCGTCCTCTCTTAGACAGCGCTTGCGCTGGCGTTGAGGTTGTAGTCTCATTGCGACCTTCCTCCTCTTCGAGTGGGTCCTCATCTAGCAGAGTACTTTCTTCATGTGTTGAGTCCCGAAGTCGCAGAGGATTGAGATAGCTCAGAATTCCTGACAAACTCCATGACTGAATCACATCATCTCAACTCAGTAAACGATTCTAGTAAATCAACTGCTACCCACTGATTTCTTGGCCGGACGTGTGTAGGGTGACGACAATGCCGCCCTATTGGTGCGGTTGGATTTCCTGCGTACTGCGCTCATCGCTACAGCCGTCGGCCACCGTGGGGGATAATTGTGATAGAGGAAGTTGGACAAGGTTTGGACTGGGTATGATTGCAGAATAAGGACTGGAGATTCGCACGGACATGTGATCTAGAGATGTTCAGGCCGTCATCATCCGCGACGACGGACAGAACCCGACTGCAATGCCCCAGAAGGTCGTCAACACTCCGTACCCCCTCATCGATGCGGACCCTCACGCGTCCCGCGTTATCCGATACTTCAGGCCTTCCGACTATGCCGTCTGGGCTGGGGCGACTGGAGCCTTTCCTGCTGCTTTGTACTTTTGGGGTATGCTTCCCATTGTTCTCCAAAAGCTGCCTGTTCTCATCCATGTGTAGAAATGGCAGACCCTGCTAGGCTGAGAATGAGAACTGCTCTGCGTTTGGGTGGTCTCTTGGGTTTCTTTGGTGGATTTTTATTGGCATACCAACGCTCCAGCGGTTCGTCGACAATAATTATTTTGTTCCCTCTGGCGTCTTACACAACAGGCAGCGCGTTTCTGGGGGTGGTCAGAGAATCGGCGCGAAGCCGAAAGGGACGTTGAGGAGCTAAGTCAACGAGCAAGGCAAGGTCTGCCTCTGTACGGAGAGTCTCATCAACCAGAGTGGGTCCAAGCAAATGCATTCCGCAACTCCCAGTGGTCTCAACTCAAATTCTGTGAGTACTTTCTCAATTTTCATACTATGGCAATGTGCTAACTTTGGCAATGAAGCTGTTTTTCCCATGTAATTATCTTTGTTCTCTTTGTGACAGCTATTGCTAACGGTCCGACTTAAGGTTCAATCTTGTGAACCACCCCCATCACGGTACAGACCCCGCAATGTATGAGGCGAAAAAGGATGAATCGTCGTAGACAATTTGATTTTAATGCTTTGAGAATCCTCAATAATATATCTAGATCGGCCCCATCCCACTGAAATCGTTAGTAATAACTGGTGTCTAAATTTCTCACCACTAATATTACCGGGGGACCCTCGAGCTAGTGACCACTCTCAATGCTGAGATCATGGATCCTCGTAATTGTTCCAGCGGGCAACGCAGAACTCTTAGACCGCCATTCCATCATCCGTCCCCATTTATGCACCTCAAAGTCACAAACTTATCGGGGTCTTTCTGGATTGCAAACTATCCTCAGTCGGAGCTTCTCATACTTACATACCGGTCAAAACAGAGGCTGGCTGGGGTAGGCATGGTCAACTCTTTATGTATGGCCTTTTCTTTGCGAATCACGTGTTCCTAGCATGAACCCTAAGAAATACGACGGCGACACAGAACCTGAAGAGTCCGCTCGATATGCGCCCGGCCGTCCTAGGAGTGATCGATAATTACGCATTACTGCAGGGGCATCACCGTCTGGAATAAGAGAAAGCAGCGAGGTTAACACCTTCAATAATGACAAGGTCCAAAGCTTGGAAGAGTGCCTTGTGAAGAAGCAGGTCCTCGGAATTCCAGAGGGGCAGAATATCATAGTTAACCCGGCAACGTCCTTTGCGCCCAGAATAACCCAGCTGAGCTAAGTGGTATGGGTGTGGCAAATATTTGGGTTGGTCGCTTGCCATAGCCTCCTCCCAGGCACCCGGCGCCATTTAATTGAGCGCTGAACTCGGCGAATACAGGGCGAACCATGGCACCGCCGCTCTTCCGATGTGTAAAAATTAGGTCACTTTAAATATGTAAGCGCCTTGTGGCTGTTCGAGGGGGTAATCAGCGACCGCGGAGGCATGTGCCCCAGCCGAACATGGAGTAATCCCAGTGATGCAGAAAATTAGCACACATGCGAGGGAATATCGTAGTTTAATGACGCTATGCCACCCGATAAGTGTGCGCAAGCATGTCGTGCACGCGGACGAGGGGGATACCATCGCCACGTGTGATCATTCAGCGGCAATATACATACATACGAGTTTAATTATAGGCTAACCAAAGACCTTACCCTGACGAAGGGAAGGGGGCGGCGGTGGATAAAGGGACTCACGCAAGCCCAAAATGGCCGCGAGTGCGCTGGCACTCTACATCGAAAGAAACCACATGATACTTTCAACAGAGTCCGTAGTCAGTAACGCAACCGACGGCACTTCAGTTCAACCTCCAAATAGCATACATTTCACTGCCGGGAAAAACCTTGGAAATACCGTCGTGGGTGTGGGTGCAAGTCAGACAACTCTGGTAACCTCCAGGTCTTCCTCGGCTTCGTGAAATGACAGCTTGCTCCGAACGTAACAACACATAATGCGCCCGACCCGCCCTTCTTAAATGGCGCTTTAGGATCCCCCGAGGTCGAATTTCCCGTTCCACAGTCGTCATCCCAAGTTATGAAGCTAACCCCCGCAACCCTCGCCCTCGCGACATTCACCACTGCGCACGCCATCGCGCTCAAAAGTCGCCAGGCGGGTGGATATGTCCAAAGCCCCTCTGGATCCGCCTCTTTCACCATGTATACGGGTTGTAACCGCCCCGCCTGTGGGAGGGCCGCGTCAGGGTTCACAGCTGCGGTGAGCCAGCTGACATTCGGTGCTCCTCCCGGCTTGGGCCCTGGAGATGCATGTGGACGATGTTTTGCCATCACTGGTTCCTCCGACCCTTTCTCCCCGTCTTTTCCTGGGCCGTTCCACTCCATCGTAGTCAAGGTGACAGATCTATGGTGAGCCACCGGCCTTAGAAGCGGATGACCATTGGCTGATCAGATGTAGCCCAGTCCAAGGAAACCAAGTAAGATTATATGGGAAGTGCCCACAGTGACTGGTTTCTAACGTGATGCAAAGGAATGGTGTGGTCAAAGCCGGAGCAATCAAAACAACCAGCATGGCCAACGGTTCCAGTAGGTGCTTGAGCGGATAGCAGAACATCATATTGCCGACGTTCTACTCAGCTTCGACATTTGTCAAGATACTGGTGGCGCCGCGGCATTCTTCCCATCCGGTCATGGCGCGCTTCTTGGGTCCTTCACTGAGGTATCATGCAGTCAATGGTCAGGTTCGGATGGATCATCGCTGTTTGAGGGATCCTGCCTCTCAGGCGAGACTGCCGGAAATTGGCCTGCTGTCGGCTGTGGCAACCAAGGTACTTGCTTTTCATCAGAGCCCATCAGGCTGGAGGCTGAGTCTTTGGCTGCAGGCACTGCCCCTTGAGTAATTATACTGTTACTTGCTCTTTGTTACCAGACGTTGAATCAACGTTCCATTGATCGGAGGCCAATCAAAGTTAGTTCTGTAGAATAATAAGCCAACTAAGTCAGAACAAAAGTCGAATAAGAAAGTACCTGCCGCTTTCCGAGGGAATTAGAGGCCTGCGCCACAAAAGAGTTAAGTTGGTCCAGGGACCCAAATCATAAAGGTGCTCTCCAGGAGGCACAGAGTAAACCGTATAGGTCGAAATCCCGTCGTCACCTGCTCGAGCATCGGTTGAGTTTGGTACACAGAGGAACACGTGTGAGTTCTTGTTTGACTTGGCCAGGCCCTGTACTCGTAGCGATTCTAGAGTTGTTAATCCCCTAGACAGCTGGAGACTTGACTTGATAGCTAGAATCTGACATCGAACCCATGAGCATTAATAAGATGGCCGCTGAATTTGTATAACCTACGAGGGAAAAGAGAGAGATAGCACAGCCCATAAACGCAGTCAAATGCACTCTTAGATGAGGTACTTCTAGCATGGAAGTGGTCTTTGAATGGTATTCGACCTTTTCACTTGCGATTCGGAATCCAAGGGATATCCCGACAAAATAACGACCAATGGGACCACCGAAAACCCAAGAATAAGTCCGGCTCCACCAGACTTCCCGAGTCAGCGCATTCGATTTTGAAGCTTCCAGAACGACTACGAGCTGATGCCACAAGTGTCTGGCGACAGGGAATACACCAACAAGGAACGCGACTGGGATAATGTGTAAAACACTCAAAAACATCTTCATCCTGGACAGGTCACACAATTTCCGATCTATCAAAAAGCCGGTGAAAATTCTGTTTGAGAGAGGATATATTGAACACTCACCCATGGGCAGTGATGATCAAATTCCAACCTGCACACACCGCACACCGAGCAATGGTGAGCCCGTGGTGGCTTCCACGATCCTGCGCATGCTCCCTTGCTACAGACTCCAAGGCCACCATTCGGATTTGTGCATTGATAGGGGCGCAGTATTGTCCGCCTGTCAGGCACAGAGAGTGATGGAACGTTGTGGGTCTGACGACCGAGGGTAAGACGGTAATAACAGAAAGTAATGAATGCCATAATGGGATTCATGCATATCCAGTATATGACTTTCGTCGATATTGAATAAGAGGGAAGTACGCCGAGATCAGGAACTCACGCGCAGATAAGGGGGACCTGTGGATAATGTACAACCAACGTACTGGGGAAGATTCAGGGACATACTCCTCGGGGTGTGGATGCAAACAAGCGTACCTCCAACCTCAATATTACAAAGATACCAGCTGTAGCTACAAAGGGATCAGCAGTTATCGTGCAAGGGGTGGTGTATGTGCTCACCATATAAAGAGATAGATTGCGCCAGTGAGCGCCAGTTCCAGGAGCTGCTGTAGAGGTTTTCCGGTGGCCATGAGCGCTGAGGGAAGGAGACGAGTTGATCATGTTTACCGGCATGGACGGCCCGCCGAGACGTGATGATCAACAAGGACCCGAGAGGCAGACTTTTGTATAGAAAGGGAGTCATCAGTGGCAACGCGCTTGTCCCACAGCCTTTGCACTCGACGTGAAGCTGCGCTTTGGGAGAGAGCAAGTGTTGTACACAAACCACCACCAGGACACTTGCTATGCTTTCTTTCCCTCAGCGGCGTTGGCAGCTTGCACGTGCTCTAGCTCGACCACGAGGACCCCAGGAATCGGCTCATCTCATCCTCGACCGTCTTTACCTCGGGGACTGGAGCGCAGCTGGAGATAGGGACAAGCTGACCGAGCTTGGAATCACTCATGTTGTCTCTGTATTCGAGCTCCCGCCAGACATTCCTGATGTTATCAGGAGGGACAATCTGCTGCACATACAAATCAACGACACCGTGAATGCAGATATCCTCCGTCATCTCGAACGAACAACAGATTTCATTAAATCTGCGCTCGAGACGGACAAAAGCAACAAAGTTTTGGTGGGACGCTCGCCATTCCTTCAAGGATAGTAGAGATTGACTATAAGGTACAGGTTCATTGTCTCATGGGTATCAGCCGTAGCGCAACGGTAGTGGCTGCATACCTTATTGCTACTCGGAAGATGGCAAGCAGTGATGCTATTGCATTTGTGCAGGGGAAGCGCGCAATTGTCTGTCCCAACATTGGTTTCAGACAGCAGCTGGAGGTCTTTGCAGCCAAGTATGTGGGACGACAATCCCCCTTGAGCCAAATAAAGGCATGGAAGACTGCAGCGAAGCGGACTAGGGGCTCTGTCCCCCTGCTCCCATAGGATGTTGGGTCGCGGTCGAGGAGCCAAAACGACCATTGGGTCGATTTATGCACCTGTATCAACAGTACTTCCAACTAGTATCATTGGGCGTAATAAATATGTTACAGATCGGGGTTCAAATCCAGATCCAGGTCGAAAAACTGGGGTTGAGGGGCACGGCGGTCTTGGCGGTACGGGTTCGCGCCCATGTGCTGGTGGAAGTCAATTTTCGGTGAGATGGTGGTGGGCGCAGCTACAATAGATGTATGAGCACGACTGACGAAGTTCATAAAACAAGGGAGCGTCGTACGTCGCCCGACGGAATGTGTCTCGCCCAGTGATCCAAGGGGTGCTTCTGCGTTGAGATGGCCCCGTCGCATTTTCTCTTCATTGGGGAACGGGGGGAAGAACAAGGGAGGCGGTGGCTGACCCGGGAGGCTGAGATCTGGCATATTCGGGGGCGCAGAGGTGAACGCGCTGAGACTTTGTGCGTATGCCAGGAGCTCTGGGTATGGAATGGAGGCTATGAACTTGTTTTAAGCATGAATACCCTTGTGCAGATATGCGAGGGTACCGCACCCTTCTTTGCTTGGTCGATCGCCCTGAGTCTCTCTTCCCCTTCTTCAATTAGTTCTTCCAGTTCTTTCTTCCCCTTGGCGAGCTCAGCACAAATATTCCGCCATCGACCCTCCAATTCCAAAATCTCCGCCTCCAAAGCCTCTATATTCCTCTGTTTTATCTGGTGTGTCTGCGCGATGTTGATTGCATCCGCCAGACTCTTGTCACACTGCAAGAAAGCATCTAGGGAGGGTGGCGGAGGGGGCTTCGTTTGCGGCGGAGAAAGCGACAGAAAAAGTGTGTGCGACAGTGTTTGGAGCTCGTTCAGTGGCTCCATGAGTATTGAAGACATTGAAGCGTCATCTTTGGCCGGGTTGGAAGGACCTGCAGCGGCATTGAGTTGTGGTGGTTGGGACATTCGACACAGATCCGCTTTGAGATCTTATTTGGCTATGTCGCTCGCTGTAAATACCTCCTAACCTGCCTGCTACTTACTTTTCAATGACACTGCTCTGACGCACGCAACATGCTCTCGAACGGCGCGGCACGCGGACCTACTCACTACAGCGAGGAAGAATATGAGCTTACAGAGGACGGACGCCTTCCGGAGCCGAAACAGCAGGCATATACTACCAGGTACAAAGATGGCACCTCTATAAATTGGCCACAGGAGGAGATGGCAGAGCGTGATCGTCAGCAGGCACTCAAATCGCAGGCCGGCGTGCGAGGTGTACTGTCGCCTGCTTTCGAGGCTGCACGCGGGTGGCTTGTGGTTATTTTAACGGGAATGGGTGTTGGGATTGCGGGTGCTTGGTTGGATGTGTTGGTCAAGTGGTACGCCGTCTTTTGCATCCCCTATATTTCCATGGTTAGACGGGTATCACAGGCTGGGTGACCTTCGGGAAGGACGTTGCTCATACGGCTTCTTCTATAACCAAGTTGCATGTTGTAGCGGTATTGATCGTATGTCAGCCAGCATTTTCTTACTAGCAACCCTCGTGCTGAATGATCATTGTCCCAGCTGGGGAGGTATGTTATGAGTGGCAATCATGGAGCACATTCTTGGATATTCAGTCAATATTCGGAGCATCCTTGCTCCAATCCTTCGTCTACGTCGCTCTGGCTGTGAGCAATCCTCCAAGAATCAGTGAGCAACCTACTCTAATAGCGCCCACAGATTGCGTTGGCAGCGAGCGCAGCGTTCTTGGTCGTGGCATATGCACCCTAGTGAGTCTATTGGTCACTATAGCAGTAATCAAAACTGAATAGCACCCAGTGCATTTCACACAGGAAGTGAGTGTCAATTCATCTCTACCTAGCTACATACTGAACTAGGACGATACGAAGTTCCTGAGATTAAGGCTGTACGTCTTACGTGTTTCCAGTGAACAATAGCTAATTCTATGGCAGATCCTCGGGGGTTATGTCCTAGATGCCTTCCTATCGCCCTGGACACTTATCATCAAAGCAATTGGGCTTGCTCTCGCCGTCGCTTCTGGCCTGTCTCTTGGAAAAGAAGTGTGAACTGTCCTTTTTTACCTTGGAACTTGACTAAATCACCACAGGGGCCCTTGGTTCACGTCTCTTGTTGTCTGGCATTCCTAATATCTAAACTCTTTAAACAGTTCCAGAGTAACGAAGGTACGCTGCCAATCTCACAATCTTTCACCTGCAAGCCTCTCTAATTACCCCTGCACTTAGCGACCAAACGCAAGATCCTCGCAGCAGCAGCCACGGCTGGTGTATCTGTTGCATTTGGCAGTCCCCTCGGTGGCGTACTGTTCGGACTTGAAGGTAGGTGGATACTGATTACCTACTAGTGCGAGCTCTGAACCTTCCTTCTGCAGAGTTGGATGCGTTCTCGAATGAGGTCATGTGGAAAGGTTTTGTCGCTTCGGCTGTCGCCGCCGTGGCTCTCCAGTGGGTAAATCCCTTTGGAACAGCAAAGCTCGTTTTGTTTCAGGTGAGTCTCCCCCTACCAGTTCTACGCCGACTGGAGGGGCATTGATTCCTGTACCACATGGTACGTAGGTAACCTTTGTGGACACTCAATGGCGAGCCTTTGAATTGGTGCGTCTCTACAAGCCTAGCGAATCTCTTGCATCCTGACTGCATCCAGGTCCCTTGGCTATTTCTAGGGGTAGTTGGCGTGAGCCCTAGAGATAACTATCCACCAATTCTTTGTTAATGCAGGTCTTTCAGGGCGTGCTAGGATCTCTGTTAATCCGACTGAATGTCAAGATTGCCATTTACCGTAGAAAAAGCATTATTGGTGACTGGCCCATTCTCGAAGTCGTCTGTATCAGCGCAATTACTGCAGCTGTTAGCTACCTTGTATGCTTCTCTTGATTCTTAGGTTTGGTTCTGGTCACTGATTCTTTCCTCCTAGGTTGTGTTTGCGCGGTATGCTTCTCGATCGTGATGTCATGTTCTGTTCTCACAAAAAACCAGGGCCCAGAGTTCAGAACTGGTAGCCAACTTATTCCAAGAGTGCGACCCTTCCAAAGGAGATTACCATGGGCTATGCAAGTATGTCGCCTTACCCATCTCCCGTCAGCGATATTCTTAGGTGATACTGTCAGCCCAACGGCTTCGGGGCAGAATATCTTCCTGTTACTTTTGACCGCGGCCATGAAATTCCTCTTCACAGCCTGGACTTTTGGGATGATGGTACACATACTTGTCCCTCTGCCCAGTTTATTCTGACCCCCCCCATAAAAGGTTCCTGCTGGCATCTTCCTACCTACAATCGCTATTGGCGCCTGTCTGGGTCGTGCAGTTGGCTTAATTACGTCCGTGTATCTCAGTGTCTGGCTTCTGGTACGTCCTAACCACAGCTTCGACAGACAAAACCTATACCGCACGTACCCTACCGCCTGGGTCTTTCTCGCCTGTCCTGCCGAGCGTTCGATGAAATGTATATCTCCTGGTTTCTACGCTGTTATCGGAGCGGCTGCGATGTTGGGTGGTGTAACAAGAATGACAGGTGCGCCCCTCTCTTCATCAACTCAAAGCACCGCTTACCTTGGCCCCCATTCCAGTCTCGTTGGTGGTGATCCTTTTTGAGGTTGGCCTTCACCGCTTATTCGTACTCCTTTGAACTTGACTAATGGAACGAATAGCTGACAGGCGCACTGTCGCATGTTCTGCCCATTATGATCGCTGTAATGACAGCTAAATGGGTTGGGGATGCACAGGGCACGGATGGTATCTACGCTGTCTGGATAGCGATGCGCCGATATCCGTGGTTGCCGCCTGTGGACTACAAAGACACATGGACAGGAACAGGGGAGAGTCTCATGAAAAGCGTTGAGAGGTTAGTTGTGGTTGAGGATGAGAATATTTCTGTCGGCGAATTGGGTGAGTGTTGATCATGAGCTGTCTTGACTATGTTTTGATGGCCGATTGTAGAGCGAATGCTGGATCAGTATGAATATTCTGGGTTTCCTGTTGTAAAAGGCCGAAATTTGGTCGGATACGCTTCAAGAGAGAAGCTGCGAGGTTTCCTCGGTGCGTATCCACACTGCTATCACCCTGCCACTATTACTTGATCTTACTGATGACGATGTAGATACGCTACCTCGTTCCCCAACACCAACCACCAAGTTCTGCTCATTTTCATCACGACGACCCATCAGGAATACCTCGCATTCAGAAAACAAGCTCACCACTGACTCTGTATCCCCAACGACAAATACGCCACACAGCTCTACACATGCCTTCCCTGAAATTATCGAACTCACAACACCCGCCCCTACAGACTCCACTCAGACTCATACCGAAAACATCGACTTTTCCTCAACACTCGAGACTACAACGCTCCAACTACGCAAACAAGTACCGCAAGAACTTGTAGTAGCCATGTTCCAAAAGATGGTGCGTAACTTTATATACTCCCCCATACACAACAAGCCCTTTATGACCTTTTTTTATTGTTATTATTATTTGGGACAGAATCTACGGGAGGTATTGTTCACAGAAGGCGGCCGGCTGGAAGGGATGGTGACCAAGCAGGACATAACCAGGCTTTTAACAAGTCATTTTGACCATGCGGCTGAGCTGCACATGCCCCCTTCATCTTCTCAGCGTTTTTGAACATCGACTCTGTAGATATCTGATTAGTTGCTAGATTTGGGGTGCAGCCGTAGGTATTTATACTCGATAGAATTACTTGAATATGTGGGTATAATTTGAGAACTTCCTCACCCCAAAATCAAAACTTGCGGATGTGATCTATCATAAGTTTGAAATATTTCAACAAAATGATATGCCATTGGACGGTTGATACGATCCCTGACCGACCTACTTATCAAAGTTATAGTTATCGGGCGTCATAATCCACGTGATGTAGGGCAAGTTCTATGTACTATACGCTACTTACCACAACGAAGTGGTACGGTAAGGATGTATACGAGAGGACAGGACAACAAACAAATGGTAGATCTATCTTAATCCTCCTAGAGTGTGCGCATGGCGATAATAAGTAAATGAAGAGTGTAGAATACTTAGGGAGATAAGGACCCCACTGTCCTACGGGGATGTACAGGAGTACAGCAACACATCTATTTTCCGCCAGTAGTGCCCATGCCCATGACGGACTTGAACGAGTCATAAATCCACCATTGGAAGCCGGTGAGTGTACCTGGATGGAGAAAAAATAGTATCAATCATCTAACCCTCACCCGACGGAGGCGCACAGGGAATACTGACCAATCATGATGACACGAGTGCCGAGACCCTTTGTGGCGAGAGAGACGACTCCAACTTCCTTGGCGATGGTACCGATGCTCTTGCCCTTGTTCTCAGACTTGCCAAGTTGGGAGACAAGAGAGTCGGCAGGGTGGGAGACGATAGGCACAAACAACACCAGCCTAGATAACCAGAAGCAAAGGTGACGCCGAGCTGAGTGCCCTTGCCGTACGTCTCCTTGGGCTTGGTGAAGACGTGGGTATAGAAGAGCTGGACGATCTTCTCGAAGAAGAAGAACTTGGCCATGGTGTAAGGAATCTAGTGGTGGGATAATTGCGTCAGCGAGTTAACCATGCAAGTTCAGTATTTCCACCTTACCTGACGCGACCACAGAGGAACAAGGGAGCCAAATGGATACCTGGTCTCAACCTTGGTTCTGCTCATCTCCCTGAGAGCTGCGAGGAAGGGGATGGGGAAGGAGCCGGTGGGACTGGTTTGGATCTTGACCTTGGTCATCTCGAGCGGGCAAAGGGCGATATCGGCGAAGACTTCGGCAGAGGCAGAGCCGGCGAGCCAGATGGCGGGCTTGTATTTATTGGAGAGGTCCTCGCCAGCAAGGTTCATATAGGCATCCTTGAAGACCTCATAGAGGCCATACTTGAACATGCCTTGGAGGGAATAGCCCACAAAGGTAGGGCCGAGACCTTTCCAAATGCCCTTGGAGCCCTCCTCTGCGATGAGGGTCTTGAGGGTGCCGCCAAGCTTTGTGTATTTGGCGGGGTTGACCTGAGGGCCAGAGTGTTGGACTGATTGACGGCCTGCATCGAGAGAGAGACGCACCTGCATGTTACATTTTGCAACATCAAGAGGGGTAATGCCGGCGTGGGTGAGACCACAGGCCAGAATACCGCCGAGCATACATTTTGCGTAGTAGTTGGTGTCGTGGGGAACAGGCCCGAGGTATCTGCGGGGTCAGAATGAGCAGCGAGGAGAGTGTGTGAGGGGGGGAGGGGACAGCGCACCTAGCATCCCATTTGCCCGACGGAGAAGCCATAAGAGGGACTGGTCTAGAAGACGGCGGGGAGGGAGATGGAGGAAGGAAAAGAGTTGAAGATGCCAGCGGAACGCGGGTCTCGAAAAAATACTAAATGTCTCCGGCGGTCCCTCCCGAGCCAATCACAACACATCATCGCCTTCCATACTAGGACACACGCACGTTGGCCCGCACATGTTTGACGACAACACCTCCGCCGCCGTCGGCTCTGCACACCGCAGGCTTCACGACGTTGCTCACTTCCAGATCCCCCGTCTTGCACAATGCGAGTCGTCCCTTGCAGACCAGCAGCAGCTCGCTGCCGAACTCCGTGAGGACATGGACACTATCGGTCGCATGGTCGAGGAACTCGCAGTCGCAGTCGGCGACCAGCAGGGCGAGAAGGGCAGGCGAGAGCTCGAGAAGACCGTGAACGAGATGCGGGACACTCTTTCACAGTATGTGTAGTTTTTCTCTAGCTTGGCAGATTCTTTCTCATAGAACCACAAGCACAGGCTGAGAAGGGACACCCGTGCCGCTCTTCTCGCTTCCAAGAAGGCAATCGACTCAAGAAACGCCAGGGCGATACGCGAAGAGCTCTTTTCCTCACCCCCAGCCCAGGAGAAGCAATCACTGAGCGAAAAAGCCACGTATGTTCTTTGACAACCCCCCCGCGCGTACTACCCGCTCATGTCCTAGGGACCCAGCGATGATGTGCTTATGAAGGCGAATGACGACGTCACCGAAGCCCTCCGCCGCACGATAGCCCTTATGCAGGGCGAATTGGAACGCTCTGTCCTCTCCACTCAAATGCTCGGTATGTCCTCACATGAAACTCAGTCCACCGCTGACTTGAACGAACACATAACAGAGGAATCCACTGCCACCCTCCGTGCCACCTCTCAGACCCACGATACCCTTACCTCCCTCATGTCCACCTCCAAACAACTCATCACTGCCCTCGAAAAGGCTGACTGGCTCGATCGCATTCTCATCCTCTCCGCCTTTATGTTCTTCGTTCTCGTCGTACTCTTTGTCCTCAAGAAGCGCTTCATTGACCGAAGTCTCCGCATTGCTCTCTGGTGGACTAGATTTCTTCCACTACCCGACTTTGGGAGCCAAAAGGCAATCTGCTCAAGGCCGCAGAGGAGAGTAGCGTGGCATTCACTGCAACTACAGCGGTCACGAGTAGCCTTGTTAGCAGTAGTCTCAGTGCGGCAATCATCTCAAGTAAAAATGGACCATCCCTTTCTGAAGAGCCAGACTCCGCTGCTTCATCAGCCACAGACAACATGCAGGAGACAACTTTGACAGCAGACGGAACCCGTTGTGCACGTAGATCTGTAACTTTAGTAATACTTTCGGAGAACAATATCCGGTGTCGATGATCTGTGGCTAATTGATTAAGCAAGTCATTCCCAGGAATGCAAAGGACTATATCACAGTACCCGAGTCCAACGCACTCGCATCCTCCTTTGCTAGCAACCCCCACAGTCCATAACAATGTCCCCCGTCGCCCTCGCTCCTAACCCAGTACCGCTTAACGTCGGTGCACGCCCATATGCCCTCAAGAGTCCACCGAGCGCGACGCCTAGCACCAACCCTATTGCATCAGCTATTCCCGCATCCGTTTCGACAAACCCACAGTTGACGCTGTCACCCAATGCAGCCCCAGTATGGCGTCCCAAGCAGGTGGAACTCCCAAAACGCACTGCGTTCTCCTTCGACACTATGCCAGAAGCTCTCGAAGCATTCGCCAATGGCGAGTTTCTCGTGGTCATGGACGACGAGAACCGAGAGAACGAAGGAGACCTTATTATCGCTGCGAACCAGTGTACCCGCGAGAAGATGGCGTGGATGATCAAACATACGAGGTTAGTTATTATTTGCTTTACCCTGCTTTCTCCCTCGCGCGCTCATGCTCGCGTTCTTGCGCCATTTATCCATCCATCATGTCAACTCCCCAATATCTAATCTCGTCCCCGCTAACTCATGGTCATTACACCGTCTCTCTACCGCGGTGGCGAGTACAGCGGCTTCATCTGCGTCGCCCTTCCAGGGTCCCGTCTCGAAGAGCTCCAGATTCCAATGATGGTTCCAGACAATCAGGAGCGTCACCAGACCGCCTACACCGTCACAGTCGATTATAAACACGGTACGTGTACAAACTTCCACCCCCGCGGATCACACCCTGACCCTCCCCCCGTCGCTAATTATGTATTCCTTTTTCAAAATATCAGGCACGACAACCGGCATCTCCGCAAGCGACCGCTCGCTCACCGTACGTGCACTCGCCTCCCCGCACGTCCTCCCCACCGACTTTAACCGCCCGGGTCACATGGTTCCCCTCCGCGCCCGCGAAGGTGGCGTCCTCACACGCAAAGGCCATACCGAGGCCTCTGTTGATCTCTGCCTCCTGACTAACCAACCTCTTAGTGGCGTGCTCTGTGAGCTCGTCAACGATGATAGCACCGGTAGCATGGCCCGTCGAGATGATTGCCGTGCGTTCGCGGACCGATGGGGGTTGAGGATGATTAGCGTTGAGATGTTGGCGCAGTGGAAGAGGAATATTTGGTTACCGCAACAAGGACAGAACGGCAGCCCAGCATCCGCTCAGTTGTAGATCCTGAAAGTTGGTGGCCTTGCACTCTTGCAAAGGAGTGGTGGGAAAGTTTGGAATGCACATCTGTCCATATTTTTCTGTTGTTATATAGGTAGACCAACTGTTCTACACCGGGTCAATTATCTTTATTTATATACAATGTGGGTGCGATTGTTCAGAGCTATGTACCCCGGATCAACTTGATCGGGATCAAAGCGGAGAGGTACGCGACCTTCCCCGCTACTCGTACATTACAGTCCATTTTTGGTAGTAAAAAACAATGAAGTTCATGGGTGTGGCGCTCGTCCACCAGGCAGGCATATAGACATCTCAACAGTAACTTGAATTATGGAGATTACCAACAGATATCATAATCAAGGAATCGTCGGTGGATGCCCAGCCCTGACTCCATGCCAGGTGCCACTCCTCTACCTCCCGTCCTAGGCGACATCGTCATCGACACCAATGCAGAATGTGATTTTTCTCCCAGCCTCAAAGACCGAGGTCCTGACTCCTCCGTTACGAGCCAGGTCATTCACTGAGGACTTGGCACCCTGGAATCGGTATATCCTCCAAGGAGGAGCACCCGCGGTGACCCCCCTTCAGGGATGGATGCAAACATGAAGGGTTGGGGGTAAGCCAGTGGATTCCACGCCGTTCGACAAACATAAAAGCTTTTCGGCATTCCATTCGCTCATTTATGATGTCACTTCTGCAAGTCGCTGGGGCTACAAATATTTAACCGCCCCCGCCGTCCACAATAACCAGAGCGTCATGGACCCTACCGACAAGCCAAAAGGCCCATCTCCCCACTACTCTCTCTACCAGCGCGAAATATTTCGCCGAGGTGGAGAGCAAGGACTATGTGTGTCACCTCCGAGGCTCATTGTGTGTCGGTCTAATGATTCTGCTCAGTCCCGAGCTTCTCTGTTCATCCCGAAAGGCTAGCAGGGTCGACAAAGGAGAAGTTAAATGACAGGGGATATTTCTATGCCAACTCGAACGCTGGTCTTGGCTGGACCGACCGTGCCAATAGGGAAGCTTTCTACCGTTGGCGAATCATACCCCGAATGCTCGTTGACACGAATACCCGGGACCTCACTAGTGAGAGGGTTATTTACTACACGGGTCATTTGCCTACCGTATTTATAATCTCTTCAGCTGAAATATTTGGGCACAGAATCCCAGCCCCAATCATGTTCGCTCCTATCGGTATTAATAAATTATACAATCAAAGAGGGGAGCTGGTCCCCGCCAAAATTGCCGGGGAGTTAGGTCTTCCCGTGTGTTGCCACGTCTCGAATCGACTTTCTGTGCCCCTTACGTACCATCCTAGTATTGTCTTTCGACAGCGGCATCACAATCAATCGAAGATGTGGCAGCAGCTAATGATGCTGGAGGATCAGTCGCGAATGAAAGTAATAGCGTACATGTATACGAAGGACCGAATGGTGGCAACGCAAAGGCCCCACGATTTTTCCAACTGTACATGGGCCATGACGACGAGGTGGTGAGCTGTATCTACTACCATGCGCCTGTATAAGCTATTCAGAGGCGGAGGTCAGACAATTAGTCTGCTGGAGAGAGCCTGGAAGAGCGGTTTCGATGTATGCATGCTCACAGTAGACACCTGGCAATTAGGCTGGCGACCGACAGATATTGATCTTGCCAACTATATGTAAGCCGAGAACTTACCTCTCAGTTGTACCTCCCTGATAGCTTGACCAGATTCTACTATGGGGGTACAGTAAGGTGACCACAGCCACCAGTTCTTACTTTCGCTGATTACCACCCACACGCAGGTTGGGAGTGAAGTTGGGATCTCCGACCCCACCTTTTTGAGCAAGTATGGCGAAGAATTGAAATTTGACTCCGGGAAATGGATTGATTCGATGGTTTGGCACGGGAAAGCTCATGATTGGAATAAGATTCCGTGGGTCATTAGAGAGGTGGGTGTGCCACCCGTGAATGGATATTTCAATCCTAGAGCGTGTCATTTTAGTGGAAAAGGATCACACAGGGAAGGCCATTCGTTCTGAAGGGGATCCAGAATCCCGAGGATGCCAAAAGAGCGTACAAAATGGGATGCGAGGGAATAATAGTGAGCAACCACGCTGGTCGCCAGGTAGACGGTGCAGTCGGTAGCCTCGAGATACTCCCGGAAATAGTTGATGCAGTGGGCGACAGTAAGCAGCTAGAAGCGTATGGTTCGAAATTTCTCTGCTGATACGATATATGTATTAGGGATGACGATCATTTTCGACTCTGGCATTCAGAACCGGTGCCGATGTGTTCAAAGCTATTGCCCTCGGTGCACATGCTGTACAAGTTGGTAGGTTGTATGTCTGGGGTATGAGCCATGAAGGCGAAGCCGGCTGTCGTCATGTCATGAAGTCGCTTTTGGCTGTATGTTTTCCTTCTGTGATGTTCCCTGGTTAGGCTGCTGAAATCCATTGAAGGACCTTGATATCCTGATGACTGTTGCTGGATACCCCTCGATAAAGGACCTTAATCGTAACGCATTGAAATATCAGTCCTTCCGGAGTATATCCAGCAGATTGAATATGCGAAACTCTAATCAATTGCTCTGATTGGCAATGCTGCCAACGCAAACTTCGTGTACGGATTTCGGTTCAGAATGAAAACATATGTACATACAATTTATACGTGTGCCATCATTAGGCGTCGGGTCTTTTCGCCTGGCCTCCCCGATGGGAGGGTTTTTTGAGGTTAGGGTTGTGAGTGAGCCAGCTTCCATAGTACCAAGCCGCTGCTCGCAGGAAAGCGTACCCTTGATGCATGCTTTCTCAGGGGACTGTGATAGCATGATATGATATACCAATCGCAGTCCCACAAACACCTGAAAAGGGTAATTAATGGACTACTTGTACAAGCAGTAGATAAGTGGAGGTAGGGATACAGAATAAATAGCCTACTAATGTGAATGTATGGGTATTAAGCAAATAAGCCAGGTCCGGAAGAGATATCATAGGGGTGGTAGTGGACGACGGCACTGCGGACAAATGTTCTTAATTGCCAACCACTGAACCAGCATGTCAGCAAGGGAGGAGGGACACACAACACGAAACATACCTTCTCCAAACACTCCGTGTGCTATCGGAACAATAGCAGATTAGGATTCGATCGTGTTAGACTCAGAACAAGACTCACAAATAGGTGGTGGCAAGGGGCCAGGCTGTACTCCCTCCTTCTACTCGATCCGCCAACCCCCATTTGCATCGCACTTAAAAACCCGCTTGCACTAGCCACTGTTCTACTCCCGCTCCCTCCCCTCCTCAAGTTTGCTCCTGATCCCTCAGTATCTCCAGCCCTTCCCTGGATCTTATCCTTACCCCTTTCCTTCTCCCTTTGCTCTTTAGACGCCTGCTGCCGTAGGGAAGGGTCAACATAGATCGCATCCATACAAATCGAGCAATCTCCCAACGACTTCTCCGGTGCTTCGGAGTCTGGTAGCGGGAGTGGCGGATGGTAGTCATGTGCCTTGACCGCCGTATACTATGGGCCAAGAGTCAGCCAAGGCCTTATTAGATGAATTACTCCATTACCCGGGCAGGAAGGAAAAACGACGGCCCTATGTGCGACTGCAGTATGACAACACACGCTTGAAATATTACAAGAGCGGACAACCAATACGCCCATCCTTGATGTGTATGAGTTTGGTGACCCGGTCAGAGAAGACTTGTACATTTCCAACATACTTCGTGGTTCAATGTCCAAAACATTGTATGGACATGTCAAAAAGTCTGTAAAAATATTTAATGGGGCAATGATAGGTATAGAGATCAACTTACACAATGCGCCCGCAAGTCTGCAGATTGTGATCCCTAAAACATATTCCCCGGACAGTCCACTTGTCCTTCCCTTCCTCGCCGATCGCCAGATCTGCGGTAGCCAGATGAACGAATATGTGACAGCGACAAACAGCATCGACAACGCCGGTGACAGTATCACACGGACCAGAACGGTCAAAAAAAGGAATAGGATAATCCCTACGTATCAGAATGAGGATTGAAAAAGAAAGGTATAATTAGGGGAGAAAGCTCACACAGCCTAGCTTGCGGGTCAGTTCTCATGTGGTGGATAAAGAACCTGAAAAAAGATGAGTTGATATCTTCAGTGGGTTGCTGCTGAGTTGTGGGTGTTGCTGTTGGGGTTGTTGTCGTTGCCAGGGGAGTAGAGCCTGTGGTCGTCTGATTCGTAGAAGGGGAGATGGCTTGGGTAGGTTGTGTAGCTGCCTGGGGTACTGTCGTGGCTATTGGTGGAGGAGGCGGGGGCGGTGACTCTGGTCCTTGGATTTGGAAAATTAAAGCCGCGAATTGCTGTGGGTAAACGTGAGCCGATGTACACCATCCAAACAAACAGGCTACTGACCGCTTCTTGGATGAAGAGGACACAGGACAAGAATGCTGTAGTCATGAGTGCCAATGAAGCTCTGCCTTCAGCAAGGATAGCGAAAGTAACATGGCCTGCAAAACACACGGCATCGATCGTAGCATTGGTCAGGAATGTCCAACGTGAAACGCGAGAAATTCCAGAGGGCGTCCGGCTACGCTCGGCTTGTCGTGTGAACAATATCAAGGCCATTAAATAGACCACCTGCCGAAAAGCCACCATCTAGCACAGGTGAGATAACTGAGAAAGACGACCTGTTGTGTGACTTACAGGTCGTCATCTTGCTGAAAAATGTCTGTGACCTGAGACCTTGTGTAGTCATGATTTCGTAGAGTATACCGCATTCCTTGCTGAGAAGGACAGCGGTCAACACCATCTTGGGGGGTTTGACGGTGGAGATGCCGGTGGGATGTTGTATCTCACTTTCAAGCTCCTGCATCAGACGATCTGGAATGGGGACGGGGTGGAACTGAGCATAGAAGGTAAATGGACAAGTGGATTTTGGAGGTTCCTCTTCGGATTCCGTTCAGCGTGGCCGAGAGACAAATTAGCAAACAACATACCATTGGCGGTATCGGTGTCAATCAGCCCGTCGTCAATCATGGTCTTCAACTTATTGATCTTGTGCTCCAGCTCTGGTGCTATTATCTGTGCAGTATCATTCGTTCGCTCCTGGGGCACAATAGACGGAAGCAAGCGAATGTCTACATGTTGTCTGTATTCATGTCAGCTCGATGCAAGAGGGGAGTGGAGTGCGAGGGGCACTGACCCAAAAGGCTCGGCAATACCAACGATTGACCCTTGTGATAGGAAATGTATGCCATCCAAATCGAAACGCAGCGTCTCCTGGGAGACCTCGTCTGTAAGCTCCATCCTGGCCTAAACACCACGAGATAAAGATAAAGATAAATGGTGGCTCGTCCACACGCACATGAACCGCAATTAAATCCTGTATATCACTCGAATTCCTCTGCAGGGCCAACGGCTTCTTCTCACGCAGTGTCATGACCATCTTATTAGACGCCGTCCAATTCCAGGTTGATGCTCTTTCTGCCATTTCAGTAGCATTTGATCCTACCATGTACTGTTCAGCCAAAGGCTTCCATGGTGGAAGTGTATCGTCCTGTAGCGACGTAGGCGTGATGTTATAGAACTGGGCATTCCCTCGAACGTAACCAGTGATATTGGGATAATACGACTCTCGGAGAGGATCCAAGGTACGACCCCTTATATGAAAGGCATCTAGCAAGGGAGGAATAGCAGGGTCTTGCTTGGGCTAGTATATAATTAGTAAGATTCTAAGGCCCAGAGTCGCAAGTGTACTTACCATGGTGAAATTTGAAGCCGTTCCGTTCATCCAGGCGGTGTAGTTAGAAAGCTGATCCTGCAGTGATTTAACTGTGTCTTGATACTGGTGCCTCGCCAGAAACTCTTCGCCATTGTGGCTGGTTAAGAGGAAGAGTATGAAGCTAATGAGGAGGAAGGATGAGACTGAGCTGCGGGGTCGATTACCGGGGGTTCCAGCATTCCCAGTCTCTTCATCCCGAGCGTCCATAGACGTTTGAGGGTTAGTGTGGCTGTCGATGGCGTCGACAAGCAATGCGTGAGCAGAGCCTGACCTGACGGGATGGCGATGATGCCAGTCACTTCCGCGAGCTGATGTCCCTTCCAAATGTCACAATGTCACGCATACCACGTGCCCCGCGTGGAGGTGGTGTTTAAACAGTGATAAAACACAAAACATACCACAGCGGCCATGTTCGACCAGGCGGGCAGTCGGCGCTGGACGCACTTCCAGTCTGCCCTGCAGCTCGCAATACAGCGCTCTGCGCGCAAGTGGACGTAGGCGAATCGCGTCTCTGCTATAGTCACCCTTGCCCTCACTCGCTACCTCTGGCAGGTTCGAGGACTTTCAAGAGTGTTTCCCTCTATATGTCGAAGAAGATAAGAACGCGGCTTTCGTCACGTTCAACCTCATTTCCGACTTTATAGAAAACCAGGACAAAGTGTGCGGTTTCTAATCTGATTTTAACAAAGAAATTGAGTACCTTGTGCAGCATGACATCACCACCCTGTTTGAGAAATATCAAGTCCAGGAAAATATTGATATTCTTCACAAGATCGTCAACGAGGCGAAGGCTCGTAAAGAGGCAGGTGATTTAACCAAGGATGTCTGGCGGGAAGACTTGCAACCGCGCAACGCTATCTGTGCGCGGACGATTCCTGTACTGGAAGCTGAGACCGTCCGCCTACGAGAGACCCTTACTCAGGTGGGTGGAACACCGCCAAGTTAAATTTTGTGGGATGGATAGATCTGTTGCGCCAGCTCGAGAGGGAAAATCAACAACTACAGGCTCAGCTAGAGGAAGACGTACGGGCAAAGGATGATGCTGATCTACGGACCTTGGACCTACTACAGAGACTCGAGGATGTGCGTCTCCACCTGATCTAGCCAACTTCGTTTGTCATTTATTCATACTGTTTTCTAGACGTTCAACGAATGGGAAAAATTGCCTATGGATGCAATTGAGGACTGGACAGTGCAGACCGCCAATGCACTTACTATTCCCCCTTAAATTAGTCATATAGCCACCCATCCGCTTATTCTATTGAAACGGCCCCTGTGGTTTGTTATTCTTACCGCCCAGAATATAATACAAGTAGTTTCTATAGTTTTATGCGCCGAGCAGTAAGATGTCTTCAGTACCCGAATGCTAATCAACTCCCACTCTTGCTACAGCTACTGTCCGCCTCCTTACTTGCTTTCCACTGCCCCAACCCTAGTCTAGCATTTGCGACCCGGCTGCTATGCTCCAGGAAACAGCTCAATGCTCAACGTTCAGCTTGAAGGTAGTGTCAGTTTTGGGTGGTAGCGAGGATGTTAGCCACGGGAATACTGTACAGTTTACTACCCAAGCGGCCGCCATCGTAGAACCGGCATTCATGCAATTTCTGCCATATGACACCCCTGATTCAATGACGCTATGGTCTGCCACTGCCACTGTCCTCTTCCAAATCACGTACTGTACGCTCTTATACTGCGGGATCTTCTTCGCTGTAGCGAGGAACACACGGTCAGTCTTTCCCGGAAGCGTGCAGGATCACCAAAACGACCAGTCAGAGTCTATCATCATCCAGGTACTAATTAATATATTCTATTGTCTCTGCTTCCCCTTCTTTTTTTTGTTCTTCGAATTTACAGAGGTTCCTTCTACCACTTCGATCGTCCCGCCCGCGGCCTCCGCCTCCGCGCCGGTTCCCTTTTCTATCTTCGTCTGGGCATCGAGGAAAAACATTAAATCCCGAACTTGGTCTTGAAGCTCTTGTATCTTTTGCATGTGCTCATCTTTTCCCTGCTCTGCGGTGTCCAACCTATCCTTCATAGCCTTGATATTGTCCATCAGTCCATCACTGACCGCTTTTTCTTCTTTCAGCTCCTTTTCTAGCTTCCTCGCTAGGTCTGCCATCCGACTAGCCTTCTGCTCAGCCTTTGCTTTCCCTGTTTCCAGGACCTCGATCTGCGTTGCAGTCTCTTTTTCTTTCCGTTTCTCTTCATCCCTGCTCGAGGCCCGATCGACTTCTATTTCATGTTTCATCTGCTCAACGATGTTCTTCAATTCGTCCAACTGAATCTTAAGTTCCGCGTTCTGCTCCTCGTAATACATGCGCTGCGAATCCAGCTGGGAAGTAAGCAAATAGGAATACTCGATTCCTATCGCCTCTATTTTCTCCGCACTCAAAGCATCGGCTTGACTGGGACCCACGCCTCCTTCTCTCGACGCAGTTCCCATCGAAGAGGCAGCACTTGGGAGCTCAACGAGTTTGCCGTCAGCCTTGTTTTGGATTAGTCGGTGAACGTAGCCATCTCCAGCGTAATCCCAGACCCTCTGCGTTTCTAGTTCTAGGGCATACAAGTGCGTGGTTGCTTGATAGTGAGCATGCGCATGGGCTCTTCCATAGCGACCACAGCCGATGTTCCCGCATACAAGACATATCCACAGATTCGTTGTCGAAGGGCACTCGGAACAGACCGACGAGGTTGGAGTAGAGGCTGATGCAAAAGGAAGGGGGCGAGAGGTGCGATTCGTGGCAGGGGAGGGGTGAGAAGTCAGGAGATTTTGAGAGTACCGACAGACCGGGCACCTACCGGGTCGAGGGTTGAGTTATATCTAAAAAATGGTCTAGCGCTTACCGGCTATCTCCCCACTTACTTAGGCACATGCAATGAAAGGTATGGGAACAGGGAACAGTGATTAGACCAGTGACCGCCGAGTCCATGCGTTCCAGGCATACAGGACATGTAGGGAGTTCCTGGGCGGGTCCATAGATGCTACTAATTCTCGAAATGGACTGAGAAAGGGTATCATCTGATTCGATCTGCACTGATAGTACGTGAACTACGTGACATATCTCGGGCTATACCACCAGTGAGAAGGCTCAACCTGTTCCACAGAATAGTAGACACACCTCCATAGAATTGAATGGCTTCCCATTGTACACTTCGGCAAATTCGGCGGCATCAGCTGGATTCGTAAACCTGATCAATGCTATCGACCTATTTGGCGCAAAGTCACTGCGAGGAGGAATCATTGAGGTGAGTCGCGCATTCGTTCCGATGTTACAAGTTTAGACGAACCGGACTATTCTGAGATGAGCAACGCTTTCAATGGCGGGCCCAATAAATGTTAGGAAGTCGGATGGAGTCATCCAGGATGGCACAGCAAGAACTCCGAGTGTTACACCATCTAACTCCTCACTCTCTAGGACGTCTGGGGCTTTCGCGGCCAATTCTTCTGGTGTTGGACGGTTACCAGTGCCTCGGAAGATGTGAATAATGCCTTCAGGCAAATTAGTGTGGCCGGACTTGCTGCGGGAACTAGGCACGAATGTTGCTTCAAGTGGGACCTTGAAGGAAAGGATTCATCTATCCGCAAGTTCTCTGAACTCGTGCAGGACATACCTGTTCCACGCTCCTTTTCCTTCCCTATGGAAATAGATGGCTTCCTTGCAGCGATTTCGAAATCCATCCAATCGATTCGGAGTGGACCAAATCTGTAGTCCCTCTTTTCTGCGTGGCTAACTGAGTTTTGAGGATAATTAGATGCTGACTTGTGTTGAGGAAGCCTCTGGAATATGTAGTTAGGTAGTGAATTCGTATAACGGTTTTCTCTGTCCAGTGCCCTGCACAGAAATTATGATATGGTAGTTGTGCATGTCAGAACATTGCTCATCACGGCAGGAGTGAGTACATGGCCGACACAGCCACCGCCCAGTTCCTGTTTTTGGATATCCAAATTCACACGCGCGGCCTGAAAGCTATTCTCGAGTCTCGACCTTGAACTATTGTAGGCCCGACATACCACTCCAGCTTACATTGATAAACTTGGTACGCGCAGATGACGCCCCGATCCTCTCGGGAGACAGGCGCTGGTCAGCTAAACCTCTTGCCAATAAATATACCATCATTCCTGGCAACCGAGTTGAGGGTGGTAATAAGGATCCCTCCTGGCCCCGTGTAACGTACCTAATCAACTGCATTGATCGATCAACGATTCCGATACTTAGCCCACAGATTGATCTATCACAGAAAGTAAAATAATATCAGGGTATACTCAGGTGTACCCGGGAGGCATGTCCGTCAGATAGCGTACATCAGCCAGCTCTCTCCTCAGCTGTTCCACTTCCACTCTCAGGTCCCCCGAAATCCGCGCACTACTTGATCTTGTCAATGACATCACGCTGGGAGCTGGCTGGTGGACACCTGTGTTTAAAGCTTCTCTTTGCTTGCGCGATACTGGAGCGAGTGGCTGCGTGCATACTGGAGCTCTCCGCCCTGATGTTATCCACTCCTATCGAATCCCGCGCACGCGGAGAAGCTATGGGAATAAACGGGTACGGCTTGATTTTCTCGCCGTCGTCAGGACGCTTTCCACTGCGAATGGCTCCACCTGCGCCACAAGAAAAAGGATGTAGCAATGAGGAGCAAGCCACCCAGTCCACCAATCACACCTCCCACAATCGCACCGGTCTTGTCCTTCTTCGAAGTAGGTTGTGGAGAGGGTTCCATCTGAATGTTGACATTTTTGAGGCTGTACCGACGTCATAGGTTAGAATGGCTTTCAAGTACTTCGCTAAAGGAATACATACCCCAAGGATAAGAGCCCATATGCAGCACCATGGATGGCACTTTGATAGAGTTCAGATAATCTCAAGTGTTCAAGGTATGGCGAAACACACCTGCCGCTAGCTCCATGTATTGCATTCCTGTCGAAGCTGAATACCTTATGGGAAGCGGATATATCTGTGGAGCGTAGTATTGACCCGGTGATTGACCGGATTTATGAAGCGATTTCGGATGTCAGTCATGTTATCAGGTATAGTTGCCGCAGTTAGCAGCGTCCAATCTACACACAAAACTTTGTATCAATATCGAAAGCATTCTGATAAAGCTAGACCTACGAGGATAAACTATACCTCCTTCCGGTGCTAAACCGTACTTAGAAACTGTTTGACGAAGAAGTTCATCAATACTACCACATCGTGGGCAAGGTGAGCGTACTAGGCTGTTGCGAATAGAACTCGCTCTGGCGTATCAAAATCTACCAAATATTAGGTTAGAAGCATATTATGCTGGAGATACACTGCGTACATACATCGTCGTCAATCAGGCTTGTGTTCAGCCAAATAGCAGGGAATAAATCGTATACCAAGCCCCAAGAATTAGGGTTTTGATAATTATACTGGATATGATTATTTGTCACAGCTAGCAACCTCCATTTCTCAATGAGTTGGGTGGCTTGATCCTGTCAGCAGTGCATGTTCCAAAATGATATCTCGACTTAAAATGTAACATAGTTACTGACCTGGTAAGTATTGTCCAAAATGCCCAGTGCTTCATTGATTTTCCCCATCGAGTAAACCCCGATGATGCCTTTGAGAGCTAAGTTTGATACGCCGATATCCTCGAGGCCATCCATAGTCATCGAACCAGGAGGCGGGTTTAAGGCATTTGTGACGAGATAGTCTGCCCACCGCTGCAGTGTAGGTTGCTATAGGTATATGGCTCGGAGATGCTTTCATGGTACGGAGTGATGGCACTCACATATCGCAGAAGAAGGGAGCCATCACCCGATTTGATGGCATGAGCATAGGTCACAATGAGCATGTTTCCGCAACCTAGTGTGGTACTATGAGCTCGGATCAAACATTGAAATTCACGAAACCACATACTTTCGACGGCAAATGCACTAGTGTCAGTAGTATTACCACGTACTGTCGGGTACGTATTGCCTGTGCAACGTTGACATTAGCCAGAGAGAGCAGTGCCTTCGGAAGTGCATAAACTCACCGAGATCGGGAGCAGCATACGGAGAGGAAGATTGGAGTTCGAAGAGAGGTTCGAGTAGGTGAGCAACAATTGATGAATTGAAGTACAACAGCGCAGGCAAAGCACTGTAAATGACATCGACCGGATTGGTACGACTGCACCGCGGACCTCTCTGAGAACTGGAGAGGGTCAATGGGATCAACTACACTCACTCCGATGCTCCCATATCTCTCATAAATATCTTCACATCCGAAGTATTGAAATTTCCAGACAAGTCTCGAGGAGGTATCGTGATGTCCATGGAAGCAAACAATTGCCTCGTTATAAATGCCAATATCCCAGCATACTCGGGAGATATCACAGTCGCAGCGGAGATAATCTGATTGTCTAGTTGCACACTTCTATTAAGGGCACTCTTGAAATCACTGAGGAAGTCTGTGATCTACATCTATATCACGAACGCTGTTCATATCAATGGATGGGCCTAACGTACCACGGAATCTATACTGTTGTAAGATGACCAAAAATAACCTAACTCTACTCTCGGAAGGCGTCTTGAAAGCGATTAATGGATCTCGGATGAGGCCCAGTGCCCAAACCACTGGCTCTGGCTGATCGCCAGGCGATACAGTCCCAAGGTCAACAGCAAATGAGACTGCAGGCCAGCCACGCCTACTCAATGTTAATTCAGGCTACAAGTGATGTATCGTGTCAGTCACTCACGCATTTACTGCTCGAAAATCATTGTCCATTGTATCTTCCAAAATCCCATTTCGTGAAAACCGTTTACGACATTCGGCCGAACTACCTGACCGCCAAGTAAGCCCTGGTCGCTTGATGACACGATTGGATTTGAGTGGGTATATTCTAGCTTCTGGAGGACTCCATTCACCTTTTGTGATGCGTAGTATAGTTGGCCATCTTCTGCTGTATTACCATTGTCCCCCATTGATCGAGTGTTCTGCTGCGTAAAATGGTGATAGATCATATCCTGATCTTCCCCGGTATCCCATTTGACCTGCGTCAATAGGTCCGCTGTCACCCATTCTAGATCACAATGTCAGCAAAACCAGCTATAGTAGGGTGCTGATGGCATACCTGCTGTAACGTCCGAATATACTTGGATTGTATGTGCTAAAGAATCGTTGGCAGAGAACGCATCGAGATAAAGGTACGAAAATGGTATCGACTGGCGGGCGTAGTCATTGGGCTGGTACATCGGCACCTGTCAGTAACAGGATGATATTTTCAATGGGCAGTATCAGGAGAGCGTACCTCAATTGGAGTGAAGAAGGTAGCATTGAATTGAACGGGGCCGGCCTCGAGTCTGAAGACGCTCTTCGTAGGAGTAATTGTACTCGCTACCGTCTTCGTAGAGTTGGACCCTAGGTTTCCCATCCACTGAAATGTTTGGTTATCCACACGAACTAATCCAGCCCATCCTAGTATCTGTAGTCCAGATTACCCAGGCGACAGTGTTAACGTGTTATCTCCATGGATTATCAACATAGATTAGTGCTCACCCGACCATCCAAGAAGTAGATGGGCCATGTGCCAGCGGGAGACGTGTCATTTGCACTTCCTATCCATGCATTTAGGTAGGGGGTTTTGACCGCGAGTGGGGTGAGCGGAACTTGCAGCGACGATTGAGCGGAAGCTGGCAGTAGGTAAAGGAATGCAGCCTGAAGAAAAAAATAAATAATCCGGGTCTGGATTGGAGTGCAGAAAACCATGTTGCTAGAGACAAATCTTGGGACGTGGCTCGCCGTACTTCTACCTATATTTATTACTGCGCCGGCACCCTCGGAATGGGGAAACTTCTCCAGCCAAGACTAGCGCTCCTCACTGTGGATACGATCACTAGGATAAGGCTTTGGAAGAATGAGAAGGATACTACTGATTATTCGCTGGTGAGTTCACGCAGATAAGGTTCAGCTGGGTCGGGGGTTATTCAATATCTGTACCGTAGCCAGCTTTTTGAGCCCGGAATTCACCCAAGTAATAATGGAGGGTCGGAATGCACACCTTTTACGCTGGGAAGCTGACATTGAGAGTTCGTCCATTTTTGGGACACATCAGAAGCTCATCGCAATGAAAACATCGTGTGATGCATCACAAAATAAAACCAGGTATCCACAGATTCATGACACAGGTCATTTGATCATTGTCAAAGAATTTACGGAGACATAGTATCTAGGTGGGAATAGCATTCCTTATTTTTTGTTCTTGAATATAGTCTGGCGGAAGGGGTGCGTGCTCGGCGTGGAGGAAGAGACAGCTATGTATGAACATAGCATCACCTGAATGCTTGGGTGATGTCAACGATGGCTACGGCGAGTCTTGGCTGATATGGCCACCTCGGGCCTTATTTTCTAGTGGTCGAGTTGGGCTTTTTAAGGCAAAAAATGATTTCACCAATCACCTGGACAAGTTTGCCGATTGAAACTAACTCGCATTAGGCTGGTCCCCATCTATACTTAATTTACCTCACGCCACCCTGGGCGCCGCGGCGCACTCAAAAGCCCGACATCCAGCACTGAAACTCCTCGGCAGTCCAGCGGATCAAATTACATGATCACTCAACTCCACAAAGTTGACATCACTACGGCTGGTATCAGTTGGTATCTCAATACTGGTAGTAAATTGTTTGGGTTATCTCCAGAGCTTTTCACCGGCAGTGACATCGACCAAGATCAGTTTCACTACTTGGAAAACCGATTGGGACTGCCTTGGCAGCATTATCTCTGAAGTTTCAGGGATTGTCAATGCCTATGCGGTTGTGGAGGTACTAACATGCGTGTAGGGTGAAATCTTTTTGTCGGCGTCTGCAGGCGCAGCGAGGTAAGCATGCCGTAATATAGCACAGGCGCCTTATAATCAAGGGAACCACTACTACCACCTATGACCGGAATACACCATCACCGTCCAAGTCGTCTGAGCCGCTGGTACTACTTAAATTGGCTGACCGCATCAACAGCAAACAAATTTATTCTTGGGCACGCTCAAGTTCTATTATTATGCCCCGATGGACGCATTGTTCCGATGAAAACATGCTGGCCCCTAATATTAACTTATATGTTTACTCCGAAGCAGGCGGGGACCTTCGCACAGGTTGGGACCTCTGTTGGTAGAGTAGGGCTCAGGCTACTCCAGAGCCTAGCACCACCCTTTTATCAAAAGCTTCCCAACGATCGTTCCCGTTCATTTACTAAAATGTTGACCTCTTGACCTCCAGTTTTGGATGATTTTCAAGTGCTATGCGCGTGTTGGTAACTCGTGGGCCAAGTTTGCGGCACAGCTTTGGCGTTTCTGAGACAAGTGTTCATTGCATTCGAGTGCTAACAATCTCGGTGTCCCGGAAATGATCCCGAAATCTTGGAGCTCTTGCGACTCCAAAATTTAGATGTCTGTGGTCGACAAACGAAATAATGAAAATTATCCATTCGTCGTACTCTGTCAGGTGTATCCAAGCTGTACACTCGATTTCAAGGTCCAGTGTCTCTATCTCGGTGATTGATGAACTCAACCATTCTTATATTTCTCAGTCAATCACTCGCCACCAGCGTTTCAGTGCAGTTCGGTTAATATAGGAGTGTTGGTAGCTCTTTATAATGTAAATGGGTTGTTGGATTGTTAGACATTGCAATTTCGTGGGGATCGGGAGTCCGCGGAATAACTCAAGGGAGGTGAGCTGAGTTCATATCACGTCGAAACTAGAAGTTGAGCAGTTCTGTGTGTACAAAAGCGCAAGACTATCGTACCTGTTTGATTGTGCAAGAAACCACATCGTTGGCCTGTGCATCACCTTTATAGGATAGTGTGGCAGCCAGAGGAGGATGTGGCGTCCACGCTAGCGGCGCCAATATCCTCTGCTAGCACTGGTCCATACGCAACGGCTCCCGAGTGACTGTCAGCGGACGTTGGGTCCAAGGGGTATGAGATTGTCAAGGTCTGCTGATTAATTATACCCTTTCACTTGGCCTCAACATTGAGCCATCGGATGTCTCTGTCGGACGTGGCTGCTGTGTTTCACGTCCTTTGGCATTACTCATTGACTGTACCAAGGGGAAGGGAACATCTCATCTCTTCACGGCAGTCAAGTTGTTAAGTTACGGGTATAACGAACTTCGTCAGCGCAGGGAGTGGGTCGACGTCGGCAAGCAAGGGTTGATTCACGCAAACCACGACCAGACAAAGTGGGATCTGGGGGGGTGCCAGATACGGGGATAGTGATAATCTATCTTCATTGTTGCAAAGATCAGAGGCGCATCATCATTAATATTAAGTAGATCAGGTTGCTTGAGTTACAGTCGGCGCTGGCGTAGGTTGCTGTCAGGCGGTGCTGACGGCTCCGCGGTTGGTTGCCGTGACTTTGTGATTGCCTGCGTTTCGTTTGTCCCGTAATCATCGACCTTCTTGTGTATGGCCACCATAGCCTCGCGTCGTGTTTTGCGGAGCGAAACCGATGCACCTTGACGAGAACACCATATGAGGAACAAGCCACCTTCAGCCATAGCAACCACAAGAGAGGCAGATAGAGCGAGCAGAATGCGCTGTGGCGAGATAAGCACGGTTGTCGAAACAACAAGGAATCAAACGCCGCACCCATTGGTCTTTCCAGTGCAGCTTGTCCGCTGCCCACCAGGTGGAAAAACCCACACCAACTATACTCAGCAGTGCATTGATGATAGCCGTTATCTCCTTCCGTTCGCGAGCTTGCTGCTTGGCGCGTTGTTCGGGTTCGGGTGGGGGTCTGTACGCGCCAAAGTTGCGTTCTGGCGACGTTTTGACGCCGGCGAGGAGGGATACCATGGAGTACGAGTTGGCATCAAGGGGGGGTGCATGTGCCTCGAGCGCTTTCCTTCCCTCTGGTGATCTTGACCACTGGGAGATGGCGAGGAGCGTTGAGTATGGTACGATGTCCGTGGGTGCATCCGAGATGTAGTTTCTGAGTTCGTTAGCTATGTTGGATGGTAACAAGCATGACAACGGCCTCAAAGCCTCCAGCAGGTGGGGCTCAAGAGAAATGTTGAGCTCTGCGGTGTCGTTGCCGTGCATGGTGGTGAGCGAAAGGGGTTGTGCGTGCGCTGGAATGACAGGGCGACGTCAATCAAAGAGGCAAGATGAGCGGCTCGAGCGATCAATGGCGCTCTACTCTGCTTTAGCTCACTACCACTCACGTCCTCCCACCTGGCATGGCAGAAATCGCTGGCCCACTGGCTCCCAGATTCTACGCTGCTTGTGCAAAATTCGACCTCAAAAACACAAATGCCACCCTATCACTCGCGCAGACACTAGATGCAATATCTCCAGAGCTCGCAAGACATGAAGATGCTCGGTAGGGACTCTGTACTGTTGTTATCCGAGTCTTTTCACACAAACAACAATGTTACAGAATCACTCTTGGATCAGATCTTACACTCTGGCCATCCCTACGCAAGCTCTGGCGAGATCTCGCTAGAGCGCACTCGACTTTCTGGGATGCCGATGACTCGGAGGAGGAGGAAGACAGTGGAAAGACTTCAAGACAAGGCGCGCTCATGCGCCTGTGTGCTAGTGTTGCAAAATTCACTCGAAACCTAGTCGCTGGTGTGCCCGATAATCAGTTTAGAGCGTTGTGAGTGTTGGTTGTATACCTGCCTTCACTACATCATTCATGGGTTAATGACAGTTCCAATGAGCCGGACCTACGACGGCTACTGCACTATTATACGTCTTGGTCAGCCATGGAAGACGAAAAGTGTGAGTTGAGAGTAGAAATCACATCTTCACTTCTGAACAGGCCGGTAGCCATCTCAATTGCTAGACTCTTGACTCAGGCACTCTCGAATCTCGTCACAGGCCACGAGGAGCTTGTCGACCAGCTTTGGGAAACGTACCTCAACTTACCAGAGGATCAGGTTGTCATCATGTACGCGCTAAGCTATCTATGTTGAACTATCACCAACGTCGAGCCATAGCCGTCTCTTAGGTTCACCCGATCCCAAAACACTGCTCAGTACGCTTATATTTATTTCAAATTGTTTGTATGATTCTCGGAAGCGAATGTAAGTGTCGATACCTGAGTTAGCTTCGTGAACTCAACTTGCATCAGCAAGCTGTTGTGCAAAACTTCCATCGGTGTTCGCATATGTGTATGTTTATTAGACAACATGCTACGCTTGTTTGAAGCAGGTGAAGGGACGGAAGGTGCACAAGCCTTTGATATTGGGTAGGTCTTACATTTTCAGCCTGGTCTTACCCCCTTCATATTGTCCGCAGGTACAGCGTTCTAGTCGCGTGTTATTGAAGAAAGCCTCGCACCTCCCTTGTATAAACAGTTTATTATGCAAGTCAAATTCTCTCATCTAGAAATTTATCCCGCCGTGGTGTTGACCATAATTTCAACAGACGGGACGAAATACTCACGCCCCACCAAACAACGTTACTCAAAATAATTGATTCCTACCTCCAATCCAATCAATCCACACCTCAAACACCTATCAAACCTGAAACGCTTCAAATCCACACTTCGCTCACAGCCAATGCTGACGAGGGCCTTCCTGTCACTATCTCGATACGCCCAAAATTCTATCCGCCATTCATTGGGACTTGCCGCCAAGGGGGGTGATGATAACCACTCGGACCAATCCGATACCAATACCGATATTGAACGATCGGACAGATCTATGTCATCCGCCTCTTCTTCGGTAACTGATACTGGTTCATATCAAAACCAGTCCGGAACCCTCAAGAGCCTCGATGTCATGCTACCTAAAGTTTGCGAGGCGCTGGTTTTGATCACACAGTGCATGGTAACGATAGCAGTTGAAGCAGAGGAGAATGCTATTCGGTTGGGTCTCCAAGAGGACAGGAGCCCAAAGACGAACATGAAGAATTACCTAAATGAGGCACGGGCATCAGGGGTGGGTGTTATTGAGAGCTTAATTGGTGAGCGGTTTCCTTTACCTTACCCAGCATGCTTAATTTATACCACCATTTTACACAAATTCTGCTGCACAACCAGAACTTCTTTGTCTCTTGGATAAGTTCTTACCTCGGATTAATTTTGGACAACCAGTGCCTCAGACAGGTCTATCCCCGGATGCGTCACTACCAAGCACACCACAAGGGCAAAAACACGAGCCTGCCGTTACCGCCGCTGATAATCAAGGCTTCGCATATTTAAAGCGTGATCTTGTGAGAATGTTGGGTATCCTCTGTCATGATACCAAGGCAGTGCAAGATCGCGTTCGCGAGGCGGGTGGGATTGAAATTGTCATGAACATGTGTGTCATTGATGACCGAAATCCTTGTGAGTCTGTATTTCCTGTGCTTGACCTGCGAGTTTCTCGCGGTGGGTTATTTCTCGATCATAGCGATAATATTTATCTGAAAATAGTTCTACGGGAGCACGCGATATTCACACTGCATAATCTCCTCGAAAATAACCCAGATAATCAGAGTGTGGTGGATTCGATTCAGCCGTCTGGAGAGTAAAAAATGCCGAGAGTGTCTTGAAGGGATCGGGCTGGCACGACCCCTATACGAAATACGCCGGTACGGGGGCAGGATGTCAGAGGGGTAGAAGTAGGAAGTAGAGTCGTGTGACTCGTTTCAAGTATGAGACCAGAGTCAAATTTTCACTCATCCTCATCTTCCATTGAGATATGGGTCCGCTTGCGCCCGCTTCCACCACGTCTGACCTTGGAATCTTCTTCCTCCTCCTCACTCTCTATGTCCATTCCATCTTTGTCAGACTCGTCCGAGGCATCACCTGGCTGTTCACTCTTTTTCCGTTTTTGCTCCTCAATTTTGGCATCAATACGGTCGAGTGGATCTTCCTCTGCCTCGCTGGGGTCTCTTGTGCGCTTTTTAGGTCCACCCTCCTCATCTGACGAATCAGCGACGACGAAATCGTCTTCTTGATACTCTTCTCCTCCAGCCTTCTTCTCTCCTCCACTCTTTCGTTTGACCTTTCGTGCTGAGGCACTGACGCTTCCATCCTCATCCTCGTCTTCATAATTACCATAGTCACCGCCGGCCTCTTCATCACTACTCCAAAGTGCACCAGTATCTGTTGCACGTCGTGAATGGTGTTTTCTCCGCAAACCCCCAAGGTCATCATGCTCGGTTTTTCTCCTCGCCTTCTTCGCGCTCTGTTTAGCTAGTTCCTTGAGGTTACGTTCGGGGTCCATTGTAGGATCGGGTGCCATGCGTAGTCGCGCCACTTTGTTATGTTTCTGGCCCACAGCACGTACCAACATCCTATGTGTCTCTGATTGCATTCCAGTGGGCCGCAAGCTCATGTACCCCGTAATCAACGCCTCAGATTGTAACACTTGCGACCGTTTGTGCTGTGCCACAAGATAAGTTAGGCCCTGTGACTTGAGTCCCGTTGTTTGGGTCTGGGACTGGCTTAGTTGGGATTGGGATTGTGATGCGGAGGAACCGGTGAACTGTCGGGGGACGCCTGCCGAGTTGTCGATAGTCTGTGTAATATCGAAGAGTTCTTTCCCTAATAGAAGACTCAGAGTGCCGTCTGACCAACGTATTATTCGACTGTTAGATTGGCGTTGCTGGGGGATATATGTGTTAGCGTTTGACATCTTGCAACCAGGATTTGGGCCAACTTACATCCGAGCTATGTTCGTTTTTGGTCCATCTCCACCGCACAGTATTTTCAACTTTTAGTTTGATGGACATACTCTTTTCTCTTAGGTTCTCGGCCTGCATGGCCTCCTCCTCTTCTGGACCGAGATACGTATCTGGGTGGAAAGGTTTCGTGTCCATTTTGACGAAATTGGGCATGCGAATTACCCAATTCTGATACCACCGGTGAGCATTGTTCCTTCTCCCAAGCACTCGGAGGTCCGACACGGCAAGGAACTCACATTTCCGTCTGAACTTTTTGGGATAGGCAGGTTCGGGAAGGAGACATCGGCTTCCTTTATCACATCACCTGTGTCCGGCGGAATATCGTCCTCTTCATACTCTAGTTTCTGGCGTCGTTCCCTTTCAGGTGACGGCAATCTGTCCGATTCAGGACCCGAGGCTGTGGGGGATGCAGCCGCACTTCTGTGATACTCGGGATTTGAGGTCACATCGCCAAAAAATGTGGGAAGGAAATCCTGCACCTGTCATGTTTAGACTCCTTCAACGTCGTTGTCGTTGCCAAACAAATCATTCATTTCCTCGTCATTTTCGTCCAGGGCGTCATCATCATCGTCACCCTCAGACCCGGACGGTGTGTGGGTGTGCTCTATGTCATTATGCGGGCCGGGAATGTGTGCCTTGAGGGAGGATTCATCAAGGGCACCCGAGAGCGACGACATAGCCTTGGATACCGATCTTGTGCTGGAAGAGAAATAAAGAGAACGGATGGGAGCGAGAAGCGCATACCACGTGACAGCACACAGGCTGTTGGCCATGGCTGTACGATACAACCGAATATCCAGTACACAGCTCTGGGTCTCTCCCATCGACTGGTTAGTATCTCCTCAAGGTGGCAATTATCAGTCCATCATGTTTATTGCATCAAAAGTCATCTGCCATTGCACCGTTTTTCGCTAGGTTGTCGAACAACGTCTTGGGAAAGCTTGCGGGTTTCAGGCTTGATCCCATCTCGTGCGAATGTCGCTCGGCGATGCTGTGCACGCAGGCCTCAATCACCCAACGCACTCGGGAGGCGGTTCACGGACACCTTTTTGGGATGAACAACCCACCCATGGAGAATGTTCAACGCAGCCTCAACCTTTCTGGAATTCCATCTTTACCATGAGTCGATGACAGTTTCCTCGTTGGCCTAGTGAATCTGCCGTTCGCTCTGACACCACTGAGGCCGCATCACGCCTTTTCCTCTTTCAGGTCCATGATCCACGGACACGCGCCCAAAGGCAGAGCGTTCCAACCCTTCTAGATGAACTGAGGCTGAGCAGCAACGTCCACGAAGATAATTCCTCTACAGCTTTTGTACCTAACTTGTCCATGCCTCAGATTCGGCAATCCCGTCAAACGATCTAACGCGCTAATGCAATGTCCGCTCCGAATATATATATATAAGATGCCCACTCGTACCCTACCCAGGTACTCCTTGATGTGCTTGATCTCCGACATGACAACAGCACCAACAGCACAATTACAGTCAGTTCTGAACCTTTAAACGTATATCTGATTCCCCCACTGACACAGGTCAAGCCTACTTTCCCCTTCCCTCCTACCACCTCCTAATCCCAAACAGCGACAAGATTACTTTGATTGGTCCTTTAGTCGAAGCCCTTACACCCTAATCTCTAATATCAACTTTCCTTGCTCGATGACTCCTTACCAACTGGTAAGCATGGCTGTTATGTTGCTGCTGGCTTCTCCTAATTTGCTCCTTGTAATAGTCTGAATTCGAGGACACTGGTCTGAACACTCCCCCATCGGGTCTTGGCTTAACCATTGGGCCTGGCGAGTCGTCGTACGGATCAGAGAGCAGTGAATGGCGCCCAATAAGCTACCAACTTGGAGCCTTTGAGACGGCCGCCAACAGGCACCCCCAATGCTATTCGAATACATCGTTCGGCAACTCCGACTGGAACCAACCTCCGCCCCTCCCTCATCAACAGCAAACTTACTCGATCCCATATTGTAATAATGGCATAAATTTCCAAATTGTGAACCCCCGTGCGGCCCCCTGGGGTTTCCTCATCTCCATCGACAGCGACAATCCCCTCACCGAACATCCCTGCCATGAGCGCACTTTCACCCCCTCGTACCCCGGCCAGCATTACACGCTCCGCTGGAAACTCTCCCGATGTACGACCACTAAGTGTACCAGCTCATACGTCTCAGGTGCGTATTGGAGTTGCTAGGAGGTATTTTCATCTAAGCCTCTTTAAGGAGCAGCACAAAAAAGGCCTGTATTCGCACAGGCAGCAGCTACAGTTTTTCCGCGAGGCCCTGAGTCTACCGATGTCTGGCTGCCCCGGTCCATTTGTGCCTCAGCACATGTACAAGCCTCACACCAACAACGACAGGAAGCGTTATGTCGAGGAGATCGAGCTAGATGCTCCAATATTCTTTTGGATGTCTAATCCAGACGAGTGCGGCATCTCATTGTCGGACGCACTTCACTCTCGGGTCAAACGTCTTCGAAATCGAGATGAACCCGTCTTTGAGGGTCGCGGGCCCAGTGTCTCTATCCGCCTCGAGGTAACTTGGACTTCCATCTTTCGCCGCCCACGATACTAATCATCGTTTCAGTGGCCGGGTTACCGCCAATGGAGTAGACAAATACCAACTAAAGATTTCAGGAGTCCACCGGGACCAATCACCCGAGCTAAGCTTGCAAAGAACGTTGCTAAATGCGTCCAGCGCTTCATCGAAGTCCGTAACCATTTCTCGCTGCCCACGCCCACACGGGGAAATTTTTGACCGATCCAATTCATTACTTTTAGGAGCGCCAACACTCGCGTCTTGAAGACGACGCCGATCCCAAGTGGCGGGTCGCCACGGGTGGAAACGGGGTGATCACGCTCGACGACATCATTCTCGTCAGTATGTATCACGTATCCCTGGGCAGCTGGCAGCCCCAATTGAGGTTGAAACGTCCGTTCAATCATCCTCCCCGCTGCTGAGTTTGAGTGGCCTTCTCTTCCATCCACCCATCCATCCATCCATCTGTATTTCCATCATTCTCATTGGAGACGATGACTCGAAAGCCCCTTTCCCTACCTCCCATCAAATATAGAACAAACCCAAGACAAGAACAAGAACACCCGCAATCAATTTGACACGCGCGGGGCTATTTATAGCATATTTCAAAGTTGATCTTTCTCATTCCCCCCCTGCCGCCCTTACTCCCCGCAGGTTTCGATTTTATCAGTATCACCCAATCACACAGTTTTTGTATAATCACTTCAGCATCCCCGTTTATTCTTATTTATTGTTTCCCGGTCTCTATCTCTCTCGCCGTTCTTTCCTCCTCTTCCGAATCTCGTCCCCCTTTCTGCTAGCTTGTAGCACTTCGGTTCGACCTTAATTTGAGTCTTTACCTTTGTTGGATTGATCTGATGTATCTATACTCGTCTCCCACTACAGCTTTAGTTACCGCTGCAGGACCCCATACCCGTAAAGTACTAGTATGTAATCCATTAAACCACAAATCAATATATCGGCTGCAGGCGCATCCACAAAAAAAAAACAGGATCCTTCGTCATATCTTACTCATCCATCTTTTTGTTTTTTGACGGAGTGTAAAGACCAATAAACAAACAAATTACGAGGTCCGATCAAATAGAAGTTGGATATAACAATGTCATCCTTAGGGGCGGAACCAATCATTGCGCAGCGAGATGTTGACCTCGAGGCGGTGAAAATTTTTCAAGCAGCGGGACACCGAATTCCGCAGTGGCTCGATCACAATAGAATCACACATGCGCACACACACAAGAGCGAGAATGCCGTGGCTTGACCGATTCTGGGTATGAGGCATCGGAGGGGACATGGTCCGATGAGTCATTCCTTCCCACAAGGCAAAGGGTCTGCATCTTCATAATTCGGGTGCGCACATGAGACATGAAACAGCAATGATGAGAAGTTCAGGCCCAGACAAGCCCCGAGCCCGTTCACGCTCCTCGCGGGTATGTGTGTGGGTCTTGTGTCAATTCTGAGGTGTTTTGCGGTCAATTCAACGGCTAGAACAAAGTCTGCGTCAACAAGGGGCCCGAGATCATTCCCTGGGTGGTCAAATTGGGGTATTTTGATTGTATCATTATTCGGGTTTTAAAGACCGTAGCTGCATTAATTATTTTAAAAACAAATGCGAAACAAGAACGGGAGCCGCGTAGCAGGGTAATGAACCAACCAAAAAGTAGTCTATAGGCTCTCAAAGAACGACAAGTCCTGCGCCGAGAGCTTCCCGCCCGAGCCAGGCTTCTTATCTGATGAACCGGTGGATTGGGACCCAAGCGGCGCAGGAGCTAAAACTGCAAATGAGCTTGGCACAGATAGCTGTTGTTTGAATTGAGGTTGCTGGGAGGAAGTGAAGAAGAGGGGTCCCACTTCTGCTACCTGTACTACCATTATTTACATGAGGTGGAACGAAACCAAATGTAGAAGGTAGCGGTTTGCTTGTCGGAGGTGGGGGCAAGCTCCATTGTTGTGGGAGCGACTGTATCTGCGGCTGCAGAGAGTGAGAGGGAATGGACCGTGTTGGAGATTGAGGAAGGGTCGGCGGAGGAGATTCCGGTACTTGGAGAGTCCCTGTCGTCTGTTTCACAGGTGTGCCGTTCGAGATACGGATAGAGTTCCCATTCGACATGGAAGAATAAGAAGGCGCAGCAGCTGGAGGCGACGACGCTAAACCCGGTATCGACTGCCCGATGCCCGCGCCCAAGCCACTTTGCATGGGAGCAATAAGAGTGGAAATAGGTCCACCAGGCTCCCCCGGTATATCAAACAAATTTAGTCCAAGGTTCACACTCGGTGGGGGGATGGCGTTAGGAAGTGGAGAAGGTGGCGCAGGCCATTTACCTTTTGCAGCGGCCGTCTCTAAAAGACTGAGCGTTCTTTGATGCGATTCAGCCTGCCGGGAGGTTCGGCGTGCGTGTATGCTCTGTTTTGGGGGTGAAGATGACTTGACGGGCGTGCTAGGGCGTAACGGTGACCCTGAGGGTGGAGGGAAGATGGGCGGGGGTGGTGGAAGTATAATCACCGGCTGGGGTTTCTCTGGAACCTGCGGCGGATCCTGGAAAAGGGCGTCGTCAAAGTCGCCAAAGGATGTTGACGGTTGAGCTGATGATGATATAGATGCCGTGAAAGAGGTGAATGCGGAATCCATAGACATAAGGGGGGCTGAGGATGTTGATGAAGGCGATGTCTGGAAGTCTGAAAATTCGTCGTCATTGAAGAGGGAGTCCGTCGGCGGCGGTGCAGCCGCAAGGGATTTCGTTGGCGTGAACGACCTAGAGTTTGTCGTAACAGGTGATAGTGGTGGAGGTAATGGGGGTGACAAAATAGAATGGGTAGGTGGTCGAGGGAGAGGTGTCAAAATTTGAGAGGAGGGAACTGAGGCCGTTTGCGAAGCGGACGGGGTGTGGGTTTGAGGTTGAGGGGAAGAGAAAGCAAAGTCAAGGTCGAAGAGCGGATTCTCGCTGAATTCTCGTCCTGACATACCTTGCGGAGCGGAATGGTGTGAGAACGGCGTAATAGGCTTCGAGCCGGTGGAAGGTGGGGGCTTCGGGGGCGGTGGTAGACGGGGTGGCGGAGCCAATGGAGGGGGGAGCTTTGCCGGGACAGGGGGAGCACGTATCACCTCTGATAATACATCGAGTTGATCGGTCTCCTCCATGTCGGAGGCGCTGGGGACGACCTCGGAAAGGAACTCAATGTCGTCTGATGACAAAGCGATGGAGTTGCGAGGAGATCCAGGAGCCTTGGCAGTTCTCGAGAATCGCCCAAAGAAGCGCGAAACGGCAGATGGTGGCTGGATGGTCTCTTCAGCTGACTGGACGCGAGTCATCGGGCTGGAGTCCGCCTTGCCCGTGTTAGATATCTCTGTGGTAGCAGACGTCGCGGCGGATGGCAGTGGAGCCGGTTCCCTGGACGAAGGGGGTTCTAGTATTGTGGCAACTGAGGCGGAAGTACCAGTATCAGAGCTGGGCCGGGGAGATGCCGTACTTGACCGAGGAGACGCTACTCCAGGACTTTCTGATTTTGCAGGAGAAGACGAGTCCGGCGTTTGGGTGACAGTTGCTGCCTTCCGACCAAAAAATGAGAGCAAGCCACCCGCGGGTTTCTTCTTGATGTCACCTATCGACGGGGCTTGATCTGCATTTTGTTTGGGTACGATCCGCCACCCAGTTGGAACGACGTCAGCCTCCGTCACGTCGCGTTTAGATTTAATAGCAGCCTCCCAGGACAAAGATCCCTTTGATGACATGTACACATGCCAGTGGGCCATGACGTGTTATGGTATGATGTCGAGTCAGCTTGATCGCCTCAATCATTTCCTTCGAAATGAAGGTCTTCGTGAAGGTCACGGGTGCCGAGAGAGTGAGGTCCGAGGGAATGAGTCGTTCTGCAATGGGATTTCTCATGAGGAGCTTAGTATAACACCAAAAGCTGGAAGCTGAAGGGTAGCTCACATGCCGAGAACCTCCGAAAGCTCACCGAGAGCCATGACGATAAGATGTCGCTGTCGTACTCGGTTGTTTATCAGGCCAACAAGCTCCAGCAAATTCGTTAAATTGGTGGAGTATCGAGCTCAGCAACTCTGGAGGCTAGGATTGGTATTAGATGCAGGTACACTAGTGGTAGGCAGCTGACGAACAACGTATTGATCCTGGATCTCCTTCTGTCGCTTCGCCATCTCCCATTCATCTAAGGATTCAGTTTTGTTGTCCATAGTCTCATCAGATCCCTTCCAAGCGGTTGCCCAATCTTCTGTCTGTTCCATCGGAGTAAACCCCGACTCGGAAGCTATCCATGGGTCCGGCCGAGAATAATCGTGTGCCGCAACTTCAAAGGTGCCGAATCCGTCAGGATCTGGCGAGGTTTCACTGAGCGCATTTTCATCCTTTGCAGGCCCTTCCAAGACCTTAGTCGGGCTCGAGGGTGCGGGTAGGCTCGGACTCGGTGGTTCTTCTGTCTCAGAATCGGGTGTTGAGGGCTGTGATGCAACAAAATCCCCTGCTTCGGGCGCCAGATGTGCCTCCTGGTCTTGGTCGGCTCCTGAGTTTTCCGTACCACGTTCCTGAGGAGAAGGAGAGCGGGGTGAGGCTTCGGGCTGAGACTCGGAAAGAGGTTTTGCAAACGTAATCGAGTCCAAGGTGGGGGTTGACCAGAGCTGGGAGGTACGGTTATCTCGCGACCACAAGTCGCTGTGGAGATCTGGAGAGTCGTCCCATATGGTGCCAGACTCGGCTTCCCATGAGGGAATGGCGATGTCTGCCTGGTCGTCGGTGACAAACTTGGAGGAGGAGGTCCAGGCGGATGTGGGGGGAGGATTGGGGGGGTGGTCGGCCTTGTGAGGGTCGCCCCATGCGTTTACCCAGGGATCCTCCATGGCGACTGTGTTCACATGTAACTGCAAGCAGGTTGGGGACGAGGAATGGGACCCGTGGGACACTGCGAAATGGGAGCTCACGTGCCCGGGAATGAGTGCTAGAGGGTTCTCCATCCTCGACACCGTCCTCTCGCCCCGTCCACCTCGTTCCCCCTCCCCCCTACTCCCCCTACACTCTCTTATATTCACTCATCTATGGATAGCAGCCCAACAGACCGCCCCGTGCTCGAATGGGACCCAGCCGATGTCCACAACTGGCTCTCGAGCATTGGCTACCCCCACTGGGAGAGCCAGCTCAAAGGTGTGTCTAGAGCCCTCTCTCCCCCTTCCTTTGCACTCAGACGCGCTAGAACATACTGTCGATGGAGAGGCCCTCACGCTTCTGAACCCAGAATCCCTCAAAGAGCTCGGTGTATCCACGATCGGCCAGAGGCTGGCTATCCTCAAGGCTGTTTATCAGTTGAAAACGGCGCACAACATCCCAATAGGAGAGGACCACTATGTCCCACCATGTAGGCACCATTTACGAAAACAGTGTACCGTCGTTCAAGCAAATATTCCAATAGCAGAAGCTTCTGAACGCCCCGAGAATTTAACACTCGAAAAGTTGCATTCCGTCGTGCAAGAGCAAGGTAGGAAATCTTACCTACACATTAACCCTCTTCCTCATGGATCTTACGCTGTATTCGGCCTTTAGCCAACCGACTACGAACTCTAGAGGACGATAATCGTCAACTCAACCAACTCGTCTCGTCCTTTGCTGATGATGTGAACAGCTTCAAGTCATCTCTAGGCCGCAACGTGAGTACTGTCTTGGTCAAAAGCTCTCTACTAAAGTTGCTATCCTAGGACGAGCTCGGTGGTCTACGGCGGCAGCCCTCGTTCAAGTGGGCACAATTCGTCAAACCCCAGAAATCACCAACCAAGCAAGACTCTGTTGAGTCCCCTCATCCATCCCCCCAGCGGCAGGAGCATGATATTGCACCTTACACCCGCCAAAATAATCAGACCCCTTCTTTCTCCTCTAATCCACCCCCATCGACTTCGGACAAGCAACGGCAAATTTCACAGCCTACCCCAGTTACAGACTCCCCTAACCCCAACCAGACCTCCTTGAAGTCCCAGCGACAAGAAAGTTCAGACAACCTCAAAAGTTTCAAAGTCAGTCTAGAGGACCCTACATGGAAGGTGCTGCCAGCGGCTTTGAAGAAATATCGCATCAACAACGACACTTGGAAGAACTATGCAATGTTCATCTGCTACGGGTCATCTGGTACACCATCTCATGACCCATTCCTTCGGCCGCTAACCCGTTGCAGGTAACCGAATTGAGCGGTGCTTGAGCTATGACGAAAAGCCCCTGCTATTATTCCAAAAATTGAAAGACTCGAAGAAGAATCCCGTTTTCATGTTGAAGCATATCAAAGACATACGTTCCCCCATCGCCGTTGCCCAACAAAAACATGCTGCTCGTAAAGCTTCCTCCATAATATCTAATGATACAGTAGCGACTCAGGGTCACTACAAATCAACTTCAAGCTCAAGAACTAATCACCGGCCCCCAAGACTCGAGGTCTCCGACCTTTCTACATCCTCTGGTCCACTATCGACAACCCTCACCCCTCAACCTGGATGGCCTGAGCCAGGAACGCCTTCTCCCATTTGGAGATCAACAGAAAGGCTGATGATACTGCAACTACCCCCGCGTCCGCCATATCGCGGAGCGCTATCTCTTCAATGAGCAGTGAAGCAACGCTCACGGTACCAATCAACCCCCCCAAGTTAGACTCGAAATCGTCCGATAGTCAACACGCCAATAGCCTCGTTTCCATTCCCGGGCCTAGCAGTGGGGTATCTTATGCCGTTGCAATTTACCCATACATGGCCGAACAAGACGATGAGTTTGACGTCGTTGTGTAAGTCTTCCTACCTACAGATCCAGGACAGCCTTGAAAAAATTCTTGTTTTAGCGGAGATACCTTCGTTATCCTCTCTCGCTCACGCGGATGGTGGATCGTTCAACGCGATCCCACCGGCTCTGGCGTCGTCGATACAGACATCGTTAAACAGGGATGGGTTCCCGCTGGCTGTCTTCTTGAGACCAATGTTCCTGTGGCTTCGGCTATCGCAGAAGCCACCGCCGCCAAGGGAAGTTCTGGATCTGGAGACGCATCAAAGACGCCGATTTTACCCTTGAGCATTATCTCAACGAGCTTCCCCGGCGTTGCATTAATGGATTACAAGAAGAAAGGAGACGAAGAGCTAGACCTCTTAGAGGGTGATCAACTGAGGGTCTTCAAGCGCTATAACCACTGGTCATACGTGAGTTACTTGTTTGAATTCCCCTTTATTATCTGCATTTACCCACCCTATCGACAGGCCGTGAAAGAACAGGGTGGTGACCGAGGGTGGGTACCAGTAAGTCAAAAATACTCAAATAATACAGAAGGTACGAACAACTAACCATATACCTATAGTCCTGGTTTATCGGGAAAGTGAGCACTCACACTGGCGGTGCACCTAACACGCCGGGCTCGAGTACCCTCCACAACGCATCCACTTCAACCTCCAATTTTGATGATATTACCCAAGCACAAGTATCACCCATGTCATCCGCTTTCCCAACTGTACAATCACGATCATAACCAATCGCCTTCCAATTCTTTTTTCTTGAGATTATCTCGTCAGACTTGTTCTCACTTCCTTGCCTTGCAATTTTAATTACTTCCCAAGACTCTGTCCAATGTTGTATTAGCACTGATCTACTACTATCTGTCTCCTGGTGACGCCCATTCGTTTTAGACTACGACCTCGACCCTTATTTCTGTTCGCGATTCATCGCTCAATCAGTCATTTGTTGCCTGGTTCCTCACCTCAATTTCCTTTCCCCTTTGGCCGCTAATTAGTTCGACGTCATATACTACACTATCGTCTACCTCCTAGTGGGTTGGACAACCCTGGTTCTTCCTGCACAGACACCAGTGTAAATCCGTATCTCTACATTTTGTATGTCATCCTGGGCTTAGTGACTAGCCGAAAGTGCATTTCCCTCTTTGAGTAATGATAAGGTATTCACTCAAACCAATGATGTAGGATCCATTAGATATCATCAAAATCAAATATCCGCATTATCCGGTGCTCAGATAAACTTTGCAACAAGTGCCCTCGACACAACAGTGTCAAATGGCCGCCCAGGGAGGTCACTGGGACATGAAAATCGTATCTATGCCCGATGAGCATTCTTAGGATACCCTAAGTGGGGCTGGTAGCAACATATTGTACTGGAAAGATCAATTAGTGGGTGCGATGCTAGAAGCTTGATTAATTGATTAATCACTAGGTGCGATGATTCCTCGTTGCATCAACTGTGCCCATCTCACTGCAGCTTGTCCTGCGTACTCCCTCCGTCTTGCACTGCAGTCACCATAGCTACAGGAGGAGGGTATCATTCTCTATTGTCCTCAGAGCAGAGCCGCATCGCGAACCAAAATACTTAACTTAGGGGGCTGTGACACCCCCAGGCACCAATTTTAAAGTTGACAGGTCGGAATTACTGGGCCTGATACATACGTATAACTTTGAGCGTGCACCAGCACCGCCTTGCATATCGATTGTATTTACTGGTTATTGACATATGTGCAATCGCTGCAATAGTAAAGATGAATACCATCCCGTTAATCCCCATATTTCGACTCTCCCTCCCCCCTCGGCGGAATCAACTTCATCTGGCTGGTGTTCGCCATGAACTGCCTCTGTGCTCGCGGACATCGATCCACTTGTCCCCGATAGTACTTCCGCGGAACGAACAAGATCAGTGACATCCACAGCCCAGTACGGTCGCTCGCCGCGAAAGAGATACGATCTTAGTCTTGCTGGTGTAATTAATGCTACCAAAGGCACGTGAAACACGACAGCCACTTCTGATAAAGACATTTGTTGTCGCATTCGGTTGAGGTCGAAGCGAAGGGTAAGGATCATCACTGGACTCGGGTCGTCTCGAGTTGATCTCGTGTACAAACCCCTTATTTTTCAATGGAGGAATGCGGTTGCCAACGTCAGTCCTGATCTTCCCAGTACAATCCATCAACTTCCACACTCACGACATATGGCCATACTCGCATATCACCTCGAATGCTGATTTCAGGCGGTCCTATTTCACCGAGGACATCAACGTCTTCGCGGCGAATGCCGAGCTCTTCCTGTGTTTCTCGCAATGCACCGTCTAGGAAGCTCGCATCGGTCTTCTCTCGATACCATGTCAACAAAACACAGAGTTTAAGGACAACGATGCACCGACATCATCTATCCGTCCTCCAGGAAAGCTGTGCGTTGAAGGTTCAGAGCTGTATATAATCAGTGCACTGATGATCTTACCTCACCTCTCCCGAGTGATGGCGCAGATTCTGTGCTCTTACTTGAAAGAGTATTCCAGGCTGTCCTTCAACATTGCAAAAAGGTATCAACACTCCCGCATTACGTGTCTTGTTATTATAAGTTTGGGACTGAGCGGTTGGTTGTTCGGGGGTCGCGGGGGCGTTTGCCGCAAGCGTGCGACGGAGGGTATTCAACGAGTTCGGAGTAAATGGTTTCGTGAAGCTGAGGAGCGAGGACGACTTGAGCGCGTTTGCAGGCGCTTGAAGGGACATGGTCGTATAATGTCAAGTGTCCCGAATTGCAGCGTCATTAAGTTCTTCGGATCAGCCTCTTTCCGAGACGTGATGCATGGAAGGTAGCTATGTCATACTCGGCTTACAACAAGCTCATAAAATATTGCATATACACAATGGATCTTGGAATTCGGGATACCTCCTCCTTAATGTATGGTTTCTTAATATGTTTTTTAAAAAACAAAAGTTGTCATCATTATACTAGTGTATATCTGGTAAAGTTCAGACACGGCATCAGGGACGCAAACCTTGCAACTTGGGGGTTCACGTCCCTGAACAGACACACAAAGGCCAGTCGTATCACCATGGCGAATGCCGGGTCCTTCAAAAAGTTGTGCGTATGATTAATTGTAAATCCATCCCTGCTCTATTTGAACAACATCCAGACAAAGAAACTGATAGAAGAAAGCAATGGACCTCTTTTGCTGGCGTCCCTGATGATCGACATCCAGAACAACTACTTTTGGCTGGAGCGGAATGCTCAAGAGGTCACAGTCATTGATAAATATTTCTTCCAGTGCTCAATTGCCTTGACCTCAATGCAATCTCGTCTCGGGAGTTGTACTGGACTGAGAGTATCGGTACCTGCTTGCATCTCTGGAAACGAGCCAGCGAGTCGGGCATCACTTTGGGCCATGGTTTCTCAGTGCGTACCGCCGGTAGGGGGCAGTGATATAGCCCAACGGTCCCACAAGCTACCATGCCCGTTGGTGAACCGGCCATTGCCCAAACTTTCGTTGAATACTCAGTACTGCACAGAAAAGAGTCGCCTTGGGGCAGCCATCTTTTTATCCAGGCTGGACAGCCAGGATACCGCCACTTTTTTTTGCTCTTACACTTACATACCAGCTCGCGGCGAACGCTGTCGGGCATGTACCCCCGCTGGGCGGTAGGGCTGTCAATGGCCCTACAATAGTCTACCATGGAAGCAGCGGTGCACCTACAGTTTGGGAAATCCACGAGTTGGGCCATCCTCGATCTTGCGGATCCTAGCAACCTAGGATTCTGTCAACCTCCCAGGGCTGTATCTTATCAAGTTGGACGAGCTGGATCAATGTGAGGAAGAACTCGGGAATCCCAGAATGAAGTCATTGGGATTGATTATAGTAGGCTGCCGCGGTTGAGGAAATGACTCCCTTTCCTCTCGTCGATTTGCGATCGACCTGAGCCGTACCTCGGGTATGCATCTTCAATCTAGAGGGACAGACTTTGGGGTTTAATATATCGGAGAAGCACCACTCATCGATGGTGCTAGTGTGAAGACACTCGACCCCTCTGGTGCTTCACCATCTACGACAACCGGTTACCTTCTACAGTACGCCGCAGAAATTACGGTCGGTGGTTGACACAGTCCCAATCGACGTGGGCTATTGTGCCTTGATATGCATGTTTCCCTCGGGGAATATCTTCGACCTTCCGCCGTTCTGACCGGAGAAATTTGTTCTCAAAGAACAGACAATATCCACCAAGACCTGCCAAAAGTCCTTCTCATACTGGCCATGTTGATAACGGCGAGCAAAAAATTATTAGAGCCTCATACACACTAGACAGAGCCGCCAGCCAAGATGGTCTTTACTTTCATTATGTACAACCTCTCCAGGTCCCAAATCGTACATAGCCATCCACCTGGTTGATTGATAAAGTTTGCTGGTGCCATTTGTGGAGCTTGGCGAACCACGGGCAGCCCCTTTCTATAATCCAGGCAGCCCCAGCTCTATTTCATTCCGTTCTAATGCCAACAACAGTTAACCCCAAGTAGTAGTCGGAACCAAGAGAGACGCATAGAAAGATTCTGGTATCTAGTCACCCGCCCCAGGTCTCGCCTAAATCTTGTCGTCCTGGGGTAAAAGCGACTAGATCCCAGAGTAACAGGGCGATAAGGATGGGATATAGTACAACGAGCAGCCACAGTACATAGTGAAATACAACTATCGACAAGAAAGTGTCCTCTAGAAAACTTAGGTTCAGCCAGTGAAACAATTTCAAGTACCCTCGACAAGTCACAAGCCGGTTTTTGAGAAGCTAGACCCTCGAGTTTCAATGACGACCAAAACCGCGTGGTAGCCACCGCTTGTTATGGCGGTCTGCAGATAAGTCTGTTTCTGTGCTCACAGCGTTAGCTTGCAATGATATGGACAGCATGAGAGGAGATTACTCACCTCTGTGGTTTGTGGAAACATCTACGGAAAAGCGGAAGCATCTGGTCAGCGCCATGCGGCAGCGGTCAAGGGTACAAGGTATCTCACATTGTTCAGTTGCACGCCGTTCGCGATGCCTTTGGTGATCCGCGGCTAAGAAAGAGTGAGGGACGTCAGTGGAGGTAAGGAGTTCGTAATCCATTGCACCCTATACCTGATGCCGGGTTATGCCTGTCGTAATGATCACGGTACACGCTGTTATTCCCCAGATAAGGAGGCGGCGGTGCGTCGTATTCTCGCTGTGGCATCATGTTAAACTGGGTTGATTGCTGTGCAGGGGGGAGTGCATTATATCCGCCGTTGTGGTTGAGGGTGTTTCTTGACTGGGAGTATGGTGGCATAGGGTGTTGAGGCCCGGACCGCGATGGTCGTCGTTGCTGCGGAGCCGTATAGCTTCTGGATTGGGGGTTAACTGGGGGCAAATAGTGACTGCTGGATGGTTGGGGTAGCACTCTAGGTTCTGGGGTACTTTGAGGTAGGGAACCGCGAGAAGGCTGCTCGATACCGTTGATAGTGTATACCTCTCTTCCGTCGCTATAGGTTCTGGTAATGTGCTCATTTCCCTATGAAAGTGATGAGATGTAGAAAAGTTAAATAGGAGGATGTGTTTACTTCTGAGTCCCGTCTCGTATGTACCGTCTGCGTGGCGCCGTTGATGGTAGTAGAGACATAGCTTTCGGAGGTGCAATTACCGCTTCGTCTCCGGTTACTTTCAAAGGCGGACTCAAACATGATTCCGGGGGTGAAAGTCGGCCCGAAGAAGCTATTGTTGAAAAGGCTATGTGCGCGAGGTCCACGCATGCCGCCAAAAGGACTCAATGGAGTGAACGGGTGCATGTGGGATGGGTTGAAGAAATCATCATCATCAAAATCTCTGAAAATGGATTCGAAAAGTTCGAATGGGTCTCTGAACACGAAACCGGAGGACGGATGATGATTGCGGTGGTGACGGCGATGACCTAGAGGAATTAGGGAAGGTGTGGCTACGCTGTCCATGACGGCGACCTGGGAAACCGCCGTCGAAGAAAGTATCAAAGTTGTCCTCCTCTGGTTCTGGGGGAGGCCATGTACCATGAAGATCATATTCCTGGTGGTGGGATGAGTTGAGTAAATGTGTAGCCCCAGAGTACACACCTTGCGTTTCTCTGGGTCGGTCAAAATTTCATATGCGTGGTTGACCTTGATCTTCAGTTTAGTGTCTGTCGTTAGGTCGGGGCCATAAGCGACTGATACGGTACCTGTCTAAACGCTTCGTCTGCAGCCTTCTTGTCCTCTGATGTAGAGCCTGGAGGGAGCCTGTCTGGGTGTGTCTGGAGTGCCTTTTTCTTGTACGCTTTGCGAACTAGGTGGAGGAGTCTGTCAGGACGGACAATGGGGGGGCCGATGATGTCATGAAGACCAACTCTGCTCGACAGTGGCATCGCTGGACAGTTCCAGAACGCCGTAGAGGTCTGAAGACATGCTAGTGGCTTGCTGGTCGGTGTGGTGAGCTCAGGACGGGTGGAGTGCTCTGTGGAGAATGTTCGAGGAACATGTGCCTCCCTCACCCCCTTTAATCAGCTGCCATTTGGGGTAAGTAACTGGTGGGCATGTCACGTGAACTTATTTTATCTTCGAGTCTGTCTCTTTTTTTCTTTCTTCGCAAAGTGAAGTATGCGGCTCCAAGAGGTCGTGCTGTGTGCTACTGCGCCGCACTCTTCGGCATCGGGTACAGGCTCCATTTTCCTCAGCGACATTCAGAATACCACAACACTGGCTTCCTTCAAGCAGACAAATGCGGAGAACCACTGTACCGCTGTCTTGGAATCAACGGGTACCCAGGGAGGGTTCATCCTCGCCGCTCAGCCGGAAAAATCTATCTTGAACGTGTACAATTTCCAGAAAGTAAGGTTTCTAGAAACTTCCTTTGACACACACACTCACCAGATTAGTTTTAGGACCAAGTTGCTTTGAAAATCGTCCTTCCGGAAAAGTTGTCGTGTATAGCTATTGACAGGAAAGGTCAATTCTGTGCAGGGGGAACGGCCCAAGGTCGAATGTACCTATGGGAGGTCAGGTACTTCAGGCCATGGTCTTTCTCATCTTGACTAACTCCGTATAGATTGCTTCAGGAATCCTTTTCAATTCTTGGGACGCCCATTACCGCCGGATTAATGTGCTCAGGTTCACTAACGACGGCACAGTACTTATTTCCGGGAGTGATGATTCCGCAGTCAGTGTCTGGCTGACCTCAAGGTCACTTTGAATCCCCTCGCTTCGCATTCTCGCCGGCACTCATTGGATCTATAGATTGGTCGATAACGAAACCCAGAACGACCTCCCCACATCGCATCACACGTTATCCGACCACACACTGCCTGTTACTGACATTCAGTGCGGTGTAGGAGCGTCTCTGAATTGTCGGATCCTCACGTCCTCCGTGGACCATTCTGTCAAGGTATTGAAATTTATTTATTTTTACCGCCTGCTTACGAGGGAAAAAAAGCTTTGGGATCTATCATCCGCAACATTACTCACAACCTTCCAATTTCCCCAAGTTATTACACATATAGCGTGGGACGCCTACCGAGAGGGTATTCTTCGCAGCTGCGCCGGATGGGTCCATCCACCGAGCGAATCTCTTTCAGCAGCGGAAAGATGATATGGGAGAGCATATTATGGAGGCAGTCGGGGGAGGTGGGGCGAGTGATATCGTCAGACTTGGTGGACAGGATGAGAACCCTCAGAAACGCAGGCCGATCTCGGTTGGGTGCGCTCATTTGGTTCATAATGATGCCTGTGCCTTATTGTCTTCTAGGGAAAGCATCTCTTCGATGGCCATATCATTAACTTCGACATTCTTGCTCGTCGGCACATCAAATGGCGCAGTTCAGGTCTATGACCTCCCTTCTCACCAACTCCTTCGCACAATATCGACGCATACAGGCTTCTCGATAACACACATCACAAGTTTTCTCAAGCCGCCGGACCTTGTCGGCCATATTAGCTTGGACCTGAAGATTGGGAGCATGTCCGATGCTAAGGACGCTCTTCCCGCCAAACCCGTACACCCATTCCAACGAATGAAAGACCCCAAAACACGTGAAGCACACGAGATTACAATGTTGCTTCATCCGAAGTCCAATGTAAGCCTTCCGCTCCCTTTCCGACCTTCTCAGCAGACCCGAGCACACCTTTTTCCTATCAGCCTTACCAGGATGACGCAGCAGAATACACAGAAAAAGAGCTTCTTCGAGATCATGCATTCCTCGTTGGACCCGTCCTCAGCCAGGACGGGGCCATTAATTCTGGAATCGACTCGGCTTCAACTAAAAATCGCATCGTGGAACTCGAGACCGAGGTCATGCAGCTAAAAGAGCAACTTGGGAAAGCGAAGAGCATCAATGACGCCATGTGGGACACCGTCGTGCACCGACTCATTGATAATGACAGCGAGCAGGGGGTGAACGAGATAGAGAAAGGGAGAAAGCAGCCTCGATTCGCGACGGAACAAAAGGAGTAGGGGGGTCTAATGGTGTACTCGAGATTTCTTCTCGAACTTTGTCCCGTTTTTCCATCTCACTCGCCCAATTTCCACGCGATCCATCCAATCTTAGGTACCTATTCATGACCACCGATCCACCACTGTTGGAGCGGGGTGTGCGGTTCACGAAACAGATCCCTCAGGCTCTCGAGCATACCAGTCCCCCTCCGTGCATCATGGCAGAACATTTTTCTCTTACATCAAATAAATCTGATGCCAGCATAATTACTGCCCCGCTTGATAGAAGAGACCCTCGGCGCCTGATCCATCATAACACACTTGTAAGACCTATGAAACTCTGGTGATAATGCTGAATTCACTGGATTTGATCCTGGCGAGGTCAATCATACCAGCCAACCCTGTGTAATAGCTGCGGGGAATTACTCACAAGCTCACAAGTGAGGGAACTCAGCATATCGCATAAATATTCCACTCCGGAGGCGGTTGCACAGTATGAAGCTAATTTTAACAACACCGCCCTTTTGTCCTCCAGCTATATTTCCTTCAAGTAGACCTTCAAATCATATCGTCAAAATACCAGACTAACCAAGAGTGGCTCCAGATCGCACTAGTCAAATGGGTCGATGAATGCGAGGGGACACCTTGAGACTTCTTCCCTAACTGAATCAATCTATAGCATTGGCTTCCATGATGGCACTGATATCTACGGGCGCCATGCATCGTGCGTCGATGATCATCTTGTTTTCAGCATGTAAAGTTGTACCAGTTGGGAACCAGGGAGCAATGTAGCCACTCTTTGATTTTTATTAAATCACATATATTCAATCCGACAAAATTCAAACTCTAGTTTGTTTTCCTTGCTCCTCTTGTCAAGTGTTATGCCCTCATCCCCTCGGACCGACCCTGCGCGCCTTCCATTAGTCCGATTGGAATCAGACCAAAGTCGCTATACAGAAGTGGCAGGACTCCCCATTCTCACTCCCAAGAAGCCAACCCGCGGAAAGGGCTTCATAGGACTACGAAACACATTCGTACTTCGCATTGGCACATTCATTGTCTTAGAGGGGGGCTTCGTCACACTTTGTGCCCTTCTTAAGGCAAACCCCATCCCGCTCTCTTTACCTTCCCATATCTCACCTGCAGAAGCTAAGGGTGTGCTCACTGCATTGTCCGTCGTATGGCATACCCTTGCAATATTCGCCATCAAAGAGATTATTCTCTTTGTATTCAGTGCAGAATGGATGGAACAGATTCGGAAGTCGGGCAACATAGTTCTTCAGGAGACGGACATCGTATCCCGACCAACTGCCGGATATGTCGAGCAAATCCGACACTTTGCCTCGAACAGGGGGACGACGCCTTTTCGTATGGGCTTTGTCGCTATACTGTTCTGTGCACTCCTGAGTTGGCTCGGACCAAGCGCCATCACAATCGATTCAATCCCCTCCCAATACCCCCAGAGCATCAAAGTTGCAAACCTCACATTAACGTGGGACCTCTCCGAGGCCGGGGAGGAGCTCTTGCCTATTGACTGCGCCAACATGATTACAAGACTCGAGTTACTCGAAAATGCGACTTATGGATTTCAGTCCCTACAACAAAATACCCTGATACCTTGGCCAGCCTCCGAATTTATTTCGGCCAATAAATCAATCACGTACAAAAGCGACGTCATTACATACGGTATGACTTTGCATGTTCATGGAAGCAGCCCTTCAGCAGCGACAACCAGACGACTCCTGCCCTGGGAGAGTGGATTATCTAAAACCAAGACTGGCAGATCTTCTACTTTTTCACGAAGCTGTCCGTTGAGGAAATAGACCTACTAGCACTATACGCAAGTGAGTTACTTTTATCATTCCCGATCACTCCTGCGCTAGATACACAAGTATAGCCATCCTGCCAATGTTCAAAACGAGTAACGTCCCTGGACCAGCGGACAGCCCCTTAGTTAGATTCCTCTTTTTAGGGAGAAATACAACGCTTGGCGGTGGATTTGTGGCACTCAATCTAGAAGGCATTTCTACTGCGCTTATCACACCAAAGACCAGTAGTACTCAGGAAGAAAAGGACCCTCCCGTACTTGTTACCGTCCTTGTTTGCGACCCGCAGCTGCAGATTCTGCCGGCGAGGATTACTCTCTCGGAGGGTGTCCTTCGGTCGGAGATTGATTCAGGTGCCCCTCTAATCAACAATATCCGGAAAGAAGCTGCAAATGCTATTCTTTCTCAAAGCCTGCTCGGCGCCACATCTACCCTCGAACCTTGGGGTGACACAGACACTATCGTAAACGACGTTTCACGCATTCTCTTCCTTTCCGACCCCTCTTTCAATTATGATGATAAGCCTGAAGGAATCAAACCCTCTTCTATTGGGAAAATAAATCAACAAATGAACACAGCCCTGCTTTCATCGGCCAAGGCATACTTGAGCGGCTACCGGCCAAATGAAAATAATCTCACCTTCCCATTTTTCGAGACTACTGATGGTGACGCCATAGAAGTTGTCCAGCGACTAGCACTGATGGGGAGCGGGTTGTTTTTGGTCAGGATCATGGTTGTGGACAGTACTTTGATTATTTTATTGAGCACTCTGATAGCAGTAGCTCATGTTGAACGATTTCGTACGTTCGACCTGGAAAATATTGTCGAGGTATTACATTTACATTAATTGTCAAGCTTTTATTTATAATATTTTGAGCTTGTTTTCTCTTAAAATCGACCCTCTTGTAAAGGCTATAGAGCTGCTTCTGTCTCTAAATTTCATTATCTCGTAAGTTTCTTGAGATGTATTATCTGGCAGCCGGTTGCCAGGATGATGCAACAGACTACACAGAAAGTGAACTTCTCCAAGATTATGCATTCTTCGTTGGACCCGCCCTCATCCAGGACGGGGCCATTAATTCTGGAATCGACTCAGCTCCAACTAAAAAATCGTATCATGGAACTCGAGACCGAGGTCATGCAGCTAAAAGAGCAACTTGGGAAAGCGAAGAGCACCAACGGCACTATGTGAGACACCCTCGTGCATCGACTAATGATGGCAGGCAGGAGGCAAGCGAGACAGGGAAAGGAGAAGATGGCAGCGATCCGCGACGGAAAAAAAGGAGTAGGGAGGGGGCTGACAGTGTACTGGAGGTTTCTTCCCTCACCTTGTCCTGTTTCCCCACTCGCTGAGTTTCCACGCGAAGTGTTCGATCCTAGTACCTATTTATGACCACTAATCCACCACTATTGGAGCGGAGGTGAGTACGGTTCACGAAACAGCTCTCTCAGGCTCCCGAGCATACGGTTCCCCTTCGCGCGTCATGGCGAAATATTTTTCTCTCATATGTCAATAAATCGGATGCCAGCGGCTACCCTAATTGTTGCTCCACTTAATTCTAATAATCCTCCAGTGGGCTTGGTCCTACGGGGGCCATTCGTGCCAGCTAACCTTGTGCAACAGTTGTGGGGAACCTCTGATAAGCTCACAAGTGAGAGAACTCAGTGCGTAGCGCAAGTCCCCACTCCGGAGGTGGTTGCACACTGCGGCCGAAGTCAAACTTAGCAACGTCTACTGTATCCATCATCTGCATCTTCAAGCTTCAAGCTCGCCCCTTTTTCCTCCCAGCAACATTACCCTCAAGTTGACCTCTAAGTCACATCGTCAAAATATCAGACTAGCTGAGAGTAACCCCAGATTGCACTAGTCAAATGAATCAATGAACGTTGAAGGGACGCCTGCAACGGGCACTTGGACTTCTGCCTCAACTTTGGATCAATGCCGGTCACTATAACACCAGGTTTCATAGTAGCGCCGATATCCACGGGCTCCATGCATCATGCGCTGATGATCTTTTTGTTTCCAACTTGAAAACGTATCATTCAGGAGCCAGAAGCAGCGTAGCCACAGGTAGCCGCTCTCTGATTTCTATCAAATCATATATAGCTCAATCCGACAAAGTTCAAATAGATTTCATTTTCCTTGCTCCTCTTATTAAGTATTATGCCCTCATCCCCTCGGACCGACCCTGTACGCCTTCCACTAGTTCAATTGGATTCAGACCAAAGTCACTACACAGAGGTGGCAGGCCTTCCCATTCTCGCTCCCAAGAAGCCAACCCACGGAAAGGGCTTCATAGGACTACGAAATACATTCGTGCTTCGCATTGGCACATTCATTGTCTTAGAGGGGGGCTTCATCACACTTTGTGCCCTTTCTAAAGCGAACCCCATCCCACTCTCTTTACCCTCCAGTATCTCACCTGCAGGAGCCAAGGGTGGGCTCACTACATTATCTGTTGTTTGGCATACCCTTGCAATATTCGCCATCAAAGAGATTATTCTCTTTGTATTCAGTGCAGAATGGATGGAACAGATTCGGAAATCGGGTAACATAGTTATTCAGGAGACAGACATCGTATCCCGACCAACTGCCGGATATGTCGAGCAAATCCGACACTTTACCTCAAACAGGGGGACGACACCTTTTCGTATGGGCTTTGTCGCTATACTATTCTGTGCACTCCTGAATTGGGTCGGACCAAGTGCCATTACGATCGATTCAATCTCCCTCCAACGCCCCCAGAACATAAAAATCGCAAATCTCACACTAACGTCGGACCTATCAAATGCAAATGACGGGGAGGAGCTCCTGGTTGTTGATCGCGCCAACATGATTACAAGGCTCGAGTTACTCGAAAATGCGACTTATGGATTTCAATCCCTACAACAAAATACTCTGATACCTTGGCCAGCTTCCGAATTTATTTCAGCCAATAAAACGATCAGATATAAAAGTGACGTCATTACATATAACTTTGCATGCTCTTGGGAGCAGCCCGACAACCAACCGACTCCCCTGGGGGAGTGGATTATCGGAGATCAAAGATGGCAGATCTTTGAGTTTTTTATTCCGCGCATTCAGAATATGGACCTGCTAACGGATGCGGGTGAGTACCCCTCATTATTTTCGATGACTTTTGCGTTAAATGCACAAGTACAGTCATCCTTCCTATGTCTAAAGAGAGCAACGTCCCTGAAACAGCGGACAGTCCCTTGATTAGATTCCTTTTTGTAGGAAGCAACACAACCCTCTCCAATCAAACCGCACTCAATCTGGAAGGCATTCCCGCTGCGCTTATTACACCAAACACCAATAGTTCCACTAATTCCAGGGCACCAGACCCTCCTGTACTTGTTACCGTGCTTGTTTGCGACCCACAGCTGCGGATCCTGCCGGCAACGATTGCCCTCTCAGCAGGTGTCCTTCGGTCGGAGATCGATTCAGGCGCAGCCCCAACCAACAATATCCGGAATGAAGCTGCAAATGCTATTTTTTCTCAAAGCCTGCTCGGCGCCACATCTACCCTCGAAGCTTGGGGTGATGCGAATACTGTCGTGAACGACATTTCACGCATTCTCTTCCTCTCCGATCCTTCTTTCAACTATGATAATAAGCCCGAAGGCATCAAACCTTCCTCTATTGGGAAAATAAATCAACAAATGAATACAGCCTTGCTTTCGTCGGCAAAGGCATATTTGAGCGGCTACCGACCAAATCAAGATAATCTCACCTTCCCATTTTTCGCGACTACTGATAGTGACGCCATAGAAATTTATCAGCAACTAGCGCTGGTGGGGAACGAGTTGTTTTTGGTCGGGGTCATGGTTGTGGACAGTATTTTGATTATTTTATTGAGCGCTCTTATAGCCGTAGCTCATGTTGATCAGTTTCGTACGTTCGACCTGGAAAATATTGTCGAGGTATTACATTTACATTAATCGTCAAGTTTTTGCTTTTAATTCTTTGAGTTTATTTTCTCTTAAAATCGGAAAATGGTCCTCTGGTAGGGGCTATAAAGCTGCTCCTGTTCCTAATTTTCACTATCTCTTAATTTCTCGTGCTTCCCCCAATCTACTTTCATTCCAAACCTTATATTTCTCTCCGGCCTCAGCATCTGCAGGCCCTCGTTGGTTTTGTAGGGTTTAGACGGCCAAGTGCGGGGTTATTTAATATATTCCTGAGGTAATAGATAAAATGTTTCTCATAGTTCCTAAGAAGGGACTCTAAGCGTTCAATAGATAGTGAACATTTTTACGGGAACAGATAGATTGCACCGTTTAATGCCTAAATTTTACAGAAAGCAAGGTGCCGATTTTCCGTACCTGGAGCATCTCCTAGCCTGGCACATACACCCAGAGAGATTGCGTAGAACTCGTGTAAGCGTATATGTTGTGCGGAGACCGGGATATAGTCTAGTGGGTCAACTGGGATTCGAGAGCGCAGGCGTACCAGGTGGGTACCACTCACCACGGCCGGCAATTACTGTGTGTGGAGGACGGCACTTGTATATGGTGGCGTGGGCGATCCCTTCCACTTTCCTTGATTGGGATAAGGGAACATCCCACTCAATCTGAGTGGGCCGCCGGCAACCTTGTGTACGACATGGTTTGACTGACTAAATGCTGAGTTGGTGGATCGGCTATACGAGGTCCATGCAGTACGCAGCTGCCTAAAAGTGATCTCTTGCAAGGTTGGCTCTGGTTGGCTAGACTCATTGATTTGAGTGGGCCTGAACAGATTAGTATCATCAATGGACCTGGTGGGTTCCCCTGGGCGCTCGATGGGGCTACAAATCAAAAAGAAATGAACGATCACTGATCTAGGTGGTTGTTGGGTTCCAAATCTGATGCGAAGCATTGTCGACTCTGAAGTTGAAACTGAAATATACATGGAATTTGTCCGGGAATGTGACACTGTAGTCGTCGTGAAGAGGTTCTCGCAAAGTCCGAAAGTTCCGGTTGTAAGCGTGCTTACTGTATGTCCGTGTGGTGTTCCCGTTGAAATCCTGCCGTTCCGCCACGAGTGGCGAGTGCCCTCCCGACTCGCTCCGACAAGTCCTGCTGTGGTCATCTGAGTGTTTCAACGGTGTATTTGATTCTTGCACAGGTCCTACCGTCTTTTCAAAGTGACAGTATCGTTCGTTTGGGATATGTCTGAATGTTAAGCGCTGGAGCCACGTGAGGGGTTGGCTGAAAATAGAAGCGAGGGGTGATTATGTGGGGCAACTCTCTATAATACCCAGCGCTTACCAGCTCTCTTCTCACTTCCCTCATCCTAATTGTTCTCCACTACGTCTCATAGTCCAAAATGGTTCGTTACTCGACCTGCTGACTGGGTATTGGATGCCATTTCTGACACCGCCAACAGTCCGCGTATCCTGCCTACACTATGGGTGGTCTGTGCATTGTCGGTGGTGTGACTGGCTTCGCTAGGACACGTTCGATACCATCACTGGTGGCTGGTGTTGGGTGAGTTCACTTGTCTTAGCCCAAACTCTTTCATTTGATGACCACTTGTCTGAATGTAGTGTGGGGTTGCTATACCTCTGGAGCGCCGACAGCATTCGCAAGGGCACTCCTAATGGGCTGGAAGGTGCACTAGGTGAGTTCGTGTTTTATATACGTCGATTAAACCTCTCAACGTCCGCATCACCTTTACCTTTACCCCTTGCATGCTTCCGGTAGGTGCATCGGCACTCCTCTTGTTGTCTTCCTTGCCTCGAGTGACCAAAGGCCCCGTGCCCCTCATTTTGGCGGTCACGTCAGCCACTACCGGTTTCTATTACGGCAACACCCTTCGTAGTTTGAGAGGATAAATAAATTGGTGCACCTTTCCGTCACGTCATATAATGTTGTTGTCCATACTTGTACTATTCGAAAATCCTCACTCTTGGCTCCTTCAGACGCTATGTGCCCAACGTTAACATGAGAGTTCGTGTTGATCACGTGGAAGTTCCCTGGGTTAGGCCATCAGTATTTCGGCCATGTTTTCCAGCACAAGCCTCGGGACGTCTCCCGACTGCACATCAGAATACTCGACATCCCTGGCAGGCGGTAACAGGAGCAGTCGGGCCATAACCTACCACCAAATTCGGCTTCTCTAGAGCTCTCGGAAGTGTCACGTTACAGGCTTTCGGCACATCATTCTATCTCGAGACGGCCAAGGCACGATTTGTGTTTTACAATTTTTCTAAGAATATCTCGGCCTGCAACATATGTAATCCTTACGGTCATGCTCCGACTCTCTTGACCCTTCCTTTCTCTCCTCTGGTTATCTGATGGCTGGCTTGATTCCGGTCCTTCGGATACTTCCACGACCCGCCAGCACCCCATTTTAATACCTCTTGCTCCAGAGGACCCAGCCCCTCGTTATGAAGTCAAACCCAGTCGTAGAGAATGTCCTCGGGACAATGGGTTTGTCGCCGCCTCTCCTTACGTCCACCGCCTTAGTAGCTCACTCGTCTTCAGGCACGATATGTTGGACAGGCCAGCTGATTCCCCAGGTGTGGAAGAACTATAGAGACAAAACGACCGTCGGCTTGTCGCCGTGGATGATGTATGCCTCTTCCTGATGCTCCCGACGGGGGCGCATGCTTAACATGACCCCGCCCAATAGGTTACTATGGGGTATCTCCGCCGTCTTTCTAGGCGTCTATTCTATCCTCCGCCACCTCAACGTAGCTCTCCGAATTCAACCGCAGCTCTTTGGATTCCTAGCGCTTTTGTCGTGGGGGCAGGTGCGCTATGCCCCTTCATTCTTATAATCATTGGGGGCTCGGTCGCTAATCCAAGCGCTATGCGAAACAGTGTCTATACTACAATCCCCACAGATCCCGGCAAACATCGGTTATAACAACGACAATCACTATGGACTATTATTGGAGGAGTCCAGGTCCTCTTAGTCTTTGTCACTCGACCGGCGTACGAGCGTGGTGTATCTGCGCCGGTAACTTTGTACGGCGTTCTCTCCGCCGTACTCATTGGATCGGGACTTTTGCCCCAATATTGGGAAATCTACAGACTCAAGGAAGTTCAGGGGATCTCGTACACGTTTATTCTCATCGACATGCTTGGTGGACTCTTGAGCGACCTCTCGCTCGCATTCGCAGGGGATTTTGACGGACTTGCAGCGGCCAGCTACACACTAGTCGTAGTAAGTAAAGCTCCCTTCCAACCCTACCTTCCCAAGCTCGACTCTTCTTTCTCATTCGACCTCCGACCCAATACTTCCGATGTCGTTACACCCCTATCGGTTATCACTTTAGCCTAGGGTGGGCCTGGGTGGCGTTTTGTCCGGCGATTAAAGGCTGACTGATGATTGGTTTTCTATAGGTCATGGACTCTGTAATCATCCTGGCTGCAATCATTCTAAATCCACGCGCACGTAAACGTCGGAGATTAGCGACAGCGGTAGCTGACAGTGATTCTGCGTTTGGAGGAGAGGAAGATGCGTACAGGCGAACGAGCGTCGTATCATTGGCTGCCGGCACCGACGGGCGCTCCGGTGACATAGAAAGAGGTGGGCTTGGCGGGGGATGTGATGGGCAGCCCCTCCATGGAGCATCTGTGCGAAAAGTCTATGATAACAGCCCGTCGAGTGCGGTTGTTTCCTCGAGGACTACCCCTGGCCGGGGGAGTCCCATACCGACACCATCAGCGTCTATCTCTTGGACCGAGAAGAGCGGTCAAGACAAAAGTGATGAGGATGCCAAAGAGGCGCTGTGATAAAAAGGAAATTGATGGCTAATGGGTGAGATGAGGGAGTGACATGGCGGAATTTTGGTGAATTCTCTACGATGGGTCATGCACGCTGCTACTGGCGAGAGTGTTGTATTAGAAATTTTCGTGGTGTTGTGTGTAGAAACGCCGTGATGTCACCCCCCCAAATGCGCTAGAAAAATCCTTTTTATGGTATATGCTTGATTAGACATGAGTAAGTATAAAACGATAAATACAGCCCTTCCACAAATCCAGCCAAGAAAAAAGCCAAGTACTTGGCAGCGATGGTAGATATCCTTAGAGAATCTGCCTCAGTCACGGCCATGCTTCCCTCTCTCCTCGTCGGTGCTAGCGGCGGTACTACTTCCCTCCGTACCCATCTTTGAATGTCCCCTTGAAGAACCCGAGACATAGGTCATCTCGTCTTCATCAAACAGCACTTCTTCCTCAATATCCATCCCCCTGACTCTACTCCCAGCACCACCAGAAGCAGCCGCAGTCGCCGATCCAAGTTTGGATGTGCGCCGCGGTCGTCCTGGTGCACTGACAAAGTCGGCAAAACTGGAGAGGGAGCTGTTACTGTGTTTGTGGGTTTTGGCACCAGTAGTATTGGTGGCGGTAGCGGAGGTACTGGGAGTGCGGCGGTGGTTGCGGGAGGGAGAAGAGGTATGATGAGCACTGCGGAGTGGGACATGGTAGAATCCATTGGCTATTTCCTCGTCGTCTGCGACGTCGAGTGCGGTTTCGTACGAGGGAGTGTGAGCGTTGGTGGAAGGAACGGGAGCGTAGTTGACACGGGAGAGGGGTAAGGAGCGATAGGACCCTTTGCGGAGGTGGGTTGCGTAGGAGTAGATCAGGATTGCAAAGTAAAACTTTTGAACGGATATATCAATTTAGACTGATATGTTCTTCGAAAAAAAAAAGGAGGAGGAAGGGGAATAGCTTACCTTGGATAACCAGGAGATAGCAATAACGAGGGCTGCTGTGCCTTTTTCGTGATTCCAAATTGCCATTGCTGCAGCCTCACGCTCTGCATCTGTGAGGTGTTGGGTGATATTGGCGGACTTGATCATGGCCACCTGTGCAGCCGAATTGGCCTGACGGTGGCCATCGTGGGGTGTCCAGAGCCACCAGACAATGACGAAAAAGACGGTCCAAGCAGTAGAGAGGACATGATCGGCAAAGAAAAGGTGGGCAAAGTAAAGAGTTTGTTTTGGATCCTCCTAGTAGATATACAGGCGGTTAAAAGGAGTGGATCCGGTTGATGGTGTGAGGGAGGGTGCGTACCTCTTTAACTGCACGAAGACCCCATGCGAGGGCGACAAGCGCAATGACGGAGTAGATGTAGAGGCTGAGCTGTGCAAAGGAACCGCCTGCGCCTGTGAGGACAGCGATGAGGCCGTAGACACCTGCGACTTTGTTGAGGAGGGCAAAGAGGAGGGCGATGGTGACGCCAGTCTTGAGGTCGATGAGGCCGAGGAATGAGGAGAGCGGCCAGAGACGCCATTCTGGACGGAGCATCAGCTTCATTTGGGAGAAGAGAGAGAGAGAGAGAGAGGGGAGTCGATTATGTAATCATCCGCTTTTTTCTTTCCAAACACCCATGGCTGGCTACTACCACAACACAAACCGCTTCCTCGCAAACACCCAAAACCCATCCCCTGGCCAAAACGGAAGCCCAGCAGCAGCTGCGACAGGGGCAGCACCACCAGCAAACCGGTCACGTCTGCCTTCGTCCAAGCACTTTTCAACATCGGTGAATAACACCAGCACGGGAGACCGTGCACGCGCGGGCAAGGAGACGCAGTCCCCCGGTGCGGCAGGTGCACTGAGTTTGGTGCCCGGGAACGGTACTACTGTTGTGCACCCTCTTAGAAACACGTATGTATGTTCGTGTTGTGCGCTCTTGTGATGGGTCTTGCATCTCGATATTTAACTGCTCCCCATCGCACTCGCAGATGGGTATTTTGGTTCCGCCAACAACGCGCACCAGGAAACAAGAATGTGAATTATGAAGAAGGTATCAAGAAGATATCTGCGTTCAGCTCGGTGCATATATTACATCGCTTGTTTGTGTTGCTTGTGACTGATGGGCCTTTATACCAGGTTGAATCCTTTTGGTCGCTATGGACACACCTAGCACCTCCATCTGGCCTCCAGCCCACGACTGACTACCTCCTCTTCCATACTGGGGTGCGCCGACCTGTATGGGAGGACCCTCTCAACATCACTGGCGGCAAGTGGATTATTCGTCTCCGCAAGGGGGTTTCGGATCGTTTGTGGGAAGACCTCGTGCTCGCCATCATTGGAGACCAGTTTGATGAATGCAAATACGCACCCGAGAACTCGAATGACGATGAGAGTGGGGGTGGGGGTGATGGAGTGCCCGGGGAGGAACACGGGGCGGAGTGGCCGGAGATCTGTGGGTGTACGATTAGCGTGAGGCAGCATGAGGACATTATCAGTCTGTGGAATCGGTACGAGGGCGATTACAAAGTTCGGGAGAAAGTTAGGTACGGGGCTGTTGTTGCTGAGCAGTTTACAAGGTGGCAGGCAGAGCTGATGGGTGTGCCGCAGGGATACACTGAAGAGGGTGCTGAATTTGCCCGCGAGCACCACGCTGGAGTACAAGACGAACAACGGTAAGCAAAGCCCCGTGAGATGTGGTGCAGAAATGGGCTGACTGAGGACGGGGGAAATCAGACTCGATGCAGGATCGGTCCAGTTTCCGGACAACCAATGTGACGACGTTGTAGATTAGAAGTAGTAGTAGCAGCCATGACATCATCCCACGTGCAGCGAATTCGCGTTTTGTGTCATGTTTGCCAGAACATTCATCCGAGCCATGTCTACCGTCAACAAGACCGAGGCAGAGTGGAGAGCAGTCCTCTCCCCTGAACAGGTAAACTCCCCCCCCCCCCCACCAACAGAATACCCGACCCTTCATCATTTCCATAGTTTAGGATCTTGAGAGGAAAGGGCACCGAGAGACCAGGCACAGGCGAGTACAACAAACATTCCAAGGACGGCACCTACTCGTGTGCGGGATGCGACACACCGCTGTACAAGAGCTCGACCAAGTTTGATGTTGCGTTGTCTTTCATCATCCTTTCTGATCTGCTATATCGACTGTGCGGCTTTTTTTTTGCAGAGCGGATGTGGGTGGCCGGCTTTCTTTGATGGTATGTGGGGGGGGGACTGATTGTTGACACGTTCTCATCTCCGCGGTCCCTAGCCATTCCAGGGGCCGTCACTCGGCATCAGGATACTTCGCTTGGTATGCGTAGGATAGAGATCACCTGTACAGCCTGTGGTGGGCACCTGGGTCATGTGTTCGAGGGGGAAGGGTTTGCCGTTCCGAGTACGCAACTCTTTCTTTCTCCTTCTAATCATGGGGGTCTTTGATCCTTCGCAGCTGATCAACGCCATTGCGTCAACTCCATCTCCCTCAAGTTCCACGAGGGTGACAAATGACGGGGTGTGGAATGAATCATGATATCATTATATATGCCCTTCAACTCGTTTACAGGGAGATGGCATGATGGGGGTGGATACAGTAGGTCCCAATGGATGTAGTAGCAATTACAAATCTGCCATACTTGCCTCCAACTCTGCAAGCTCAGCCTGGGACTGCTTGTATTTGGCTTCTGCTGCCTGTATACCCACCACAAGTTGATCAGCGTTGTGTTGTGTGTGCAAGTCAAAATCGTTCATACCTCGACTTTCTTCTCCATGGCATCCCTCTCCTGCTCCAAACGCGCAACCTGTCGTCCTAGTTCCTCAGCCCTCATATCAACCTGTCTTAATCTGCATGTCTCCGGTCAATAAATGCCTTGAAACCCCCCTTCCCTGGGTCCGTCACTTGACTCACTTCTCGACTGTTTCCTTGAGACTCTTTTCGGAACCATCAAGTTCTTCCTCCAAGAGGGTAACTTTCCTGATGAGCCCCTCGTTCGTCACGCCTGCATTCTCCGATGCGGAAGCGGTGGCTTTCAGCTCCTTGACCTGGGCCTCCAAGTTCTCTACCTCAGCCGTTGCGTTTGTGAGATTATGGTTCAGTGAGTTGATCTCGTGGTCTTTTTCAATCAAGACCTGCTCATAGTTCTTGTTCTTGGCCTCGGCCTCTTCTGCACGCGCAACGGCGTTGTCGGCTTCGACGCGGAGGGCGGTGAGTTTCTATGTGTAGGCTTAAGCAGCGGCGATGGTGGTAAGATGAGCAGGAGGGAACCTTGCCTCTTTGATTCTTTCTGTCATAGTTGCTAGTTGTGAGGTGTGTGGCTCGGGACAAGTGGTATCGATAAACACGGTGGCTGTGTCGGTACATTACGGTGGCTAACTAATTTAGATACTCAGCTCAGAAATCAGCTCATCCAACTCCTTGCTCGTTCTGCGGACCTCCTGAACGGTATATTATTCAATATACAAATGTCAAAAGTAGACACACACGCACACACGTACCATATATCTCGTCTCCAGCTCTTCGATACGCGCGTTGAGCGTGCCTGTTTTGGCCTCGGCCTCTTCTGCCTTGGCTCCTAGCAGTTTCAACCTTATGCAGGCGCATCCTCTTGAAAAAAAAAGAAGGCTGAGACGATGATAATGCCGACCTTGCGTTGGCGTCCCGCATCTTGGTGAGCACGGGTACAAGGTATCTCAGAGCAGACGCCATCTGCCGCGTGAGCCTCAGCCTCTCCTCCAGCTGCTCGATTTGACGCGCTTTCGTTGCATTCAACAACTCCAGCTCGGATGTGCGCTTCTCCGCCACCTCCGCTTTCCTCCTCCCGTTATCAAGCCTGGCGCGGTGTGTTACGATTATCTAGCCGAGTGAATGCCAGAGAGTCTGCAGAGAGGGACGGACAACTGAAACTGACCTGCTTGAGCTCGACCATAATGAGCGTGGGAAAGATAAAGTCATCGATTCTGGGGTACTTAACCAATTCTTTTTCCACTTGCGCCAGGTGGCCAACCCTCGTTCCACCCCCCCCCCCTCGTGCGTACACAAACCTACTCACACACACATGGCCGCACCAGTGCCACAGGAAGGTTTGTATCATTCTGCTTCACCTTGCCTAAAACAAACACTTCCTTTTGTCTCTCCAGAACTTTCCATCCTTGAGGGCCTCGTCAGGTGCGTCATTTTTGCGCTTCAGCTTCTGCCGTGCCGACCATTGTAACCCTCCTTCCCCCCCCCCCCCTCTCTCTCCATCTAGCATCCGGAATAGGCTAACGGCCCTCAAGAAGGACCGTGGGGAATACATCAAGGCCTCAGATGTCAACTCGCTCTATCAGGCTGTTGTGAAGCAGGGTGCGCCATCGTCTACCCCGTACCTTTCCCTTCTTGATCAGGTCCCTGAAAAAAACAAATCTAGTGACGAGACTGAACGATGTCCGGGATACCGCCACAACCTATAACAACCGTGTAGATACTACTCTCGCGGATGTCTTCAACCTCCTCTCCCTCTTCTATCTCACCATAGGCAAGACAAAGGACACCCCAGCCACCTATTGCCAAATCGCGTCGATGAGAGTGAGTGATTTCATATCTGACATCCCCATCTGAGTTGTTGATTAGGTGGCTCGATGGTCCTTGATGGCAGCAAATCCTCAACCACATGAACGAATCGGCTGTCTATAACGAATCAGATCTTGCACCATTCCATAAACGGCTTCAGGAACTCCGCCAGATCGTTCTACACGATTCGGAAAGCGGGAAACATCCCAAGGCCTTGACGACTCTCTTGGAGAGACAGCTGAACGAATGTGGTGCGTTCGCTCTCCTCGTCCCTTTCTTGCCCCAGAAGATCAAGAGCCCTCATATATTGGTAGAGGTTCTCGTCCAGCAATTACAGGATTCATTAGCCGTCCTCTCCGTCGAACTCGTGTCTGTCCATCAGAAGCTCATCTCGATCCGCCGACAACTTGTCGCCCTAGCGGCTAAGGAAGCGCCACATAGAGCAGAGCTCAAGCCATTACAGGAGGAGCTCCGTAAAATTGACTCGTTGAGTATACTCTCCTCTGCCCCGATAGAGCACACATATACCTTCAGCTTTGGTGTTTAACCACCTGGCCCTTTCCTTCTCCCCCTTCCCCCTCCCCCCTCCTTTTCATGTTCACTGACTGTGTCGGATGCAGAACTCGTGTAGATGGCAAATTTCTTGGCCCGGGAGGGATCGTTCCAGCGTCGCAGGCAGTCTGTTCATCACTCCTTGAAGAATGTTTCGACATTGCGCAGGAGATAAAGGCACACGAGGATTCGAAGAACGTGTCATCGTCGTTGAAACCTATTTACGACCGCTTGACTCAACTTCGCGCAGAGCTGGAGAGTCTTGTGCTAACCCACCGATGGACCTTGAGAGAGACGGATCTATGGAACTATTCGTTGAGCCTGCAGGAGATCGATCGGATGAGGGTGGATGGCAAATTTGTGGATTCAGACGGAAACCGGCCAGCGGGACAATATGTGCGTGTTGTACTCTTTCATTTTCACATTTGCCGACATTATTGTCTAGGTGTTGCTTTACTTGTTAAGGAGATGCTATGGCCTTATATATAGACTACTCTCTTCGAGTGAGCCCGTTTCGGAGGAGCTTATGCCGATCGTCAGTTCCTTTTCCTCTCACCGTCCTGGGGGGTCTTCATCTGTACTGACGGTTTGTTAGGCCAATAAATTATCCACTGTGAAGAAATGTCTCAATGAAGTGTTGAAATACGGTGGCCCTTTCAACGCCCGTGACCTCTATCCCGTAAGGACAATCAATTACGCGTCTTCTATTTCTCCTAGATTCATCTCCGTTTCGTAGTACCAACTTGCGCTACATCAAATTGACTCGATGCGTAAAGATGGTCGGTTCGTCGGTGTCGACGGCTCAATACCGGAGGGCCAGGGGATCATCATGGCACACTTGAATGAGTGTCATGAATTGGTTGAAATGGTGCGCGCCTCCAGTCCATTTATACACATGTAGACGTGTGTCTGATTGTGATCATCTTAGCTCAAGGAATCGATGAATGAAGAAGAGACAGAGGAAGAGCTCGAGACGGAGGTGGAAGACTCGGCAGTGGATGATGATGACGATGACGACGTTCGTGTTGCGCCGCTGCCGCTACGGGTGACAAGCGGGGAACGGATCAGAGTGCACGGCTCTTCGTCGGAGTCGGGGACGGATGGAGAGGGTGGCGCGGAGGGATCCAGATGATGCAGGGCCGTATCGGGTTCGTCTCCAGTGCCACCAGTGGCATTTCCCATTCCGTTGTGTTGGTTTGTGGAGGGTGTGTGTGTGTGTGTGTGGTTTCGCAAGGCTATTCTGCATGGAATTATGCAGTCTTGGATTTGGATTGACAGCGGTCAGTGGTACAGGTGCGAAAAGGTCTGCTGCGTGGGGGAAACCGAAAGAGAATATCAGAGGAACACTACTTGTAAAGTTGATACCGCATCGTTTTCACTTACTAATAATCAACTCGATCGAAGATCTGTCGAGCGTTAAAAGAGCGACCAATAGTTGTGATCTGCGTGCCGTGTGTGCAAAGTCCCAGTAGCTCTTGAGTTTGAGCGCTTGAGCGCTTGGGCATTAGCATCACATACACATATGTGACGGGCCTCATTTTCAAGGTTCAGGCACACATATAAACCCCACCCCCACTTGATTACTGTACCTTGTGCCTGGCCTGTATGTCAAATTTGAGACTGACTTATCGTAAAGTAGGCTCAGGTGGTCGATCCCCCCGTGAGGGGTGGTGTGGGTGTAGTGCTGCTGATAGTGGGATCCTGCCTGTTCCGAGAAGTGGATTTATGGGGATTATGGGTGGAGAGTCTTTAATGAGATTTAGGGTAGGTGGGGTGTGTGTGATACTGGAGTAGGTTTGTTCATAAGACGTTGTGAGGTGTGAAAGAGTTGCACGGTATCCCGATCCTACTCTTGAGAACCGGTCAAGGAATCAAGCCTGGAATCAACACAAGGAGAAGTCAGATAAGGAGAAACAAAAAATGAAATGAACATGAAGCATCTCTCGGCGTCACTGTATGCCCGGAAAGATCGTACTACGCTTGGAACAATTATGGGATGCCGGAGAGCCGGGAATTGGGGGCGAGATCCCTCCCATAAGTTCTGTGGTTTTTTTTGCAAAGCCGGGAAATGCACGCTGTAATTGTAAAAGATGGGAGTGTTGGTTAAGTTAATCCCAAAGGTTCGAACTTGTTCCTCGGAATTCAAATTTTGTCGAGGAAGCATTGCCCCTCATTAATCATTGCCCCCAACCCCCGCACATTGATGGTTTAATCGGGTATAAGTCGTTATGCGTGGGAATGTCGATGTGGTAAGAGTCCTGAAAAGGCAGGAGAGGCTGATCTGGCTGGCTGGATCTCTGTTACAAGGTGCCGAAGGGCGAAGCACGTTGGTCGCTGGTGGGAGCAATCAACGTAACTGTCTGTTTCTCCATACATATATATAAGACCTTGCGCTTGAGATTGGTGCTGTGTCTGTTGGACTCCCTTGCTTCCTTCTTGGCGTGTCGTCCGGGTCCAGGCGCCTATTCAAACAATGTCGTCCTCCAGATACGCAGCCTACCACCCAAGGCACAGATAGGAAAGACTCACTCAACGACGAGCGCAGTCTCACGCCTGAAGTCACCTCGGCCCAACCAACCAGCGCATCTGGCGCCCGCCCACCCGTTGTATTTAGCTCGCCTTCTGCGTTCGCAAAGAGCTTTGCCGCACGGTGGAGGAGTATCTGGACGAGGCAGTTCACGCTCGCTCTCCTGGCCGGGCAGCTGCTCTCGTTGTGTATCACTTGTACGACAGTCACGACGACGGAGTTGGTTAACCGGGGGTGGAAGTTGTCGACGACACAGGGGTTCTTCTTGTAAGTTCTCTCGCCGTTCAGGTTTCCGAGAAAAAAAATTCGTCGTCGGGTGACTGACTTACCGACTCAACCTATTTTTAGATACTTCACGTTATTCATCGTCTATACGCCGTACACGATCTATCAGTGTTAGGACTCCCTTCTGATAAGCTCTTGCAGGCATCGCTTTCTGACACTGGTTCATTAGATGGGTTCAAAGGATGGGCAAAAGTGGTTCTAAAAGACGGATGGAAATGTGCGCTTGTCAACCATCTCAATCTCCCACCCCCGCTCATTACATTGCGTGCGTGGTTTTAGATGCTATTTTGGGTGCCTGTGATGTGGAAGCAAATTTCCTTGTGGTCAAGGTATGCACTCCATGCGCTCCCCTTGGTCTCCTATTCATCGGCAATTGCTTGGCATTTAACCTAGGCATACCAATACACGGATTTATTGTCGGCTATGCTCCTTGATGCGTAAGTGGTCACCGGCCACAGCAACCCAGCTTGTGGTACTGACGGGTACATCACCATTAGATGGGCTATACCAATCTGCATGTTCTTCTCGTGGGTCTACCTTCGCCCTAAATACCATTGGACCCAAATTCTCGTGCGTACAATCCTACTCAGTTGCTCGAAACGCTCAAGTCTTCTTTATGACAGGGCGTTCTTGTCTGCGTCAGCGGTCTTGGTCTGCTCGTCGCTTCCGATTTTATCACCGACAAGAACTATCCCGCCCTCAGCCGAGGAAAGGGAGATGCGTTTATGATTGCTGGAGCAACGTTATACGGATTCAGTGAGTAGCCTCTCCTTGAGTTCTGGCTGTGATTTCTGATGTGAGCCTGTTTTCTTCGCCTGATAGCCAACGCGACAGAGGAGTTTTTTGTGAGAAAGAGACCGTTATATGAGGTTGTTGGGCAGTTGGGCATGTGGGGTTTCATTGTGAATGGAATTCAATCTTCGGCACTGGAGTGGCAAGGAATGCGGGATGCACCTTGGGACGGTGGAATCAGTGAGTTTATCTTACTCCTTTTTTTTAAAGCGGAGGGATGACGTCGGATTCTTAGTTGGTTTGTTGATGGCGTTCACTGCTGCAATGTTGATACTCTATACCGTGGCACCGATGCTCTACCGGATGGCATCTTCCTGCCTTCTTCAACCTCAGTCTGCTCTCGAGCGACTTCTATGGGCTATTGTTCGGTAAGTAACCAGTAATCACGTTTGGTTTTTTTTTTTTAAAAAAAAAGAATCTGACCCTTTGCGATTTAGGTTTATTCCTCTACGTATGTATCCGATTGGGTTATGAGCCCCTGTGCCAATGATCTCACCACATTCGCAGCACTTCCACCCCTACTGGTTGTACTTTATCTCCTTTGTCGTTATCATCGTAGGACTTATCACCTACTTCTGGCACTCGAAACGTAAGTTTTTTTTTTTTCTCCGGTAGAAAAAGCGCAATATATAATCTTCTCTTTCTCCTTTTTCAGCGGAAGAACAAGGAGGCCGTGTGCTCGCTCTCGAACCGCCCCCTTATGTCAACAGGCGCGGTGACCCAGCCAGGCCAGACGAAGAACAAGCTGTTGCTGATGTGCCCAACCTACCAAGCGGGGCAGCACCAGCACTGGTAGAAGATGCTAAATAAATCAAAACCTTGATCACACTGCAGCAGGATTAATGACGTCGACGAGTGTGATTTATTCTCTGACGACTTTAAATACGTATTTGGTCCATTGTATATATATCTACGAATGCAGAGTAGAGGATTATACCTTGTATTTGGGCAAAGAAGGACAAGGCAAAGATTAAATACTAGTACAACGGCCCTACAGGGGCTGGGGTGGGTTTCTTGACTGTTCTTCGGCCTGGCGTCCGGCCAGCTCCTCCTGCTTCGCGCGCTGCGCACGATTCTCAGCCAGTCTCTGGGAGAGAAGGTCAACAGGTAATCCTTGGTAGATAGTAACGACCTGGCACTCACAGCTCTCAACACCTCTGCGGCTGAAAGAATCGATTCAAGTGTTGCTTCCGTCATATCACTCATCTACACATATCAAATTGTGAACACGTTTAGAAAGTAAATGGGTGCGAAGGCAGGACTCACAGCCTCAGTAGCATTCTTTCGCATCTCCGCCAGTCGGTCCTGGTCCTCCTTCCGCTCACTCCAGCCCCAATTCCAGCTGGCGTCCGAGGGAGCAATGTTGTTAATCCTCCGTGGGATATCCTTAAACGAGAACGACGAGTCTGCATTGGCGGGAGTGTCGGTCCCTGGATATGGAGAGCCGGAGGAGCCACTAGCACCTCCGGGTGGTGGGGTCATGGGTGCGTTCTGGATGGCTGGGCGACGGCAGTGACCCCATGTGGGATTCTGCATTTCTTTGTGTTTAAACCACCATGCGGTTGCTCCTGCGCCGACAATGAACCAGAAAATACGGGAGGGACCACGATAACAGGCAAAGCCCATGCGAGAGTGATGCCAGGGGTTGTAGTGTGGGTGCATGCAGAGGCAGTTGGTTATGTGCTGGGAGTGAGGTGGGCTAGCATGGTATATATAGGGGATGGGATGCGTAGGTGGCTCGGCATGACAATTTAGCGGATGAAAGTGGACGCAGCCTTGAAGCCGGATGGACGCGTTCCGTTCAGGCGTGGGAAATTCGGCTCTCAGCACACGAAAGGCTGCGGCACACTGAAATACACGATTAATTGAAGGGACCTAGTGCCGAGGGCAACGCAAGGCGTCCTGCTTGACTTGCTCTGCCCCGAAGTGTGGTGTTCTTTCTCCGTTTTGTCGACTTTGCGAAAAGCGGTCGACTCGGTGCAGATCACAGATCAGACGCCTCGGAAGCACGTGGTGGCGAGGCATGTGATTACATTCATTGCCAGGCCACGACCGCTTACTAGTATACTGTTTACTCCTCAGTTCCTAGGCTACTCCATGACCTGAACGACCAAACATGAGGACGCGTTCTAAATCCCGTTCGCCTTTGAGAGCTGCGTCACGTATTTCGTGGAGTCAGAACGCTACTCGCCAGCTCAAGTTGATCGTTCCAGGCGCGATGGTGACCCACTATCTCGGTACTGTGGACAAGTTTTCAGCGATGCTGGAGGCGGAGGGTGATACCTGGCAGAGGTATGTCGCACTGCCATCACTCAATTCACTCAAAGGAAGAGCTCATTATTTTCCGACTTATATCTCTCTCTGACTCCCCTTGGCCGAAATTGTTGAATACTATTCAGCAAGGTTGCTTTGCTCGCCCTCGCAAGTGGGATAACCATGATCGCCCTATTTCTCTATATCTTGTTCTTGGTATATCTCAAAGATGAACAGCCAGATGTATGTCAACATGCCCCACTGCCTTGCCTACACTTCTGACATATTAAATAAATACTGAGTAGTGGCGTACTTGGCGACGGTCGGGGTCACTGTCCAAGATCATTCCGGTAGGTCATTTCAAGCCTCAATACCTCCAGGTCTCAAACAACACCTGGCCTAGGTCCTAACCGCCAATATCATTATCGGCTGGTTTCTTCATATTCTGGTGCTAGGTAGATGGTCAGGCATGGGCTACCTCAAAGGAATTGTAGGCGGTACTACAGTTTCATCTCCCGTCATCGTATATTTGCACGCTCAACGAACCTATCCCCAGCCACCGCCTTATATACTCTTGTCTTTGGCCTCCTTGCTCTCATTCCGACACCTCGAATAAGTAAAAGCATCTAGGGGCATTCTGGTATCCTTTAGGAGTCGGTAACCCTCTCATTTATCTCCCGTTTTTGTATGCTACACTCTCCCAGTTTGTAATAATAATCCAGTATGTCCCCCTGCGTGAGTCATTACTACACTACAGATTTGTCCGCGTACACTATGTGATGTATAGTGAATCCAGTGTCGCCATATCCACAATGAGATCAACTATATGCCAATCCCACGTAATGGACGACACGAGGCATCAGCGACGTTCGTCTTCGTTCATATATAGACATATATCTTACTGGCGGAGTCTTACATCCCTCATCTTTCCAGCTGAAACTATTGATTCACGTTGCTGTTCTTAAATCTGACTACAACAGCTAATACCGAACACAGACCTGCCCCAAAGTACATCACGAAATTGTCCTTATACACTCTCACTGCTCTTTGATCCAATCCAACACCATCGCCCGATCTACAGGTCTGCACTGAGGACCAGCATAAAGATCAGGGAGCACCTCGTTGCCGTTGATTCTGATTTCGGCTGGAAAATCAAAGCTATCCTCAACACCCCCCCGAATCATACGAATAGAGGGGCGCTTGGAGGGGTCGTCGTCCCACATCATTTTGACAAGCTCCCAAAGGAATGGGGGAGATGTATGAGGACAGCGTGGAGGGAGCGTTGGTTTCTCCTTCAATGTTACTCTTGCTTTGTGTATAGCGGGGAAGCAACAGCCCGCCAAAGGTGGGTCTCCAGTGTAAATCTAGCTTCTGTTGTTAATTCCTTATTGAACTTGAGTTATTAATCTACGCACTTCGAAGATGGTGCTGGCCAATGCATATATATCAACTTTGAGGAGGTCCACCGAGGCCTCTCCAGCCAAGATTTCGGGGGCCATCCACGGACATGTACCGACAGGGCCAGAGGTCCGGGACGATTGAGATATTTCAGGGATCGAGGACAGCCCAAAGTCAGAAAGGCAGCAAACCAGGCTATCATTCACAAGTATATTTGGACCTTTGATATCCCGATGAGCAACTGGAGGGCTAAATTTGCTGTGCAAATATTCTAAGCCATTCATAACTTGCCAGATCTAGCACCAGCTCATTATGACTTTGGACAACTGAATCTGGGAGATAGCTTACGCAAGTTAGGCGTTCAACGGTTGGATAGCGCTTAAGGAACTGATTGATGTTGCCATGCTTCATGTAGGGGGTTACGAGGCCATACTGAAGGCTTTGTTCATCAAAGCTGGCTCCAAGGAACGGAACTATGTTAGGATGTTGGAATTGGCGGCATAGGATCAATTCTCGGATGATCTTATATTTGTACAGTGGGTGGGTGGGTGGGAGTAAAAAAAAAAAAGAAATACGATGATAACATTACCTCTGAATTATCGAGCGAGTCGCTGCCGATGCACCGAAGTCTTTTGATAATTACCTCACGACCGGACAGGGTTCCGCGGTATATATCCTATGGAGAGGGGAATGAATGGGGTGACGATGATCATAGAAGCCTGGCGCCCCTACCGAAAGAGCCGTGTGGGCGAACAGACCCAATTGTTCAAGGTCGCAAAGAAGCAGAGCAGGCGGGACGCCGCCAGGACGTCGCAGGAACTTCAAAAGCGGCTTCCGGTGATCTTTTGGGAGATCCGGCCTGTCTAACAACTAGTAGGACCGGAAAAGTTAAGCATAAGTACCAGAAACATGGGTCAATGTCGGATAACCTACATCTTGAGCGAGCTGCGCCAGGCAGCATTGGAAGGCAGGGTCTGAGACGAGATGCAGATGACCGTAGTCCGGATCTCCCGTAGCCCGATAGATGAAGATGTCTTGCAGCTGCGAAGACGATAGATCGGTTCCTTCAAGGTAACCTCTAGGTAAAATGAGGATGACTAGTAATGAGCAATGTGACACGAATAGCACTTACGAATCAGTGTACATCGAGCAGAGTTGTTCTAAGAGTGCTAGGAATCGGTCAAACACAAGAGAACCAGACTCGAGCTTGAGATGGTGGCGAATGTTCACAAGGGCTTGCTTGAAAGGCTCTAAGGAGGCGAAAAATGAACGATGTATTCACGGAAGACATGGATAAAAGTTACCAGCTTCTGAACATGTTCGATTATGGCTGATGTGAAGTTCCTGACTCCAAAACCGGTTGACGCCCTGCTTGGTTGACCCCGGACGTGCCTGATCCCTAAAAGAGAGAGGTATTGGTGTCGGCTGGAAATTCAGTGGTATACAAGTGCTCGAGCCTGTGCGATGAGTTATTGACCTGAGAGTTGCGTCACTGGTCCGGTGCTCACCGAAAGCAAGACTAGGTGCTATCGACATTGGGGAGAAATGGTCATGAGTGCCAAGATGAACAGGCTTTGAAGCACGGAGCGGCAAGGGATTCGAGAGGCAACTCCGAGTGAAGCAGCCATAGTGACCTTGGAGGTTGACATTGGGGATGGCAGCCTCAGAATTCCAGAGCTCAAGAACACGAGCCTCGAATCGGGATACGACCTTCCCTAGGCATTGTGTGCCCGACTTGCCGGGGCCATCATCGCATCCGCAGGGATCTACTTTGGGGATTTTTGTACACGAGCCACCAATAGAGTTTGTATCACTTCGATTCTGGGTTAGACATCAGAGGGGAGGAAGTGCTGAGGGACCGGGATACGCACCTTTCCACGGGCACTTGAATGGTATAGGTGAGAAGAGTGTAGGGGAGAAGAAGGTGGCACAGATTACCTGCATGTAGAACGCTCCTTTTTCCTCCCCGGCGACCCCAACATCATGATTTCCGAGTCCGTTGAACCAGTACCGGGATTCGTTAAATGCTCGACGATCATCGCGAACAAGTAGTCAACACGTTTGAGCACCAGACACCAGAAGGGATCAATTGGGGAAGGTTAAGAGAGTGCAGCTGGCCATGGTCTATTATACCATAGTAGAAATTGTCGACACGGACAAGTCACAAAGTCCTTTTCCGCATTTGGCAATATTCATTCAAGGTGCATTATTCTTGCCGCACGTGGTTACCAAGCTCGAATTTGCCGCTCTCGGCTCATAACTCCAAAGGCCGGGTACAGCCTAGGAGCGGCTATGGGAACACAACTTTACATAGGGTTAGTGAGAAACCGTTAGTGGCCAGCGGCGGTAGCTATTACCATTCCTGAGCCTAAAGAATTTATTTTCTATGACAAGCATAGGTAGGATATGGGGATTTGCGAAAGGAACACCGTCCTGCTATTTAGCTAGCAGGGCTGGAGCAATGGGTGCCATCGTTAGCCGCAAGTACTCATTTTTTGTATGAGGACAAGAGAAATGATAGTTTGTAGGCGTGATCGCTATATGTAACTCACACCAACACAAGGCCGGTTCACTGCAAGGGCTTCATACACAGGGAGGAACGAGGATTTGTAGGTGCGATCGCCATATGTGTGTCAGTGTGGCATGACATGTGTTATGACATGTGTTGAGAAGCAATCACACGTAAATTTCGAAAACTCTAAAACACAAAGAGGGAAAGAGTCAAAGACGCGAGGCTACGCCATCAAGCCATCCCATCAGCATTACGTCCATTGTGGCTGTGTCGATAATCTCGACATGCCCTGTCTACTCTCCAGCAGGTTTAAACCATGGCCAGTTGCACATTCTCCCCACCTTCCCGGAGTGTTTTACGCGTAGGTAATATATAATGCCCAATGCGGCAATATACATTAAAATATCTTAAAAATAATTAACAAATGAATGAAAATCTCAAGAAGAGAAGGAGGAAGGGAAAGTCAATCTTGATGACCTATACACCCTCAAGGCCTCATCACTCAGTACCAGCCTCTGTCTTTGCTGTCAACTCACCTGTATGGCCGTATCACACCCCACATCATCCCCGAAGCAGGGTCATCCCAGATACTATGGCCTGTTGGTTATTCGGACATGATTCCACTGGTTTGTTCACCATAATTCCTTGTAACTGCTTCTCGTATATATTTCCACGCATCTCCAACCATTTTGAAGCAAATAGATCAAGTGGATGTAGAGAAAGACAGTGTCAGCCTTTGTCACTCAGCCGAGAGGGAACCCGTCGGAGTTTCAATCCGTTCTTGGCAGGCGCAGCTGGACGCGTAACGCGTTGCGTCAGAGCCCCTATTGACATTGATGACATCAGGCCGGAGTTCGAAGAATGGCTGAGTGGGAATATGCCAACAGCTTAATTACTTCATAAGGAAAGGCGCTTTGAAACGCGAGCATTGTGAACGAAGGATGCGTAGGCAGTCGGAGTTCAAATTGAAGTGGCTGGTCGCGAGCCTAGCCTGCGCTTGCCAACAAGGGACTGAAACTGCCTTTCTTCACATTCACTCGATCTCTTTGCTTCAAAATTCTTGGAGATGTGTGGAAATACATACAAGAAGCTATTTACAAGGAATTATAGTAAAAGAGCCAGTGGAACATGAGATATAAATGTTTGTCCAAATGACCAATGATTTTTCAATTTCCCCAGCCCCTGAGTAAGCACTAGATATAAAATTTGGACAAAATCAAACATTTTTGGCCATTAGACCAGATCTGATACTAAACAGATGTACATAGGGACAGACATACATGTTTTTTTTTTTTGAAATTTCAAGCAAATTTTACCGAATATTCTGATGTTAAAGGGTTCACTTATAAGGCAAGACTCTGGCACCAGGAAACATAACAGAAATTGGCCATTTTATCTCACCTACCCATCCTACTCTCCACTGAAGACAGTTTGAAGAAAGAACTAAAAAACTTTGAAACTACATTGCTTTGGGATAATATAATAAGACAAAACGTGTTACGTGAGCACAGGAGTACACCGATCCTGGCACTCCTTTTGGCAACTCCCATTCAACCCCCTCTGACATCACACTAACGCTAGAACATCATGGAGACCTTCGAGTTATTCAACCAATTCCCGGAAGATGTTCAAAGGCTGATCTTTGAATGTGCATTTGAAGGGAACCCCAGAAAGACACAGCTAGCGCTGGTGTCGCGAAAGGTCAACCGATGGTCCGTATTTATTGTTCCCAGACTGCAGCCACTTTCATATCTTCTGTTGATGTGCAGGGTTGAACCACTTATATATCAAACCATCGTAACCTCCAGGATATCGGATCGTGCTGCTGAAACATTGAACGACTTCGGAACGTCACGAAAGTCTAAAGACTTCTATAGCAACCACGTCAAATCTCTTTCTGTGGACGAATTGACCGTTGTTCAATTCGTAGAAGATCTCCTTCGTGGGTGTGATAACCTGATCAACCTCGCTTGGTGGTCCATTACACATGATCGCAAAAAGTGGGCTTCGATACTCCTCAGTAAACCATGCCGAAGTATGCGGAAAATGTCTGTGTATAGCGGCATATTTCCACCAGAAATTCAACACCCTTTCCGTGCTCCCATTTTCCAGACCCTAACGCACCTCGATGTTGGCCTCCCACCTTCTCATTTTCCCAAACCTGGGACAGAGCCGGACCCGATATACGGGAAACCGCGACGATTGTCATGGGACGGCCTGCAATACCTCGAATGTCTCACACACCTGCACTTAGACCTGAAACTGGCCGTCTCCTTTCAGAAGCCGGGCAATGACGCCCAGGAATTTCGGTTAGCCATCTTCGATGTCCTCTCCCACCTCCCACCTGGATTGTGCTACCTTTCCATTCTTCTCCCCTTTGGCTTTCTACAAAAAGCAGCTAATCTACCGATCGAGTCGCGTCAGATGTACGAGGACCTCATTTGGGGCAGGGTGGACTCCCGAATTGTGGTCGGTTACCCCTCGAAACGCTGGAATATCCTAACAAAAAAAATGACTGATGCAAATATTACCACTGATGGTTTCAGTAAATATTTGCTTCCGCGTGCGCAAGACGACAAATCGCTTAGAATCCAGTTTCCCAAGCCGCAGAAGGACTTCTGGGAAGAGGCGGAGGAGATGATTCGGAGACGGAATCGGGAACTCTCCATGTAAACTCTAAATTATGTTGTCAATATCTTTTACCAGATCCTAATTTTGTTGGGTGGGTTGTATTCTGCCCAAAATCCTACGTAGACGTTTTTCGGGGGCACATACAGACTCCTTGCGGTCACTACGCAATAGATGAGGGATGAGTGGTACTAATTGCCTTTGTCACGGGTAAGGAATCTGAGGCTGGTGAGTTTCGTGGTATCCAGGAAGAATGAGGTACGTTTCCAAATGGCGAGCAATATTCTTCCTCTCTTGGATGAGTCCTAATTTGTAACAACTGTGTCTCGAGTTCTACTGTTATCGAAGTCCTGAAGGATAATATGATCTTGATGCGAGGACGTCATTGAAAGTGCCGTTGATCATGGGGATCTTCAGTGGTGGTATACACAAGGTGACGGTCATCGGATTAATATAGGACATCCTCATATCTCGTGATGTCAATGTTCAAACCCCAGTTTATAATGCACCTAGACTATGCATACATGTACATTGATCCGCAGCGTAAAGTTACAAAAAGAATGTCCGGCGAGTACTTTCTAGTTCGGGCTAAATAGGCGATAATGAGCAAGCGGTGGATTAACTGAGGCCTGGCCACCAACCTTCCATTGCCATATGTACTCGTCTTGTTTTGGTGGTACGACTTTTCTAGCTGGGCTTGATACACTCGGAGAGGTCAAGATGTCATCGGCAGACACCTTTTTGTCATCCTGGTCTTGAGCCTGTTCTTCGAATGGGTTATCTTCAGTGTCGAAAACCAACGGCTTCGCATCCTCTCCCAGGTTCTGCACTGCCGGTATATCTTTCTTCAGCGAGCGCAGCTTCAAAGTGAACCGGGGCCCGATCTCTTGCAGAGCTACTTTTTCTGTTGACCGAAAGGCATATCTACAGCGACTGACGTTAAAATGCAGTGCTTCACCGGAGCTGAAAAATCAACCTGTGTCTCCGAAAGAAGAGAAAATCCCGCTGGTTATGTACTGTGACAACCTGCCGGCCCTGGAATTCTGGAACGGGCGGGAATGTTGTCTGAAACATTCGCCCGATTGTGTGTCCTAGCCTAGTAACGAAGCCGTTGAGGACAAGTTCAGGGTGATGGGCTGTTGCTCTTGCGTGTCCCTGGTGGTATATCAGCGCAGAGTTATATGCGTTTTCAAGAAAATGTACCGACATAGATCTGTTTTGTCAACTCGACGGATGTCAATTTAAAGTACGCCGTTGGTCCTTGGGGAAGATAGACCAATGTTATTGCATCTAGGCCAAGTGCGTTAGGTGATGAAACTAGAGAGGACGAGAGAAATGTACTTGGTTTTTTGTGATCTTCATTCACTACACAGAGATGCTTGTATCCTCGGTTCGCTGCCCATGCCGCTATCCAGCCAATCTCAAAGCCCTTCCCTTTCTTTCTTCGGATGAACTCCGCTCCAGGGAATACGCCTACAAGCTCATCGCAAAAGTCATATGTTGTTCTTGAAGCCTTTGGTGAGGTTGTAATGAGGATTTTCGGTGGTTGTGTTGGATCATCGGAAGTGAAATAGGTGCTGAAAGGATCTGAAGCAATGTCCGCAGCTATTTCTTCATGGGTTGGATCTGCATTGCTTGGATTGGCGGCAAGGGTAGAGGGATCAAAGTCGCGGGTGTTGTCGAGGGTCTTAGGTACGTTTTCCGAGAGACGTTTCTTAAGGTAAAAATTAGTAGCTGGCCTCCACACACGACATGGTGATGCCTTACCTTTTTCGCAGCTGGGTCGTTGGCTTCAACTTTAGCCTGAGCAAGCCTCTTCTGTAGCTTGGCTTGCGTTTTGGCTTTTTTCCCCTTCCTAGCAACTTCTTCTCTCTTCACTTTGTTCTTAATCGACGAAGGCTTGAAACGGCTTGTGGTCATTGCGGTAGTTTTTGGTGAACGAGTATCACAAGTCACGTGGGTCGGCTGCATCAAGTGTCGCAGTCGTCCCTTTGGCCGGGCGCTGTCGTCTAACTTTGCCTCTCTACCATCCGCCATGCGCTCAGTCCTTGCAGCCGGGCTAGCCTCCGCCCTGCTTGTTGCTGCGCACGACCATCATGACAATCTCACCGAAGAGCAGATAAATGCGCCAGTTGATGCCATCCTCTGGATGCACATGATCCTTCAAGCCGCTGTCTGGGGCATTATCTTCCCGATCGGAATGGTACTCGGCCTCACAAGGAGCCGTTACCATGTCCCCCTTCAGGTCAGCTTCTCGCCGCCTCTTCTGGTATTGCGAATTCAATGATTTGTAGGCCACAGGCTTCGCGCTAACGACTGCTGGATACTTTCTCGGACATGCACACAAAGGGCGACAGTTTTTGCCTTCAGTGCATGGCACATTCGCATCCCTCCTCTTTGTTCCTATCGTTGCCCAGCTCGTCATAGGCGTCTATCTCAAGCTACATATTCAGGAACGAACTATTCGGCCGTACTTTGTTATCGCTCACGGTATCCTCGGAAAGCTATATCCCATCCTGGGATGGACGCAAATGCTCTTTGGTGCTATAACGTTCCGTGGTTATTGTCGTGATTCCAACTTGGGTGCGTCGGTTGAAATAGCGTAGGGCAGGGGCCTAATACCGGCATCCAGGACAATGCTTGGCACACTATATCATGGGCAGCGGGTTTATCGCCTATGCTACTATCATGGCTATCATACTACTTGCTGGCGAGGGATGGATACGTCGGCAAGGAAGGTCCCCAGAATTTTGGGACTCCTGGTGCGGTTCTACTTCCCTCGACATTGACTTTTTGCTGATTTCTTGGTCCAGTGTCATCACAGCTTGGGTGAGCCCTCAGATTTTCACTCCCTGTCCTATTCGTGAACATACTAAATACCTATATAGGGCATTGGTGAGGCTGTTCTGTTATTTTCGCAGGCTCTGAAAGAACTCACAAACCATTATCAAATAGTGAACACTTTTACGGAACACCGCGGCTCTCATTGGTCGGTCAAAGATATGCAGCATACGTCCGTTTGGTTCAGTCCAACTGCGTGTCTAAGATGTCTAATTCATTTCAAATAGGATCCTTGGTATCCTATGTATGCCCCCCAACCTCAGACCATGTCGGAATTTGGTTGTTTGACAGTTTAACTTAGGGTGGACTGGTGGTATTCTAGGCATCTACCTATCGCGAAACAATCAGGTAAGCAAAACCCTCTAAGCCAACGTGGCCTTACAGTTGACAATATACCGATCGCAGCGTAATGTCGTACCATCCCTTATGTGAGCTGACCGTTCAACTTCTTTGAAGGGACTGGTTAAGCTGTACCGCAGAATAATCTTGACAGGTTGGGCCATGTCAGAGCATGCCCAAGCTCTGGAAATTTCCACCAAGGTTAGCCCCTAAGATGGTTGCATTTGCCTCCTCTGCGTGCTCATACTGACCAATCACTAGGTGCACGCTACATTTGGGCATACGCTTATGCTCGCAGGAATCACCCGCATTATCGAAATTTGTTTTATCGCTCCTAAAGCGAACTGCGGAGGCAGATGAGGACGATAGGAGTGATCACACCCTTAATGCAGCAAATCTCCAAAATTCATCGTCACAGAATGAAAGTGGAAATATCACAGTGGGATGGCGTGCGTTCAGGCACCTCCCCCCATTTGTAAGTATATATACACCTCTGTATCCAGCTTGACATCTTACTAACTTGCGCTCGTAGTTATTGGTTGTCTCAGGGTGAGTTTACGGGCTGTTGGTTCGCGATTTACTAACACAAACTGGTAGATTACTTTTTATGTCAGCCACCGACGAAGAGTTAAAGTTCGTCCATGAAAATGGAATGGACCACGTTACATACATCCTCATCATGTTCAGGTTTGCTTTGATACCTCACGTTGCGCGGTACTTGCTCAATTACTCAATCACACAGTCTGGCTTTTCTCATCTATACTTTTATCATTTACCTTATTCACCTCTATACAACATCGGGCCGCAACCAAACCAACAAAAATTCTGAGAGTATCCGGTTGACAAGAACGAAATGGTACGCCCGAGTACCAAATAGCACAGTCCCCGCTACAGAAACGCCACTCCACGTCCTTGGAGACGATGATGATGGTGATGATGATGACCCCGTCCGGCGACGATAGCTCCCTATTGCCCTGCTACTGGTCTTCATGCATTGTATTTGACCATGATTATTGTAGATGAAATGTATGTACACTCTCTTGCTGTGTCCCATTGGGTTTTGTGTCTCGTTACGTTGTTATCTTTGCAAGTATACTTTAGATTTTCTAGGTTTGATAGTACATGTTTTCTGGGTCTCCCTCTTGAGTGGCTATGGGTAAAAGCGATACCGGTCCTGCGCCCAGGTATGCTGTATCAGCCCAGCAGATCTTATACACTGGCGTCCAACCACTACAACCAACCTACAGGCCTCGAGTTCTCAATTATCTGTAGCTGCACCCCAGAATCCATCATTGCCCTCAACCTCTCTCTCACAGGCGGAGTCCAACTCGTGCTCCTCCACACGTTGGTCAGCTCTAAGCAGAACAGCATGTTGTCACCATCCCATCTCTCCTCCATCATTTGTAAAAATTCTCCAGCCAGTCTCTCCTCGTAATGTGGGTAATCATCAGGGTACACCTTGTCAAAAATACCCGGACGCCCGCTGACTCCTTTTATGTAGATGTTCTGGAGATTAGGAAGATATTTCGCTGAATGGGGCCACTGAGATGTTTGGAGGGCGTTGAAGATGGTTGAAAGGAACATAGCAGTTCCGGGGAGGCCATCGATGATGATGCCTAGGGTATGAGGATTGATGCCACTGCCGAACAGTTCATCAAGGAACACCTCGGTTCCCGTGAGATTGACAAGTTCCAAAATAGTTAACGTTGTTGGCAGCCGAGAAAGGAAGGAAACAAAGCCCGTTGTCAACTCGCTACGCCAAAACGGGTGGCCATTGTAGAAGCAGAGCTTCTCAAGCATGGACATTTGCATGGTTCTGAACAGGGACATGTCATGATCACCACTGTCCGTGAATGACCAGCCGAATACCTTAAGGTTTGGGAAAATGACGATGTCACTCTCCGGCCTTGGCGCCACATCAAATAGGTTTGCAGGCCCGGGGTCACGAAGATGGAATTCAATAATGTGGCGGCGACATGAAAGGAGCAGGCTAACAGAAATTTCTATGGGTATGTTGTACAGGTCCAGGACGGACAATGTGGTCCAGGATATGTGAATGTTCCAATGGAGGTTTCGGATCGTGACTCGGCGCAGCGAAGGAATGTCCATGAGCTGGATTTCATCATAATTACCCCGCCAGCCGATTGGTATCCGGGACCAGCCGAGGTGCAGGTCCTCCAGTTGCTCGAAATCATCGGTCAGGAACGGTAGCCACTCGATTGGGGCTTTGTCCAGGTAAAGACATTTAATACGGTCCGGGTTCTCGATGAAAACTAGGCGAGAGACCGGATCTAGATACGCTCCGAGCTGGGACATGAGCTCGTTGCGTTGACCGCTGTTTTCGTCTGTGCATCGGACGAAGAGAGCCAACGAAACGGGGAGTTCCTTGGAATTTTGGAGGTAGAGCCGCATTAGTGCCACTGTGCGCTGAAATGTGGAGGAATGAACCTCTGCAGCAATTCTCGTCCACAGTTGAGGCGTAGAGGTGGCAGTAACTCGCCAGTAGGACGAGACTGCGGCGAGGACGAGTGGGGCATCCAAGCGACTGAAATCTTGAATTCGCTTCGGCGGGGAGGAGTGGGTGAACTTGTCGGAAGATAGGACATTTTGAAAAATAGTGGACAAGACTTCGGGCGGTAAAGTTCGGGTCGCGGACCTCATATCATTGAGCCTCCGCAAGAGGCCCACTCGTTTTGTGTTGAGCTGGCATATTAAAGAGTCCAGCCGTTCGATATCCTGCTGAATGAGGGCGGCTTCATCGGCCACGGATAAAGGCTGGGGGGAAGGTGAGTTTACGCTAGGTTCGGATTGTCCGCATAGCGCACAGAGGGATCGGGATTTGTGGTCCATCGTAGGTAGACTCCGTGGGTTTGATCAATGCAGAACTAGCGACAGCGACACACCCCCAAATAGTCACTGAATATTGTAACTGTATTTTTGCTCTGGGAATCTTTTCAGCCGGCGAATGAAATTTCCTCTCCAAGCAAAGGTGGCTGTGCTCCGTATGTGCTCTGAAGCCCACTGGCAGGTCAAGCTTCAAGGTTCCTGCCCTGGACAACCGAAACCATTCTCAGCAAACACCCCGAACGCCATAGGCGATACGGGCTCTCTAAATTCGCTCCTTAGAAGGCCTCCAACCGGTTGTGAACCGCCCCTCACGGTTTAACTTTCAGCTCGGGGAGAATCGATTACAAGGTACTTTCTGGTCCCACCTGGCCCCAGAGTAGCGGGTTACTGATGGTCATTTAGCCCTTTTATTCAAACAAACTGGCTCCTTGGCTGAACGAGCGGGCAGTTCCTGGCCTTGACAAAGGCATTTATATGGGACAGGCACCACCCGAAAACACCAATTGTCATTCGAGACCTCAGGCCAGGAGTCGATTCTCCTGTTCTATATTTAAGGACGGTTGCCTGATCGCCCCTGGACCAAGTCCCACGCGACGCGTCCCAAGGTCGACGATAACACAGCGCTGGGGGTCCCGGGACTGATTCAGGTTACCGTTGCCACCAAGTGTGACGTGCGGGCTCATGGACAGTCCCCTCTGTTTCCCCTGGACCCTTGATTAACTGGAGCCTGGGGTACATAATCCCACTGCGCGGCACCCCTCTTTACCAAGGTCGTATATTATATTTGCAAGTGAAGTCCGAAAGCTCCGCGACCTCGCCCCGGTCGTATACAACACTGTCATCCACCGCTAACTGCATGCTTGGGTGCCTTTAGCTCTGAAGATCTCGGACTTAATGGGTCCTCGTGTATCCCAACACCCAAATATGTCACTCACGAAGTCGGGAAATTCGAAGATCGCGCCGTCCAGTTGGAACGAACCAACGCCGAAGTCCTCAGCTCCCACAATCCCGAGAAGTCCCCCGGTTCGAAGACATCGTGCGGCCCGAAAGCACCCCCTTAACCACTGCAGCGTCACTTCAAGACCGGCCGTAAGCCTGTCACCCATAGGAGGCATGCCTCATATTGCCGTCGCCGGCCAAACCTTTTTTGACATCACCTCCGTAGAACCTCGCTGGACAGGGGCCTTCTAAAAATAAGGAACGTTTAAACCGCTCGATCTTGGCCCACATCTTCGGGTTCAAGGTCAGTGACGGCGGCAATCCTCAGAAGTCTGTTCCCAAGCTCTGAACCACCCGAGAACCGGACACGCTAATACTCCAGTGGTCATACTCGTCAGTAGATCCAGTGGGAGTGGGCTGGCCCGTGTTTTGTATGCCAACTATCTACTTTTCGAAAGAGGGCATAGAAAATACATAATTCCTCTTGGATGTATTCATATAATCACCATTTGGGGAACTCTTGCTATGCAAGGACAGAGCAAGCGCCTATATAATGAGCTCCAAATGATAAGATGCCAAGTAAGCGATGCACCTTTTGACCACGTGCCAGCCAGGGCTGCCGGGCGATGTCGTCACCGCGTCTCGCGGCTCTTCTTCCATCTTTCCGATCGTCTGTTCGTCTCTTCTTATCATCCACGTCTCAGGCGAAGATGTCTACTGGTAATTCACTTTCACCTTTTCTAGTCGGCCTCGTCTCTGACCATCAACCACAAACAGCCCCTCGAACCGCCCTTATTCTCGGAGCAACCGGGCAGACCGGTCGTGCGCTCTTGCGAGAGCTTCTTGCGTCGTCTCAGTTCTCCAGAGTTGGAGAGTATGGCCGCAGTGTCACTCCAGAAAATGACATTACTACCGGAAAGGACAAGTTGGAACAGAAGGTCATCAACTTTGACAAGCTCGACGAAGCCGGTTTGCAGGAAGGCCGTTGGGACGTTGTATACATAACGTGAGTTTCTGAGAGCTGTTCTCTGGCACCTTCTGTGGCTCATGAAGAGACTCGAAGCTTGGGAACCACGAGAAAGGCCGCTGGAAGCGACGCTGCGTTCGAAAAGATTGATAGGGAGTGAGCATCTTCGCCTGGCTCGGGTCTTGACTTATTCACATACCCTTCAGCTATGTGATCAACGCTGCCAAAGCTGCCAAGGCACCCGGTGTCCAACAGCGGCTCGTCTATCTCTCCGTACGTGTCAAGCACCCTTGCCCTTTATTTCCCCGCTCATATGGTGTATACAGAGCGCAGGCGCTAACCCATCTTCATCCTTCTTGTACACTCGGTCAGTCGGGCCATAGTTGACGACGGGCGAAGCGACTTACATTTATCTGGCATACCAGGTGTAAAGGCCAGACCGAGGCCGGGCTTGCCAAGCTCGGCTACAACGACACTATTATCTTCCGCCCCGGACTCTTGGCAGGCGCACAAAGGAAGGATGCCCGGATCGGGGAAACAATCTTTTCGTCCGTCCCCTCTTTTTTGTCTTCTCGTGCTGCTGTGACTAACGGCCGATTAGGCATATTACCGGCGTCTTGTCTCATATCTCGAAATCAGTAGAAATCCAAGTACGCGTCTCCCATTTTTAGAAAACATAAGTCCCTAAAACTGGATGTGTTATTTTTACTCGCAGATCCCTACACTGGCGAAAGCCATATGCCGTGCTGGAATATTGGGTTCTAGCGCTTTGCCCGCCAATGCTGAGGCCGCCGAAGCTGATATTGATGGCGCTAGCTTCACCGCCATTGCTAATGCTGGTGCCATCGCTTTTGGAAGTGCCAAGGAAACGTAGAGCAGCCTCACTTATCAATGTACACGGATATGATAGTTTCTTTTTGACTAAGGCTTTGGGGTATTACTCGGACTGAATCACAAACGCAATGAAAAGGTTGTTTCTCAATTCAAAGCCAGGAAATAAATATTTTGCAAAGGCCGGTAAAGGGCGGAGAGGTATGTACGATAAGAAGCGAATGGGGTGAAGTACAACAATCACTTATCTGAACTTCCTATTCACACCAAACAGACACAAAAATGAGATCCTTTATCTTATTCTCCTAAGCTTCGAGTTAAATAAATCAAGCTTATCACAGTTACCTCTACGATTGCTACTGCATATACAGTTAGATACCGTCAATGTTCATAACTGGTAACGGAAATTAGGGTGTCTATAACCAAGGTTTCGGATTTCCTCTTCGCTTTCCCCGGACACTCGATAGTCCCTATCTCCGCGATCTCGTCTGGCGTTCTCATGACGCAGATACAGTGTGCCGACCAGAGTGATTACGATAGTTACAATACCTGCTACCATATTTAGGGTATTTCCCTTGTGATAATTAGGCGCATCTGATGGAATATACGTCCAAACACTGCAGTGTTCCATTAGCTTCTCAAAACAAAACAGAAGTTTAGGAGACAAAACATACGCAATAATGGAGCCCAAGGCACCAATACCAGGGATTGCCGCGGTAGCTACGGCACGCATCGTATCAGGTGCGGCGTTATCCGTACCCCATGTCAAGAACTAGAACACGATGAACTATCATGTGTGGGGGTAAAATGTACGACCATACCAGAGGACCAGTTGAGACTGCCCCGATGACGCAAAAGAAACAAGCAGCGTATCGGGCCTCAGCATTCTTTGTAGAAATAGCGATTGCGTATCCTGCTACTTGGAATAACTGTGACAGCACAATCGCACTCCACCGACTATTGAGTCGGAAGCTCATGTAGCAATTCAAGATTCCCCAGACACCGCCAGCAACAAATGGAGGTACCGTGCGCAACTGAGCTTGTACAACAGCTATCCAATGTGCGGCGTCAGTAGAGCCAGAGAAAAAGAAGGGATGCAGGACCGCTCGTCCAGCAGACCGTCTACTCACTGTATTTACCCACTGTGCAATGGTTCACTCAGTTTAGACGCACACAAAAGATGAGATTAAATACTCACATGAGTTGATGACAGTCGGTAAGAACAAGCTTAATCCTTGGAAAGAGATGTTCACGAGTAGGAAGCAAAATGCGCAAGCGAGGGTCTATCGGCGCATTCTAGACTTCATTCGCAAACGGAACGACGTTACCCACCCAGATATTAAAAGAATGCAGGATGAGCTTGACAGTGGTCTTCTCCCTCTTCCCACCTGTCTTCACGGCAGCATCCGCATCGATTCTTGCGATGGCCAATGCTCGCTCTGCCTCATTCAACATCTTCGTCCTCCGAGGGTCATCCGGCATGAAGAATAATAGCAAGATACCCAGTCCGAGGGTGATGATACCTGTCGACGAACAGCAAAAGTCATGGAAATTGAGCATTGATCTCGACCGATGAACTAATTATTGGCTTGCCTTCTATAAAAAATATCTATAGGAGATTTTGAATCGGTCATGATCAGTAAATGGTGATATGTCATGGCCATGTTACCTCACCTTCCTCCATCGCGTGACGATACCAATATCATCTAAAGACAAGAGTCCCGAGGCAAGAAGTCCCCCAACTATATGAGCCAATAGTAAGAGGCGATTACACGGCTGAGGTAGTTGGATGCCTACAAGCACCGGCGAGAGTTGGGGAAAGTCCAAAGAAGAAGCCCATACGGAGCACTAGTTCGTGTCGACGGTAGTACTGGGAGGAACCTCTGAGTATAAACCAAGCTTTAACATGTGAAGATAACACACCCTCGACAGTGTATACACCAGGCCCACCTTGCAATATTAAGTTGACACTTTAAGGAAGACTAGAAACTGAGAGATATTCACCAGTGTCCCACCTTCCGCAATTCCCAGAAATACCCTTGTCACCAATAGCTCTGCGTAGTTCCTCACGAAGGCTGACCCAAGCGCTACTGCACCAAACCCAGTAACCGAATATGCGATCCAGATCGACCCGAAACGCTTGAGAGCAAGGTTAGAGGGTACTTCGACTACGGTGTACTGAACACATGCTTGAACTTCGCTCCGACAGAAATAAGCGGAGATGGCGTACAAGGACGTAGAAAACAGTCAAGGCAACGTTAAGATCAGAGCCCTGCATTCCTAGGTCTTTTTCCAGGCCTGTATTTTTGGTGATCAATAATGAGATCTTGTAGAAGGGCAAGATGTAAGTGCACCAGCTATTCTTGCGTTTCCTGAGATTATGTATCGTGTATCAGTTGTTGGAAAACATAGTGCAATACCTAGCATACCAATGGCCGTCCTATTGAGCATTATGCTTAGGAGTTCATGCTTCAAGCGCCACGACTGCCAGAGTACTCACCGGTCAATGAAGTTGAGGCCATCTATCCATACTGACATCAGCAACGAAAATACTCGACCAAGGATTCGGGGTATACTCACAGATCAAAGTGAACAAAGGTAGTAAAAGCCAGTCTAATTTCCTAACTAATTTCGCCTCGGCTACTGGATCAATCTTCAAATGACCAGTGACACCCTCCTCCTTTACCATACTCTCGATTCCCGTTTCGTCATGAGAGGCTTTCTCGGAAGTCATGTCCTGCGAACAATTCAAGTGGCGAGGAAGGGTGGAGAGGGGAATTAGCCTAGGACCAGTAATTTATCACGCCGCTTTATATGCCCGCATATCCCAATCTGCGTCACGCAAATGCGGGCATAGACAAAGCGTTGACTGACAAATTCCTCGGGCCGATCGCAAATTAGAGTTATCTTGAGAAACTTTGGGTGGGCAGCATGCATGTTTGTGCTCGTGACTTGTGATTCCCATAAACAGGAGGCACAAGAACCTGGGGATTGGCCGTTCTATCAGTAGTTGATCCGTCGAAGACGAAGCGACCACGTCGCAGACGTTGAACTAAAGGGGATCAAACCATTCATATCAACTTCCCGCGCACACGTACGAGTCAGGAGCTATACTTGGCACGGTTTTGAACTTCTCGATATGTCGGGATTTCGGTCAAAAACATTAGCCGCCCAAAACCTCATGGGAATTTCTCAAAACAAAATGCATTTCGACATACCTCGACTGGATCTGTTTCTGGAGTTATTTTTAGGCTCGTAAAATCTCAGTTATGAGATAGGTACTATGCCCGATTACCTGCAGTCGTAACGAGCCACCCAATGATCCGTTGTCAGAGATTGAAATTTGATGTCACCTCTTGGCAGATTTCAAAACCCGGGGGTAGCTCAGGGTCGCGCCCAAGAAATCTCTTTCCATCAACAAGACCTTGCGTAGAAAATCTGCAAAATTAACAAACATATGGTTCAGAAGCTCATCAACCTCCATATGAGCTTCGGCACCCGGGGGCTTTTTGGGTGGGGAATAATTCACTCGCAACTAAAAAAAAAAAGGTTCAAACACCGCACCAATCACTCGACTCTGAGGAGAAACTTGTTTCCCCATCATCCATGATTCGACGGAGTCTTAACTGTAACGTACACTTACAACTACTAGACCATATTAACGGGACCTAATGAACAGTAATAGTAAGCTGACGCAACGGCGAAGGAATGTTCGGGAGTGGTTGAGGCACTATACACAAAAACAAGTTCAAGGAGCGAGAATGTGGTATATACGAGCGGCTGTATACAATACCCAGGGCATATGCACCCTGTTCAGTTTCACTTTCGTCAGAAATGAGTGGTAGAAATGTCCTAGTGGTGTCATCTTGTGATGATATACAAGGCGATGTAAGTTGTGCGGAGGTAAACAGAGTCCAATTCATAACTGGTAACGGAAATTAGGGTGTCTATAACCTAGGTTTCGAATCTCCTCCTCGCTTTTCCCGGACAGTCGATAGTCCCTATCTCCGCGATCTCGTCTGGCGTTCTCATGACGCAGGTACAATGTACCGATTAGAGTGATGATGATAATTATAATACCTGCCACCATATTTAGGGTATTTCCCTTGTGATAATTAGGTGCATCCGATGGGTTATATGTCCAAACACTAGACAGTCTTCCATCAGCCTCTCAAAATCAAACGGGAACCAAGAAGATGAAACCCACGCAATAATGGAGCCCAAACCACCGATACCAGGGATTGCTGCAGTAGCTACGGCGCGCATCGTATCGGGTGCGGCGTTATCCGTGCCCCATGTCAAGAACTAGGAGGGCACGATGAGCTATGATATGCGGGAAGAAAAATGGGCGATATACCAGAGGACCGGTCGAAACTGCTCCCATGAGACAAAAGAAACAAGCGGCATAGCGAGCATCAGCATTCTTTGTGGAAATGGCAATTGCATATCCCGCTACTTGGAATAGCTGTGACAGCAGAATCGCGCTCCACCGACTATTGAGCCGAAAGCTCATGTAGCAATTCAAAATTCCCCAGACACCACCAACAACGAATGGGGGTACCGTGCGCAACTGAGCTTGTATAACGGCTGTTTAATGTGCGAAGTTAGTATAGCTAGAGAAAGAGAAGAGATGCGGGCCTGCTCATCCAGCGGACCGTCCACTCACTGTATTTACCCACTGTGCAAGAATTCAGCTTGCACCCACACGAAGGATCAGATCGAAGTACTCACATGAGTTGATAACAGTCGGTAAGAAAAAACTTAACCCTTGGAAAGAGATGTTCACGAGTAAGAAGCAAAATGCACAAGCAAAGGTCTATCGGCACATTCTAGACTTTGTTCGCAAGCGAAACAATGTCACTTACCCAAATATTAAAAGAATGCAGGATGAGCTTGACAGTGGTCCTCTCCCTCTTCCCATCTGTCTTCACAGTAGCGTCCGCGTCGATTCTTGCGATGGCCAAAGCCCGCTCTGCCTCATTTAACATCTTCGTCCTCCGCGGGTCATCCGGCATGAAGAATAATAGCAAGATACCCAGTCCGAGGGTGATGACGCCTGCCGACGAATAGCAAAAGTCATGGAAATTGAGCATCGATTTCGACCGATGATTAATTAATGGCTTGCCTTCTATAAAGAATATCTGAAGGAAAATTTGAATTGTTCGTGATCAGCAAATGGTGATACGTCATGGCTATGTTGCCTCACCTTCCTCCATCGCGTGACGATACCAATATCATCCAAGGACAAGAGTCCCGAGGCGAGAAGGCCCCCAACTATATGAGTCAATAGTAAGAGGCGAACACACGGCCGAGGTAGTTTGGATGCCTACAAGCACCAGCGAGACTCGGGGAGATTCCGAAGAAGAAGCCCATACGGAGTATTAGTTCGTGTCGACGGTAGTACTGAGAAGGGGCTCTGAGTACAAGCCAAGTTTTGACATGTGGATATGACTCACCCTCGACAGACTATACACCAGGCCCACCTTGCAATGTTGAGTTGACACTTTGAGAATGTTGAAAGCTCAAGAGAGGACTCACTAATGTCCCACCTTCTGCCATTCCCAGAAATACCCTTGTCACCAACAACTCTCCATAGTTCCTCACGAAGGCTGATCCAAGCGCTACTGCACCAAACGTCATAACCGAATAGGCGATCCATATCGACCCGAAATGTTTGAGAGCAAGGTTAGAGGGTACTTCGACTATGGTGTACTGGGCACATGCTTGAATTTCACACCGATAGAAATAAACGGAAGTGACGTACGAAGACGAAGAAAACAGTCAGGGCAACGTTAAGATCGGAGCCCTGCATTCCCAGATCTTTCTCCAGGCCTGTATTTTTGGTGATCAATAATGGGACCTTGTTAAAGGACGAGATGTACGCGCACCGGCTACTCTCGCATTTCCTAAATTGGGTGTTGTGTATCAGTTATTGGAAACATGGCACAAATGCCTAGCGTACCAATGGCTGTCCTGTTGGGCATTGTGTTTAGAAATTCGCGCTTCAAGCGCCGCGACTGCCGGGAGCACTCACCGGTCAATGAAGTTGAGGCCATCTATCCACACTACCGTCAGCGGCAGACATACTAGACCAAAGAGTCAAGGCATACTCACAGATCAAAGTGAACAAAGGTAGCAAAATCCAGTCTAATTTCCTAAGTAGTTTTGCCTCGGCTACTGGATCAATCTTTAAATGACCAGTGACGCCTTCCTCCTTTACCATACTCTCGATTCCCGTTTCGTCATGAGAGGCTTTCTCGGAAGTCATGTCCTGCGAACAATTCAAGCGGGGAATTGGTTCTGGACCGGTAGCGTATCGCGCTTCGCTTTATATGCACGTACCATGAGCTGAGTCACGCAAAGCCTGGGCGTAAATTGAAAGCGTTCCATACGGGAACTGACAAATTCCTCGGCCCGACCGCAAATGAGAGAAGCTTTGGGTAAACAGCATGCATCCTTGTGCTCGTGACTTGTGGTTCCTATCAGTGGGCGTTTACTCTACTGCGGCAAGATATGAGAACCTACGGATTGGCTGTTCTATTAGCAGTTGATCCGTCGGAGACGAAGTGACCACAATTACAGACGTTGAGTCAAAGGGGAATAAACCATCCACATCAACACTCGAGTTCATGTACGGGCTAGGGGTCACAAGAAAGATCACCGAACAACTGTTGATGCTAAAACTCATCAAAGCTCAATCACCTGTGGCCGGCTATATGGCGACAGAAGACTCCTTAGTTCTTAATGGGTCATCCAAATATTGAGTGTTGTGGGAACGTGGTGCTATACCCTGGACGGTACCAGCGCTACAGAACGATCAATGTCAGAGCCCGAGTGTCCAGTGAGTTGGTTCCGATCGGACTTTACCCTTGTGATCAGCGAACTTCGACAGTGGGTGAGTGGAAGGTAACCTTCTCCGGTGTGTGTGGTGCCATGCATTTGCTAGGCGCCAGGGTGAGGAACATAACAGAAAACCTGTCTTCCACAATGTTTATGCTGATTCTCTGTAAGTGGGAAACAGCTGGTATTCTAGTAATCAAATCTCACGGCTCAGAGCTTTTCGGGTAGGGAGAAATTCATTTACAGCTAAAAATTCTTTTTTTCAAATACTGCATCAATCTCTCGATGAGGAAATAAGTTCCCTCATCGTCTATTACTCGACAGAGTCTTAACCGCAATGTACACTTACAGCTACTCGACCATATTAACAGGACCTAATAAACACTAGTAGTAAACTGACACAGCGGTAAAAAAGTGTTCGGAAATAGTTCGTTAAGGCACTATATATAAAAGCAAGTTCAAGGAGCGAGAGTGTGGTATATACGAGACAGCGGTATACAATACCCATAGCAGAACATATATGCCCTGCTCAGCTTCATATTCGTCAAAAAAATGAACGGTAGAAAATGTTTTGATGGTTGTCACCTTGTAGTGATGTACAGGGTGATGTAGGTTGTGCGGAGGTAAGACAAGGGTATGCCTTAGGGCCTTGAGAGATTGCGAGGGTAGGGACAGTAGAGAGGACCGCACGAGTCCACAAGCGGTAATATATAGTGATCGGCTCCTGCGAGAGTCGATCATGATCGATCAGAGGACCGTCGCGCAGCAACGGCTTTGCCGGATACAAACAAGGGGAAGGGTAGTGAGTATCGTTTCGTCAGCGTCCTGAGTTTCTGGTATGGAGTGGACTTTTGACTCATGAGAGATTCTACGCGTTCTGCAGGAGTCTTTGGAGTGTCGGCGTTTCTCCACAGCGAGGGGATATCGGCAGACGGACATTCCAAAGAACCTGGAACAAATAAAGTCAAAAATGCGACAGGCAAGGGAAGAGGTGGAAACTAACCCGAAGGCCGGGCACGACCCAGTCTCATATCATCAAGAGAGGCATTCTTCCGCCCTGGAGACCGAGGGACCTCCTCTATAGCGTTATCGTCTACATTCAAGCTGATGTCGTCCAAATCAGTTGGACCACGGAACGACGAAGGCGGCGGCTGGAAAACTCTTTCAGTACCAAGAGTACGAAAGACGACAGGCGATGCGCTTCGCGACTCCCAGTGCAATAGCGTCGAAGAAGCATTGGCTGTGTGCGAAGAGAGCACCGGAGAGTTGAAATGCAAGGGAATGTCGGGAACAGGGGGTTGTTCATCCCCGGGCGTCTTTGGCCGGGAGGCACTTTGTTTGCGCGCGTGGTTTGCAGGAAGACGGAGACTGCCCTGTGACGCGCGATGGCTTCTTTTTTTCGCAGCAAATACATGCTGGCTCCGGCTGGTGTCACCACGAGTGCTCCTGTGACTGCGGTTGCTCTTAGTGCTCTTGATGCTACGAAGGCTGTGGGCACTCTTGGTGCTCTTGAGACTTGGAGCACTTTTTGCGCTTTTCGCACTATGAATGCTAATAGTGTCTTGGTGATCTTCTTGACCATTGATGTCGGCTGGAATATCTGCCGTGGGCTCTGCGTGTCGGGGTGAAAGTGGTGTGCGAGGGGTGAGAGAGGTCGACATTCATCAGGGTTGGCGCGATTCCTATGCTTTGTGGCCTTGGCGAAGTAGGAGACATAGGCAGCGATACGATTTCCGCGGTTTCTATTACGGCGTCGGCGTCGGCGTCAGACAAGTCTGCCTCGATTTCGTCCATTTCACGGGCCAATTTTTCCGCTTCCTTCCAAGCATCTTCAAGCTCGGCCTCGAGGTGAGTTATCCTCACCCTTGCTTGCTGAAGTTCTGTTGTTCTGCGTCCGTAGCTGTTGTTGAGCTTTTTTTTAAAAAAAAAAAATGTTTAGTGAACATGAATAGATCAAAAAGCTTGAACGACTTGCCTTGCGAAGGGCAATGGCCAACGCACTGGCCCAGTGCACATCCAGCATGCGATTTATCTGGGCCGTCTGATCTGATATTTTTACGAGTTCCTCCAACAGCCGATCAGACTCTGTGGTCGTGTCTGACAGTTGTAAAGAGAGTTTCGTGATGCTGTCCATCGTGTCTTCCCTGTCGATGTCCCGATAGGAGGGAATTTGAGCGCTAGTGACCAGGGCCTGGAGCAGCATCGTCCGCCGATGCACCAGAAAACGATACTTGGACTGGGTCGTTGCCTTCAAGGCTTCCAGACGCTCCAGCTCGGTTGGTAGAACCCTGTCGAGATTTTCCACGGTCAAGAGCCTAATGAAAGACTCGCGAGCGGACGATCGAATAGCGCGCGACACGATCTGCTGAAGCTCAGTGGAACTGAAGGTCCCTGTTGGGGAGTGTTGGTGATCCATGGTTTTGACGTGATAAAACGGCAGAGTGCTTGTGCTTACATAGAGCAGCTTCCAATGGGAGCGCCTTCCACTGGAGGGGTTGGGACTCAAATTTCATCTCTGGAGGGGCAGCCAATCGGGAGGGTTTGGGCACGGGGGTTACCTTGGGAGATTTTTGCTCTGCTAGGGTGCTATAGGCTGGCGGGAGCCCCTCTGGGGTTGGAGGCTCGGGTGCTTCTGCAGGGGCCTCCTGGACGGTGGGAAGGACAGTGGGTTTAGAGATTGCTGGGGAGGTGTGGACAGAATACGTGGGGGAGGTGTTGTTTGGGCTGGAAGCGAGAGAGCTGGCTGAGCTCTGTGTCTGGGATGGCGAGTCGACGGAGAGCCTGGCGGGGGTGCGGGGACCGGCGGGCGAGAAATTGGGGCGGGTGCGAAGCGAGGGGAGCCGTGAGATATTCGGTGTAGAGCGCATGTCAACTGCCCCACCAACGCGAGAGTGAGCAACTTGGGATGGAGAGAGAAAGAGAGACACGGATTATGGTACAGTACAGTATGTACATACAATCAGGGCGGCTAGCCCCTTGCCTGAGAACCTCTTCCGCCCGTTCTCCTGCGATCACCGCACCACCCGGCTTCTATGTTTCAGAGCACCAGCTGCAGGCTTTTAGTAACAACTCACTGTTCCGCTGCACCGCTCACTAGCGCTCCGCCCAAAGGGACAGGACAAAAGCCCCGCCAGCACGGCTGTGTAGCCGCCTTTATTCATAGTGCACCAGACCTTGACACGGATGCTTGATGCAAGCAATCTCGACAAGATACCGCCATACTGTACTGCATGACAGCATCTCTCAAACAGCCAACCGGGAAGGGATACAAATGCCAACCAATCAGCCACTTTAGAGTCTATTCCCGTCGCTCGGATCACTGCGCATGGAGCAGTTCTGGGCCTCTGACTATGCTAAAGATCTAGTCTCACTGATGTGGCCTCTACTAGTCCCATGTGCCTCTGCCGTGGCTTACTCCTACACTCCAGAAATGCCACTGAAGACAAGTTGCACCCCTTACTACTCTAAGACTCGAGCAACAACATCCTCGGATTCGACGTCAAATCTAGACACGGATGCTTGTCCATTGCCAGCACATTTCCTGCTCGTTGCATGCATCGCCCCCACGAGGAGCTAGAAGTGCCATTGTACCAATGCATTGATATAGCACGCCTATTAGCCGACTCATTGTTTGTCCTCATAATTACCGAAAGAACACCTGGCCGCCAAATCATGATTGTACTCTGGGAACGCCCCACCTGCCAGTAGTTCGTATCAACAATATCAGGCTCTTTCTTTCTCTGAGCGGCAGTTGAATTAGAGGGTTGTGTGTTCGGGGAAGCAGTTTATGTTTTGCATCCGGTGAGATCTCATTACTGAAACGCCAGCTGCCTTCCATTTACAGAGAATCAACATACACATTGTGGAAGACAGATTTTCCGCTACTGTATGATGTACATACGTATGTACATGCATGCGTCATGCTCTTCGGCTCGGCACCTAGCAAGGTGCCCTATGGTACCACGCAGACCGTTTCGCTCATTCTTGAAGTTCACTGACCCCAAGTGTCAAGTCTGATTGGAATCAATCCACTGGACGCTGGGGCCCTGACATCAATCGGCATACGAGCTTCTGCAGTATAGCGCTTGGCGGGCACTGTCCAGGTATAGCACTCACGTTCCCACTCAATCTTCGGATGACCCATTAAGAAATAGAGTCTTCTATCACCACGCGCACCACGAGTGATCGAGCTTTGATGAGTTTAGCATCAACAGTTGTCGGTGATCTTTCTTGTGGCTCCCTGGCTCATACATAGGCTAGGGGGCTGATGTAAATCGTTTGTTCCCTTTTGGCTCAAGGGCTGCGACGTGTTCACTTCGTCTTCGACGATCAACGAGTGATAGAACAGCCACTTGACATCACATAAAAAAGGTCATCCACAAGTTCTCGTGTCCTCTGCCGTAGTGGAGTTAACTCCTACTGATAGGAACCACAAGTCACGAGCACAAACATGTATGTTGTTTCCCCACACACGATTGTGAATCTTGACTTGTCATGGGTGTTGTTTACCCAATGGTTCTCAAGAGAACTCTAATCTGCGATCGGGCATCGGAATTTGGCAAGTCCTTGCATTATTGTATGGAATACTTTGCCTACGTCTGCATTTGCGTGACGCAGCTCACGATATGTGGGTATATAAAGCGGAGCGCGATTGTTACCGGTCCAGAATCAATCCTTCCCTCCACCTTTCCTCGCCCCTCGAATCGCTCGTAGGCATGACTTCCGAGAAAGGCTCTCAGGATGAAACGGCGGTCGAGAGTATGGTAAAGAGGAGGGCGTCACTGGTCATTCAAAGATTGATCCAGTAGCCGAGGCGAAATTACTTAGGAAATTAGACTGGCTTTTGTTACCTTTATTCACTTTGATCTGTGAGTATGCCCCTCCTTGATCAAGCACCTCCACTGCTGACGTCAGTATATATAGATTGTCTCAACTTCATTGACCGGTGAGTGCTCTGGCAATTTGTGGCGCTTGAAGCACGAATTTTTAAGCATAATACTCAATAGGACAGCCATTGGTATGAGGCATTGCGTTATGTTTTCCAGCACTGACACACAGCACCTAATTTTAGGAAATGCAAGAATAGCCGGTGCGCTTACATCTCATCCTTCCATAAGATCCCATTATTGATCTTCAAAAATACAGGCCTGGAAAAGGATCTAGGAATGCAAGGCTCTGATCTTAACATTGCCTTGACTGTATTCTACGTCTTCGTGCGCGATCTCCGTTTATTTCTGTCGGTGTGAAATTGAAGCATGTGTCTAGTACATCATGATCGAGATACCTTCTAACCTTGCTCTCAAACGTTTCGGGTCGATATGGATTGCCTATCTGGTTACTGGATTTGGTGCGGTAGCACTTGGGTCAGCCTTTGTGAAGAATTATGCAGAACTGTTGGTGACCAGGGTGTTTTTGGGAATTGCGGAAGGTGGGACTTTGGTGGGTATCTCTTGGACTTTGGTCTTTCTCGAAGCGTCGACTCAACATTACAAGGCGGGTTTGGTATATACTCTGGCAAGGGTATGTCATTCTCATACATCAAGGCTTGGTCTGTGCTCAAAACCTCCTCTCAGTACTACCGTCGACACGAACTAGTGCTCCGCATGGGTTTCTTCTTCGGACTTTCCCCGACCCTTGCTGGTGCTTGTAGGCATCCAAACCACCTTAGCATTACATTCGCCTCTTACTATTGGCCCACGCAGTCGGGGGCCTTCTCGCCTCGGGACTATTATCCTTGGATGATATTGGTACTGTCACGCGGTGGAGGAAGGTGAGGTAACATCGCCATGACATATCACCATTTGTTGATCATGGAAAACTTGAAAATTCCCATAGATATTTTTTATAGAAGGCAGGCCAATAGTTAATCCATCAATGGAGATCGATGCTCAAGTTCTCTGACCCTTGCCATTCGTCCGCAGGTATCATAACCCTCGGAGTAGGCATCTTGTTATTGTTTTTCATGCCGGATGACCCGCGGAGGACGAAGATGTTAAATGAGGCAGAGCGAGCTTTGGCCATCGCAAGAATTGATGCAGATGCTGCTGTGAAGACAGATGGGAAGAGGGAGAAGACCACCGTCAAGCTCATCCTGCGCTCTTTCAATATCTGGGTAGGTGGCATTTGTTTCACTTGTGAATAAAGTCTAGAATATGCCCACAGACCCTTGTTTGTGCTTTGTGCTACCTACTCGTGAACATCTCCTTCCAAGGACTAAGTTTGTTCTTACCGACTGTTATCAACTCATGTGAGTGCTTTGGTCTCTCGTCTTTTGTGTGCATGCAAGCTAAATGAACCATTGCACAGTGGGTAAATACAGTGAGTGGACGGTCTGCTGGATAAGCAGCTCTGTATCTCTATTTTTTTTTGTCTAGCCTTACTGACTCCACATATTGAACAGCCGTGGTACAAGCTCAGCTACGCACAGTACCACCATTCGTTGTTGGCGGTGTCTGGGCAGTTCTGAATTGCTACATGAGCTTCCGACTCAACAGTCGGTGGAGTGCGATTGTGCTGTCGCAGTTATTCCAAGTAGCGGGATATGCAATCGCCATTTCCACTAGGAACGCTGAGGCCCGCTACGCCGCCTTGTTTCTTTTGTGTCATCGGGGGTGTTTCGACCGGTCCTCTGGTATATCACAAATTTTTTCTCCCCATATATCATAATTATTCATCGCGTTCTAGTTCTTAACGTGGGGCACGGACAACGCCGCGCCCGATACAATGCGTGCCGTAGCTACCGCAATCATTCCTGGTATCGGCGCCTTGGGCTCTGTCATTGCGTGAGTTTGTTGCCTTCATTCCTGTTTGGTTTCAAGAGGCTGATGGAACATTTGCCCAGTGTTTGGACATATCTCCCATCAGATGCGCCTAATTATCACAAGGGAAATACCCTAAATATGGTGGCAGGTATTGTAATTATCATCATCACTCTAATCGGCACATTGTATCTACGTCATGAGAACGCCAGACGAGATCGCGGAGATAGGGACTGTCGAGTGTCTGGGAAAAGTGAAGAAGAGATCCGAGACCTGGGTTATAGACACCCTAATTTCCGTTACCAGTTATGAATTCCGATAGTATTATCTGGTTGTATATATGTAGCAGTCGTGGAGATAGTCATGGCAAGCTTGATTTATTTAACTCGAAGTTTAGGAGAACAAGACAGGGGATCTCATTTTTGTGTTTGGTATGAATCGTAAATTCAGACAGGTGGATGTCATGCCTCTCTACCCCTTGCTAGCCTTCGCAATCCACTTCTCTAGCAACTCAGCTATCTGGACACTATTCTTCTCCATGAACATCATGTGGCCATTCCCATGTATTCCTTCAGCCTCCAGCTTGAGATGTTCCACTCCTACACCTGCTTGTCTGAGATAGTTGACCGTACAGCTATCGTACACTGCATTAAATCCCGACTCTGACGTCACTACGAGATGTGGCATCTTCATCAAGTTAACGAGCTTCCGTGCAGGGGGCGCCTGTTCGAAACACGTGAAGAGGGAAGAATTACTAACGACCGCGCGCTTAAGGTCTCCGGGTGACGACACTGGTGGATTGTATTCTACTGATGTGTCAGTTATTCCAAATGGACGGGCGGGCGTCCCAGGGGCCACGACGATAGCATTGATGAACGGGGGTCCCGCAGGCTCGATGGTAACAACCGACTTGACGAGATTTGGCCTGGAGTCTGCTAGAACCCAGCCAAAGGGACCACCTTGGGAGTGGGTTAGGAGGGTAACGGGCTTGAAGACAGTTTAGCTTATGACCCATGTTCGAGCGATTGACCACCTACGCCAATTTGGTCCAACAGGGCAGATCCTGCTATCTTGATCCTCGTTGATGACTCCTCATTAGAAACCAGACTTGGAACCGTCGAGGCATAGAAACGATCGAAGACGGGGTCTCCCATGCTACCGTTACCCGGCCATTGGGTGTGCAATGTTGCTTGCGGCCATAGTTTGAATCGCTCTACTGCCGTGAAGAACTGTTCGTCCTGAAGGGCGGTGTCGGTACTCTGAGGTCCATCGACGTCGATATGGAAAGGTGATCTTGCCCGGACTGGTTGATCTACGATATACAGCTACCATATCTTGACTTTAGACGAATCGATGAGCCGCAGGCGATGATATTTTGGACCTACTTCATATCCTTTGTCGAGGAAGAAATCTGCCCAGCCCGGGCGTCCATCAGGAGTATTGAGGAAGTTGGTACCCGTCATTCCTAGATAGTGATGCCTTTGTGAGGAACACAGGCTTGATTTTATTTATTCTCTTACCATGTCCGTGGATTATGAGTAGAGGAAAGGGCTGGGTAACATGCAGAGGCACTAGGCGCTCGACATACATCGCCCCCTGCATAATGCTGGAGTCGCCCTGTGACACATATGTACCTCCTGTGTAAAAATATGCTCTTCGGTGGGGTACTCCAGGTTGGGGCACTCCATTTTGTGCGCAAGCAATTGTCGACAAAAGGGAGAGTACGGCAAGGGGGGAGGTCTTCATGGGTCCTAGCACAGAGTATGCGAATAGATTCGGCCTGATTGACTATGGTCGTCTTCTAATATCCAGGAGGAGGAAGGCCTTACTCGTGTATTGATTCTCATCGGCGCAGTATTCGGTCCCCCGAGGAGCAGACTAGAACCTTGATGATGTGAACATGTAGGGCATATCTGTTCTTCCGTGGTTTGTATGTAGGCTCGGCAGTTATATGGAGCTCACAGAAGTAGACGAATTCACAGTGGTGGTGCTTCATGCCAGTAGGATGACTGATATCAATAGCGCGAACCTTTGCTTGTCCTTCCTTCGCGATCTCGAATTAGTCACCAAACCCAATCTAGGTAACCACTGGTGACCCGTCTGCTGCCTTCTTGGCACGGAACTCAAGGAGAGAACAGTTTCGAAGTGCTTTCAGAAGAAGTCATGGGAGATATGCCTTCTTCCTGACTTCCACGCCGTAGGTGCTCGCGGGGGCTTGCGGCGGTTAGGGTAATAATATGAAGCTCGCTCAAATAGGCTGCTTATTCTCCAGGTTGATATATGGTTTCATGCGGTCAAGATGAACAATACGGAGTGGATGCAGTGATGATCAAGGACCAACAAAGCTTCAGGGTTAGTCTGGCAGCCGGAAGTGGCTTACAATCTTAGTTTACGTTTTGCCCACGGCCTCGTATCTTTTCGATGTTGAGGAACATAATTCCACTCCGGCCCTCATCCTCCTCCTCTACCCTTCTATGTCGTCGCCGTCCTCAGACGTTGCGCCTACAGGTTGCCCGAGCCTGTCCACCGCGTCCCCGTACGCTTATTCGACCATTGGTCTTGCGGAGTTTTTCAACGTCAAGCGGTCAGAATTCTGAGGACCAGGCACCTCCAAAGAACCCCAGCAAGCTTACTGCCAGAGAAAACATCTACACAATACCAAATATCCTCACTATATCACGTATTCTCGCATGCCCGGCTCTCGGCTGGTCGATCCTCGACGGCAACTATTACCTGGCTTCCGGGCTCCTCGTCTACGCAGGTCTAACTGACTTGGTCCGTCCCGTACCTTCCCGTTTCTCATATATTGACGGGAATTCGTGGTTGGGCCGTTCTTTCTTCCTCCCTCGGTGATCGTCCTTCTGTAAAGGCTGATGGGTTTTTGGCACGGAAGTTCAAAATGGGCTCGGTGCTCGGCACGATTTTAGATCCTGCAGCGGACAAGATACTTATGACGACGTTAACTATCACATTGGCGATGCAAGGCTTACTACCTAGTGCGTTCTCCATAGCTTCCACCATGAGACTCGCCGTCTTTCTTAACTGGTGGCTGATAGCCTCGCTCGCCGTCATCATCCTTGGCCGAGATGCCTTTTTGAGTCTGTCGGCATTCTATATCCGTTATACCTCTCTATCCACATCCAGTAGGTTATTATCCACTACCTACTGCTTGTTCATGAAACATCGACCTTTCTCTCCAGAAAACCTTCAAGCGGTATTGGGACTTTTCAATACCTTCCGCAGAAGTCCATCCAACGTACATCAGCAAGGTGCCCCTGTCGCCAGTCATCATTGACAATCCCCTCTGCTCACCCCCAGTCATAGGTCAATACTGCGCTTCAGCTACTACTTATGGGCGTCACAACAGTTCACCCTATCTTACCACTTGACCTGGGGATCGTCCTCCAAGGACTTCAGTGCGCCATTCTTTTCGTTCTGGTTGCCACAAATCAGATTCTCAGTTTTCTTGTTCGAATAGGTGGACCGTCGCGACGACAACTGTTTGGAGTGGTTTTTCCTACGTTTTTTCAAAAGATGCAGTCCGCATATTGTCAGAGCGACAAAAACTCAAGTCATGATCCCCATTAGCACCCCCGTCATTGGTTGACTCTGTTGTCTTTTGGGCGAAACGGAGTCTGGTTTGCATTACGTTGACATTTTGCTAAGGCCTCGACTAATTGTACACCACAATACATATTTAACGATAGCCACAGGGCACAATATACAGATACGAGGCAAGATGACCGGAGCGGGCCTCAATTCCAAAGAGAAGGTATTGAAGTACCAAGTATATTGTCTAAGAAAGGGCGGTGACACCGCGCCGGCGGCGTACGTCTTCTAACGCTGCGGCCACTGCTTGCTTGGACGCACTCTGTTCTCGCCAGGAGCCGCTTGCTCGCCTACGTTTGGGTGTGAAATTTGAATCATTAACAAATGAGGGATGCGGCTTACTTGACTCTCGAGAGGAAGATGAGGAGGAAACCGACGGATTTGAGTTTATTCATTTTCCGTGGTTTCGAGAGAGCTATGGGATAACCTATTCGAGAAATAGAAACGAGTATTTTTTGTTCGCTGGGTCCACAAAGGTGTGAGCTGAAATAAAATGTTTCAGGACAGGCCTACGAACCTCTTTTCGAACTGTGATAACAGTATCAAGAGATATTGCTTCTGGTATCCCAAGTCATTACGGAATGATGCTTCTCTCGTAAATTTGGCCTTGAGGTACCGTATCTGGACGATCAAGCCTTTACATTCTTTGTTGTGCTGTGACTTGAGCGCAGATAGCTGACGATCATCCCTGCGAAAGCTGAGTTGTCGGGTGTTCCTCCTGTGTGGGTTGAGACTTACGCGGCGCACACATGATGTCTCACTTCTTTCTCTGCCTTCATAGCCAGCTCCTTCTCCATTTCAAACTCTTCCTTCAGTAACTTCAGCTTCGTCTGGGTCTGCTTTTTCGATCTCTCCAATCTCGTAACTTCATCCTTATACCTTGTCTCCACTTTCTCCTTCTCCAACCTCAGTATCTTCAGATCGTGTCTGAAAGTCTCAGCATCCTTGCGCACGCGCCTAAGATCGGCCTCGAGCATGGAGATCGTCTTGGCCACATCGTTTTTCTCTGCCATAATTCGGTCTTTCTCCTCTTCGACTCGCTGCATCTTTGTATCCCGACTCTCCAATGCAGCGTTTGAGGTCTTCAATCTCAAGAAGGTGGATGTCAAGCTGATGCCGCCGTTGATCATGAGAACTGGAGGATGCTGCGTACTCCTTCCTAAGCCGATCTGCGCGCTGTAATATAATTGATAGGATCAAGACAGGGTCCTTCTACGAGCGAAATTCAGCTATCGTACCTCAGAGGCTTCAGTGTACTGCTGCTGGAGATCCTTAAACTCGTTGGAAAGTGAAGATCGCTCTTGCCGCAAGTTCTCAATTGTCCTATGGTTCTCTGCGACCTTTTTCTCGAGCAACCGAGCTTTTTGTTCCACCGTGGCATTTTCTCGGAGTTCCCTCTCAAGTTGGTTGTTCTCTTGCTTGAACTTGTGAAGATGGTGTTTGACTTCCTCCATATCCTGTGAACCATCAAATTTTGTCTACGCATAAAAGGGTGCAGATACTCACAGATTCAGTCCTCTTCAGCTGGCTCAATAGTTCATCCCGATCTCGCTGCATACGGTTCTGCTGCGTTGCTAATCCTCTTAAACGACAACGTTCGGACTTGAGCTCCCCTTCCAGTTCTTGGATTATCTTTCGAGCATGTTCCAGTTCCTGGTACACTATTGGCTCGATGTCAATCAAATGGCAGTTTCTGTACTCACGTTCTCAGCAGTCATCCGCTTCTTCTCATTGTTCCTTTCAGTCTCCACCAAGCGCTTTGCCTCTTCTTTCACTTGGGCATCCAAGCGGTTGGCAGCATCTTGGAGGACTGCCTTCTCGTTGACGAGCTGTCGCTTCTCGTCCCTCCATTGTTTCCTTAAATTTGCAAGTTCTTCATTCACAGCTTGCAGGTTCTGCTGCAGGGTTTCTGTGGTTCTTGTCAGAGGCGTAGGTGGCTCCGATGGTAAAGAATCCTTGGACCCGTCGAGGAAGCTGGAAAATTGTTTCCTCAGTGTCAATGGAATCTAATTGAGAGGAAACTTGGCACCTCTCCTCTTCGTGCATGACCTGACGAATATTGACCTTGAGCTTGCACTTCTGGCACCGCATTCGCTCTAATCGTCGACTCCTCCGTTCTTCTGTTCGCCTAACTCTCGCAATTTCATCTTCCAACACGGTAATTTTGGCATGAGCGTCTTCGAGTTTCTGCGTTAGCCCAACGACACCAAGCCCAGCGTCCTCGAGCTTGTCAATTTTGTCGTCAATACTCTCGTTGGCGCGATCAAGCTCCCGTTGCAGGCGGTTGATTTCCGCGACGAAAGGAGCTACTGAAGGGTCACTCGCTGTCGTATTTAACCAAGATAGCTTGGTTGAGAGGTGAGTCTACAGTCATTTTTTTCAGGAGTCTGGCAAGAACTCACTTCGTGCAAGGGGCCTCCGGGGGTGCGGGGAGCTCGAATTGACATAGACAAGACATGCCGATGGATGGGTGATATACCGCTCGCATTGACGATTTTATGGGGGGTCATGACCTCAGTTTACGGTAAGCCTCAACGCCTTGTTCCTCTCCAATAGCTCTTCCCTCTCCCTCTCCAACATCTCGATCTTAGTATCCTTTGCCATATCTATAGCCTTTCGAGCAGGGGACTGGGCTACCAATCCATTAAGACGAGCAATCTCCTTGTGTGCTTCATCCAATTCAGTTTCGAGCGCTTCGAGATCTGGATCACTTGAGCCAGTAGAGATTACACTTCTTGAGACGTTCTGGGACAGTGTCCGTTGTTGCTCGCGCTCGAGAGCCGCAAGCTCAGATCGAAGGGAAATGAGAGCCTCTCCGTCCTCTAACATCTTCTTTTCGGCCTCCTCCAAAGCCTCTTCCATCTGAAGGTTGACATCCTTGGCCTTTGCGGCTTCCTCCTCGAATTGAGCAATTCGTTGTTTAGCCTCTAGCTCGTTAATTTCGAGCTTCTTAATAATGTTCTGAGCATCGGCAATCTCATTCTCCAGTGTTTCAAGACGCCCAGCCGCATTCTCAGCATTCTCAGCAAGTTCCTCGATATAGGCCTCCGCCTCGCGAAGATTTTCATCCGAGACCCGAAGTTGTGCCTCCAGCTCTTCTGCTCGATCTTGCTGTTCGGCAATCTCGTCGTCTCTGGATTTATAATCCTTTTCGATGCTTAGGAGTGCTTCTTGGTCCTGCTTATGTCGGGTCTCGAGCTCGTCCATGCGCGTGTGAGCTTCCATCACCTCCGCTTCCAGGTCCCGTATCTGTGCATTCGCACCCTTCAAATCGCTCATCGCCTGGGCTAGCTGTTCGTTCGCTTGGTTCAGAGCTCCGCCCAGATCCTTACCACTCCTAAGGGCTCCCTCGGCCTTCTCTGCACGGTCGTTGGCACAATCTCTCTCATCCCGCAAACACTCGATTTCTTTGTCCAACTCTTTCAGCTGCTCTTCAGAATTGGCGGCTGTTTCCTGCGCCTCTTTCTCCGCTGCCTCTAGCTTCTTCTCCAACTGAGCCACAAGTTCTGAAACGCCCGCCTCAACTTCCGCCATCCTTTCCTTCCACCTCTCTTTATCCCGCTCGCGTTCCTGTTTCTCTTTCTCTAAAACATCCTCAGCCTCTTCCTTATCAGCCATTTGCTGTGCGACCTCCTCCTTGAGTGAGCCGATCATTTCTTCCAATTCTGCCCTTTCTTCTAACCATCGTTCTGCTGCAGGGTCTTCTGCCACGTCATTAAGCACTGTTCCTGCACTCAGTCGCCGGTTTGTGGCACTCCCCGCGCTCAGCCGTCGATTCGAGGCTGATGCAGGCGAAGATTCTTCATGTAACTGCTCCTCAAGATTCCTGACGCGCTCCAACAGTGTCACGTTCTCCTCCTGCAGCCTCCTATTCAAAACGTGCAAGTAATTATTGAGCTTCCCAGCATTGAATCGTCCGACACCATGTCCAGTGGCACCTGCGCCAAAACCCATGGCAGGATCAAAGGACGCATTGGCGCGAGGGTGGGCCGTCAGGTCTTGAGATGAGGTAGTAGATATCACAGAGACGCGATCATCGCCATCATAGGGCGCAGCGGACTCGGCATCTGAACCGACTGGTGATAGAGCATACGTCCGTGCCGGTGTATGCGACATCCGCCGACGCGCGTGCATAGGGGGTCGAGGGGTGACACCAGCAAGGACAGTCCGGAGGCTGACGCTCCCAGATTCATTAGAAGGGCCTGGAGTGGACTCTACTATGCTAGCCATGCCGGGTGTAGGTAGATTCCGGGGGTGAGGCGTTCCGACTTTGAGGCGTGGACGAGCCGTTGAGTTAATGACGGACAAAAGGAAAGAACGTCGACGTGTATGAGGCGTCATGAGATCGTCATAATCCTGCTCATGGCGGCCTTCGTTCTGGGCAGGCGTACTAGGAATTTCGTTCGATTGTAGAGGAAGATTGAATCGAGCACGAGGACGAGGGAAGGCAGGGGTTGGGGTAAAACCTAAGGATCCGGATGGTGAGGGATATTGCCCCCCGGAATCATGCTTGTTGGAGTATGGAGTAGGTGCTTCATCAGACGAGAACGTTGCTTCAGGTTCTTCCATATAGGTTCCCGGCTTTTTCGTCACTTCCGTTGCATCGGCCGATCCTATATCTGTGTCGGTTTTCACAGGAGAAGAGGAATGGACATCTGTTATATCCATCGAGTCAACACCCGCCACGCTGCTTGGATCGTGTTCTGAGTCAACGCTCTCATTTACTGTGAACTGGTTCCTGTTCACTGGAGATCCACTAGCCGAATGAGGCAAGGGTATGCGTGTCGCCGACACCGGAGAAGCAGAATGGGACCGTGGGGATGGGACTGAACGGCTACTGCTCGGCGTTGAGTTGGTAGGGGAAGATGTCTGTGAGGACAATGTGCGGGTGAGCGAAGGGGTGCGTGTCCGGCCGGCGATCTTGCGTATGGCTACGTTCTGGAATTTATTGAATGGGGAAGGCTGGCAGTTGATATATCAATGATCTCGAAGAAACTGTTCCTTCTCGGTGGTACGCACCTTGGGCTCCGACCTTAAGCTGACAGAGTAATCGTAATTCTTTTTGGGAGTTCCATCTTCTTCAAAAGCATCCACGGCAAAAGGTGGCGGCGAATTTGAGCGACTTACGGATTGCAGCGCGTCTGTAATTGAGACCTCATCCTCAACCTCTGGCGGCGGGAGGTAGATGTCAGGAACACTGTCTTCGTCAATATCCGAATGTTCTGAGCCTGGGTGGCCGGTAGCCGCACCGTCAACATTAACTCGCGGAAGGGATACCATCCTAGCCGTGCTGAAACCACTACGCGGGCTGTTCCGCAATGCGGGGCTACGAGATGCAGCCAAACCAAGGGACGACTTGCGAGAGCTAGTGGAATTCGCAAAGCGGACAGTAGTAACTGTGTTTGAGAGGGCACGAATGGTAGATGCATACTGGGATGATGCCGGAGTCGATTGTTTCGGGGAAGAGATGACAGAAAAGTCGTCATCGCCATTCGTATGGCCTTCACTGTCTTGTAGTACTTGGCTTGTCAGTGATTCGCCATCCGCTGAATCTTCGAATGCAGGAACAGACGGTAGAGAGGGCATGTCTTGGTCTTCCACTGCCTCTATACGTCGCCATATTCGCGAGGGTGTCTCTAGCATCGCTGTCATAGCAGTTGGCTCTGGTGAGCACCGCGGCCGCTCACCAGTTAGAACACGGGCACATAATGACACGTGATCGCGACTCGCGCACCCCGTGACTTACACTGAACTCCTCCACCAGTCTTTGGCTAATGACACACAAGTTGGTGCTCCTTTGGTGAACCACTCTCTGACCTTATCTCGTCTATCCTTAATATGCTAGTGGTCTCAATCAAATGATAACCAGTATTCCAAGTCAAGATCATAATAACCTTCCGGAGCACCTTCGGCCTGGGATTCATCGTCCCTTTTATATCAAGTCCAAATCACCATCCCGGGACCCAAAGGACCTATGACGACCAACCAGGATATATGAGCACCCATCAGTCATCATTACACCCCGCGGGAAAACCAATCGGCCGATTCCCGCCAAGACAACACCAGTTATAGGAAGAGCTTCATGAACGTTTGAACGTTTCTAATGCGTGCCCAGAATAACACCTTTCAACACCCAGTTCTATTTCTAGTGCTCATCAAATACTAGGCAGCACACCAACCAAGGATGACTCTCTCGGTCGCGTGACGGTCGCCCAAAGAGCGGCTGTAACCTAACCTGGTCGCGGGAGTCGGATTAATCGGATACATAATTGTCAGGGGGCGTGCGTGTGTGTATCAGGGATAGGCGGTCAGTGCGGGCGCTGCGGGGACGCCACGAGGTGGTTAAACTTGCTTGGAGATGCGAGGAAGTCTTTGGAACAGAAGGGGCGGGGAGGGGGTGCAGGGGGCTGCAGGCCCCGAAGAGAAGATTGACCGGTCACGACTTGAGAATTTGAAATACGTTGCGGAGGGGACCGTACCGAACGCGATTTTGAATTGTGAAAATTATCACAGAGCGTCCTCAAACTGGTCACAAACTGGTGTTTCGATCGAAGAAAAATTAACACCGGATCTTCCCCTGAGGATGATGACAAAAATAATCCATTAGGCTCAAGATTACCACGAACATCCGCATCCGCACAGAAAGCAGCGGATCTAGAGTAACAATACAGCTTGAGGCCGGATGATGAACTTCCCACGAATCCAGGCCTTGCGGGCCCTCAGCACCGCACAACAGAGTGAGGCGTTCAACAAACTACATAAGCTGATCGTTTTCGTGTGGACCTGGGCACCCGACAAGCACGTATCTACATCGTGCTGGAGAGGTATAATTGGCTGTAATCGAACCTTCCAGCGGATCATAAAAGGATGTGGGCTCCCACAACGACGATGAGCCATGGATCAGGTGATGTGTTCCAGTGGTTCGCTTAAATGCCGTTGAGGATAGATAGCCGCGCACACATGGACATCACCGACAGATCGTCCCTCTTTGGTATGTGTTTGACCAATAAGTCCCTGTGGATGGTGGCAGGTAGACATGTCTGTGTCGTGGCATGCAGGTTGGGTTCCAGGATTTTTAATGCTCGGCGACACTCGGGAATGAGCATGTGAAAGTCCGGCGCGTGAAAAGACTCGTGTTGAAACACTTGGGCGGCCTTGTGTCGGCACGCCTTGTGCCATTCCCAACAATCTCACAAGAGGTATGATGGGGATTGTCCAAGTGGCTTCCTTAAGGATTGCTGTTCATGGAGAGGGTATGGTGCCAGTACGATCTCTGTGACTGCAAGTCCCGGCCGGAATGAATTCGGGTCTTGGGTGTAGGGATGCTGTGTCCAACGTTTTTCGCCTCGACGTGGTATGGAAGCAGTGTGGTGCTTTCTGTTATGTTATGAGTGTCATGGCTACGTGACGGACGTAGACAAGCTGTTTGGGCCGTAATGTGGTGAAGCTTATCCACGTCATTTCAGAGCAGCGGTGGTCGAGTTCTGAAAAGTAGTTAGAAGGGGATAGATGATGTTCTTGTTCTGGAATAGGGTGCCAGCTGCGGGGAGAGCTTCGCGGGAATAGTATTCAGGGTGGGGTACCATCACTGGTGCATCCTACGGGGGCTGGTCCGTCCGCCAAGGTCCGTCAGAGCGCCCTGGATGCTTGCTGACATCACTGAGGCCCTGGTGAGGTAGGCAGGCAATCAAAAACGAATATGATTTTCGTGGTCTGAAGAGGGCTGTTGAGCTCTGTTGGAATGAAATCGGGACTTGAGGAAGGTGATTCATTGTGGGCGGAGAGCCGGGGTGACGGGCCGAGGTACGTGAGGGGAGATCCGGGGATTTGTTGGGATTCCATTCCGCCTTTTCAGTCCTCTCCCCCTGGCTCTCCTCTCCCCCATGGCCAACTACCTCCCCGTCCTCCTCATATCCGTCAGCACAAACACCATCCCAGACGACAATGCCCTCACAACAATCCCCTGTGGCCAGGTCGACTACCTCTCCCACGACTGGCAAGAAGAGGATGTCTGGCGGTCCTGGAGAAATATGACACGCCAGAAAAACGAAATCACAAATGGTATTCGTCTTGAGAACGCTAGCTGGCGTACCTGGTGGAAGCAGCGCAACAAGCTCAAGACTATCTCCCCAGAAACCCTCAATTGGTCAGTATCCCCTCTCCTTCCGCGCACAGGGTGCTCATGAGCAGCACCAGGCTCAAAGACTCCGATGTCACCTGGCTCTATGGTCCCCTCCATACAGCCGTCAGCTGGACACCACCTCCAAAGCCAAATCCTATCCCAGACTCGGTTGACGGTGCCGCTCCAGCTTCTACCCACGACCGCCTCGATCTACACTCCGCCTCCCCCACAGCCCCACGCCATTCCCAACCCCCACGCACAAAGCCCATCCTCAAGCACCGCAGCATCAGCGAGCTCCTCACCTCCGACCTCCTCTCCCCCATCTTCAGCCCCCACGAGTCTGAGGACGAGGCAAGCCGACAATCACACGCGTTTCCCTTCTCCGCCTCCGAGGCCTCTTCTAGTTCCAATCCCCCCACAGGACAGAAACGGCCTCATCTCGTGCATACGAAAAGTGATACTCATATCTCCCGGACGGGCTCCTCTCGGGCCTTGCGCAAGGACTCACCACCCCGTGTCATCAACAAGATACCCTCACATCAATCGTCATCCACCGTACGCGCCTCGGGGACAGTGCGGAGTTCAGTTTCTCAAGACTCTGCCTCCAGCGCGAGTGGAAGTAGCGAACGCACAGCAAAGAAGAAGCACATTAGTTTCAACACATTCGTGCAACAGTGTATCGCTATCGAGAAGCCTAAATCTATTAGAACGCCAAGGGGGGCCAGCGGAGTCAGATCTGGTCACTATGGGGCGTATGATGGCGAAGTGTACGGTGGTAGTGATGATGAAGCAGTTGATGGCGATGAGCCCTGGAACGGAGGATGGGATGATGATGATGGGTACGAATAATCTTTGTCTTTCTTGATGATATTTCCTCACCGCATTGCTTGTCCAGCTACGAGGAGGATAGAGAAGACAACCTCCTGGAAGAGGATGACCCACTTTGGCTTGCAGCTCACGGTGGTGCTCATCCCCGGCGGCGACACCTGAACGGAAGCGCAATCCATAGCGATTCCGATTCCGATGATGGAGCAATCGAGATCCGACCGTCTTCTTTCCGGCATTCCAACTTGGCGGTCCCCCCTGTAAAGAAAAGGCCTCCTCCTAGATCTCAATCGGCCTCCTCGTCCTCATCGACCACAACAACATCAGCTTCTTCGTCGGGGCCGCCGCCGCCGCCGCCGCCGCCTCGCCAGCGTCGCAAATCAGCTTCTACAACCACTCATGTCCCCCCTTCCAATCTCCTATCACATCCCTCGACCACTACTTCTGCATACCGTCCCCGCGCCATCCATACCTCCTCTTCCGACTCGCAATATCGTGATCGTGTTACTATCGCCCCCATTGCCCCTACTTTTCTGAAGACCACTGGAGCGTGGGAAGAAGGTTTTGGAGATGATGGTGGACCCAGCGACGATGGACTATGGGACTTTACTGCCCCTGGACACGGCGTTGACGGAAAGTATAGCAATAGCATTGGGAGGCGAAGTAGGAAAGGCGTTGCTGAGAATCAGCAGGAGGAACAGAGCTCTGATGGTACGCCTGTTGAGCTGGTGTACGTGCCGCCGTTCGGAAGCATATACGGGTATAGTAGGGGTGGTCAGCGGCAGGGCCGTGGCGGAGAAGGGGATGAAGGGGAGTTTGAAGAGCTGGAAGAAGTGGAGGCACAAGTAATGTCACCAACAGAAGACCAAGATCAGGAACAGACACCCAGAGGAACTTCACCTGTTCCAAAACGCTTCCAGCGAAACGCAGATCCACAGACCAACATCCCTATTGTTGTGGTGGAAGATGGGGGAGACTCTTCACACCCGAGCTCAGGGGGGGGAAATGAAGCTTTCAAGGGCAGCAACAGAGAAGTCGTCCCAGAGCCATCAGGGCCCGTGCTTGTCCCTGTGCCACCAAAGGGACGTCAACCCGACGACGACAGCGAGAGGGAGCGGGGACGGAGTCTTTCTGTCTCTCCTATTGGTGCTGGTATTGTAAAACCCCCTCCACCAGCGTCAGGCGGCAGTGGTACCCTCCTCTCTTCAAGGGGCAGAACACAAAGCTGCCAGGATCTTCCTTCTCTCTCTAACGCCACCACTACCGCATCCGCTCCGCAAGGGGAAGAACGGAGAGGCAGGCTCAACACACGTGCACCTTCCAGCTCTGCTACATGGCGTAGTCCAAATCCAAGCCGAAGTAGTCAGAGCCATAGCGGCGGCAGAGGTGGTGGCAGCGGGAGCGCAAGTCCCAACAACGCAAGCGCGAGTACATCGCCAATGGGTAGCTTATCACCTGATGCAAGCGACAATCGGTTAGGAGGAATCGGTAGTGCATATGCAAGTGGACGAACAGGCGGAAGGGAGAGGGAGAGGACTGAGTCGAGTTCTAATTCGACCGGTAGGGCGACAGGAGGTAGTGAGGAGAGGAGAGGGAGAGATCGTGGAAGGAGGATAATTGGTCCGGCCGCCGTCTCTGGTTCCGGCTCAAGTTCGAGTCCGATCGCTGCTACTAATTCCCCCAACGACGCGAGGAGTCAGAGAAAGGAGAGTGGGAGATCAAGTTTAAGCCCGCAAGAAGTTTTTGAAGCAGATTTGCCAGTGGATGTGAAAGGGAAAGGCAAGGAATTGATCGTGCAGCAGAACCGGCAGGCTGTGACTAACGCCAATGTCGCCAGTGATGCTGGATGCTCAACTCTAGACATGGACGCAAGCATATGCTCGGTATCTTCGGAGGGTTCGACCGCTACCATTGTACCTTCACGCTCACTAAGTGCCGCCGAACATTTCTCGCTTTCTATGGACGTATCCTTGACCCACGATGACCTCTATCGTCAAAAGGAGCTCGAGTTGGAGCGCGACGCGACGCAGGAGGCGGAGATCAGGAGGAAGATCATGCCCACACCATCTAATTCGCCCAGAATCACCATGCCTGCCCCCCAAGCTGCTGGACTTTCAATACCGACTCCACCCTTAATATCAGTTGCACAGACCTCTGGGCATACACGATCAGCGTCAACATCTTCGCATTCACACCCACATAGCACTCCACCTTCCAAGTTGAAGCTCAAGCCTCCCCCAATTGTGCCCTCTCCACCCCACCCAGCACTACCCAGTACCTCGCCATCGCATGCACCAGGAGAAGTTGGTTCTCCCGTGAAACTATCATCAGGAATGGACGGTATAAACTGTAGGAGCGCCTCAAGATCGTTGGAAAGAGCATCTTCGGGCTCCAGGGAACGCGGTCCAGTTGCTACAGGTTCGGCGCACGCAGGTTCTGGCCTGAGAACAGAGTTTACCGCAGATATGGAGAGAGAGAGAGAATGGGCAGAAGCGCGTAGGGGAAGGTCTGCCGTTGATATGAACGTTGGGGTGAATGATATCTTGGAGGAACCCACGTCACCCACTCTGGACGGGCACCCTAAAGAGGGGACGATAATCAACAAGGCGGTTGGGATGGTTTCAAGCGCTGGCGCGTATCTGAGGCTGTGGCCAAATCTTGGTGGCACATAGATGCTACAGTTACCGTTGCCTGTCGCCATCCGGTTTATGATCTGCGATATGACTGATACCTGACATCTTTTTCTTGGCTATGGATATACCTGTTTTATTGGCACCCATTTAATTACCCCCTGTCTCTGGGCTGGTTCATATGTTTTCGGTGATCGCCTCTGAATATTGGTGGTTGAACGGCTTGACACTTTCCTCGTCTTTACCCAGTTGTTTCTCTGAAATCCTCCACCGCTTGCCTGGTCTCACTCTAGTAGCTCGCTGCATCCAACTCAACTGTTATTTAATCAATGCATTTGTCTTGTAGGCATCTATGTGCACTTGTTTCTGCTGTTTTGACCAACTACCTCTTGATCATTATGTTCATCATGCTGGCAATTACATCATTCAGATTCTTATGTGGTGCAAACATTCCAGCGCCTGTATGCACATAAATAGTTCAAGGAACCCCGGGGATGATGACGCAAGCGCATGTGAACGAGCCGCCGGAACGGGAGAACATCACAAAGAGAATGCCATAGAACTTTGTAACCCCTGAACTCGAGAATAATTTGCCAGGAGTCGTCTCGAAGGTAACCTAATTAAAAGACGGTTCGATAATGGTACACAAGAGCCCCGCCCATTTCTCAAGACGCTATTTGCAATGAAAACAGGCTATTCGGGCTGGAGGCGGTCGTCACGCCACGCTCATAGTTTTATTCGGGTTAGCAAACGGACTGGGTTCCTTCCGGAGTAGGAGGGATCCTAAGGGAGCCGTGGAGCAGGGAAGTTGGGCGTGGAGAATGAAATCCGGAGGATGAGCTACGCAAGGTTAGGCTTCTCGGGTAGTGAAGGTTCCGACCAGACCATGTTAGAACAAGCGGCTATGTATATTTGTCGGCTCCATACTGTATTCAGTGACAGAGTAAACGGAACCCTTTAGGCGCAAGATAAGGAAATAAGGCGGGATAAACACCACACGGCTGGATGTAGAAGGGATGTAGACTAAGAAGGCTCGAGATATTCTCTAGATGACAATCCACAATCGTTACTTTGCAAATAACTGGGAATCTAATAAGCTAAGCAACTTGCCGACTGATAGTCAAATATCTACGCATTCGTAACCTACTTGAAATTTAAGCGATTGCTCTGGCAAAGCTGGCTGACGACAAACATTGTTTATATATTTCTCACGCCCCTGACATTGATCTCTTACTTAATAGGTATGTATGGCAAGTACATACAATGATTGAGTACAACTTGAGACGATTTTTTGTTGAACCGGAATTACTCAGCCTGTGTTTGGTTAATTCCAAAATAAAACACAGTATCATGTATGAGAATGTCTCTTCTGTGTTTGAAAGAATTATTAAGACTGTCGGATCAATATAGGAGCTAAAATCGCGTGTCGATTGAAGGTGTTGTTTTCCATGGATTCCGCACAAGTTGAGATGCGTGACATTTCCAAATTAAGAGTGTATCACGTACCAAATCCGGTATTACGCTGCTAGGAATAGCAGTGTCTGTGCTAGAATTCTTCCGTTTTACAACAGAATAAGCTTGAATGTATATGTTTGTGGCATAATATCCAAGATTGAGCATCTGACAACAGTAGAAATCTGGTTCTACTACTCTGGAAATGCATTGTTTGCCCAACATTTGGTACTGATGTGCAGTATTTTTCAACCCCCATTGCTCTAATCTTTGTGATTTTTGGAAATGTTATGGCTATCATAGTAGACAAATTTTTGGCAAGTTGTTACTCAGTCACAGCTTGAAGAACACACTAGTAGTCTTACTTGACTTCAGTGTGGGCTCCGCGCATAATGTGTACAACACAGTCCGGGCTTGTCTAAAACATCACCGCTTTCATTTATCTCACATGAATCAAACGGAAAGACTATATTCCGATACAACTGAAATAGCTGTTACTAACTGCATACCATGCGGAAGATGATAGATAGCCCTGGGTACATCGTGTGATTGGCGTTAGTAGTCGACACGGACTGGTGCTAACATATATATATGGTGTAGCACATCATTTCAAACTCACGCAGAGAGCGTAGTGTAAGCAGGGTAAACCATATTGTCTAATTAGTGTAAATAAAAATAAAAATGAAACGCTCTTTCACGTCTTCAAGGCTTTTTGCCGGTGGGTTGTAGATATGCATTCCATTGGCGAGATAGCTGCGCGTAAAAGGTATGCCCGGGAAACCCTCAACACTACACTAGCTATATTTTAGTCAGCGGTGTCTATACTCTTCAATGTATTATCTGTCGTGCTCCCTCGTGTCTTCAGACCACCAGGTATATATATGTACAAATTGACTGTACACATCCTCACTGTTCTCACAACTTGAACAGGGAAGACCCGAAGCATGCCAACGACTGAGAAGGCCGCATGACTTCAATACCTTTGAGCTTGTCAAGGGAAGCTATGCTCTGATATTAGCTCAACACAGACGCGGCACGATAGGATTCGTTACTTCCACGTCTGGTGAGCTCGCACCACCATATCCTCAAGACCAGACATGCTGAGCGTTTCTACATTAAGTTAAATTGAGATTGGTATGTTTGATTCTGAATTATCAAATAAGATTTCGAGCTCCAGTGCCTCCGGGGCTATATGTAAGGGATGAGTAACCGGCCGCTGTGTGCGGTGAGAAAAAGCGGAAGTAAACGGGGGTGGAAAGGCCCGGGGATGAGTAGTGTCGGTAGTTCGGCAGTCTAGAGATAGGTGCAAGCATGGTCATGCAGAAAGGGAATAACTCGTACGCCAGAGGAAGCATAACAGAAATATTCAAGGCGTCTGTTACCGGACTTTGTGCATCTTAGAGGAACTGCAGTAACCCCAGACTTGCAATGGCTACAACGGATATCTTCACGCAACTGCGCACTGTGATCCTTTCTCCACCTGGGAAACAACTTGGTCTGTGTGGTAATGCAAGGCAAGTAAGTGCCTGTTATATGCTGTTATATGTCCCTTGATTCGGACCCACATGACCTCTTGGCAGCATGTGGAAGACCCTTGGTAGCTATTATTAGCTCTTGCCGCTGTCATAAATATGGCTTGCCGCAGGAAAGGCACACTCTATGTGCCGGTCCCATCCTCTAGCCGTGTTGGTATAACCCTCTGAACCACCAACCAACCGAGTGGGAGGTGTTCGAAGATGCGACATTTGTTCGCCTCTGTCTTTTTAATCCTGTTAGTCTTATTAACACCTAGAAAAATATTCATTGAACGCCTCTTATTATTAGCAACAATCACGGGTAGTGACGTCTGTGGGTAATGATTATCTCCTTCAATCAACCCTGCGCTATTATTGTACTAAAGAAGCCCGACGCACCCCCCTGTGGAGAACTTGTCCTGTGCTTGCGCTTAGCTCCCTCCTTCGAGATTTCTCAAGTTCTATCACACCAGAGCTTCAGAGGCTCACCAGCCCCGGAACTCCGTGAGGCACAGCGCATCCAGTCAGGTGTGTTCCGCACCCAGCCGAAACTGCTACTCCAACAATTGCGCTCACGCTGATACGGCTGATTCTGAATAGTTCAAAACACAACAAGACGTGCCTGAAGCTGCTTCCTTCCTCCCCCATCAACTTTCTCGCACCATGAGCACGGATAAGATTTCCCCGCCGGCTTCCACTCGTCAGTCCGAGCAAGACCAGGAGAAAGAGGGTTCTTCTCAGACAGACAAGGTCAACCAAGTACCCTTGTATAATCCTCATGTCGATGTCAGTGGGGTGGATGAGCAAAAGTTGATAAGAAAGCTCGACTGGTGGTTGATCCCATGGCTGTCGTTGCTCTACCTTCTAAGTTTCCTGGATAGAACGAGTATCGGAAAGTAAGCCATCCCAGTTGTTCCAGTGTTTGCAAACTCATAGATCGTTTGTAGTGCCAAGGTATTGTCTGTCGAATGTAGCAGAGTGGATACATACTCACAGAATATATCATTAGTTATACCATATGCAAACCGACCTACACATGGACGACAAACAGTATCTTCTCACCTTGACGGTGCGTCAAGCCGTGAAGACGAGAATTTACGATATGATTCATACGGATTCACAGATTTTTTTCTTCAGTTACGCTATCTTTGAGGTTCCCTCCAACGTTTTCTTGAAGAGATTACGGCCCTCTATCTGGCTCTCTATGCTGATGCTCCTTTGGGGTGTCATGATGGTAAGAATAATTTTGGATGCAGGCACTTCAGGAAGCTGAGATTTATGGCAGACGGTTCAGGGTCTCGTGCACAATTTTGGAGGGCTGATGGGTAAGTACTCTGGATCGCTGTTTTCTGTTTCTCTATGAAGCCAAACAGAACAACTTGCCAGGTATGAGATGGATGTTAGGTATGATGGAAGCCGGTCTTTTCCCGGGTGTCAACTACTATCTTTCCTGGTGAGTACCATAGTGGCGGATTGGATTGATGGAGCTAACGTCCCCGGCTCCCCTCTCTCTTTTTCCCTAGCTGGTACAAGCGATCCGAATTCGGGATCAGAGCAGCCCTGTTTTTCTCCGCTGCCACTGTATCAGGTGCTTTCGGTGGTTTACTAGCGGTGTGTAATCGTAGTGCACTCTGCTTGGGCTACAAAACTCACACCCTTCTTTATAGGCTGCGATATCTAACATGGACGGAGTTGGTGGAAAACCCGCCTGGGCTTGGATTTTCAGTTCGTGAACTGCGTCACAGCATCGATGGATTGTCACTGATACTTGTAGGGTAGTTATCGAGGGGCTAGTTACGGTGATAGTTGGAGTCCTTTCTTTCTGGGTCATCCAAGACTTCCCCGATACTGCGAAATTCCTTACTGAAGCAGAGAGAACCGTAGTAATTCGGCGCCTTCAAGGAGACGACCAGTTCAGTGCTGCTGGGGAGGATTTGCGATGGAAGTATATTTTCCAGAGCTTGCTTGACTGGAAGACTTGGGTAGGAAGTGTGTGCCAATCAGGTATTCCTCTCTATCGAAAGACTAATCATCTCTCTTTTTAAACAACAGTGATCGCGTACACAGGTTGTGACGCGCCACTTTATGCCTTTGCCCTATTCTTGCCAAGCATTATCAACCAGGTAGGATTGCTTATTCATGTCGGGTCACCTATTAAAATCTATTCTTTTCTCCCTTAGCTTGGTAAGAGCTTCTGTTAGATTTCTGATAGGATCATTAATTTCGAACCTACCCGAATAGGCTTCAAGGCCACCCCTGCAAATCTCTTGACCGTTCCCGTTTATGTCTTTGCTTGCTTCATTACTTGTTGTGTAGGATATTGCGCCGATAAGTACGGGCATCGTGGGTGGTTTAATCTGTCGTTCCTCTGCTTAGGTGCGTTGGATAGCTGTGACCAATGTAACACGATGCGAGTAACTACGGCTGTGCAGGGGCCACTGGATACATCATACTCATCGCATCCCGCAATGCTGCTCTCTCGTATTTTGCGGTATACATGGCTACTTGGTGAGCGAGGACAATCTATTGCCTGCACAAGATCTTAACAAGTTCCTCCAGCGGAATATATCCCGTAATCCGTAAGTTCTTGTGCCTCATGTTTCTGCTCTGAGCTCCCAACACATCTCGAACTTGGTTCGCAGCCAACACTATGTGAGATGCCCCACAATAAATTTAAGGGTAGTGCTTACGCTCTTGGTATAGTGCTTGGGTATCAAACAATGTTGAGGGTTCCTATAAGCGTAGCGTAACGCTAGCTATGGTGATTCAGCTTGTGCGTTGTTCGTCTAGAGGCTCCGCGAGAATGCGCTCTGACTACATTACAGTGGAAATATCAATGGAGCAGTCAGTTCTAATATTGTATGTCTTGGTGCCCCACCATCTCCCTAGCACCATCGTTAATTCAATGTTGCACAGTATCGTCAACAAGATCAGCCTTGGTATCCTCTCGGTAAGTCATTCCCTCCGGTCGTCCTCAGGCTTGTATCTGACCTCGTTATTAGGTCATGGTAAGGTCTTCGCAACATCGTAGTAAGCTAAGCTGAAGCAATAGCCCAATCCATGAAGGTCTGGTTTTGATGTACATTGCTCTTGGACTTATCTCCAATACCACGATGATGTTCTTCCTTAAAAAGGAGAATGCAAGACGTGAGAGGGGAGAGAGGGACGAGATAATTGGTGAAGGGGTTGAAGGGGATGAGACGAAAGCCAAGCTGAACGGTCGTTATGCGACAGTGTCGGATGCGAAGAGAGAGAAAGGTGATGCTTGGAGTGGGTATAGGTACACGCTCTGAAACGCTAGATTCGATTCTACGACAAGAACCTATTTACGAGCCGTTCTGTGGATTAAATCTGTTGAGGGGATATACTGTACATCATGACACTGAGGAAGGTCATCTTCCACTGCCGATGGACTTTGGGCACCCCTGAATGATTGTCGGATTGTCCGGGGCTGTGGTCCTGTATATATGCGTGTAGATCATACGAGGGTGAATGGGGTGCGTCGATAAGATCGATCGCCAAATTTATCGCCGCAGAAGTCTCGAGTTGAATTTATCGGCTGCCCGCTCGTTACCACTTTGTGAAAAGCACTGCACATAAGACGGGGATCCGGAACGATGCAACATCCGTATCTGTCGGTGGGGCACCCTAGTGGCGGGTTACTGAGTTCCAAGTGTTTGAACTGGCAGCAGGAGCGAAGATAAGAAGTGGTGCGGGAGAGGTGTACCCGGTGTAAGATTTGACTGATGCATGATAGCTTGAATTTTTCCCCCCCAGTTGGCTGTGGCCCGGTTTCGAGTTATGCTTTCGACCGGTGCCACCCCCACAAAGGCAATCGGGAGTAAATACCGTAAGTCGAGGACTTATATTTATAGAAGCATGACCGGCCGGCTTGCCTCATATAGCCGTCGAGCATTGGACGCTGGCGTTAGAGAGTGTGCTAATGATATTTGTTTGATCTGAAGCAGTCTTATTCGTGGTAGGGGGACTATTCAATATGGAGGTATGTGTCACTATTTAGTGGAAACATGGAACTGCAGTGGATCTTTGGACGATCCGGTGATGCCTGGCAGAGCGATAATGTGATTGGCGCCCATGAGGCCTAAGAAGTATGCAATGCGGTGAAACGTCGAACATCAGCATAGCACCGATGCTTCGGTATTGGAGATCAGTGGACGTCCGGAGAGGGTCTAGTACGTATTCTGTCATTATTTCCAGCTGCAAACTGGCTTGGCCTAATAAGCAGTTTAGTAGCCTTTGGCCAATTGGAACGTGGCTAGTGCCAGGACTAGTGCGTGTTTGGTGGACGGGTATAAGAAAAGGGGATAGCCCAATATTCTCAGCAGCGAGCACTTCTCCCGCCGAGTCGGGGGAAATGGCTGGTAGAAGCCTTACGTTTCGGATGCAGACAAGCTTTTTTGTCTGGCGTGGGGGAAGAGGAATGCTGCCAGCTGGCATAGAACATGCGAGGGACATTACGTCTGGCGGTATTCAGAAGAGTCAGGGCCGGTGTGAAAAATGGTCCGAAAGTCGAACCAGTTCGGGAGATGGCACGTTTTTTTTCCTTTTTGGGGGGCCAAAAAAGCGGGTGGCATGGACCCGGTAACCTCGAGTTGATCGCATTTGTCGAAGAGAAATATCTGCATAGCCGCGTCCTCGTCGGTGGCAGAACTTTTCTGGGCCATTGCTCGGACCCAATATGAACATTCAGAGGAGGAATAGACTGGGAAGGAGGGGTAGGGATGATCGGAAGGTGTGATCGTGGCTACGCCCATATGTCCTAAATCGTACCACAATTATTCTGAGCCTGTTTTCAATTAACCGATAGTGCGACGCATATATAACCAGCACTCGAACGATCATTCTCCTTCAGCCCAACCCGTTCCTCCCCTCTACTACTCCCTGCATTCAACCATGACTATCCCCCTCGCCACCGCACCCCTCGACCTCGAAATCTCCCGTCCCAAGGATGTTGGCATCCTCGGTGTTGAGGTCTACTTTCCCCGTCGTGTACGTGTTGGCTTTTCTCTCGGGAACGTGTATAACATTACTAACTGCTCGCCACCCAGTGTGTCTCCGAGTCCGAATTAGAGGACTTCGATGGCGTGTCAAAGGGAAAATACACAATTGGTCTGGGACAGGAATACATGGCCTGGCCCGATGACCGCGAGGACATCAACTCCTTCGCTTTGAATGGTAAGCCTACATCACGTTGCATGGCTTCCTTTATTCTGAGTGCTGTCTTCTAGCCGTTGCTGGCCTCCTCGAGAAGTACAACGTTGACCCGAAATCCATCGGTCGAATCGACGTCGGCACTGAAACTATCATTGACAAGTCAAAATCAGTCAAGACCACTCTCATGGACCTCTTTGCCGAATCTGGCAATACAGACATCGAGGGTATCGACTCTAAGAACGCTTGTTACGGCTCTACTGCTGCTCTATTCAACGCTATCAACTGGGTTGAGTCGAGTTCTTGGGATGGTCGCAACGCCATTGTTGTTGCTGGCGACATTGCTGTCTATGCTGAGGGTGCTGCTCGTCCTGCTGGTGGTGCTGGTGCATGTGCTATTTTGATTGGGCCTAATGCCCCAGTTGTCTTTGAACGTGAGATGATTCGTTGCTCTTACGCGGCTCGTTCTAATTGTTGACTCTAGCCATTCATGGAAACTACATGGCCAACACCTATGACTTTTATAAACCTCAACTTGCTTCCGAGTACCCGGAAGTCGATGGTCCCGTATCTGTTGTCACCTACATCGCCGCATTGGATGCTGCCTACACAGCGTTTAGAGATAAGCTCGCTAGGCAGGCGAAGCGGGTCGGCGGCAAAACCGACTTTTCACTTGAGGACGTCGACTATGCCATTTTCCACAGTCCCTACGGCAAGCAAGCTGTCAAGGGTCATGCCCGCATGTTCTTCAACGACTTCCTTACCAACCCGACTGCCGCCCGTTTCGCTAACATTCCCAACCCTGAGGGTTTCCTCAATGCTTCTCACGCCGAGTCGCTAAGGGACAAGAACGTTGAGAAGACCTTCATTACAGCCGCCAAGGCTAGTTTCGCTGAAAAAGTGGATCCCGCGATGGCCTGTTCGCGTCGCTTGGGCAACATGTACACTGCTTCATTGTATGGTTGCCTCGCTTCCCTGCTGTCTACTGTCGAACCTTCGGACCTGAAGGGCAAGCGATTCAGTCTCTTCGCTTTCGGTAGTGGTTGTGCTGCCAGCTTCTTCACAGCTCGTGTGAAGGGTGATACCTCTGAGATCAGGGAAAAGCTTGACCTTATCAACCGCTTGGCTCAGATGAATGTTGTACCACCTCAAGAATTCGTTGATGCCCTTCTCGTGAGTACACAATTTTACGCAACAACGGATGGATCATGCTAATATCGGTTGTTTAGCTCCGAGAGAAGAACCACAATGCGGCTGATTATGTTCCGGAAGGCTCAGTTGATAATATCTGGCCTGGTGCATACTATCTCGAGAGTGTAGATTCGAAGTACAGGAGGAAGTATGTTCGTGCGCCTCAAGCGTAATCGACTTACTTCCAGTGTTACTGTCTTTTTTTCTTCACTTCGGCTTTTTCGTAGACGTTGCATAGATTTACCCAAGACAAAACTGCATTATTTAGGTACTGCTGTAATTACCCACCCACTGGGTTGTATTTTTTGCTTAATCATCGCTTGCCATCACGCTGTTCCAAGCGAAATCTGAGAAGCACCTCAGTGATGAGCCTACCGGAAAAACGACACACCAAGGTTTCGACCAACGTGGCAGGACTGGGCACACTTGCTTCGTCTCATCCTTTCACGCAGCAGGTCTGTCTCGGAGTCCCCTACCACCGTTCACTGACCCACTCTTCCAGGTTGATGTGATCTTTCCTTCCGAATGTGTTGAGCTGGAAGACTGTCTGTCCAGACTTGGCGCAAGATATGCTAGGGGTCGGGTAAATCTGGCTGACGTCTTCGTCGCTAGTCCAACCTTTGTGCCCCCACCCCCACAAACCGGCTCCTCTGAGGATATAAAACAAGAAGATGATCCGGGAAGGTGGGCAAGCTGAAACGGGGAACGCTTTAACGAGAAGACTGATGACTTCCTCTCTTTTCCCCCTCATGGGCTTTTTCCCTTGCGTAATGGTGTATCTTGACCCAGCTCGGTATCAGCCTCAAGTCCTTCGAATTCTATTCTCGCTCTAAGCGGGAACAACGATGACCCGTGGTGCATCGATAGCCGTGGAATTTTGACATTGTGCGTTTGCGAAGAGACCTACGAAAGGTTGGGTCTTGTGGGCCAGAAATTACCATTCAAACATCGAGCTGGGGAACGTTATGGTATGTACCAAACTTTTGCTTTTGGGCTCCATTCTCCCTTGCCCTGGCTCCTCAAACGGGAAAGCTTAGATGGCTTACCGTTTATTCAACCCACTTCCGATCCGAAGGGACCGTACCTTAGCGTTCGTGTTTGAAGCATCAGCACTAACGCCGTACTAGTGATATCACTTCCTCTAAACAAAGTAGCCGGGTCTCTTATCATGCAGAGTCGCTGCCGGAGCGCTCTAGAGTCATGGGACATGAACTTGAAGGGACCAAACCCAAATAGTGGTCCAAGTTCAATGGGGGCATGGGATATTGCCTATTGTTCTACGGTGGAAGGCGGGGAACAGGGTGAGTTATTTTAACCTTGTAAGGGGGCTGCTTTCTCTTTTCGTCTTTACTTTGCATTCCCCGCGTTGCTGCTTTGCCCTTTATATTGGGAGGGGGGAAAGGTGGGGTATAGGTTGGCCATTGAACTGGTTTGGTTATGGTTGGGACCTAACTGGTGATGGTTTTATATTGGTTCGCGACGCCTTCCCTCCTCATATGTCGCTTTGCACATTGAATTGTGTTATGGATGTAATTAACGTCCTTTGGTATTTCATCTGGTCCTTTTTGACTGAAATTGACTTACGAGGTGTCGTGTAGACTACCTAGAACAGTGGGCAGCCTTGGTACCTGTTTCGGCTGCGAAAGTGAGGAGCGTCACCTGCGAGAAACAGCACCTCCAAGATGTCTGGGTTCCGAATCCGTCTACTATGCCGCCTCGCCCGTACAGTCACCAGAAGGAGGAACTAGAAGATTGGAATCATGACGTCTTGAGCTTGTTGGAATGGATTGGTATGGCCGGACTTGGTGCTCAAAGGTGTGCTCAGCCCTCCACTCTCTCATCACCTGTAACAAAACTAGCTTAGGCCGCGGGCTCATTCCTTTTATTTTATAGACTTAAGGCCAACGATCGTATAGATCCCTTTGTCGCATTATACGAACCCCCATCCTCGAGTAAAGTGGGAAACGTAAGCCACCTGCGCTGGAAAGGTCTTCTCTCTCCATCCTTTGTGCAATCTGTAATCGACTCGTCCGTGTAAGTCTATCCCCTTTGCTTCCCCTTTTTTTGTTGGCCTGCACACTCAACTTAATCTACTGGTTTATGATCCGTTCGTGCTCTCCCGCTGTCCCTTCTCTACTTCTTTTTTGATCCCTCGATCGCGATCCCTGGGGACCTTTTTGATTGACGGGAAACTGTGATTGGTATACCCCTTTTCCTTATTTTCAATTCCGCAACTGCCAGTGCCTACCTCAATAGGACAAATACGCGACCCCTACCAGAGTCGGATCCGTTCGTGGCTATCATTGTGCATGGTATAACCAACTCTCCTGTAGTTTATTTGCCACCGCCGCAGTCGTCGAGAAGTGAGCCGCGAGTAAAAGACCCTCCGGCCCATTTGCCAAGAGTAGATGGGGAGGATGGGTGGTGTCTTATTTTGACGCCGGGTGTTCGAGATGCTAAGGAAGACGTCAGGAGCATTTTAGTTGAGAGCGTAGACCGGTGGGATGCACGGTGGGGGTAGGTGGTAACATAGCTACATAAAAACAACAATCGATTCTTGTTTACTCATTGACAACGGGCAAGTTCAACTAAGCAGAGAAGAATGTTTTATTCCAGAGAGAGTAATTTTGGTCGAGGTATCCAGATAAGTGTAAAAGCACCAGACACAGTGACGATAGTATACTAGACGATGGAAATACCGTGCAGTATTAGTACAATGATGCTGTCGAGCGAGTGTGGGGAGCTTTTAATAACAGGATCGGCAAAGCACGTATAAGCAGAGCGCATAAAAAGCCATAAAAAACAAAGGGGAGGGGAAACATAGGGGTAATCACCAAGGGGGTAGAAAAAAAAAAGAAGCAAGGGGAATAAGAATTTGTGTCATCATAAACCCAAGAAGGGGATAGAAGCGGAAGGAGATCACGATGAGATGATCCAGTATGTGAGAACTAAGTTGCGCAGCTTTTCGTTAATTTTGTGTCGGGCAGGATTTAATGATCAAGCACGGGGATGTACTGGTGCTGGGCCAGAGCCATGGTATCGATCCGGCTGAGTGACATGCGAGCACGAGGGTTGGTGAGCGGACTGTCACGGGTGGGACTGGAGGCAATGGGATGAACACGACTCCAGGTATAGACTCGTGGGGTCACATTGGGGGCCGGAGAGGGGGAAAAATTAGTGGCGGGATAGGTAAGCTGAGAGGATGGGGTGGAAGGAGTGGAAGGAGTGACAGGGCTCGGGACCGAAGGCTCGATAGGGATATTAATAGGGGTGATGCTAACCGTACGACGCGAGACGGGGGAGCGGGGAGTAGCAGGCGATGGAAGGAGAGCAGACTCTTGTACCTGAGCTGCTGCGGTGATAGCAGAGGAACCAACGCCAGAAGTATAGGTGGAGGTGTTGCGATAAGAGACCGGAGGGATAAAGACAGGGACTGATAACGCCCGAGCGATAGTATAGGGCATGTTAGCGTCGCCCATGTTTGGATGCTGCCGAGCTAGGCCCATGCGATGAGGGCCGCGGAGTGGAATGCGTGTTGGGCGACCCTGACGTCGTGTGTCAGAGCCAGCTTGAAGGAATCGCTGCTGCCAGTCGATAGGGGTATAGGCACCAGCAAGGAGTGTCGCTGGATCGTCGGCACCAACGGCCATAGGACTATCGTTGTCACTGAGGGAGTCGTCGTTGTCCGCGCTGGAGCTAGAGCTGCTATCTGTGATGCCTTCTAAGACGACGACGTGGGGAAGGGTGTGGGCCGGATCCTCGGAGGGGCTGTCAATGGGCCCATCTATAAAATGCTCGAGCTCTGCGTCCTTGAAGAACTCGTCTGAATCTGGGTCAAACTGGTTCCAGACGCTCCAATTTTCACAGCGGTCGACGGAGGGTTCTGGCTCCTCGCGAACAGCAGGGGTGGTGATGTACTTTTGGGAGAAAAGGGCGCGACCCATCTGAGATATATAGAGAAGAAAGAAGAAAAGAGGTGAGAGAGGAATAGAGAGCGTGGGGAGGGGGGGGGCGGCGGCGGCGGAGGATGTGTGGAAGAGGGGGGGGAATGGTATTAGTACAGAGACCAGAACAAGATGAGGGGCTGAGAAGAAAAGAATGCGCTAGTACTGCCATATCAGGAAGCTGCTGCTGACTCAGCATCCCTCGCATAGCAACAGCTGGCTGTGCTCTCGCGGTGTCAATGCGGTGGTAAAGGCCCCGCCGCTCATCATCCACATTCGCGTCGGTGCCTGCACTCCCTCGGCAACCGTCATTGGCCCCTATTCTTGCCTATTTACAATAGTCTTAGTTATTGATCGCACCTTTGACAACTTACAAGACCCCAGTGGGGGTGCGATTGGATATTTGCGTGGCCACGCTCGATGCCCTGAGGCTGTCAATTTCTATGTGTTTGCGCAGCACCACCCACTGCGGGGGGCACATGGATGCTGCGGGGATAGGCAGCAGCAGCAGCAGCAGCAGTAAGCACAGTACAGTACATACTTATACCAAGTTACAGATACCGACGCGTCAGGCACGTGCTTCCCGACAGCGAGCTTGGAACAGCCGCCTCTCCATTTTCCTCCCTTTCCCTTGTCCTCAATGGCTACACCCACCACCACGACTCCAGTAGTGGCTGATCAGCCCCCTAACCGACCCCACGGCACACCTGCACTTGACCAGGCCTTTCCTCCAATATCTGACCCCTGGAGAGACACCATCACTCCCCAAACAAATGACGATGATCAACCCACCAAGCGCGAGCTCAGAACCCCAGACCCATCGCTCTTTGACCACGATGTAACAGCCAGCATAATTGATGCTTCGCAGCCCTCTCCCTCCGAACCCAAGCCTGAGCCTATATCCAAAGATATCCTCAGCGAGTTTGATCCTCTATCAGAGAGCACCGAACAGGCTGCCCGCGAAGCATGGGAGTCTGCCGAGTCCCATCCGCCGCCCCCACCTCCTCCCCCACGAACACCATCACCCGTCCCTCCGCTGCCAGCGAAAGACGGTCCGGATGGCTCATTAGCCTCCGCTCCACAACCTGCATCCCCTGCCCAGTCCACTTCATTTCCTTCACTCGCCGCAATTGCACGGACGTTTTCAATACCTGCTTTCTCGCCAAAGGCAAGGCCGCAATCATTAGATGTGGCCAAACACGTTCCATCACCCTCGACACTATCGTCATTTGTTGCCCAGCAGGAACAGCGAAGGTCGGAACCACCCACACGGTCAGGTACACCGAGCGCTGGGAGGCGGAGTGGTGCTACAAGTCCAACAGCTGCAAGTCCATCAGGTATGGATTCAGCTTCAAATGATAGTGGTAGCGGGAGTAGACCTGCGGAGGGGATGTTCGATTTCCAGAAGTTCTTGGATCAGATGAAGTCAAAGAACGCGGAACCGGTGTCAAAGTATCTTCGATCGTATGTGCACAAGATTGTTTTTTTTTTAGCTTTCTGTCGCCTTATCTTTCACTTAGCTTCTTGAGCAATTTTGCAAAGAGGGTGTTTACTGTCAACGATCAAATCAAGATCATTAATGACTTTTTAAATGTAAGCCTTAGTATCTACATTATGCCCATCTTCCTAAAAAGTTGCTTCATTAGTTCATTTCCGAACAAATGCGAAATTGTGATGTCTGGAAAAATGTTTCGGACGCAGAGTTTGACAACGCCTTGGAGGGGATGGAGAAACTTGTGATGAACCGACTATATGATTTGTATGCCCCAGCCCATTTCGCCCTCTTAGCTCTCTAGCTTAATTTTTTTTTTTCTTCCAGCACTTTTACCCCTCAGGTTGCACGAACGACTCCACCACGGCCTATTACGACTGATGATCTTGAACGAGACCGCGTGTTGTCACAACGGATAGCATTGTTCGGATGGTTGGAGGAGAAACACCTCGATATTCCTACTGGAGAAGGTAGCAGAGGGTTCCTAATGTTTGCTCAGCAAGGTTGGTGTAAAAATCTCTCGTCAGCCGAATGTACTAACCATCTCGTACAGAACTTCTCAAGATCAATCACTATAAAGCTCCTCGAGATAAGCTCATTTGCATATTGAACTGTTGCAAGGTTATTTTTGGTCCGTACCCTTTCTGTTTATTTGACTTCGGGGAGAGCTGCTAATACCAGACACATCATGGTTAGGTCTCCTGCGGCATCTCAAGAAAGAAGAAGGGGCAGATTCATTCGTACCAATTCTCATTTATATAGTATTGAAGGCAAACCCGGATCATTTACTTTCGAACGTTGAGTATGTCCCGACCAGTCCATTGGTCGAATGCGAAGCTAATGTTCTTTATGTCAGGTTTATTAATCGATTTCGTAATCCCGCCAAGCTACAGAGTGAAGCTGGGTACTACCTCTCCAGCCTTGTGAGTGATCAATCGTTTATATCCGATCAAAACCCAAAGCTGATCAATCCGCGGATTAGATGGGTGCCGTCTCATTCATTGAAACCATGGACCATGCGTCACTCTCATGCATCACACAAGAAGAGTTTGAAAGGCGTGTACTGGACTCCTCTTTGTCGACTGCGGATAACTCATCTTTTTTTTTTTTTTTTGAATCCATAGGAACGTAGAAGAGGCAATCCAGAACTTACCTCCATCAGAACCCCAGTCACCCGAAGCCCCAAGATCTCAACCTACATTCCAGAGTCAACTGGAGACGGGTCCCTCGCTTCATGCGGGAGAAGAGTCTGCACAGCCGCTCGCCATCATTACCCCAGTTCAGACATTGTCTGAAGACGCCAAACGTCTATTACAAAAGACTGGAGACACCATATCTAAACCACTCAATGCTATTGGCAGGATATTTACCGAAGCACTAGATGGGGCCGAAAATAAACTCTCGTATTTGCCAGGCCCATTCGCGCCATTCGAGCTCGGGAAGGAACAGAGGACAGATCATCAGGGTCAGGTGCCACCTTGGACACAGAACGAACAAGTTCGGCATCAGCGTCCGGGGTCGAGCGTTCCCCCCCAGACACCCCAGAATCCCAACTCGGAGGCCCTGTATGGTTCACTCGTCCAGACACCATATAAGCCTAGAGTGAGAAGGGGACAGTCGCCCTCAATACAGAGTACTCCTAGCGGATCACCTGGGTATGGTGGGCCTGGAGGATACACCTTCCCGAGCCGCGGCTGGGCCATACACTAATCAGTCGCTGGTAATGGGTCCTTCACAACCCCTTCACCCAAACCCCCACTCGCCAGGAAATTACAACCAAACTCTCCTCCCCCCAAGAGTACAGTCACTCGCGGCAGGAGGAAATAATCCTAGCTTCGGTTTCGGTAGTGAGGGAGCGAATATCTCTCGGACGCCGACGCCGAGCTTGGATTTCGCGGGCGTGCAGGCTCAGATCGATACAGCTCACGAACAGGCTGCGAGTGCGGCGAGGGAGACGTTGGCGCAGATCTTCCCTGGAGTTGACAGGGAGGTCGTGGACTGGGTGCTTGAGGCAAAGGAAGGGGATTTAGGGAAGAGTATTGAGGCTCTTTTGGAAATGAGTAGTGGATCATAACGGACAGGTGGGCTGATTGGAACTGGAACTGGTATAAGTCGAGCGAGTTGAGACTGTATTTTGGGCATTTCGCTTGTTCACACTGGGTTCGGATGTATGATGAGCCGACCACTGCAAGACTTGTTGCCTATGTGACCTTAGGGGGTTTCAAATCTGGACATTGCACAGGACAAAAATATCAGACTGTTGCTTATCACTTGAAATCTCACTTCTGTCAATCCTTGTCAGTCCTGATGTATCTACGTTCTTTCCCCGAACGGAACATGTTGAACGCCTGAAACCATGATCACAGAATGACGGGTCATAAGATGCGCCCAAGTACACCACGGAGAGGAAAGTTATAAAACGCACCAACAACGCCTCGGCGTATCTCATCTTCCCTCTATTCAACTCCCAACATTGTCTAACTTACCCTCCCTTGCAAAATGGTCAAGGTTAACTCGAATCTCAAAAGGAGAGGAGATCCCTTGCTAACGGCGACGATTATATCGGCATTGACTACCGTGTTGTTACTGGTAGCAACACTCTCTGTGCCTATCAACAAGGTGGTCCGGGTGTTCCGCCTACATGCACAGGTCAATGGGGAGAATCAGACACGCTATGTAGATTTTGGGGTGTGGGGATATTGTATTGTGCCCGCTGGAAAGTATGTCTGAGTTATTGTGATTGTGAAATTGCTGTATTGAGTTGCGGTTTGAATGTTCTTTGTCTGCCAAAAAAAAAAAGGGAGCATAGTGGAAATTGGTTTGCTTCGTATCCTAATTGTACGGCAACTTTGGGATGGACTGTTGGGCAGGATGTTACTCAGCTGCTGTAAGTCGTGGAAAATACATGGAACAACGGTGGCAGGGGAGCTAAAAATTCATTCCAGCCAGACCTCTGAGGATTTTCAAAAAGCGCTACCCAAAGCCCAAACCACGCTCCTGGTGTCGTATCCTATAGGTGAGTTCTCCAATATACCAAAACCATGTATATGTACAAATATCTCTTACCAGCAACCATGTTATCATTTGTCGTGTTCCTGTCCTCCTCCGCCGTCTATCGCAGAAAGTTGTGGTTCCAATATGTCAGGCGGATTACTGTACATATACCGGTCAGGCCCAATCGGCCCAGGACTCTTGTGTCCTTGGCCAATCTGGCGTCTATGGTGACAGTTCTGGCGTTAATTTTCCATGTAAGCATCGTGGAGACGATGAAAACTCGAATTCGGACGGCCGGAAATGCGACTTTGAAGCTGGAAGCAGATAGTGTAGGTGGGGTTCATTGTTCTGCGCAGCGGCCCTCCTCTATCTTGCTCATAGACATGGCTTTTTAGATATGGATTTGTGGAGTGGCATTCCTCCTTCAGATATCCATCTTGGCAGTGGTCCGGCGAATGAGGAACGAGAACAACTTGGAACCGGTGAGTGTTACGCGGGACCCTTTCAGGAACCGCACTTGGGCTGACATGATTCTATTTTCGTCTTCGCCCTGATCGATGATTGGTAGCCTGAGCGTGACCTAGACCTGCACAATTATACGACGGTATCAGACGCACGAACCTGCTCGTTCGACCATCAATCATCCGAACCATGCTCCTCCAGGCCAGACTAACACTGCATCACCCCCCTCCAGCTACCGCTCGTCGCTGATGGTGGCCGCCCGAGCTTGGGACAATTTGGTAACAGTGTCAGCCATGTCTGATCCGTAAGACAGGCACTTGTGATCTCTTGTGATCCAATGCTAGCCAATACCATTCCTTTGTTTGCCCCGCTTGTTAGCGAATATACACGCCCAGCCGGGCCAAGCCCTAGCGATGAGGTACGATAATTGAATTGAATACTTGGGCAAATAATTCACGGCTGAATATTGAGTGATGGAAATACAATATTGATGCTACTTGGCAGGAGTCGGCTACTATCATTACAATCACTCTCAGAATATCGTGCACATGCCCTCTCGACCCACTTTCCAGATATAGCAGCAAGACCAGCAGGGAAAAATGCTCAGCCCTCGAGGCGTGCTATTCTCGGCCGGACTTGATGAAACAAAATACTGCATCTTATCACGTCGGTCCTTGTGCATGTTGCAGGGAACCGCAGCCGTATACCCCTGTGCCTTGGTAAGACGGGCGGCTCGCACAACCCTTCCCCTCACCACCATCCCCTCTGTGCGTACCCTTCCTATCCTATGCTGAAAGTAAAGGGAGATGGTCGTCTCTTCATAGTTGCCGTCTTTGGGATGGCACTCGCGTCGTCGGTGCTTCTCGCGGCGACACTTTCTATTCCGGTATTAAAAACAAGCCGGATCCTTCGTTTGAAGGCGGACGTCGCTGGATTAGCTCGGGTTATGGATTTTGGAATCTGGGGGTATTGTTTAGTCCCGATGGGACGGTGAGGCACATTGGTCTTTCATGTGTGGCGTCCTCCTCATCGTCAGAATTCAGAGAAAACAATAAAAATCCGGCTGCTTTTTTCCCCAATTGCACCAAACGCTTTGGCTGGACTTTTGGACCCGACGTGGCGCAGGCACTGTGAGTGGCGACGTGTCCGCTTTCGTGCCGTGATAGCATATCTTCTTATATTCTACATTGCTTAGAGGGACCACCGAGGACTTGGAAAGTTTATTGACCGGCGTTAAAACGTCCATGCTGGTCCTCTATCCTATCAGTCAGTCCCACAAGGTCAAGTCTCTCAGATTCTAAGCTAATTAATATGATCACAGCTACTGCGATCACAATTATTAACTTTATCCTATCGCTTGCCGTATGTACTTCGAAGAAACCCACTACCCGGGGCCCCATGCAACTGTCCTGGCGTCCCAGACATCTCCGAAACGTCTTCATCGTGGATTGTTTAACCGCCTTTTTCATAGTCTTTACCTTGATCATCCACATTGAGCTCGTAGGTGATCTGAGGAAACAAATGCAGGGACCTCAGAGTGGGAACCCGACACTTCGAGTGCAATGGGGAAATGCGGTGGGTGTCCCCGCGCGTTCTGTCTTTACGGAATATTACTCACAACCCAGCGTTGTAGTTGTGGCTTTGCGTTTCTGCCCTCATATGCCTTTGTGTCAAACTATTGATCGTCCGTCGTATACGGATCGCGAGCATGATCAATGAGTCTCAGGTTGGTCATTCGTAGATAGGTTCGGCTCTCTTTTGCCAATGAATGTTTGTCATTAGATCTCGCAGACACATCTAACGGCGCAATCAACAGCCAGGAAGGCAGTGGCAGGGACAGGTGCGAAGGCCCCCGCAAGGGGGCACAACAACACACATGTTTCCTATTATCTGCCAATGAGGAATTCGGCAGAATCGAGGCCGGATAGCATGACCCCTGATAGATTTCCCGTTGGAGGCACTGGCTATTCGGCTTAAGCAGTCCACCCACATAGTCCCTCATTTGGCCAAATCACCGGATTGTTTTCCCAACCGAACGCTACGAATATACGATCGATTCGTTTCGATTCTATGTTTTTCAGTTGTCCCACCGCTTGTCTGGGAATTCTTCTCGGCCTGCGACGACTCGATATGTTGACAGCCCAAGTCCCGACGTGTTGACTATCGTGAGCAGTTTTTTTTATTCTTGAGGTTGTATAGTTCCTGAGCCTATTTCAAGGTTCCGATCATGCCGCTCAGAAGAAACTCTTGAGGGGAGGGATAGAAGACTTTTCCGACGTGGGTTGGATACCGAATATTGATGCCAGCATCCTGACATTGCATATTTACATCTTGATGTCGGACCCGTGTATCTATGAATGAATTCCCTTCTGGGCATGGGATTGCTGGTACTCAATATTGTGTCGTGCTGCATTCCCTGTCACTGTGTTCTTAACACCGGAAGAATGTCAGGAGGTCCATCTATAAAAGAACGGAAGGGCAGCCTTTCCTAGTAGCTCACATGGTCTATTATCATCCCGGGCGGCGAGGGAAGCCGAGACTCTGATACGACTACTTCAGATCGAAGCTATTTATTTTCAGCAGATGCGTTTCCCTCCCACGTAAGTCACTCACAGAACAGCTCCGTCACTCTCAAGCTTATCGATCTCGCTACCCGGCTGTACAGTGCTTGTACAGATGCCCATTGTTAATAGCTACTCTGGAATATTGAATATTTCAGCATTCATCCAATGAGGATTGAATACGAATCAGCTGAATATAACAACTGTGACTCTTCCTGAATGTATAACATTGGTCCCATTCACATGCGAGATCTTCAAAGTCTGGTGTCTACATTCACATATTGGAAGAATACAGTGATGGCACTCCATCCAAGTGATCCATTGGTGGAATATTTTTAAGAAGCTGATGAGCATCAGAAAAGTGACATTCTTCTTAATTTTCACTTATTTGTCTTATTTTATCTGAATATGCTTAAAACCACATTTTAAGCAAATTAATAAAAATGATAGAGTTAAGAACCATGGTTCTTATTTTCATTTTTATTCAATGTCTATTAGGCAGTGTGTTACATCTGTAATTATTATGTCTCCCATTCTCTGCTATCTCCACTTTGGATCAATCTCTGCTCCTTCATGTTTTCTTTTTTGGTTTTCATTCATTCTTGTTTCATGTTTGTATAATATTGCATAGTACCTACACAGCCTTCTTCCATCTCCATAGTTCCCTGTGCTCCAGTTTGTAACCTCAGTCTGAATATTGAATTAGTTCTCATCCTCCACTTCTCTGCTCAATCTCCACCTTGTCTGATAACTTGGTTCTATTGATAGACATACTAGGAAAATATAGTTAGTTTATGAGTGTCTCCTACTATGTAAAAAAATGCTCACCTCAGTGTCACACTAATCTCATGAACAACTGAGGTGTGTCTACATAATGAAAACCTTTTGTACATGTGAAAAAAGCAACTATACAGTTTTATAGAAAAAGGGAAATACATTGGCATGTTGAATATGAAATACATGCCAAACAAGTGTAACCTATGGCTACCTTTGGTGTAAGTCAAATAAAAATAGAAATAGAATGATCATGTAGGAAATAGAATAGACCAGACCTGTTGCCATGCTTTGCCAACACTCCTGCAGGCATGGCATGAGGTCTATTCAGTTTTCACCATCTTGCCTGTCATCTTCTCCCATCAACCCAAGGTCCCTGCAATACTGTCTCATGGCATCTTGTGGCAGCACTTTCATAAATATATCTGCAATATTCATGTTGCCAGGGATGTGGATAGTGTGAACTGGGGGATGGGGTAGACCTGTAGGAGAGGGCTGGGGATACATATCTCAGTGCAAGCATGCTTGAGGGTGATGTTTTTTTTTTTTTTTTTATGTCAACAATTTATTACTCAGTGCACAATAGCAGTCCAAGGGAGTTTATTTACTACATGAGCATAGCTACAAGAGCAGGACCACTTAAATAAGACACAAGAAATTCACAGAAGGGCCTGCCCACTATCATCTGATAGACTGAGAGCAGCTGTCAAGTGACTGTGAAGAGAAAAGAAAGGAGGGGGCTAACCCAGGCAGAAGCCTAGACTAGCCAAACCCCTCCTGGAAAGAGAAGAAAGCTATGGGGGGGGGGGGGAGGGCCCAAGGGCAGGCAGGACAAAGCACCAGGCAAAAACCCTGGGAAGAAAGAAAAAGATCCCAAAACCTACAGAAGGAAGAAGTGAGAAGGCCTACAAAGATGAGGGAGAGGCCAAAGTCGCTAGCTTCCCCTTGTCTTTGAGGGTAATATTTGCCAATGCCTCATTGACAGAGCCAGAGGAGGCAGGGGCAGGAGAGGGGGAGGGGAAGCCAAAGGCCCCTGGGGCAAAGAAATGTGCAGTGGCCAGTGACCAATTGGAAGCCATACACACATTGGGCTTTGGTGGCATAGGCAGAGTAGATCTAGAATTCAAACAGAATACCTAACTACAATGCAACAAACCTAGCCAGAGACCAACTTGAAAGTTGGTGGTAGTGGTAAGAGATCAAGAAGAGATGAGCAGAAGATATCTGAGTTAAGAATACATATAATGCCCAGCAACCTTTCAAAAGCTGTGCACACATTGGATTTGCAAGGAAATATATGCAGTAGAGACTGGATATTGCTAGAAACCTATCTATGTACCAAAGACCACCAACAATGATCATAAACAAATCAATGACAGTGGTAAGAGGACAAGAAGGGATGATTTTGTTTTACTCATAGGAAAACTAAAATGTGATATTTATAAAAGGCTTACAAAAAATTAAAATAAAATTTAAGACATATCTATACCCATACTTGCTTTGAATCTAGAAAAACCTATATTCACACTAATAGCTTCCCTGGTCCTAGTCTCTCTCCCCATATTGTGGTCTTACCTCAAGCTTGTTGGCATTGCTCTCTTCAAACCTGGTACTGCAGACCAAGTTATCCTGCCAAGGTGGCACAGGCTCTTAGCCACTCACCCCTTGCCCTCTCCCTTTCTCTTGCCAGCCTCTCTCAGGTGGTTTTTTTTTTTTTTTTTTTCAACAATTATTAAGGCGCAGTGCGCGGTAGCAGTGCGCGGTAGTAGGGTACAATGTACACCTACTATTAACCCCTATTAGGAAGCACTGGAATATTTACAGAAAGTCTATATATAAACCTACACTCAGCTAAGAGAGGACTGAACTCAAGTGGTTTGCAACTCTGCCAAGTCAACTACTACCACTGCATGGTTTGACATTCATGACTTGTAGTCTGGCTCCTGCACTAAGGCAGTGGCTGGGTACTCTATGCCCCTTGTTGGTGCCATTTGCTTCATCTGGACTATTTGTGCTAACCCTAGTACCCCTCACTGCTAGTGCTGGGGCCACTCCCTTCACTTCTGCTGTGCATGCTCTGCACAATGCCCTATTTGCTCCAAGTCCCACTCTGAGGCAGAGCACCAGTCCTCCACCAGTTGCTGCAAAGGCCACCCCAAGGCCAAACCCCCTGTTCCCACCACCTCTGCTAGCTCCCCCTGCTCCCACATGGGCAAGTGCATTAACTGCTGCAAGTTACATGCTGCTAACAGCCTGAAGTGCCCCTTCTGGCATTATCATTTCCAACTGGACTAGATCAGGGCCCAGTATGCAGCCAATGGTTGCACTGCAGAGGCTGGTTGCAAGACCAGTGTTAGCTCTTTTGTCCATAAGGACAAGGGGAAGTCCATGGCTCTAGTCCCTCCCTTGCTCTTGTAGGCCTTCTCATTTCTTTTTACATATGTTTGGGCTCTTTTTCTTTTGTGTTTGGGTTCTGTTTCTTTCTTCCTGGGGCCTTCTGCCTGGTACTTTGTCATACCCACCCTTGGGCTCTCTCCATGCTTTTTCTTTCTCTCCAGGTTGGGTTTGGCTGTCTAGGCCTTGGCCTAGGTTGGCCCCTTCCCATTTTCACTTCTCACAGCCACTTGACAGCCTCATTCAGTCTACCAGACAATAGTGGGCCCCCTGTGGGGGTCCTTCTGTGAATCTCATGTTTTATATTTAAGTAGCACTGCTCTTGTAGTAGATAACACTACCATGGACTGCTATCATACACCACATAATAAATTGTTGATTTCAAAAAAAAAATAGTTATTTTTGTTCACTATAGTCACAATAGTATACCCCATATGCTATCAATCAATATGATGATCATCAAGATAGCTCTCCCCTGCCTTGGTCTGCTTCTGGCCTCTGAGCCTGCAGACTGGACCAATGCTAATGCTCTCACTAAGGGGACCTACCACCTCTTGGATGCCCTCCTAGCCTTTGAGTGGTCAAATGTCCTAGTCATCTCCCAAGGCCAACAAGTCACATTCCATGAGTATTCCCATTATTATGTGGCACAATAGGCTCTAGCTCCCTCTTCTCCCCAATATGAGCCATTCCATGGATCTGCTGAGGTAAGTGGCTCTGTTGGACTATCTAACTCTACCCCCACAGCTACACTAGCTAAGGAACTAGCTGTGCAGAGGTCTACTGCTGCAAAGCCAGCCTCCTTGGCTTCCACTGGCACTGTTCCTCCTCTCCCTTGCCCTGTGTACTTCCCCCGGCACCCCAGGTTTTCCCCTTCTACTGGCTCCTCAGCTTCATCTCCTCTCTCCTATGCTAGGCACCCTCAAATCTGCCCCCACCCTGGTCCATGTGGCCAAGGTATTCCCTTCCCTCCCAACCAACTGTGCCATTGCAGTCCAGAAGGTTGTTACTGGCACTCCAGCCAAAGCCAAGCACACATGCACTGTGCCTGGTCTCTCATGATGCCAGATGTTGATCCCTGGGTCTGGTGCCCTTTTGAAGGTGTTTATCCCATATGTCACTCACATGGCTAATGCTGCACTTTCCACTGCCAGCTCCACTCTTTGGGTGGAATCTGTGTGTCCTTCTTCAGAGGGCTTGTCCCTTGCTAACTCTGCTGTGGCATCCTCTTCTGAGTTGGATGTTGTTGGCTCTGCCCTTGGTAAGGATCTTGGCTCCACCTCAGTCTCTGTTGCCCTCCCCACATCATGATCCTTTCTGAAGCTCATTAATGTTCCCTCTTTTCCAGTTTGGCACTGCAGACCAGGTCACTCCCACCAAAGTGGTGCAAGTGCTCTCCCACTCCTCCCTTGCTCTCTCCCTCCCCCTTGCTAGCCCCCCTAGGTGGTCTGCAACTCTGCCAAGTTGACCACTGCCACTGTGTGGTTTGACATCTATGACTCTCAGTCCAGCTCCCATACCAAGATGGTTGTTGGGTGCTCTATCCCTTTGGCTGGGACCAGTCTGTTTCATTTGGGCTACCTATGCTAATTCAGGAACCCCCTGGTGCCCCCACTGCTGGCACTGGGGCCACTCTGTTCACTCCTGCCATGTGCACTCTGCATGCTGCCCTATCTGCTCTGACCCTCATTCTGAGGCTGAGCACTACTTCTCTGCTGGCTGCTGCAAGGGTTACCCCAAGGCAAAGCCCTTTGTCCCTGCTACTCCCAATGGCCAACTTTGCCCCCACAGTAGCAAGTGTGTCAATTGCAGCAAGTTTCATGCTGCCAACAGCCCAAAGTGCCCCTTCTGGTACCACCAATTCCAGGCCAATTGGATCAAGGCTCAGTATACTGCCAATGGTTGTACCACAGAGGCTGGTCACAAGACTAGTGTTGGTTTTTCTGCCCACAAGGACAAGACTTTGGGATTTTGCACTTCCACCTTGGTCTCTTCTTAGTAGGGCTTTTTTGTTACTCTGTATATACCTGATTTGTGCTCTTTTTCTTTCTCCCCAGGGTCTCCTGCCTGGCACTTTGTCCCACCACCTTTTGGGCAAATTCCACTTCTCTTTTGTGCTTCCCAGGTGGGGCTTGGGTATCTAGGCTCATGCCTGGTCTGATCTCTACCTTTTTTTGCTAATTTTCACAGTTGCTTGACAGCCATGTCCAGTACAGCAATAGCTGTGGGACCTCTCTGTGAATTCTTGTTTAATTTAAGTATTCCACCTGTTTTGTGTAGATATGGCTACTCTGGACTGCTATCATGCACCAGGTAATAAATTGTTGATTTTTTTTAAAAAAACAAAATCAATCAATATGATGTTTAATACAAGAGCTATAAATGGATTGAGATTACTATGTACTCACCCAACCATCTATTAGAACTATAGGTAGATTATATTAGTTACTATAGCTATAGACAAAATCATTTGCATACATTCCTGATTGAAGGCAATGAACAAGTCATCTGAGCATTGCCCCCCAAAAACATTGCTATAGTCAATGTAGCACTTACTATCCAAGGTGTTGATCTGATCAATTTGCCAGTAGAGATGCATTAGTAAAAGTCAATATACTTCAGAAATGTCACTTTTGATAACAACAATGGAATGATCCACCTGTTGCTACTTGTAAGCATGCCAAAGGAAATGTTGTGCACTACCATCAAGTTGACCAAGTAAGAGCTATGGCTCTGGTCAGTGATTATACACAATTTATCAGTTCAAGCTTTGTAAATAGCAGCAAGAAACACTGCTTGGCTATCCCAAGGCTCCATTGTCCATGCAAGAAGGCTTGCTTGGCAGGATCCAAAGTGTTTTCCTGGGCAGCATCATTGATGACCGGGTATCTCTTGCAACTGACAGTGGCCTACAGCCAAAATCCACACTCAAACCCTTCACACACTGAGTCACCAAATTTATAGTTGGGATAGGAGATCAGAAGGTATTGGAGTTTGTCTTGATGGGTATTACGACTGCAAATAAATGAGAAAGTTTATTAATTGTCTGAACAATATGGTGAGATTTCAGTAAAGAGGGAGGCGAAGGCAGTGGCGCTGCACTATTGGACCCGTCCACTACCCCTGTAGCAGAGGCCGGAGCCCCAGAGTCAAATGAGTATCAGAGGTATTTAGGCTTGAGTGGGATCACTGCTAGATCCCTGCGGACACAACGGTTGCCTATGTCCACTTTTGCGGTATCTCCTACAAACATGCTGGAACTTGCAGGGCTTACTATTGCATCCTGCACGGGAGTTGAACCAGTAGCAAACGTCAGTGGGCTGGTTGGTTTTGGCCCTCCTCTTGCGGCTCTCTGTCCCAATCGAGCAGCTGAGACCATTAGGATCAAATGCCCGCCCCCAATGGTGGCACGGACGGAGTGATCAAAGTGGATGAGCCAACATTGGGCCACCTCATTGTTGAGCCAACGGCGGAATCTAGACAGGACATAGACGTTGTATTTGTGGAGCTTGCTACGTCAGTGGGGAAACGCAAACCGGTCGCTTCCATCGTGGGGACCCAGGCAGTGGTTCAGTGAACCACTCCGCCAATGTTTCAACTTTCCGTGTGACGGCCATGATTGGGGTCCGGATCTCAATCTCTCCCACTATAGTAGAGCTGTGCGACACAGATTGAGGGAGCGCTGATGGTGGAGGACAATATTGAGGTTAATGGCAAGATGTTTCCCCACTCCGAGTCAGGGAAGCCTTTTGGTGTCCCGGGTGCCAATTGGACCCATTGTTTAGCTGAAGTGGAGTTGTGACTGGCATACTTAATGATAGCCTGCGTTTTGTGCACGGACTCTGTGAGGCTGTCCTCAGGGGCAAGATCCGCAGCTTGCGCTTGTCAAGGCCAGTCTTGGGGTTTATTTGCCCACAGGTGAGGTCGCCGATGACAGGTCCGCTGGAACCAGACCAAGGTGCGACATTTCGATAAAGGGGTGGTATCGTTGAAATTCTCCTTGTCCAGACCTTGTGGGGAGGGTTGGAGAGACCCCCGAGCTCGTCCCCTAGGCGCCAGCTTGGCTGGGCCAACATCGTCGATTACTTGGCGACAGGCTTGCATGAGACTGCCCTTGGCATAGTCAGACAGTCCAGTAAGGGAATCGATGAGGTGTCCAGCTTTCCTGCATGCGCGGTCTCGACTGATTACACCCCGCCGGACCTTGTCGAGTAGGTCTTGCAACTCGGGGATTGCTCAAATAGTGAGGGGGTCCTTGCAGAGACCCCAGCCTCGGGTCGTGACCTGGGGGAACATCCAACGTTTGACTGGACTCCGATGGGGGTGGGCTGGTCAGGTGATAGAGTAACGGGGGCCGCCCCCTCCGTGTCCGGACAAATAGGGGCCTGGCTGTCCGGGGAGGGCGAACGACTGGAGCTGGACATCACGGCTCATCGGTTCCAGTGCGTGTATATTGATGTAGGATGGCAAAGCAAGACTCTGAGGAGTAACGCAAATTTGGCTCAGTAAGCGCCCAGGTGGCAGTCTACCCCTGTATTGTGGAATTCCGTGAGACTGTGTTCCCAAATATGGCTATTATGATATGGTCGAAATCCCGGCACGGCGGCAATACTAACGCTCACTCCTAATTACACCCTCCGAGGATAGCTCGTCTGACGCGTCCACGCCGAGAGGCTTCGTGTACTGGCCGTAACACTGCGCCTCATTTCCTCCGCTCTGAATCCGGTCAAAGTTCCTTAACGCTGTCGGACGGTCCTATGCGGAATATGCTATGTACTCATTTACTCCCTCGTATGGGCCAATTAGGACATGGGCGTGAAACCAAGATATATAAATGCCTGGAGCTCTCACAAGGGAGGTCTCACCACCATCCACGACCAGTGTACTTCTCTGCATCCTCTTGAGCTACAACCATGGCAAAAAAATCGTTCTTGGGCTTCGTAATGGACCAGTTCCGCAAGGTCGCCCCTGTTGCCAAAGCAGACCTGACAGGTAAAACTGTCATCGTCGTTGGCGCTAATACAGGCTTGGGATATGAGACATCTAAACATTTTGCAAGGATGGGCGCGGGTCGACTGATATTAGCGTGTCGGAACTCAGAAAAGGGTGAGGCTGCTGTTAAACGTAAGCTTTCTTTTCGTCTTTTCTTGTTGGTGTGTTCAGTAATTTTCTCGTGGGATAGGTCTGGAAGAGGAAACTGGCTATTCCAAGGCAGAACTCTGGCTAGTCGATCTATCCGAGTTTGCTTCTGTCAGAGCATTCGCGGACCGAGCGATTAAGGAGTTGGAGAGGTTGGATATTTTGGTTTTGAATGCTGCAACGACCACAGAACTAGATGGAAAATATACGTCGACGGTGGATGGGTGGGAGACAGCGTATGTGGTTTCTTGCTCCAGCTGGCAAATCTACTCGTCATGCTGAATATCGATCAGACTTCAAGTGAATGATCTTTCCTTGTCTCTCATAGCCCTCCTCTTGCTTCCTCAGATCATTGAGACCGCTGAGAAGTACAAGACCCTGCCAAGGATTGTCGTAGTTTCCAGCGAAGTTCACTTTTGGGCAAGTTTTGAGGAAGAAGTCCTGAACAGCACCAATGCATTTGAAACGTTGTCAAGCGAAAAATACTGTACACCAGAGTCAGTGTCACCCAACCCCGACTTTGAAATACTGACCAACCCCCACTTCGAAGGAATCTGGTGAAGCATCGGTACCATCACACTAAATGTATGTTGCCCCTTGTTGCTCCCTTCAAATGAACTCCCCTGAGCCCTACTGTAGTGCTCAACGTATTTTTTACCCGGGCCCTCAGCAATCGTCTCGGAGACCAACCCGTCATTGTTGACACTGTAAATCCAGGATTCTGTTACTCCGAACTACGACGGGGCATGTCTGGCTCCATTCGGATGTGGGTGTTTGAGACACTTTTAGCACGGTCTACAGAAGAAGGAAGCCGACAGATTATTTGGGCCGCTGTTGGTGGTGGTACAGCAGCCGACGGGGACTCTGCAAAGAAGCTGAGAGGCGCATATGTGAGTATGAGTGACGTGACGGAGCCATCGGATCATGTATTGGGAGAGGAAGGAAAGAAGAGGGAAGAAAAGCTATGGGTATGCAAAGGTTTCTAGCTAGACCCGAGAGTTGCTGACTGAACGTTAAACAGAATGACCTTATCTGTGTATTAGAGAAGACCGATACGCGGGTGAGGGATGTGGTGTCGGCGCATTTGATTGACTGACTTCCTCCTCCTTTATGATCATGCCGTTCAATGGCAGCATTTTTCTGACGCTGTGGATGGCTCCGAGTTCTAATACGAATACATATATATATTATCCAATAATTTTGGTATCTTCTCCGAGAACTAAGTTATCGATTAGCCTCGTCTCGTCCACAAACAACGCACCACTCAAGAGAACAACATCCAGATCTTTCTTCGAAACGCTATCTTCAACAACCTCAAAAGTCTCAGCATCATTGAACTCGATAAAATCCAGTCGCATTGCGACATCCAACTTGTCTTCTTGTGTCTGTTTTGTTCGGGCTTCCACCACTGCATATGCCTTGGCGAGACACTCGACCTTTGTCAACCCGGCGACCCACGCAGTTTTGGCAGCAGTAAGGGCTTGGTATAGGGTAGGGGCGACTCGACGCCCATTGGGAGATAGGTAGGCGTTTCTTGACGAAAGCGCCAGGCCGTCAGAAGGGTCACGGGCGCTAGGTACGATACGTATGGCTTCTGGGGAAGGGTGTGACATGAGCAAGTCCCGCGCAAGGCGTTTGATGAGAAGCGCCTGTTGTATATCCTTTTGGCCAAAGTACGCTCTTGTTGGCTACAATAGATGTGCATTGAGTTGGGCTATGCGGTTTGGCCAACAGGGCGGAAATGCCCACCTGGACGACGTTGAACAGCTTTGTCACGACTGTGGCTACACCCCGGAAGAATGTTGGCCTGCTCTTTCCCTCCATTTGGTGGCTATAACCTTTCACTTCGACGAATGTACCCTTTTGAGAAGAGACATCTTGTGTTATGCCAGATGGATACATTTCTTTCGTATTTGGAAGGAATATTGCCGAGGGTGTGCGAGGTGTGGACGTGAAATGGCCGTCAGTAGTATTGGCAGTGGGAAGTACCAGGTGCGGCGACATTAATGGTGATGGCGGTGAGTGCAGCAATGTCCTGCGGGAGAGTGCTGGGATATGTTCCGAGGTCTTCGTGAGGTGCGAACTGGGCTGGGTTGACGAATATAGAGAGAACTGTGAGATCATTCTCAGAAAGAGATCTGCGGACTTCTCAATGTTAGATCTGCCAAGTCTGTGGAAGAAGAAGACTACAGACCAAGAGAGAGGTGTCCTTCGTGCAAAGCGCCCATGGTGGGGACGTATCCTACCGACTTTGACTCTTTGAACGCTTTATTTCTCCATTCCCGGAAAGCAGCTGCAGTGGTGAGGAGAGGTATAGGTGAAGGCGGGAGTGCGGCAGCCGGCATTGGTTCGACAGCGTTCGTCGAGAATAATTTTCTCGCCAGGCGGGGGAGACGCACTCGGATGGCCCAGTGGCTGGCTGAGCTAGATATAGGAAGCGGTGGTAGCAAGCAAGTCATGGAGTGACTACTTAGGTAGGGCCGACAATCATCCAGTGATTAGATTACTCTAATATTCTACAAGTGATATGTAAGTATTGGTCAAGCCTTCTTGCGTCGGGTTGGTTTCTGCTGCTTCATCCACTCAGCTCGCCACCGCTTCCATTCACCTTCCCTACCGCCATCAGGCCAGACTGCCCATCCATCGCGAATTTGTAGCCACATAGAGACTGGGTTGTTGAGTACAAACTTCTTGATCTGGCCAAAGAATGACGTAGGGTGTCTTGTCGGGAGCAGCTCGACCACGAGATATAGCAAGAGCCCCAGAGTGCTCCCAATGCCCAACCCCCACATAATCTGATGTGGATTGTGATAACCGAGGTAATAGCTGACCACAGATCACTTCAAACGCTGGGCTGGGTGTCGAAATTGGGATAACTCACCGCGAATATGCCACCACGCCCGCCCACGCGAGTAGACCAACATAGACAACGATACGCCACAGACGGTCAAGGAAAATGGAACCGGTGCTTGAGAATTGTTGTCGGAAGTACATGTGGCATATTAGGAAAGTGGAAAAGTAGCCCATGTATTGACTATGTGATGAAGGGAAACCGTATCCGTTTCCGATACTTTCTAATGGCAAAACAGTGAGTGAACGTAGTGCGTAAGAAGCGGCACGCTTACCGATCGGTCTATCCTGTTTAATTGCATGCTTAATGGCATAATTCAGACACTCTCCGAATACTTGTCCGGCCCACATTATAATAACAAGGAACTCGCGGGTTTGTACCGCAAGTGCGGCGTAGGAGGCCTCGTGTCAAGTGATAAGTTGATTAAGTAGATTCCGAGGGCTGTCGATATCTGCTCACCATGAGTAGAATGGGGCTGAGTGTGATCAGAGCAAGTACAAACGAGAAGAGAGAACTATCATCGTCTGGGAACCGTAAGCAAGAGGTGAAACAACAGCATTTGCATGCTCCTCACAGACCACATGGGTGAGGTCCAAAGAAGCCCTTGGACCACCCGACATGACTTGGATGGGGCAGGGGTGGAATTTCTGGAGTGGTGGCTGAAGTGACGCTGCAACTCCCCGACTTGGTAGGCGCTAAAGGGTGCTGTTCCCACGAAGGGCGCCTACGGGAATTTTTCCGATCCTGATTAGATGTTGTTAAAAAGTGGCATCGCTGGTATCACGCAATCGAAGGTCGTGGAACCTATATGTTCCACTAGAAGGTCACAGCCTCGTATACAGCAGTAAGTATCATGTCCGTATGGGGCTAGGCGCCGACGCTGATTCGGTCTGAGTCAAATTATGTCCCCTTCCATTTTTCGCCGGTCCCGCAACCACAAACGGAAGGATGACGGTCGTCGCAAAAAGATATAAAATAGTGGTGCAGGTAGTCTCGCAGCCTCAGAGCGTGTCATGGCCGTGCCCATAGCGCTTGTCCAACAAGCCCTCTCTGCACTCGTCAGTGATCCTGGCAGCGCTGGCAATGGGACTTGGGCGAGCCCCATCCGCACTGCTCAGGCAAACCAGACAACTCTCCCAGCGTTGATCATGTCACTGCTTTCTGGGCCGGCATTCAGAGATTGGCTCAAGCTCATCGCGATCGGTGGTTTCCTCGAACTGTGTCGGCGCACTGCACTCGAAGTGTATACCATCGTCTACAACTGGTTCTTTATTACTGTCGTGTTCGTGGAAGGCGATGTCAGCCACTGTAGGTTCTATGTCTCAACGGAGCATAGGCTTTCATACTTATCTACTTCATGGTAAAAACAGCATGGATGGTCGTCTGGCTGTCCGAGCAACCCTCCTGGCGCAACGCTCGCGATATCCAGATCAGCACACGGACTTTTGGCTTGCAAAGAAGAGGGGAGCTGGTCCCGGGAGAAGAGGATGATGACCCCAGCGTCATGGTCCGTGGCGAACGACAAGTTTCGCGTATCCCGTCACATAGTTCGAGCCACACTTTCTGGTATAAAAACCGGTGGTGCCAGCTGAGCCGACTGGACAGGGAAGGCGGGTCCAATTGGGGTCGGACTAGGGAAGAGTACTTGGAGCTTTGGTATGTCCCATCTACCGGCAGAATCTTTAAATTGATAGTTGACTTGACATCTGCAGCATTCTGTCCTGGGATTATGGCATTCTTAACGAGCTACTTCTCGAGGCAAAAAAAGCTTACAACGCTGCTCAAGGGGCCGATATTTCCGTCCATATCTCTGACACGTTAGTCTCCCATTGGCTTACTGACCAACCATCGGTTACAATCTCATTCGGCCTCCTATTAGGGACAACGAATGGCGTTGCCTTACTACCGGCCCCAGACGCCCCCTCAGCACAATTGTCCTCGATCCCGAAGTCAAAGACCTCCTTCTCGGAGATGCTCGCCAGTTCTTGTGCAGCAGAAATTGGTACGCTGCCCGCGGCATTCCTTTCCGTCGTGGCTATCTTCTTGTGAGAATCCTTCATCGCTGCACTAGCTTCGTGTTATTGACCTATAGTAGTATGGCCCCCCCGGTACAGGAAAAACGAGTATTATTCAGAGTCTCGCTGGCGAACTCAATCTCGACATATACATTATTTCACTCTCGCGCGCTGGACTGGATGATAATAAACTCACTCAGCTTGTTACAGACTTACCGGGTACGCACCAGCCATCTAAAGTCAAAAGCATAACTTATGTCCCAGCAGAAAGATGTATTGCTCTTATGGAAGACATTGACGCCGCCTTCACTCCCTCGCTTAACCGTGAACGCCCCGACACCGTCTCGCAGCCTTCCCGGGCGCGCCAACAGGAAGAATCGAAAAACAGGTAGGCAGCTCATTCTCACTTGTGCAACCCTCCCTGACGTCTGCGCAGTATCACGCTCAGTGGTCTCCTCAATGCCCTTGACGGTGTATGCGCTCAAGAAGGTCGGCTCCTGTTCGCTACGACAAATAAATATGACGCCCTCGATCCTGCACTCATACGCCCCGGCCGTATGGATCTGCACATTGAATTCAAGTTGGCCACCCGGTACCAGGCAAAGGAGTTGTATCGTTGTTTCTATCTTCCCGATTCCGAGGTAGAAGCCACGGGTAATGATCTGGCTTCTGAGGAGAATTGGGAGAAGAAAAAATCCACAGAGAAAGGTTCACTCCTACTAGACCTCGAAACTACCTCTGATGAGGCCCTATCGCTGCCCACCCCTCCAAATGAGGACCTCCCTCTTACTGATATTGACCATCTCGACTCCAAGCACAGCCTTACTGGTACCACCTTCCCTTCGGAAGCTCCTGTATCCACCATCCCCCCTGCCTCAGAAACGGAAATCCCAGTGACCTCCCTCTTTCATTCCCATACTTCGCGCAGCAAGCGCCCAAAGCTATCTGGACTAGAAGTCGACAGGCTTGCAATCATGTTCGCCGAGATACTTCCCGAACAAGAGTTCTCGATGGCGACTCTGCAGGGCTATTTGATGATGTACAAGACAAGGCCGATGGCGGCTGTAAAGGAGCTTGCGGCGTGGATTGAAAAGCAGAGGAAGGAAAAAAGGGAAAGAGAGGTGGTGCGGGAGATGAATGAGAATGAGAACAAGAAGAGGAGTGAGGAAGAAGCTGCCACTAACGTGTCCACGGCCGCTGAGGGTTCTTCTACTTGATGCCTGAGTGGACCAGTGGCTTAATCAAAATGACCAAGTGATGATTCGCGCCAGGGTCACAAATCGCATGGACTATGACATATTCCAAGTTCTCAGAATTACTCAATGAATCGCAAACATCTGTTGACAAGGAATACATAAATGCTTACACCACAATCAATATCTTAGAGGTACATATCACTAGAGCATAGATAATACACACCCGAATAGCCATTGGTGATACTTCTGAGCAAAACCTGGTAGTTCAGGCCGAGAGTAGCTAATCAACTAGCTGACAGCGGTTGTTTGACGTTGCCAACGAGTATGCTGACCCTGAAGCCAGTAAAGAATCGGCTGACAAAATGACAAGTTTAGGCAGCGCACATTCAAGGAGTTCCGGACCTGGTGACTGTCAAGCTGGTATTACACTCAGAAAGGGCTTATATGTTCTACCTGTGGCCCCGCAGTGCTACGAGTAACTAGCTTAATCCACATGGTTTCCTGTCCAATGCTTAACGGCACCATGCGGTAACTCATTGCACAGCCACACCACAGCAGCTTCTCGTTCACACTATCTAGGTGAGTGTAACGCTCCAGCTGATAATCATAAGATCTACTCTTAAATCTTAGGTTTATTCGTAGCACACCGGGCTGATTGTTTTCTCTAGGTCATTGCTAGCATGGCCTTGTTCGCGGCGTATCAAAGGCTATGAATAGTCATTTCGCCATCGGGCTTGAACAGGAACGAAAACCGGCCAAAGCGGGGGAATTTGGCGAAGCTGGGATTGCAGTGTATGAAGAATTCGAATGCACGGGAAGACTTGGTGACATGGAGAGGGCAATTGGGAGTTTCCAGCAGGCGTTGTCGCTCACTCCCAATGGTCATGCCGACAACCTAACGTATCCCAGTTATCTCGGAATGTCCTTCCAGAGTCGATTTCAGCACACAGGGATGCTCAGTGACCTCGGGAAGGCCATAAATCACTAATAGCTTGAAGCTGTGTCGCTCGCTCCTGATGCTCACGTCAACAAACCACCACGTTTCAATAATCTCAGAAATTCCTTCCAGAGTTGGTTTCAGTACAGTGTATACAGGGGTGCTCAGCAGCGACCTAGAGGAGGCCATAAATCACCAGCGCTAGGCTGTGTCACTCATTCCAGATGGCCATGCCAGCAAACCACCTTGCCTCAATAATCTCGGATATTCGTTCCAGAATTAATTTAGATGCATGGGAATGCTCAGCGACCTTGAGAAGGCCATCAATCACCAACAGCATGCCGTGCTGCTTCAAATCCCGGATGGTCATGCCAGTAAACCACCACGTCTCAGTAATCTCAGAAATTCCTTTGATAGTCGATCTTGAGTCGCTCACTCTGAATGGTCACTGTGCTGACAACCCACGGTATCTCAATAACTTTCTCGAGATTTCTTTCGAGAGTCGGTTCATTCGGCGCATACTAGGGATGATCAATGAACTTAAGATTGCCGTCAATCGCCTACAGGGGGCCATGTTGGCATTCACTCCAAGTGGTCACGCCAGCAAACCACAGTACTTCAATGATCTTGGAAATTTCCCTGAGAGTCGATTTGGACTCACAAAGATCTCACAAAGATCCTCAGCGACCTTGTGATGCCATCAAGCACAAACAACATGTTGTCTGCTAATTGGGTATGCCGGCAAACTATGGTATCTGAATAATCGGAATTTTCCGGGTATGTACGAAAAACGAAAAACGAATGTCGGTTCCGAGTAAGGCTGTCAAAGATAACCGGACATGCCGACAGTCGGTCGGCAGTCCAGGGCGCATTCGGATGACGGAGGATGGAGTGGCCGTTAAATATGTACACAATTAATTAATTGAATAACTACGGACTATTGGGAATTATTCAAGGCTCGCATAAAGGAGCTACAGCCTGAGGGCCATTTAAAAGAGCTCAATCATAGCTCTCCGAATAAGGCCGCCATGATGCCAATAGCATGTTTCGCACCAAGCATGCCAAGTTTACAGCTACAGAGTGTTGAAAAGTGCTATTACGTCATCAACATGATGCGCTGTATAAGCGCTCACCAATATGATTACAAACATGTAATCTCTTACGAGTAACAGCTCCTTAATTAAGTTGAGCTTTAATGACTCATTATGACGCATTAACATGCATTATGAATGCTTTATACATGTGTCTAGAATACCCTAGAACAATCCGTAGTATTAGTTCACAGTATATAAACTGGGCCTCTAGCACATAGAAAATACAAGTTGTTTTCACCGTTTAACACTTACTGAGTATCTAGCCTATAAAGCTACCAACCAGGTAAGAGCTTTACTACCAGTAGCTTCCACCCGCATTACTGCGTGGTGTTGCATATATTTTCAATAGGTTATGGGCCCCGCTTGCCGCATAAGGATGCTAGCGCCTATATGGCAGCTTCTCCTAGCTAAAGTGGAAACCTGCTGAAAACGTGAAGTTCTCAAGGAACTCCCATCACGTTCTAACCAGATCCTTTCCCGATCTGGCTCTCTCCTTGTTTGAGCCTGACTCACAAGAAGCTGATTGAGCCGATAACAGATCTTATCAAACAATGTCTCACTCCATTCTTGCCACTGTCCCCGTGCTTTCCGGCACCACCAACTATGCAGAATGGGCTCGCAAAATGCAGGCCTTCTTCCAAATGACAGGCATGTGGGGATATGTTAATGAAACCATTCTCAAGCCTGAGGATGAATATACCCCCGTAATAGCAACTGCTACCACTAGCGCTGAAAGGGCGACTTCATCTCCGGCTGGTACCATTCTAGTTGATCGTACTAAAGAAAGAGAGGAATGGATCTTGAATGATCAACAGGCGCTGGGCGCAATTATTCTGCGAACCGCCGAACACCTCTCTGTTGTTCCCGGACCAGAGACCACCTCCTCCGAGCATTGGAAAATGCTCAAATCTACATATGGAAAGGCTGGTCCAGCGCAAGCATTTGCGCTATATCGCGAAACCCTCACCTTCCACATTGAAGGTTTGAGTGATCCATCGGAGGAAATTGGCAAACTTGCCAACACCTTCCAGCGCTTGGCTAGCGCTAATGTGAAGGTCCCCGATCTCTTGCAGGCTATGACCCTGTTACACGCGATTCCGTGGGACAATCTCCAGTCCTCGATCTTGGCCTCCACTAAGTTGGATGGCCTTACCTTCAATGGGATCAAAGGACAGATCCTTAATGAATGGAACCGCCGGCAAAATCCGATTGCCAATCCTGCGCGCTCTTCTGGTGTTCACAAGAAGGGTCCTAACCCAAAATGGAACAACCAAAAGAAGCCTGCTGTGGACAAGGAGCAACCGGCTCAGCAGGCGAATAATAATGGTTCTCAACAAAGAAGGAAACGTGGTAACCGTGGGGGACAAAAGAAGGCCGCTATAAAAATAGCCGCGGATAATGCGCTTGCCAACGCAACTTCTTCCCCCTTTGCCATTGCCTCTGCTGCTTTCGCAGCACCTTCTCATCCACATCCCCCTTCTACTTGATCTTTAGTTGATCGCATCAATGACTGCCGTGGAGTGGATCCTCCCCCTCGCCGTCTTCTTGACGTTTGCTTCACTCGCTCTGGTGGCAATGGAGCTGCTTCGCGCTCCACCACCGATCCTCGTCCCCGCCCCTCAACCTCCGCTACCCCTAGCGCCTATTCGGCTGCAAAGGCCCGCGCCCTCTCATCATATGATGAGAGGATGAATCAGAGGCAGGTGACCTCCACTTCACAACCACAAGCTCCAATAGAAGTGGAGGATATTATGACGAAGGAGGAGCTTATTGAGATGTATGCGGATGAAGATCAATCTGAGATAGAAGGGATGGAGGAAGACAATGATACATATGTGTACGTGCCTAGCCGCTCTATTAGCGCTCATACTAACTTGCTCCAGTCCCCAGTTCGATCCGGACTTTTGGGCGCGCCCACCACAGCGCTTCCCATCCAACGAACCAGCGCCCATGTAGGCGCTTGGACTGTAAATAGTAGCAATTATATAATCACAAATAAAAATATCTTTGCTCGCACCTGCAGAAAGAATTGTGATAAAGCACACTGCACATTATGTAAAGGAAAGGAATCGGCATTACTTGCAGCACAAGATGTGCAAGCCGACTGGATTCTTGACTCAGGCGCCAGTCATCATTTTACTTTTGATGAAGGCGACTTCCATGAACTGGTAAAAGGCGACTTTGGTAAAGTAAAAACTGCCAATTCCGAGGCGCCCCTACAAATCCAGGGCATAGGGAAAGTAGTCTTGAAACACATTGTGACAGATCCTGTCACAAAAGAAGAACGTAACATAGTACTCTGTTTGTCTCCGGTTTACTATTGTCCTGGGATGTTTCCCCGACTTTTCTCCATGGGTGCATTTTTGCATGATGGATTGAAAATGGAAGCAACGAAAGAATACTTCCAATTCCGAGATAATAGAGACGTCATTGTTCTCCAGGCCATGCCAAAGGCGCCAGGTGAAACAATCTTCTGGATTAGAACCAGGCAGATCCCACATGGTCAACCTGCTTCTATGACGTCATCGATATCATTCGAAACATGGCATCGTCGATTTGGACATCCATCTAACGACGTAATGAGAAATGCCAAAGAACACCTAAGTGGGTTATCCCCTTTTGATGTTAAAGATTCTGTTTGTCCCGGTTGCGCTCTTGGTAAGCAGCATCGTGGTACATTCAAGGATTCTCCGAAACGTGCAACAAAGTTCCTAGAGTTGATACACTCGGATCTTTTGGAATTCCCGGTTTTATCGTACCATCGTTACAAATGGGCGATTACCTTTTTGGATGATTATTCCTCCTTTGCGTGGGTTGTTTTACTCCGCAATAAATCGGATGCTTTTCAAGCCTTTAGAGACTTTCGCTCAGGCGTGGAGAAGCTTTATGGGGGTTCTATTTTAACTCTCCGTACCAATCGAGGGGGGGAATTTGTCTCCAAAGATTTCCTTAATTATTTGCATCGCAACGGCATCAATCACCAAACAAGCGCCCCACATGCGCACCAACAAAATGGTCGCGCAGAAAGACTTAATCGGACTTTGCTCGATAAAGCATTGGCCATGAGTCACGAGGCTTGTATTCCTCATCACTTGTGGGAGTTTGGACTTAGCACTGCTGTGCATGTCTATAACAGGACACCAATGTCCCGCTTACAATGGAAAACCCCGATAGAGTTAGCATTAGGCAAAAAGCCTGATGTTTCCTATCTTAGAGTGTTTGGATGTGCTGCTTATGTTTTCCTACCCAAGGAAATGAGGGCAAATAAATTAACGCCCAAGGCCAAATTGATGGTCTTCCTTGGCTATGTGCCCAATAGTAAAGCATGGCGCTTTATTAGGAAAAACAAAAATAATAGCATATTCGATTTGCCAACGGCGATCTTCGATGAAACATGGTTTCCTTATTGTAAGGATTCCATTCGGAATGAAGATATCTTTCAAAAGATACAAAACCCTCCTGAATCATTAGTTCCTGATACGGTCAATCTAGATCCTCTAGATGATGAAGACTTATCGATCGAACCTCCTCACCTTCAGGATGATGGTCCAGTTCCACCTAGACCACCCACTCCGGCGACCCCCAAATCGCCTAGTGTTCCTCCAAGGGATACTCCTCCAATGAGTCCTCCTATGGATCCATTACCACCTCGTCCTTGGGCTCCACCGTGACCTCCGAGGGAAACACCACCCCGTCAACCACGTGGGTACCAACATCCCCGAGATAACGCCGGAACCAAAAGAGTTCCAAAATTGCCATCACGATTCCGCGATTATACGCGAAGTGATACAGGCAAAGAACCACGAGTTGGAGAACCAGAAGACTGGTCCAGATGGAGTAAACATCCCGAAGGAATGGAACCAAGGGATCCCATAGAAGAAGCGAGAAATCGCATCAATTGGAATCCTTTGGGAAATCCTGAAGATCCTGCTCCGATCGACCCCCAACAGGCTGCCGATCCAGCAGAAGAACCACAAGATCCCGATGAGGATCTATATAAATTGGTTAAGGAAGGAGGTCTAGCCCTCATAAACCGATTGTTGGCGCTAAAAACTGCGACACAACAAGGTACACCAACCACCTGGCACGAGCTTCTAAAACTTCCAAAAGAAGAACGTGACACGTGGATAAAAGCGTGTCAAGAGGAGCTAGAAGCGCTCAAAAAGAACAAAGTCTACAAATTGGTCGAGCTCCCAAAGGGTAGAAAAGCGATCAAAAATAGATGGGTATTTTGGCAAAAACCCGATGGTAGACAGCGCTCTCGATTAGTTGCCAAAGGTTTCTCTCAAGTCGAAGGAGTCGACTTTGATGAATTATTTTCTCCGGTTGTGCGTTATGAGACAACCCGCCTCCTATTAGCGCTGGCAGCGCTTGAGGATTGGGATATAGAAGCACTGGATGTCAAAACGGCATTCCTAAACGGACAACTGGATGAAGAAATCTATATGGAACAACCGGAAGGATTCCGGATTCCAGGAAAAGAACGCCTGGTATGGAGGTTACAACGAGCATTGTACGGCCTTAAGCAAGCCGGCTTAGCTTGGTGGCGCGAGATGTCCAGATCTATGCAGACACTAGGCTTTAAGCAATTCTTATCTGATGCCGGTGTATATATACATCATGACGGAAAAGGCAACTATGTGATTGCCATAGTATATGTCGATGATGTACTTTTCATGGGAAATAATTCTGCCCTTCTTAAAAAGAAAAAAGAAGAATTTATGAAGAAATGGGAATGCCGAGATCTCGGCACAGCCGTAGAATTTCTTGGTATGAGGATCAGAAGAGATCGGAAGAGAAGACTTCTTTTCCTTGATCAAACTGCATATTTGGAAAAAGTGCTTGAGCGCTTCACCATCAAAGCTCGTCCTGCCCCAACTCCTCTTCCCACCGGATATATTCCTAAACCAAATGAAGGGGAAATTGATCCGGATCTTCGTACAAAATTCCAGCAAATTATTGGGTCATTGTTATACCTTATGATAGGTACAAGACCTGATATCGGATTCGCTGTGATTAAATTATCACAGTTTTGCGCCAATCCATCACAGGATCATTATGAGAAAGCACAATATATTTGCCGCTACCTATTATCCACACCCCACTATCGGATCATTTACAATGGTCAAAAAGGGGAAGGAATTATAGCGCATTCAGATTCCGATTGGGCTTCCGATCCGGCTAATCGGAAATCCATAACTGGATATTTTATTAACCTTGCATCAGGCGCCGTTTCTTGGCTTAGCCGTAGGCAAAAAACAGTAGCCCTCTCTTCCACAGAAGCAGAATACATGGCGCTCTCAGATTGTAGCCGCCAACTGATGTGGATTAGATCAGTGATGTCCGAGATAGGATATCAGCTTCCTCCACTTCCCTTATGTGGTGATAACACCGGATCACTCTTCCTTGGCGCTAATCCAGTGACAGAAAGACGCTCCAAACATATTGATATTCGATATCATTATGTCAGGGAATGTGTAGAGAATGGATCAATCGAGATCTCTCATGTAGATGGGACTGAAAATCCCGCTGATCTCTTGACCAAGAATCTTGGGCGAATAAAGTTCGAGCACTTTCGTCCAATGTTTGGCTTAGACTTTCTCTCTGCTGCTGACGCTTAAGCAAGGGGAATGTTGAAAAGTGCTATTACGTCATCAACATGATGCGCTGTATAAGCGCTCACCAATATGATTACAAACATGTAATCTCTTACGAGTAACAGCTCCTTAATTAAGTTGAGCTTTAATGACTCATTATGACGCATTAACATGCATTATGAATGCTTTATACATGTGTCTAGAATACCCTAGAACAATCCGTAGTATTAGTTCACAGTATATAAACTGGGCCTCTAGCACATAGAAAATACAAGTTGTTTTCACCGTTTAACACTTACTGAGTATCTAGCCTATAAAGCTACCAACCAGGTAAGAGCTTTACTACCAGTAGCTTCCACCCGCATTACTGCGTGGTGTTGCATATATTTTCAATACAGAGGACCTCTAATGGTGAGTAAATCATCATGTAGTTGTCATTCGTTGTATTAACCCTCCCTAGATCATACATATACCTCAACAAATTCCTCCCAATGTCATATACCGCCTAGCAGGATAATGAACCACGGAACAGTGAGGGCACGGTACCCCCCATCTTCCCTGTAGATGATGATTTGAGTCCTATTTGTATATTCATGCCGCCATACGTTTGAATTAGCACTCTTTTGTTGATGACTACTCTTTACACGAAATAGCAGTTTAAAATATATAAATGTCAACTCGCCGGTACACGGCGTCAGGAATGGGTCGCCTGGCGCCCAGACGGGGGCAACGGCCAACGCTGAGTTATCACTCCGTTATCAGTCGTCTATCAGTGGAGCTTGTGCGGGGCCGACCGTTCGTTTTTCGTTTTTCGTTATACCCCGAATTTTCCTTCGAGAGTCAATTTCGGCACACAGGGATGCTCAGCGACCTCGGTCCTCGGAGATGCCACTCCGGATGGCTATACCAGCAAACCACGGTCTCTCAATAGCCTTGGAATTTCGTTTGAGAGTTGGTTTCAGCGCACAGGGATGCTCAGTGACATTGAGGGAGCCATCAATTATCAGCAACAAGCCATGTCGCCCACCTCCGATGGCCATGCCAGCAAGCCAGAGTCTCCGTGATCTTGGAATTTCCCTCAAGAGTAAATTTCAGCGCACGGGGGTGCTCGGTGACCTTGAGAATGCCATTAATTACCAACGGCAGGCCGCATCACTCACTCTGGAAGGTCATGCCAACAAACCACGATGCTGTAATTGTACAAGATCGCTCGTATCGGATTCCCACCTCCAGCAGCCGAATCAACCTAAAGACTACTTAAAACCGTAAACTAACGAAAGGTCTCTTGTTGCTCATTCACTAACAGTCTATCCTATTTTTTTTTTGCTGTACCACGCCTAGGTTGCTCCAGCGGTACACTGCTCATAGTTTCGTGTGCGCAAAGATCCTTGTTGTCCTATTTGCCAGAAAGCCCCTCCAGGTCGCCACCCAAGTATGGTTTTTTGGGGCGTAGGCCTGATATTATTGTATATGTGTTACCAAGCCGATATGGCCGGATATGCGATCCAAGCACGATTTCATTATTTTTCATTGAGAGTGGAAATATCGGTCGTCGTCGGTGTCATTGTCTCTCAACCGCCGTCCCACGACATCTTTGAACTTGAGAACGCCATCTGCCCGTTCTTTCTCCCTCTTTTCAATAATCTCCTCTGCTCGTTCCCAAGATTCCTTATGCTGCTCAACTGGGACTGAAAAATCCCAGTCCTGCATATTATAAGGCGGCTTGAAGAGAACCAGGTATTCTCTTAGCAGATGGTTCACTGGAATATCCTCTGTGAGCACACCAATAACTACGAGTGGGTGGAACATTCCAATTGCCATCCGCGTCCAAGGGTGCAGGCGCCGATCCTCGATGCCAAGCGAGCATAAAGGCCCAAGAATTGACTCTGGCTGCCTGTCGAGGATGGCAGAATCAACGGGAAACAGGTAGTTCCCGCCATTATCAAACAGGTCAAAATCGAGGTGCGAGGCACTGCTGACGCACGGAAATAAGATCACTTGTATCATATCGAGGTGCTCGCAGAAGGATGTTATGGTTTCCATCCACTTAGTCGTCTCAGCTACGGTAAGATTTGACTCTGCGAGCGTAGCCATGTCGACCGAAAGGTGGGTCAGGTTGGAAAGGGAAGCCAGTGATGACCAGTTGAAAGAATCCGTGAAATAGATATCAAGGTGGGTAAGGTTGCGGAACATTCGATGGTCAAAGGTCAAATCGTGCTTATGTAGAGATCCCGAGGAGAGTGAGAGCTTCCGAAGATTGCGATATGGGTATGCGCTGTCGGGCAGCTCTCCCGTGACCCTGGCCTTATTCTCATTTTCACGATCGGTGTAAGGTGGCTGAACGACGTCTACTTTTTTCATAAATTCCAGTGTCGTGTAACCCCAAGAATTGTCCCAGGCAGCGACGGCGCGCAAGTTGGTTAACACTTCTCCGAGGGTACATAACTCGTTCGCTTCCGGATCTTCAAAACAGACGTACAGAGTGTGCACGTTGTTCGAGTAGAATTCTGGTGACTTGGTCGAAGACCAATGTCGTTCATTGAAGGTGCGGTAAAAGAGCTCAAATGTATCCTTAGATGAGAAGGACAGATGGCGATATATTATCGGCTCAACCCTGACAATTGTTGTGAGGGCCTAGCTCAAAGGCAGACTTTTGCGTGCAACTCACCAGCGTTGGACCTGGCGTGATACCAAGGCAAGATGCACAGGTATTGGGACTTCCTCCATCGCCTTGTCGAATATCAGCCGCATAACGTCTAAAGGAAGGTCGGATGGAAAGGGGTTTAAAACCTCTGCCTTTGGTGCTGCTACCTTCTTGCGGCTGAGGCGTGTCGGCGAGGCGCCGCGGCGGCGCAAACCCCATTCAACCTCGTTTATTGTTATATACCTGCTGAGCCGTTGCATTAGAGCTGTACAGTTTAATATCTTCTCATTTAAATACTATACTCTTTCGCGTGGCTCACCTCGGCTGTCACAGAACTTTGGCAGAGCATGGAGTATCCGATAAGGGTGGCAAGTTCCCTGGCTGACTAAAAGAGCAATTATACATACGTCAATGGGTCACCTGTCACAGCAAGGCCCCTTTCTACCAGATAAGATTACAACCGTTTGCGAATCGATGGAGAATCGAATCCACCAGAATTTGGTTTACCGGGGGCTCCTTATGCAAAAGTTGCACGAACTTAGCAGTGGGGATGAGGCTCGGCAACACCGTGTCAAACAGCAACTGGCCGGTGCATAATGACATTGGGAAATCGCGAGACAAATGTGAAGGACCAGATCATTTTACAATGTAATGAGGTTCTGTTGCTGTTTTGCTCGTCTCACCTTTTGAGTGAAGCCTAGTAGGGCTCTTTTTCTAATAATTTGCAAACGGCTGTGAGCCCGCTAGGAATGTCCGTTAAATGTCACTATAGTACACGCTGCAACAACCCCCAAGTATGATGCAATATCTACAAGTTACTGATAAGCTTGGCATAAGTTAACCCTTGCCTTTTCCCGATTATCTCCTCCGCCACGGTCCAACACTCGCGGTGGCTACTCTCCGTTCCGTCCCAGTCCAATTTATTGGCAGGGCACGGAAAATAGATAAGGTATTCCCGAAACAAATGGCTGTCGGGCAGTTCGGTTGTAGATGAAGCCGCAACGGCGCGAGGGTCAAGCCTGCCAAAAGCCAGTCGTGTAACCGGATGCAGTAGGTCAATGTCCACATTATCGTGGCATTTCGTTTCGGATGTAAGCCAGACATCCCATGAGTCTTCTGCCTCGAGGGCGGAGGGGCACAAGTCGCGGGGTGGCCACCCAGGGGGTAGATAATTGCCGTCCGAGTCGATCAAGTCAAAGTCCGCGTTATTTTCATCAACACAGAGGAATATCACGACTTTGGTACTTGGAGGGCAGGCATCTAAGATACGGGAAAACCAAAAGTCCAGTTCCCTATCATTTGGAACGGTTATTGGAGTGACCATGTCCAGTGAAATGTGCGTAAGACTTGGAAGGCAGTGAAGGGTCTCCCAATCTACTATGCTATGAAAGTAGATGTCCATATGCGTGAGGTCTCGGAACATTCGATGGGTGAAGGCGATTTGTCTTTCGTGGAGAACGGCGGCAGAGAAGGATATTCTCCGGAGATGCGCGTAAGGGAACTGGTCCTTGCACTCAGGGGTAGAGTCAGGGCCATGGGAGGCGTCCAGAACCACGTTCATGGCTGTTTTTCCCCAGTCTTCCGTCCAACAAGCTAGGCTTCTGAGCCCAACAAGCTCTCGGATAATAGCAGCCAGCTTCTCTGCCCGTGGGTTGACATCATAGATAAAAAAGGTTCGGACATATCGCTGAAAGAAGGCCAAGTCTTTGGTCGATGACTGTCGCCGGTTACGAAAGGTTCGATAGAACTGGTCAAACTGCTCCTCGTCTTCGAGGGTTACATGTTCATAAATGAGCGGCTCCAGCCTAGAATGTTGTTCTAGTGGACCGGGGTCGTTTTAACAATGAGGGTATTACTCACCACCGCTGTGTTTGTCGTGATACCCGCACCATATGTAACGGTTGAGGTTTATCTTCCATCGCCTTTTCGAATATGAGTCGCACAATATCCAGCGGAAGGCATGCAAATAACTCTCTCTGCTCCCTAGAAAACTGTTCCCAAATCCAGTCACATCCTTCCAATCCTTCCGAGTAGAAATCAAAGGTATGCATGTCTCCGAGGACTTTGTTAACCGACGAGTCGACGTCGACGCTCACTGGAGCCATTAGAGATGGGGTGATATAAGATTCAATGTGAATTGACCGAGTCACTCAAGTTGCTTTTGGCGAAGTCAGAGTCATAGCAATACAAGCATCGATAATTTGCTGTCAACGCACCGCCCGATGTCTTCTACCTGTTGTCAGCGACGAGAATTAGGCTGCTAGCACAGGCAGTACGATTCGTCTACCAAGACGGTGGTACTGTGTTTGTAGCCTCGAAATAGCTTTGGGTGGAGAAAGCAATGCCAGGTTGACATTGAACCAGGGCCTGATGAACAAGTATGTACGTACATGTGTTCGGCTGTGCAGTACATGTGGGTGCATTCAGTCAGCATCAGTCGGCAGTCGTGTTTAATTAAGGTTACGACCCGCCGCTCGTGAAATTGCATAGACTTGGTGTGCTTGGGCTCGCAATTTGTCCAGAACTACTGGCACAACTAAAACTTTGAGATACGTACATAGCTTCTCTAGATAGCCTCCTCGATGTAATAATCATACAACCTCTCTTTCGGTTAGTTCCACCGGTATTTGTGTGTATTCGACTTCTGGTCCTCCACAAACTCTCCTTCGGGCCCAGCCCAGGCTGGATAAAAACAATTTCTGTACAACACCTAGGCTGCTTGACATGACCGTATTTTCGTCTTCAGCTTCACTTAGGCATCAAACTCTCCTGTGGCCTCTCCCACCAGTTCAAGGTCAGGGAACTAGTCACCACACTCACGCTTGATAATGCCATGGCAGCACCGGCGAGCATAGGGTGCATATACAGTCCCAATGGTAGGAAAAGACCCATAGCCAGCGGGATACAAAAGATATTGTAAACGCATGCCCAGATGAGATTTCGCTTGATGACGGCGAGTACTTTGTGAGACAGATGAAGAGTAGCAACAACGTCAAGGAGATCTGAGCGCATCAGTACGATGTCCGCTGTATCTACCGCGATGGAAGTTCCTGACGAGAGCGCAATGCCAAGAGTGGCTGCTGCAAGAGCTGGAGAGTCGTTTATACCGTCCCCAACCTGTGCTCAAACACTGGTTACTACCCTGAACGAAAATGACCATGTCTACCCACCATTGCCACACCACATCCCCTGGCCCGTTAAATCTGTGATGGCATCTGCTTTATCTCCTGGACTCATCTCTGCGTACACGTTCTCTGGCTTGATCGCTACTTGTTTCGCGATTGCAAATGCTGTCGCCTCTCCGTCCCCGGTCATCATATAAACCTCCACCCCCATATTCTCCAATGCCATAATAGCGCGCCGAGAGGACAGTTTTGGTGAATCGCTCAAAGAAAATGCAAGAATAGGCTGTGGATAGCCCGGATCCTCAGATCTGCCCTTAGTTTTGGAGGCGAGGATGGAAACATAGATGACTGTCCGACCGAGTTTGGTCTCTCCTAGCCCATAAGCTGCAAGTGAAGTCGGTAGCGGAGGAATGACCAAACTTGACCGCGTGCTTTCGTCGGTTCGCTGCGCCGGCTGCACTTCTATACCAGCAGAGACACCCGTAATAAATTTTGCAGTACCGATCAATAGGGTCACAATTTGGCCATTACAAGAGATTGTCGACTTGACACCTTGACCTGTAACCGATTCGAAGCTCTCGACCTCCATCTTTGACTTGTAATTGCCAAGCAATCCTTTGCCGTATGCTGTGATTGCCTTTGCCAATGGGTGCTCCGATTTTGCTTCCGTAGTGCTGACCATGGCAATGACCTCCCTTCTTCCTGTAATCCCATCAGCACAAACACCGTCAAGCCGCACACTCCTTGCGTATGCAGTCTTATTTTCTTGTGCTCTGTCCAGTGGAACCCAGTGCATTCCAGTAACACACATTTTTCCGGTAGTGATTGTCCCAGTCTTATCCAACACCACTTTTCGGATACTCTTAGCCGCCTCCAATGCACTACCGCCCTTGATCAGGATCCCGTTCCTCGTTCCTACCCCTGTTCCAGCCATGATCGCCGTCGGTGTCGCCAGACCAAGTGCACAAGGGCACGAGACCACCACCACCGAAATGCACATCTGCAGACACACCCCGAACTTGTTCGCTCCGGTTCGGTGGAACATTTCAGGCAGGTCTTCATCTTTAATTAGCGCCGTCAGAATCGCCCAGACGAGAAATGTGATGCCAGCGAGAGAGACGACAGTGGGAACGAAATATCCGGCGACCTTGTCTGCAAAGGCCTGAATGGGCGCCTTGGACGATTGAGCTTCCTCGACGAGCTTGACAATTTGTGTAAGCGTGGTGTCTTTGCCTGCTCGAGTGACAATCATGTCGAACGTGCCGAGACCGTTACGCGTACCGCCGGTGACGCTATCACCGACTTGTTTTATTACAGGTACGGCTTCGCCTGTAATTGCGCTCTCGTTGACGCTGGATGAACCACGAACGACTGTGCCATCTGCGGGAATTTTATCTTCCGGTCTGAGCTTAACTATATCGCCAATCTCGACGAGCTCAGTAAGGATCTCCTTGTCTTGCATGCATGTGGGCACGTCGGTGTAGATGGTTGTTTTAGGTGGTGCGAGGGCCATGAGGTCGGTCAGGGCAGTACTGGTTTTGCCCTTGGCTTTGTTCTCAAGGTAACGTCCCAGAGAGACGAATGAGATAAGCATGGTGCTGGTCTCGAAGAATAGGAAGGGTCGATAGTTGGGTGTGGTGTCAAACATGGCGAAAGCCATGACGAGGAAGGAGTAAAAATACGCCGCTGATGTTCCGAGCATGATAAGGACATCCATAGTTGCGATGTCGTGTCTGATAGATTTGAACGCCGCACGATGAAATTGCGCGCCGACCCAGAATTGTGCGGGGGTGGTCAGTACAAGCGCTATCACGTCACCGAGGTAGATTCCATTGAAGAGGTGAGTCGCGAGGAGGGAATGCATTCTGGGTATATGTTCACCAACCATCGTGATAAAGAACATAGGAAGAGCGAAAAACAGTGACAGGATGAACCGTTGGCGCCATTCGAGAATTTCCTTTGCCTTCCTGAGGGACCGCAGTTGGGTGTGGTTGTATTCATTGTAAAGCGTGACGTCGTATTGCATGTTCTCTGCCTGCTCAATAATCTCTCGAGCTTTGACTTGGCCTCTGTTGAATGTGAAGGCGTATCTCAAAGGTTGAATATCGCCTGTCAGAGTCAACAATGTCTACCGATGAGACACCTGCGATTGAAGAGAGGTCTTCTTGGGTTTGAGATGTTGACATAGAATTTTTGTTGCGTATACACAGCTGGATGACGTCCTCTCGAAAAGAAGGGACCAAGGACGTTGCGAAGCCCATTCCTTCAATTCTCTACACAGATAAAGAGTTAAGGAAGTAGAAATAGTATGAGCGAAAGAAAATCATGCACCTCAATGAGTTTGAGTACTGTCCATCCGCCAGGACCTGTGTCGAACTCAAATATGCCTCGCCCCGTGACATGGGAGATTTCTGCAAAGCGTATCCCTGCTTAAATTTCTTAGCGAATTCTCGATCGGCTACCGAAAAGTATCATTAATAGCAATATGGGGAACCATGGAAAACAGGGAGACGAACTCCTGAGCATGACGCGCATTTCAGATCCTTGATAAGGAGGGTGCATTTTTCGACGCTTGGTACTCTATACTCCCGTCGATCCATTTGTTGAAGGTGGTAGAGAAAGAGAGGACAGAGTTGAGAGCATTTAGGGGGATGACCCTACAGCCTTTGACATGTGGGGCGGTGCTCAGGATGAAGAGCGACGCAACTGCCATGGTTGTTGATCATAAACATGGTCATTCAAGAGATCATCAGTTTGACAGTGATGCAGTTGATCGTGAAGTTGGAGGTATTATTGACCTGAATTCGAACAACCCATAATCTTAGTGGCAGGGTATAGTTGACAAAGCTGGAGTCATACAGCATACTTTGTATTGTGTTAACAACCCGAGTGGTGATGGATATTCATATCCCAGTAATCCTCGGTATGTCCGAAGTCCTGGTTCCCTAGGTAATAAAGTGTGTCAAGTGGAATCAAGGCACTAATCCCAGCCTCTGTCTCTCTTTGAAATCTTTCTCGAGTCCCTTTGTCCGGTTCTCCGCGTCCAGTAGCGTATCATCCCAGGCAACGAATAGCTCTGATAATGCGTCCACCTGCCTAGCTATCAGTGATTCCGCCACTAAACGAGGGGAGAAGAAAAGGGGTGGAAGGGGTGGGAGGGTAACGCACATGGGTAACATGCCGTTCAACCAACTTGGCCACTCGCTTCTCCAAGTCTTTTGCGAGTCTCATGTCTTCCTCATGTTCTTTGATCAAAATTTCCAGCCGCGATGTCAATGCTTCGTAGTCTAAAAAAAAATAATCTCCGATTAGTGTTGGTTCGCTGGCAATGATTTATTCAACAAGAAATTCTCACCACCGAGTTTTCCGGCACCTGCGAACACCTCGCCCAACCAGTGCCTCAATCTCCCGCATGTCTCGATCGGCAGCGCGTACGTCGGGTTCCATTTCCATCAGATAAACCTCAAGTTCTGCCGGAGACATGTTGGCGTATGAGGGTAGGAATACAGAAGCCAGATTGTTGGTGTCGGGGGTAGTCGAGGTAGGGGTGGAGGGCGCTGCAGGAGCATCGATAATGCCCGAGAGGGCGAATGTGGGTGTTAGATACTGTGCATGCTGGTCATCTATAGAACCCGATGTGTCCTTATCAGTGCTCAAAAGCTTTCTGTTGAGCGAGAAAGCCCATACACGAGTCCATGAACCGACGTAGCCCGTCGTTAACCTCGACAATCTCATCCAACCGTTTCGTCACATCCTCCGTTAACCGAGTGAGTGTCGCTGTTTCCTTTCCTTTGTCCTTTGCTTTGACAGTAGGTTTGGAAGCTCCTTTATCTTGTCCAAGGACGAGGGCCTCCAACCAGCGCAGACGGAGCTCCAACGCCAACAGTGGGTCAATTGTGGTTTTGGTGACTGGGTTTGCCTGCAGATCCTGCTCTTTATGCTGGGCCTCGGTCTCCTGTACACCCGTAGCGATAGATGGTGGCGATAGCGGCTGAATTGCACTCATTCTGTTGCTATTGTTGCTTCCGGCCTGCGGGAGGTGAAGCGGGCGGCGAGCTTGTTGTGGGAGATGATAGATGTCGGATGCGCTGTGCTTGGAAGTCACCGAGAAAGGCGCTGCCGATATTTGCCATGTGTGATGGATTTAATTGCAAGTCTGGACGCGTCGTCTCATAGCTGATCAAAGCTCAGGGCGCTTAAAGTACTATTCTATATCTCTATATAGGCTTTCGCGCCCAGAAAATATAATTGCATTCAGTCGCCCCCCACGCGTCCTTCGGAGCTAATATCCAATTCCCAAAGAGAGGGTTATAAATAAGACCGCGTAGCTCTGCTTGGGTGCGTGGGAGGTAGGAAGTCGAGTGTCTGGTAATCCACGGACGTGGACTGGGGTGTGACTCTGGTAACGTGGATGGCGAGCGATACGACTCGAAAAATTGAATGAGCTCAGAGGGCTTGATAAATTTGCTGTAGGTGTGTGTGCCTTTGGAGACCTTATGGAGGACGTCTTCGGCCATCAATATTGTGAGGAAGTAAGCGAGGGGTGTGCGCGAGATGGTGGAGAGGAAGAGATGACCGCCGGGCTAACGGGGAGAGATGCGATTATGATGGCTGAGGGATGTCATAAACCGACTTACTTTTACTAGCTCGGCACAGGTGGACAGAAAAGAAGCGGGGTTGTCGACGTGTTCGAGGACCTCCATTGAACAGACGACGTCATACCGTTTTGAGTGCGCGAGGAGCAGCGCTTCGGCAGTAGTATGTTGATAGGACAGTGTAGAACGACCTGAGCAACTGTGGATCCGTGGATGCGTGCTGCCGTGCAATTCCGATGTTGTCCTCCGAAGCGTCAATGCCCAGGGTGTATGCACCGAGGCGCGCGAGGCTCTGCGAAACAAGGTTGAAACTCGGAGAGATATGGAGTATACGCCGTACATACTTCGGACAAAAGACCGCCCCCACAGCCAACGTCAAGAACATGGAGGCCAGCGAGAACGCGTGTGGGATCCATGTCGGAGACGGAGTCATCGTCGTCACGAGCCGCGTCAAGAATCTTGTTGCGGATAAAGTGCATGCGGACTGGGTTCATTTTGTGGAGGAATGCAAACTCGCCGTGCTCGTCCCACCATTGTGCAGAGAGTCTGGAGAAGTGGCTGATCTCGTCTGGGTTGACCGAGGTGGCGAAAGCACGGCCGGGATGGCGGAACGGCCGAAGCAGGGAGAGCATCGCACACAGAGAGCGTGACAGACCGTGTGACGTATCCACAATGGGGTGTGACGTCCTGACAAACTGACAAACTCTTGCTCTCTCCTCATCCTCACATCTCTCCCACAGGCCTGGGACGATGGACACGCTCCTTGCAAAACTATGGCCCCCATCCCGTATACATTCAAGCACCCCAAGCACCCCTCCCCCTATCGCTCTCCCCATGGACGACAACGCCCCCATAGGCAGACAAGTGCGAGCTCCGCATCGAGGGCATGACCTGCGGCTCTTGCGTTGAGGTACCGTCCTTCAACTTCTTCCACTCCCCAGTCCTCACCATCGCAGGCCATTGAGGGCATGCTACGCCGACAAAAGGGCATACACTCTATCAAGGTTGCCCTCCTAGCGGAGCGAGGCGTCATCGAATACGATCCACAGCTTTGGACAGTCCCCAAGCTCATCGATGTACGTCCCTATCTCATATGACCTCCCACATCTCTACATATCCTCTACAGGAAATCGGGGATATTGGTTTCGACGCAACACTCATACCTCCCACCCGCACCGACGTCGTCCAGCTACGCATATACGGCATGACTTGTTCGTCTTGTACCTCCTCCGTCGAATCCGGGCTCTCGGCCCTCCCCGGCATCTCCTCCGTTGCCGTCTCCCTCGCTACCGAAACCTGCACCGTCACTTTTGATAGGTCTTTTATCACTCCCCGAGAAATGGTCGAGCGGATAGAGGAAATGGGCTTCGATGCTGTCCTTTCCGATCAGCAGGACGCTACGCAGCTCCAGTCCCTCACACGGGCGAAGGAAGTCCTCGAATGGCGACAGCGCCTCATCTGGGCTCTCACATTTGCTATCCCCGTCTTTTTCGTCTCCATGGTTGGCATGCACATACCGGGCGTCAGATCTCTCCTTGCTGCCCATCTCTTCAACGGAATTTATTTTGGTGATGTAATCGCACTATTCCTCACCACCCCTGCACAATTTTGGGTCGGCGCCAAGTTTTACCGCGCTGCATACAAATCCCTCAAGCACGGTACCGCGACCATGGACGTCCTCATCATACTTGGAACTTCCGCTGCCTACTTTTATTCCCTCTCTGTCATGGCCTTTGCAGCCTTCAACACGACGCCAAACTACCGTCCCTTTTTATTCTTCGAAACTAGCACCATGCTCATCATGTTTGTTTCCCTTGGACGTTACCTCGAGAACAAAGCCAAAGGCAAGACCAGCGCCGCCCTAACAGATCTTATGGCCCTCGCCCCATCGATGGCCACTATCTATACCGATGCGCCCGCGTGTTCACAGGAGAAAAGGATCCCCACCGAACTCGTTGAAGTCGGCGACACAGTCAAGCTCGTCCCGGGAGATAAAATTCCGGCAGATGGAACTGTCGTGCGCGGTTCGTCCAGTGTCGACGAGAGTGCGATCACAGGCGAGGCTGTGCCCGCGCTGAAACAGGTTGGTGAGCACGTCATCGGCGGTACCGTCAACGGTCTCGGCACATTCGACATGATCGTCACTCGAGCAGGCAAAGATACCGCCCTTTCGCAGATTGTCAAACTCGTTGAAGAGGCTCAAACGTCCAAGGCGCCTATTCAAGCTTTTGCAGACAAGGTGGCCGGGTACTTTGTTCCCACCGTTATCTCCCTCGCCGGTTTCACCTTCGTTCTCTGGGCAGTGCTTACGGCGCTAGTCAGAGATGAAGATCTGCCACAAATGTTTCATCGACACGGAGCAAGTAAGCTCGCGGTGTGTCTACAGATGTGTATCTCAGTTGTGGTGGTTGCCTGTCCTTGCGCGCTTGGTCTGGCGACACCGACGGCGATCATGGTTGGTACGGGGATGGGAGCAAAGAACGGGATTCTGATCAAGGGTGGTCGAGCACTGGAAGCGAGTAAGAATATTCGAAAAGTGGTGTTGGATAAGACCGGTACAGTCACTGTTGGGAAGTTGAGTGTGGCTGGGATGCAGTGGGTTCCACCAACCAGACCGCAAATGAATGAAGAGCTGTATGCGGGCGATACTGGATTGGAAGGCACTTGTGCAGATGGGATTACCGGGAGGAGGGAGGTGGTCGCTATGGTTAGTGCCACTGAAGCGAAATCGGAGCATCCTCTAGCAAAAGCTATTGCAGTGTATGGCAAAGAATTGCTGGGCGAAGACGTACCAGAGACAGAGGTCAAGAGCTTCGAATCGATAACAGGGCAGGGTGTCAAGGCGACTGTCGTCTGTAACAAGCAGTCTGCTACATTGTTGATCGGTACTGCAAGGTTCGTAACGAGGACACAACAGGGTGGCGTCGGGGAAAAGGCAGATGACGACATGTTCTTCGAGTTGGATGCAAACGTCAACCCAATCTCACCGACGCTCGCTGCATACGAGGTGCAGGAAACGAAGCTTGGCCGGACAGTCATCTACGTCTCTATCCTACCCCAGACCTCGTCTTCTACGAACGGTAGGAGCAAAGGTCCAGAATATCCGAAACCTATTCTCGCCGTGTCGTTGAGCGACGCCCCAAAACGATCTTCCGCGTATGCAATCCAAGCATTGGAGAAGATGGGCATAGAGGTTTCTATGATGACAGGAGATGGCAAAGCTACGGCTTACGCGATCGCGAAGCAAGTGGGGATCAGAGCGGAGAATGTATATGCGGAGATGAGCCCGAAAGGTAAAGCTGCGAAGGTTGCTGAGCTGATCGAAAGGGAAGGTAGTGGGATCGCTATGGTATGCGTCCATCTTTAGAAACCAAAACCCATACTAATAAAGCCCCTAGGTCGGAGACGGGATTAATGACTCTCCAGCACTCGTAGCAGCTACAGTGGGAATTGCTCTTTCATCAGGAACATCCGTAGCAATCGAAGCGGCTGACATCGTGCTCATGCGCTCGGACCTACTCGACGTCGTCGCAGCACTTCATCTCTCCCGTACCATATTCTCTGTGATCAAGCGCAACCTGATATGGGCGTGTGTATACAACATACTCAGCATTCCACTGGCTATGGGCCTGCTCTTACCTGTGGGGTTGTACATGCATCCTATGCTCGCGGGCGGGGCGATGGCAATGTCGAGCGTCAGTGTAGTTGGGAGTTCGTTGACACTGAAGTGGTGGCGGAGGCCCAAGGAGAGCGTTATGCCGGATGAGGGGCAGGGAGAGGGAATCTCGTGGACAGGTATGTTTGTGGATGGTTTAAGTGGCGCGAGGGAATTGATTGGGTCTGGTGCGGATTGGGTACGGAGGAGAGAAGGGAGGGGAGGGGTCGGTTATGAGCAGGTGCCAGTTGAGTTGGATGAGAGGATTGTCTGATAAGACCTCTTCCTCTCGTTATTTAATTACAGTGCTTCGTTTCACGCTTTTCTGTTCTTGTGCTGTTTTCAGCAGTGCTTGCTTGGGTTTAGCCTAGAGTGTTTATTTCATATACTAGTTGGATGGGATGTAATTTATTTTGATATGGATAGTAGATAGCTGTTGAATATGTATATCCAATATGTAGTCGTTGAATGGCCGACCTTCTTGACTTTCATTTTCCAGACCTAAGAAGTCTGAGCCAGCGTGATTGAGACTCAATTGTCACGATGTACCAAAAACAACGGATCTACTAGATTTATCTTTGGATACCGAGGATATCAGTTGCTGGAGCTGGAACAGAGAGGCGCATCTGGAGGCGTTGCGGGAGTGGTCGTAAGGAAAAGATAAAGATTGACTTTTCCCACTTTCTTGTATGACATCAGAGCCGGAGTCGGGGATTGGTGCAATCTTGCGCCGCTACGATAATGCAGTTGGAGTGGTTGCAAATTGTAAATTGGGAATAACAAAGAGGAGGTACGGAGGATGCGCTAAGTAGGGTGCGGCATATGGCTCAGCCTTTCTGTTTATGGCCCAGATCTTGGTATCGGTATTGTCGACCGAGACCGTTATGCGAGTGCCCTCATCTCATTTCACGGTTTATTCGGAAACACAACCGCAACAAGAATACACCCCATCGCAACCGTGGACGGAATCGACACCCATCTTGCTCCAACAACTAAGCGTCAGAGGACCCGTTACCAGCGTCGCTATTGGTGAATGGTCAACAGTGATCGATATGAAACCCCACCCAATCCATCTCCATTAAACCCGGGCTGCAGTCTACGCTCTCTGGTTATATGCAGAACAGATGAGCAGATAAATAGAAAAATTAATTATCATTGCCGTATCTCTTTTGTCATCACATGGATCTCATTAGCAACAGCCTTGAAGAGCTCGAACGATTGATATGAAACAACAAGTCCTCGCCACGGGACCACAATGGTAGGGTTCATTGGAGCTTGCCTTATCCATCTTGAGAGCAAACCAATAGAGGCCAGTAGCGCCAATACCGTAGATAGTCGGATATCGGGTCTCCGAGAAGCCTTCCTTGATAGTCAACTCTGCCTGCACCGCATCCATCTCAATCTCAGTCCCCTCGGCAAGTGTCTTCAACGCGACGACAACGGCAACATGTTCCAGCTCGCGACCCATCTTTACGATAACGAATTCTGGCTTCACTGTCTCTGTACTACGTGGTGGAGAGGTTGAGGGTGTACTAGGGTGTTGTGCATTGTCGGGTTGTGCGATAGAATGCGAGCAGAGATGGTCGCAGCATCGTTCGGAATAACCCAACCCTGACCAATGTGAATCGTGCTCTCGTTGCACGTGAAATGATGGCTGCCACCCTTGATTATAGGTTGTGACTGGTTGACCATTCCTGCAACGCCTCCAGATGTGCCTCTGTACGAAAAAGATAGGGGCATACGCCCGTTACGAGCAAGAATAGAAGATGACGTCACGCGTACCCCGGTGTTCCGAGTCCCACATAGCTCATTTCCATCGACCCCTCACAGCGACGAACGTAGACAAATCTTATATAATAAACAACACTACCCAAATCACAGACTTTCGTCCGCTATGGCTTGATCGAACTCGCGAATAAAATGTATGAGAAATGATTAACATGTAAGTGTGGAATGAGACAATAAAAGAGAGGAAATACAAGAAATATTGACATCAGCCACATAGTCTCGTCACAAGTCGTCAAAAAATTGGAATGTGGACCAATGGTCGACATAATCATTCATAGGGCATATTTTCCACCGATTCTCCAAGTGACACCCAATTTCTCAGCACATTTTCCGAATACAACTGTTCCTCTCGCGCGAATAACTTCACAGCCTGCGTGAGCAAGGTGTTCTCCCGGTTGTGGAGGATCACCCGTAACTCATTCCACAGACTGAAATGAAAGAGTCATCAGCACACATCCAAGCAGACCAGACAACTGGGCGCATATTCACCAGACACGAATAAAAACCCTCCGGCTTAATTGAGCAGCGATCGTACTCTGGTCTTTTTCGATGCTAGCGGTCAGTTTGTCCACTTCTTCCTGCCAACCATCCTTTTGCGCTGCCCGGACGCCGTCAAGTTTGATACTGGTGCTTTCGACGCGTTTCTTTATGCGTTCCACCTGGTCGGCTGATAGACGGTCATGACGAATAAGGAGGTCACGCGTTGCAACAAAGAGATCGCGTTGTGCCTAATGTTTGTTCGAATAAGCATGAGCGAAGGATCGTACAGGTCTACAACAAACCTTCAGGGACTCTAATGTGGTATCTAATAGAGCTCTTGTCTGATTGGAATTAGTATTTGTTTCGGCATAGACCGCCAGCAACGACGCACTCGAGTTTCAGTAAAGTCTGAATGCTGTTGTATATGGGCAGCAAGTTGAGACAGCCCCTGCCGAATCCCATTGGACAAGTCACATTCATCCCCTCTCCAACAGGGCTCATTGACCTCAACCACCGCTCGGAGCGTATTCGTGAGTCTAACAAGATCTCCCTGTTCTTCCGCGGAGGCAGAGCGAAGGCCGAAAATTGATTGGTTAAGGGAGGCGGACATGATGGAGGATGGAGAGCCAGGTAAGGATGCGATGGAAGACACGGGAGAGAAATTGGGCAAGGCGAAATGAGTCGGCAGGTACGCCCGTCTGAAGGCTGGAGGTAAGCGTACCGCTGCAGCTTCTTGCCTCTTTATGATTCGCTCTGCATAGATGCATATTCTCTGCCATTGCTCAATTAGAGGGCCCAATCTTGATCGTATGGTACTAGAAGAACTGTCAGAAGGTATGTCATCACTCGAATAGGTTGTACACACGCTAGCTTCTCCTCAAAGTCACTTGGAATCAACATCTCTTCCACGCGATCGACTCGTTTGGAAGTAGACTCTTCGTCTAGAGAAACAGGCGTCTGCTTCTTCCATGTTTCGAAAGACGAGACAGTTAGGAACACCCCGAGTACGCCGTCGTCTTTCAAGACTGGATGATTGCTAGATAATGCAGACATCAGTGCAAAACCAAAAAAAAACTGATGTATCAAGCTCACACAACAAAATTGAGTGCTCGTTGTAACCCTCGTCTACACCAAAATAAGCCCTTTGATCAAATTTATCGGGAGTAAATCTCACCTTCTCTGCTCCAAGAAATGTTCATCAGCTTGGTGAATGCCGTTAAATTGCGCTGTAATCCGAAAGACACTGGTACCTACGTCCAATCCGTTTAGGTGGTAAAGCAGGAAATAAGCGGAACGGGTATCTTCGAGTGAGCACCTCCCAGAGGAATACAAATTCGGAATAACGTCGTGTAACAGTGACACCAATCTGACATTCCAGTAAGTCGCCGGTTCCAAAACACAAGAGACGTGCTGCTCACTTCCGTTGCGATCTCATACACTGTATAGCGATTCAGAATGAATCCTTGCTGGCCTAGAATGGTCACTTTGATGTTCTGTTGTTTATTCCACCATTCCGGGGGTAAGCCGGTTCCTGAGAGGGCCGACTGTGCACCGTTCACCAATCCGGTTCCCACACCGTTATAGCCGCCTCCAAGTACCGCGGAAGGGTTCTGAGAAGCGCCGTACCGATTTGTAGGATTCCATGGGTCGACTGTGGCCTGTCTATAAGCAGGGGGGAGGGGAGCAGGAGTCGAACTCAGTGCTAGTAGCCGATCCAGATCAAGGGTTGGCTCAGGGAGTGCATTCTGTGAAGACAGGGAGGCAACCTGTTCAATGCTCACATCTACGAGTCATGAGTGTTTGAATATCATGAATATTCTTATGAAATGCACCTTTCCCCGTTTGAGCCAAGGCAACGAGAGCGAGGGCAACAAAGAATTCATGCTTTGAGACGCGCGGCCGTGAGCTGACCAAATTAACAATCTCCAGCAACATTCAGTAACGGTCCTGATGTAAGGGTGAAGTATCTCACCTTCTCAATGGTACTCGCAGGTAAATTGGATGTTGCGAGGGCGCGCGATAAGGAGTTCACTGAAGTTCTCCCCGAGGGTGCTGCCACTGCTGCGGTCAACGGCAGCAAAGGCACGGTGATAAATAGCAGGAACAGTAGCGTCGGCTAAAATACACCTGAGTCTTATGTCCTAGTGTACTTGCATCGGACTCACCGATTACCGAGCTGAATACAGAAGCTGAGGGGCCCGGGAGCGGGTGTTGGGGCTGGGCTGGGCGTAGAGCTCCAAGGGTCAAGTCCCACCATAGTAAACTGAGCTTCGCAAGAGGGTTTTCGTCTACAAGGCTGCCACTAAGGCCGTTGTTAGATGTGGATATATACCTCTGGTCTGGTCTGGGGGCATTGAACATGATGTCGGGCCCAGAAGGACTGAGGAGTCTAGAACTACAGGAGAGATGGTGACTTGCTTGTGACGCATCACGTGTGCTTTATTCGGACAAAGTGAACTGGCGATTAAATAACATAATGCAGCCAATAGATAAGTAGCTGTCCACAGACGGACACTTCAGTTGCCCATGGGTGGGCTAGGCGGTGCAGGCGGCCTTGGCACCAATGTCGCATTCCATAATTTCTTCAGCCCAACTGCAAGTGCAACCCACCTCCCTCTCTCATTCTCATCCATCCCCAGCTTCTCCGGCTCTGCCATTAGTGCCGGCCCAATCTCTGCAAATGTGTCGTACTCCCCTGGGCTGAGCTCTCCAGGCCTATTCACTATCTTTGGACCATACAACGCCGCGAGATGCGATGGGAGCACCACAGAATCAATTTTCTCTGCAAGAGCTTTGCGGTGCTCTGGGTCGGGGTGGGATGCAACGAGTGCAATGAGGTAGAGGCGTGCAATCTGAATTAATGGATTCCGGAAGGGGTGCTGCTCGAGCTGTTGCTGTGGCAGGCGGTGGTATTCAAATTCGGGTGAGAGTTGTAACTCTAGAAGTTGGTAGTTGTGAGCCCTGAGGGGAGACCATGCAATGTACGAAAGTAACAGACGAAGACTCACGACAGATAGGCCAAGCCTCAGGTATATCCGCCCCATTGACTCTATCCAGGTTCTCCTTCAAGCCACCTGTCAAATCGCTAAACCTATCCATCCACGCTTTCAGAATACCATCCACGCGTGCTACCTCCTCCACCAGTTCCTTCGTTATGGGTATCATAGCAGGCCTAATCCCTTCAGGCGGGAACATTGAGCAATTGTACTTGTGCCTCTTCCACTCTCTTTTCTGACATTCCCCGTCCTATATAACATTTAGTCCCCAGATAGGTGTAGTAGGTACTAGGACCCGGACACTCACGCAATAAAAAGCACCTTTACACTGTGAACACCTCAGCATCGGCTTTCCCGACTCCCCTGCCTGCTTCCCGCAGGCTAAGCACTGACTCTTCAAGGGGGGTAACCGTGGATCAATCTCGCCCTCGCCCCCCGCTTGAATCCGACTGTTTCCAGCGGCACTAGCATTCGTGGAGTGAAAATACTCTCGCACGAGATAACTGATTCCGAAAGCTGCTGGGAGGGTCAAGAGGGCGAGTAACCAGGTAGGGATCGACATTTCGTTCCAAACCAGACGATACGTATTAGGAGACTCGAGTGAGGGTGGGAGTGGGAGGAAAGCACAGGCTAGTTGCAGCACACGTCCGCAGTCAAAGTCTTAGTCCTGCCCCAGCCACGAGGAAAAACGCCGTTTTTCGTTCTGAGGGCCTTATCCAGTGGCTGTGTCCTTTAGAATTCCGGACTACTTAAATACAGCAAGAAAAACTATAGTGGTATGTAAAAAAAAAAAAAAGAGGTAGTAGTTCCCGGTCAACATTCTCGTCTTGAGCTTCTATACGTCATGGGTCTTTTTGGCATCAAAGTGGAGAGTCCAAGTGGACAACAACCTTCTGCTGCTGACTTGTTCACCCGTTAATCTACACGAGTGCCATCAGTACTGAGAATCAGCCTTTTTCGCAGTATACAACTCACCCAGGTGTACCATAAGTCAAGGGTGCGATAAAGGAGAACATGGCGAACAACAGAATACTGAATATAGCGGTGATCACGACGCCCTTCGTTCCGACATCCGCATATTGAGCAGGCTTGCCATGAGTTTTGGGTCCGCGGATAGAAATAGGGAAGTTGATCGTATCGCTCAGGACGAAGCTCAAAACCGAGCCAGCGATCAACGCCGAGGAGAGGTGAGAGGGGAGATAATGGTGAATGAACAGCTGGCGACTCATCAGGAAGAATGGCAGGAAATGAACCCCCCAAACCAACATGAAGAAACCAGTGTTATTCCACAAACGATTACGGACAGCTATGGAGTTCGTGAATATTTCTCATCGCTACCGGATACTCGTGCTACTTACCATCCGGAATCGGATCCATGCCACGACGTCTCGCAATGAGGTCAGCTCCAAGAACACCAACGTAAATTGATAGGCCCACGACACATGCCCACCAACCGATCAAGTTACCGATGAGATAGATTTGTTTCTTGCTATCGTTCTCGGTCCAGAAGCTGATACCGGTGAGAGAGAAAGGCCAGTTGATAGGAGCACTAGCGTAAGGGTGAGAAGCGGTCAATCCGGCATTGTGTTGCAACATCAAGAGCTGGAGCTCAGCAAACTTCCTGAAGAAGTTCATGCCCTTGGGGTCCTTCCGAGGTTTGTCATCCAAGCGGGCGCCAAAGCCCTCACCATCTAGCGGTAAATTCAATATCTAAGCACAGGGAACGAACATTTCTTACGGACCTTCCGTGTCGATAATCTCGTTGACGAACCAGACAGCCGACTTTTCCATAGAATTCTTATTCCCATTGATTTCCTGTTGCTTAAAGGCCCAGTCGGGAAGTGGAGTAGGGTGGGTCCACATTGAGACCCTAGTGGGCATATGCACAAGTCTAAAGTAGCCAGACTTGGTCTTCCAAGCCGCACCATCCTGATTGTCAACAAAGACAATCTGGAAAAGCGTATCATTGTGCCTAGATAGATCCTCCTTAGGCCAGGTGGTGAACTCTTGGTTTGTAGGCATCAAGGGAGACGCAACATCGTGGGTCAGGAGGTGGGACTGAGTGTTAACGTGCAACATTTGGACGACATCGCCATTGCGGACAACTCTGCCCCTCCCGGTTTCCGGAAGTGCCTTAGTCGGGATGACTTGCCAGAAGTTATTGGTATCGTTATGAACATAACCAGTGACCTGTTGACCTATAACAAATCTAAGTCTCGGGCATTCAATAACAAAAGTTCTACAGTACTGACCTTGGCTGCTAATGCGACCATCCTCGTATGTCAAGGGATATTTCTCAGCGTGCGAGTGTAAAAAAACTTTAGTGTCCTTGTGCTTCATGGTGATCGTGTCATAGTAGCGGATCTCTGACGATGTTTTGAATATTACTGGAATTCGTAAAACGGGGGTGACTTACCATGACTACTCAAGAGCATCTCATTGCCTGCCAAAGTCTCTTGGAACGCGGGACTCATGAAAGCATCACCAGTACCAGATTGAGTGAGAATGGCGAAGTGGATATAGAAGAACGACAGATAGACGATCAAGGGCACAAGGATAAGGCCAATAGCACGAGCAATGAAATGTTGCCAGAAGTATTCCTGAATAAACGCGTGAAGAACTTGACATACAGTAAATGGCATTCATTCTTACCATAGTATGGCCCTTTTTGACATCCAGAACGTCCCATAAGTCAATAAGAACAGCAAGGCCGATGCAGACAACAGTCAGGATACCGTTGACTTTGGAGCCCCAAGTGCAAGCCATGAATACGCCAGTCAAGACCAACCAAGTCCACCATTCAGTTGAAAACTCGCTGCCACCAGAGTCAGATATAATTCAGTTAGTATAAAATTAAACCACAAACCGATAACGCAGCTTGCGGAACCGAATGTACGCGTAAATTGTCAACGACATGAAAAAGATCAAAGTTGCATCGAGAAGAATCAACCGGGACTGGGCAATGTGAGCATTATCTAGCGTCTCTATTAGTTCACCTCGACTATTATCAATTCGACGCAGGCGCACCAAACAGGATAAGAGAGGCCGAAAAGGCAGCAATAATGGTCGAGTATCCGCTTTCCTTCATGATGGCATAGACGACAGGGATAGTAAGACTTCCAAGGACGGCAGGGAGGGCACGCATGCCAATGTAGGGTACATTATTCAACGTATAGTTGTCGCCGATGCTGTCAAAAGTAAAGTCCCCATCAAAGCCCACGAACCAGCCCGCCAGTCCAAAGAGGAGCTTTGCGAAGGGAGGGTGGACATCGAAGTAGTATTGCCGAGTGATATAATATGAAGCAAACTTTCCAAAGTGAACTTCATCAAAGCTAGGGGACGCGTGAGGATTAGCATTTGTATGAATATCGCGTATTAACGCATGGAAGGAGCCACGTACACAACTTGGTCAGGGTGACTGATCTTGTAGAAACGTAGAGCAAAAGCAAGCGCCGTGAGCGCGCCGACAACAACAGCGCTTGCACTGGGTGTATCAAGAATCTGTTCGATTTGGCTGCGAGACCGCTAGAGACATATAGATGCCAATTAGCAATTTAGCCATATATACAAGCAAAGGTACTCGCAGGGCTCTGGTAAGAATAGATGTCACTGGAGTGCTCGTCGTCCTGAGCATCCTCGCGCTGGATTCCAGCAGAAGACTCAGAATTAGCTGCCCTGGTGCGCAAACGCGGAGAGGTGGCGGGAGCCTTTCCCTTGGTGCTCGCCATGACGGGAAGGGGAAGAATATTCGATGAGGTGGATGTTTTCAGACGGCAGTCTCAATTTGTTCAATGTTGACGTGAAACGGTCACACGTCGACGTGTATTAGGTCAGCATGATATCCCCAGTTGGAAGGATACCATCGACGTGACATCGCGACACCGCTTTTATTTTTGAGTCTGCCGCGGATGAGATGGATGCAGCATCGCTAGGAGGCCAACACGAGTCAAGGTACTCATAGTAAACACTACGATCTTGCGTGCATAGCCCACTTCATTCATCCGAAGCACTGAGATCAGAGTGTTATGATTAAACACCGGCCCAAATACTACAAGAATCATATAGATCCCAAAGGCTCTCCGCGCGGAAAGGAAACAGGTAACCGGAAGAGAGGAGAGGAACAGAGAGGATAGGTACTGTAGGGCAAAAGAGAATATACATTCAAGGAGTCGCAAAAGAGACAGGGGGTATGAACCGGAAGAGAATTGGAAAGGAAAAAAAAAAAGGCAGGCCGAGATGGACCGTGACGACAAAAAGGAGACGGAGAGGGAGCTCGCACGGGTCTGAGATAACAATTATTACAGTAAGGTAGGAGTATCACAGCGGGAAAGACGCGAGGAGCATGTTGACAAGATAAAAGGGAATGCTAAATGAATGACGTGAGTGAGTGAAGGGCAAGTCGTAAATCAAGGTCCATGGAAGGAATAAAAGTATAGGAAGGACTCTTGGTAGATGGAATAAAAAGACAGGGAACAGGAAACCGAGAGGTCGAAAGGTTGAAACAAAGTCCTGGACCAGGTCCTCTTAATGATCGCGCGTGACCCAGTCGGTGCTTCGAGAAACCAGCTCAATCGAGGCATCCGTCGTCCAGAACAACCTTTCTGTTGCACTCCGGCCACTCCAACTCTTCTGGTCCCTTAAAATCATAGCCTAGAAGAGATGTCAGTATCATGGTGATGACACCCCCATGTTCTACGTACCTGCTGGGCACCAAAGTTCCTTTGATCGTGTGCAAATATCTCGACGTTCTCATCCAGTGCGTCGGACAAGATTTGCAAATCCTGCAGTATCCCCTGCATGGCCCTCACCGCCGCCAGCGTCAGAATCTCTTTCCTGTTCCGTACTGTATTTCCTGCAGTATTCGGCGCTGACAAGGACTTGGAGATGGTGCTTAAAACTGTATGCAATATTCTTTTTGTCTCCCCCATAATTTTTTGCGCCTGCTGGAAGTTCCTCCTAGACACCAACACTAAAGCACGGGTGATCATATCCGACGCCAAGAGTTCCATCCGTCTGCGCACAATAACGGGATCCGACACCGTCGAAGGCGGTCTTGATACGGACTGTGACGTGGGCAGTAGGGTGATGGTAAGCAGAACAGGATGCGCGAGCCGCGAGATGTGCTTGTTAGCGGCAGGGTCAAAGAATGAACCATCCACCTCCACCACCGGTACTTCGTCAATCATCTTCTCCATCATACCGTATGCCAAGTCTGGGGCATCGTCAATGGATAGCGTATCCAACCCCAGACTCTGTACAAACTGATCTGTGGCGTTCAGCGCCCGGTTGGATAACGGCGTTCTAAGGGATCGCCCTTGAGCCTGCATCACCCTCTGTACATCGGAGTTGTCCAGTTCCAACTCGATCAACATCTCTTTTTTCTCCCCATACCGCAGTTCCCCCACGTCGACATCGACATTCTGACCATCGGAGGCAAGGATGGATGTTGGGCCTCCCGACACCTTGCGAATTCTGAACCTTTGGTTGTCAACAATCTTCATGTGTAGTTTCATGTTGAGCAGGCCAATGGACATCATGCCGCCCACGCAACCCGCAATACAGTCCTGTAAATCATACCAATCTTTCACAAAGGTGTATGTGCCACTGGTATGATTCGACATGAGCCATAGTGAAGCTGGGTCGTGAGATCGACCATATCCAAAGGAATGAATCGGAACGTTCGCGGCTTCGGCTCGTGCAAGGACAAGGTCCATCTGGGCTCGGCGTGTGCTGTCCGACGCATCACTGACTAGAACCATTCCAGAAACTGGATTACGTGTTTTTCGTTGCAAGACAACGTCGAGACCTGTGACAAGTAAAATTGAGAAACGGTAAAATTCTAGATGGAAAGCCACTTACCGTGATTGACGGCTGTCACGACATCTGTTTTTTCTTCCTTGGATCCTCTAACCAAAAAGTCATCGAGCCCATCTTCCAATTGCAGTCCAACTTCGTCAATAAACTTCGTAAGCCTTCGCTTGCTTTGTGGTCTTCCTACCATCAAATACGGCGTCTTCCTTACTCTTCCAGAAACCCCTACTTCGAAAGTGACCAAACTCAACCGATCTCTCGGCTGCATAGATCCCACGATAAAGTCAAGCGTATTCTTGATAACTCGTATCTTTAACTGTGCTGTACTGAGCACTGCGTTTGGCGGCGGTACAGATATGACGAGAATAAGATCCATGGGTGGGTGGGGAACGGGTGGAAGAGAGTTGGAAGGCCCAGAAGACGTATGTGGGGTCACAAGTGGTGGTGGTGAATCATATGTGCTCATTTCATCATCCTCCCCTAATGTCGAGAGTTTTTGGTGCATTTGTCTAGGAGGGTTCACAGAACCATGTGAAGTCGAGGAAGACATCGTCGATCTGGACGAACCGTTGAGGAGACTGTCAACGGTACTGACTGTCGTCTGTGTGCTCCCGCCGCTTAGCATCCTCATTGCCTTGTGGCTTCCTCCAAACTCTTCAACGTCGATAGGTCGGTTATCAGGGGCCCTTAACGGACGATTCTGTGACTGGAACATGTTCACCAGCGCCTGGATATTGCTTCTCCAAGCTTCGAGCGAAGACCGTTCTCGGAAGATGAGGATGAAAGAGGCAAGCTCGTCTTCCATATCAATCGTCAAGCTCATTTCACCGGCTGCTGATGATGCAGTTACGTTCTTGATGTGTCTGACGTATATCCTCCCCTTGAGACGAAGTACTCCTTTTGAAGGCGCACCAGATGGTATGGAGCTGCTGTCTGTAAGAGCAGAAGCATTCGAGAGAAGTCGTCCCAGCCCACGTTTTTTCTCTTCCACAACACAGATGATGGCCTCTTTGAATAGATATACAAAAAACTCTCGAATAGCAGCATCGCGTCGCACCGACAGCAAGTCATACATCTGCAAAGGCCCCAGATCGGATAGGGGGTGACCCTTCCAATCAATGATTCGGTTCCGGAGGTCTTCAGTGATGGCGGTGAAGGGTGAGTCCTCCTCGTTTTGAATAGTGGCATGGGTGGATATATATGGAGTATCGGAATAATTGGAGGATGGGCTACAATAAGGATCCTGCTGAGACGATTGACGGGGTGGTATCTGTCGCGTGGAGATTTCCTGATCGCTTGGACTTCTATAAACGCCTCGCTGCTGCCGAGAGTGTTCGGGATGGGGACTCGAGTGCCCAGAACTGCTGCCTCCATGTCGGCCATTGCGGGCGCTATAGTCGTCGGGCATAACGCCACCAGGGATGGCATTGGAACCCCGTTTACCGGGGAGTTCAATGATAACGATACACGTCAATGGCTGGCTGGGATCGGTTGTTCGGCTCAGAGACGAGAACTCTGGCCGGACTTGGATAGAAGGCGCAACGATGTATTGATTAGTGTCGTGGTTGGACGTCGATCGGACAATGGGTTCTATCGGGTCATCAGAATTGGGATCGTATGGATCTGGCAGCACGGTGCGGTGGCTGCTGGGCGTGTCGCGGCCGGGGTAAAGGCTTTGCGCTTTACTGTCACCCATACCGGTGAGCGCAGCAAGTTCTGGATGAGATGCGTGAGATACGTAAAAGCGAACAATGAAAGAAGTTGGACGCACTGTTGGATTTGCCTCCGTCGCCATCGCCAACCTTCATGGGTCTTCTGCAGACGCCACAGACTCCAAGGTTGGTCTTCTTGGGAATAGAGCGGTCCGCCCCGGGGGGCGGGCCATAGACAGCAGTGAAGCAGGCCTAGTGATGAGAGGGGGAAATGATGGTGATGATCAGTGCGGGAGTAATTGACGAAGACGAAGAAGATAAGCACTTCGTGAAGGGCATGACCGCATTCTGGGACAATATGGGGCTTCTCACCCGGGAGACGGAAGCTGAAGCTGAGAGGCTCGAGGCAGACGGGGCACTCGTCCTCGATGTCGTTCATTTCATGTTTGGAGACCACCGGGACGGGAGCGGTACGCATGGCGGCGAAAGGATGGCTGGGAGGGCCTTCGCTGGTGGAGGATGTAGCAGTTGCGGCAGAAAAGGCTGAACGGATGGAGGACGGCCTGTGTGTTGCCTGGGGCCTGCGGAAAACTGTCTGGAAGGCCTTGAATGTGGGCCTGGAGGAGGGGGGCCTGGGGGCAACACGGGGGTCAGTGAAAGTTGGGGTGAGAGGGGGTTGGAGACTTGAGTGATCGGAGGGAGCGGGGGAGTCTCGGTGATGGCTTCTAGAAATCCAACTGGAGGAGGATGATTTCATGGAATAGGCAGGCCCAGGGAGCGCCCGGACACTGGGGTTCAGAGTACAAGAAAGTAGTGGTCTATCAAAATGCAGCTGAGCTGGGAAAGGCGGGGACGAGAAAAAAGCAGCAGGGGCCCTGGGACCAAACTCGGGCCAATGGACACTTGTGCCAGGGTCTTGCCATCAACTCGCCAGCCCTGTTGCCGTCTTGGGACGACAGATACAGATTCAGCTGTCACTTCCCAAAATCTCCTCCGTGGCTATTTTCAACAACAACAACAACCCGTCCACACGCTGGTGTGAATGCGCTCCCCTGCGAGTTTCAGTCCTGATGCCGCCCACGTCCACCCCCTGCGCCCCTTTTCGGACGGACAATGTCATGTTTGATCGCCTTTTGCGCTCATCAATCACTTTGAATCATCCAATTGCTTATGGACATATTTGCTCATAGACCATGACCCTATCTCCTCGGTTCGCTCCACCCGTCTCACTAATCTCTGCCTTACCAAGCAAACGCCCAACAGCTTATAAGACTCCTCCCCTTTGCTGTAAACCACTGGAACCCATGGCCTCCACTACTCACGCACCGCCTTTGCCAACTACTTTTAACCCCGACGGAAAGTCCCTGTACAACCCCCCGGGACCCCAGTCATCATCTTATCGTGAATTTCCGAAACCAATTGATTCGTCCAATAATGGTTTTGACTTCCACAGTGAGTTGACATATGCCCTTAAAGCACTTTATATATGTAGCAACCCATCTACTTCGATCGTTCCACCGTGGGATTTCCCCTATTTCTGTCACCTCGGTTGGAGTCCAGTCTACTACATGCCAACGGTTGAATCCGAGACGAAGTATGCGAGAGACTTACACGAAAGAATCAGGCGGGAGTTTCCCGAGGTACGCTTACAGGGCCCAGGTCGTGCTTAGCTATGCCCTTGTTAATTTATTCCCTAGCTCCGTGTTTACAGATTCTGGGACAAACCGGTCGGTGAGCATCGTCGCAGTCCATTTCACATTGCCCTCAGATTTCTCATATTCCGCCAAGGCCCCCACCCTACAGCCATGTTCGAGGTCAACACCTTCAACCCACACCAGACTGGCGCTCTTTTTTCTTGGCTGACCGTCAATCGTGGTCCTTGCTCGTAAGTTACCCGTTTTTCCATCAGTTCCTTCTCGGTCGGGTCAGGAGGTTGTGATACCATCTTGGAGTCAGCTCTTAGAGGGCCCAGCCCTGTTGGCAATATTTATTGCTAGAGTTTTTTTTTTTTACCTGACTCCAGATATCATTAGGCTGGGCAACCCAGTTCTATTCGTAAATCACGAATATCCCGAGGGCCAAAAAGCCTGTTTACCCTGTCCGCCCTCGGAACCGCTACAGGAAGAACCCCTAGTTTGTTCCTGAGGGCAGTCACAACCCCATCCAGTGGAAGCAAGATGCTCTCGTGCGCGATCTGTGATGCGCACACCCTCATATTTTGATGGCAACATCACAAATAAACCATCCATCCTTGCAGCCAGGGGTGGAAACCATGCTCCTCAGCAACCACAATCATGCATCAGACACAAAAATGCGGGTTATCATGTTCTCGCGGAGTGGTCACTTGCACATTTTTCTCGTCCGTGCAGGCGGTCTCGTGTGGTACGCCGGTACGCCACGCTTCAGTGCGCCAGGATTGTTTTGGCCATAATTCATCCAAGCATATGGGACTCTTTGATTTTTTCCCAGCGCTGTTGCAACCTTTGTCAGTTGCGCTGTGCAGCTGGGGGGGTCAGGCTTCCACTTTTTGATGCAGGTGTCCGACTCTGTCACAGGACACAGTTACGGAAGGTTTTGGTTTGATGGACTTGGTGATGGAGGGAAGGTGCCATTGGAGTTGGCCCCAGCTGGCCCCTTAGCGTACCTTGACTCCTGCCGCGCCCACTTGTCGGATACCCGCTCTGTGCCAACCAGTGTTGCGGGCACAGCAAGAATTCGATGATTATTCCGAGTCGTGGGGTTTCATGTATTTCTATGTCTCCCTTCCACTTTCTTGAGGTCATTTCTGATACTGATTCAACTCCCTTCACACAGCGTGTTGATCCATCCAAATACAGATGATGCATATAAGGACCACACAGAGCTGATGTCGTGGATGGGAAAGCCGTGGCCTTTGCATGTCGAGATGTTGAAGAAGGATTAAGTTCAGATGACAGTATACATTCTCGGTTGTATTGTCGTAAATGCGTCTCGCTGATTAGATTATTGCCGAATTACCGCCGGTTGAATAGTCGTACAGAATAAAAGACGGTCACCAGACCTGCGCAAGAGACCAAGGGAAAGTGATTGGTGATTTTTTAGCTTAGCATCATACGAAATGACAAATGGCAAGTGGTCCAGCGAGTTAAAAGTGACATAATTCTGGGACGCAGAATCATCGCGTGTTATCTCATTAATCAGCATTAGGTTTTGATGCTTCCCTTGATGTTGATGCATGATGTCTGATGTGCGAAGCATTAGTCCGTGAAGTCGACAGATCCCAAGTCCCCCCCGGCTATAAGTACAATTCTGTCTCCGCGTTTCGCAATGATCCGAATAATAATAATATGTTAAATATGCAAATATTGATACGTAGCCTACGACAGCATATATAATAACGGTGTTGATGAAGCAAAAATCTGCCATTAGATGCAAAATGCAACAGATGAACGAGAGTAAGTCTACATATTCGATATAGCATGTTTGACGATTTTAAAATTCATCCCGGATGGAACACCAGTATGTCAATCTAATGTTACATTTTCTTGCACAATAATAGGTTTTTATAGGCCAATGCCAACATTATATGTATATGTCATTGTAGCTACTTAAATATGTGCCACATACATATCTAATATTCAAACCAAAACGGATCATCTTGAGTAAAATATTTCCAACAAGCAGGAATCACCTATTCGGTCCTTTGATATGATTGGGCTGCGCGGAGTCACTAGAGGATTAGCTTCTCCTTGAATCGACGGGGTTAATGGAGGGTCTGGTGCGAACTTCGTTTCAGCTCAATAACTTGGCCGTCGAGACTAGGGGTTATAGTACCATGACGCCACAGGCTGTCTCCTAGTCAATGACTTCTAGCACTTTTCATCGCGTTAGTTCTGACGTGTCTTCGACACTAGGGGCTTCAAATCCGCAGTGATAGACCTTTTGCTGGGATGGCCCACCACTGAGCAGGTGGTCCCATCGGCGATACAGATCTCGTGTTCGCCGGGTAAGTCGCATTGACAGTAGCGTGGCCAAAATAAACGCTGGATATTATATGCAGTACTTTGCACCTCGATGCCAACAGCACCCCAGTAAAGTGCGCGGTCAGTGCGTATCGCAGTCTGTGCTCCGTACGTTATCTCGCAGAAGATCCGTCCGGCCGGGGCTTCAAGGTAGCTAGCATAAGTTGTATGCGTTAAGCATTATCCGAGCTGGCACAGCATACATAAGCATCCTTATCCGACTTACCGAGCGGCTTGTAACATCCTTGTCACTCTCCGTTCCAACCTCTTGCGCATTCTATACCACTCAGACTTATGGCTCGTTCACCGCAGATTTTAGATGACGCCCTGGGCGCCGTGGGCAACACACCCCTCATTCGGCTAGATAAGATTGCAAAGCAACACGAGATCAAATGCAACCTCCGTATGTGGTGCTGGCCGACCATTTCTGTCCCTTTACCTCTCTCGCTCATGACTTCCTTTAGTGGGCAAGGCCGAGTTTCTCTCCGTGGGCGGATCCGTAAAGGATAGGATTGCAAAGGCAATGGTCGAGGCCGCTGAGAAAGAGGGGAAACTCATCCCTGGCAAGAGTGTGGTCATCGAACCTACTTCTGGCAACACCGGTATGCGGGTCCACTCGCTCGCCTGTCATTGACAACCCTGACACATGCGTTTTCAGGTATTGGGCTAGCTCTAGCATGTGCTATCAAGGTAATGCAGAAACTGTTTTCGTCTTGATAATTACTGAACACAACCCAAATAAGGGGTATTCTGTGATCATTACCCTACCTAATAAGATGTCTCTCGAGAAAGAAGCCCTTTTACGTGCCCTTGGTGCTGAAGTCATCCGGACACCCACCGAAGCAGCGTGGGATTCTCCGGAGAGCCTCATAGGTATCGCATTCAGGCGTCGTGCAGGTAGTCTCGTGGCTGAATTCCTCAACGATCGCAGGTGTGGCAAAGAAATTAGCACGTGAAATACCACATGGTATTATTCTCGACCAGTATAGTAACGTTCGTCATATATCAAATGTTCTGGGGCTGGCGGATACTGACTTGGTTTCTTTAAAGGTCAATAATCCATTGGCCCATGAATGGACGACGGGTCCAGAGATAATCGAAGCAGTAGCCTCCACGCCTTCCACTCCTTCAAGGCCCTCATCCGGCAAGGTTGATGCTATCGTTGCAGGCGCAGGTACGGGCGGCACTATTACCGGACTTTCGAGGGCTATCAGGAAGCATAACAAGGACTGCATTGTTGTTGGCGTCGATCCTGTAAGTCGCCGTCCCTCTTGCCAGTGATAATGATGGCCTGACATGTGCCTTAGGAAGGCAGCATTCTTGCTTTGCCCGAATCGCTTAACACCGACGGCGCCGGAACTCGGTATGTTGTCGAAGGCATTGGCTACGATTTCATTCCCGATGTTCTGGTTCGGAAGGAAGTAGACACCTGGATCAAGTCGTCTGATGAAGGATCTTTTGTCCTAGCCCAGCAGCTGATGCAAATGGAGGGGCTACTTGTTGGTGGGAGCAGTGGTAGTGCCTTGAGTGGCGCTCTACGTTGGTTGAAGACTGAAGAGGGCTCAAAAATTGCTAACATGCCGGGCGCGAATGTTGTGGTTATACTACCTGATGGGTCGGTACTACCCCAAATTGCATGACCAGTGCTGACGTCGTGTCTAGTATTCGCAACTACATGAGCAAGCCTTGGTTCCTCAAAATAGCTTTAGAAGGACAGTCCTCGCCTATGAGAGAAACTATTGCCCAGGTCTTGGGCAAGGATCCGACAGCGGGTGCCCAGGAACGCATCAAGAATGGCGCAGTCCCGGCTCAAGATCAAGGATCCTCTGGCGTTGAGGGTCAGATTTCCCGGCTTTCCTTGGGGGATGGATCTGTTGGGCTTTGATTGCCAATATCTTTATTCGTGTCTAACTTTCTTGGTTCTCGTGTTTTTCATGTGTCCGTTTCCCTGGTCTTAGAAATACGCGCAATCCATAAGGGTAATTATATACTTGGTACATTTTTATGTAGGACGGTGAAAAACCAGCGTGAAGCCCACGAAAATGGAAGTCAGCTTTCTCAAGTACCATCCATCGACAGGTTGATTAGACAGGTCAAGTTCGTTGCTATTGGCCCTCACCAGAACCGATTACAGCATGTGTGTGTCGCTGCTCGGGCAGAAATAGGCCAGTATAGGTGTCTCCACAGACGATAATGAGAAAAAGCAATAAAAGAGATGGATTGATATGAAGCATTACGGGGACGAAAGAAAGATGAAAATTTGCTTTTTGAGCGAGTGATGGAAGTGATGGAGGTGATGGCAAACAAGGTCAAAGAACGCGTCCACAGATGGCACTGGCAGACACCGGACACCCCCACTTTCGGACGTTGTACTACAGGTCCGTTATATTATCCAGCCCTACGCCAATGCGGGGTGTGTGCAACCGCAACTGAACAAATTTTGAAACTGGAGAAGCGAGCATCTGATTGTGGCAAGTCGAGGGAAAATAGAGCTGCTGAACCAACACAGCTTCGATCGGTGGGTGTCCCCTTGCGGGATTCAACAGCACCAAATTTACACCACAGTACAATCAGGCATTTATAACCTTCATTACACGGGGACTACCTTGATTCAATGTCCTAGTCTCGGCAAAGTTCTCAAGAATCTCCAGAGCACCAAGGTGACTGAGCGGCAAGAGGCGCTAGCTGGGATTCGTGCCGCTTTTGCGAAAGACTCTGTTGTAGAGAACTTTCACCTTCGAGAAGATGATGGTACAGTCGATTGCAGGAACTGGACCTCTGTTTTCAATGCTCTGTTCACGATGGTCCGTGTGGAGAAGCAGGAGTACGCCAAGTCGTTGACCAAAGGGACCCAACCCAAACCCACCGTGGTGAAACGACTGGTGGATGCTGCGAGTACAGTACGCTGGCTGGTTGAGAGGGCGGTTATATTTTTCAATAAGATGGTGGTACAAGAGGTGGCGGATCACTTAAGAGGGGGAATGGTTCTCAGGGACAAAATATTGGCTCCGGTCGTGTTGGATTATGCCAAGGCCTTACGGTGCTTGTTCAGTTTTAGGCCGCACCTAGAGCACCTCGGCGAAGAAGATTGGGTGGCATTTGTGGCTTTGGGATTCAACGTCGTTTTGGGAGATTCACCAAGGGCGGAGCTGGACAAGGACACAGACTCAGAAGTTCGATTTGGCGATGAATCATTCCTATCCGCAAAGGATGAAGAAGAAAATGATGATGGCGATAATCGGCTACCTACTGCTGCTGGAAAAAGGAAACGAGGGGCCTCGGTAACACAACAAGCTTCGAGCTCGAAGCCAAAGCTTAACGCCAGAGGTTACAGGACTGTTCGGCAGATATCCGTGTCCCTCGAACAAGTGGAGTTTGCATCCATACTTGCTATTCTATTGAGCTTTTCCGGCTCACCCATTCTCTCACCCAACCATTCCTATCTCCCTAACGCTATCCTTTTGCGCTTGGAGCGCTTTCTCTCTCTGTATCCTGCTGACTCTTCTCTGCTTCACGACTACCTGCTTTCAGTTTCAGCAACCCTCGATCACTTGGCATTGAACCAAGTCCATTCTGTTCAAAAGTTTGCTCGCAGTACCTGGGATAACTTTATCGGTCTGTGGGGGACCAAGGACAAGAGAATAAAGGAATACCTCGTTGTGGTCATTCGTTGCTTATTGCCCTATATCACGGCCGACTTTGGTTTGAAGAACGTGCAGGATCCTTATAATCAAGTAGATGCGCTGTGGAAACTGCACAGCACACTTGAAGGAGAAGCAGATCACCGTCGAGGTATCGAGGGACTTTTCCTAGACTCTTTGCGGCTCGTAATTAGCGACAAAGTGACGGGATATGGGACTTGCGAGCCTTTTGTTGCGCGTACATATCGTGCTGGGTGGAATTTTGATGTAGGACAAGCGGTTTCATGGGCTGTTCTCGAAATGCAAGCTGATTGTGCGATGAAGGTATTTGCTTTTGTGCTATTCGTAGCCGGTCTTTTCTGAAGGCATCTGTAGCTCTATCAATTGTCCGAGTCAATGAACAGCGGCGCCACGCCAATACCCCTCCGGAGCGAAAAGAAGCGCAAGATGGACAATGGTATCTCATCTGTTCTCCACGGGATTCAAGCTGGATCCTCGCCTCACGCACGGGTGTATAACCTTCAAGTTCTCCTCTTTATTGTTGATCGCTATTGGTCTTCCCTGCACCATTCGCTCAAGCTCTATATCGTTGAATTTTTGCTTCATCTGATCGCATCGGAAGATGCAATCACTCAGTCTTGGGGCTTTTTGAACATCGCTGCGGTCGCTTACGCGGAACGATTTCTAGCTAAGGCAAAGAGTCCCTCTGCGTCATCTTCCCAGTCTCAATCACAAGTAGGCTATGAAGCCACTACTTGGGATTCAATGTGGACGCATTCAATACGGCGGATCAACGTCCCTACCACATGCCGTGCGGCATGTCACGCCGCATATGCTCTCATACTTCAAACGAGTGGAAGTCTTTCTATTCCCCTCCCATCGCATCGCATCCTCTCAGAGATTGAGACCCTTGGAGCAGACCTCGAGGTACAGGGACCTTCGTATCCTTACGATTCCGTTTGCAACTTCCTCTTCCAATGCATTGGTCTTGCTAGTCAAGATGTGCGTTTGTACCGCATACATCTCGAAGACAAGGTGATTAGCTGGATGATTGATCACTGGAAGGTAGTGGGAATCACGAAGGAAGTGCTAATGCCCCAGCTCTTGCAAGATAGTATTGGGCTACTGGAAGCAACCTGTGGGCTGACGCGGAGGAGCAACCTCATTTCACGAGTACTCTTGCCCTCCTGTCCTGTAGCGACAGCGATCAAGAAAGAGAGTTCGGAAAAAACCATCCAGGATTTTCTCCTGCTTGCCAAACTGCCCTCATTTGATCAACGGACAGCCTCATACACTATTTCCGTGCCTCCCACCACTGAAATTAACATTGGGGTCAACACCGCGCACTTGTCCCCGCCACAAGCACGCGAACGCAAGATCTCTGCATCCCTCCTCCGCAACATTGAGGTGCTCATAGTTGAATGGGAGAATGTCACAGAGAACCGAACAAATATAGCTGTTGAGATGGCGTGCCATTCACTGCAATACGCTCTCACGTCTTTGGTGTTTGAGTCGCTCTTGGTGTACAATGGGATCACCGCAAATCGACATCTTGTGCAAGGGGGCAACCAAACTAATCTCCATCATTGTTCCTCTTCTTCACGGTTCAACCTGGAACCCACTTGAAAAGGCGACGGTTTTATGCACATTAGAGCCTCTTATTCTGTTAGAGGACGACGAGGATGCAATAGATCCTGGGTGGGAGGCTATACTACCTGCAGGAAGGAGCTCGGGCATTAAAAAGCGCCTTTTCTATGAGCTTGTGGATGGAGCCGAGGCTTTGTCGAAGCCGCTGAAAGCCTGGAGGACGAACTTGCTTCGAATTATTTGGCAACTACCAGATGTAAGCATTGGTGATATGGTGGTTCAACCTGCTAGGCTAAAATATGCTAGGCCCAAGACTGCCTCCAAGGCCTCATCGGTGTCCTTCGTCAGTTATTTTCCATCACGATCAATGGTCGCGGTACAAAGGCGATAGGCACTACAGACGTCGATCATGACGAACGCGATGGGTTCGAACCAATTAGAACTGTGGTATCTCAGAACAGCCCGGGGAAACAAAGCATCCTTGGTGATAACATTTTTGTCCACCGTATCATGGAGATGTGCATGCGTTTTGTAACCACCGGTCCCCTTCTTCGTTCGTTGTCGGGAGAGCCTACGAAAGACTCCGAGATTCTCGATACCATCCTCAGTTGCGGCCCAGATCACACAGGATCAATTTCTCTCCGGCTTCTCCCTCCTTTTAAATGAGATGAAGCGCAGAACTCTTGACGTCACCAGTTACTTCCAGCGTTACTTAGAGACCCTGGGAGAGCTATTTATTTCCTATGAACATGGACAAAGTGAGCGAATGCAACAACTTGCCGCGCAGCTCCTCCATGCAATCTTCGAGACGTGGTTAATTAGTGCGGAAACTCGGGAGCAAGTCAGGGCCTTGCCGAGCTGGCTGCTCACAAGACATCAGCAGGGAAAAGTCAAGTATAGAACCGTTCGGGACTCCTTTGTCCGGTTTATCGACAAAGTAATTCTTCGACAACCCCTTTTATTAAAATCCTTTTCATCGTCACATGACAAGGATCCTTCGGACGATCTTTTGTCTCTGTTACCTCTCGAAACATTGAATCGAGATAGAGATATCCGAGTGCGATTTCGCGTGGCAATTCTCAACGCCAGGTTATTTCATGCGGTTGAACAGATGGAGATTTATCCTTTGAAGTTGTACAAAGAGGTTCAACAATACTTTAACCAAATTGAAGTTGATCAGTAAGCCGCCTTTTACGATCCCCCCCCACAGATATTAAGACTCATACAGATATGAACCAATGCTTTCGCGATTCTTAGCATTGGGCAACATCATAGTTGCCAGTTCGGCGGTTCGGCGTGGGCCTTACTGGCATCTAGTGGAAACTTGTTTACACGCCAACCAATACTCCACGCATATTGAGGTCGTCTTGACTGCTGTATCCTGCTGCTTAGGCCTGAATCCGTCCTCGTTATTCGAAGCCTACGCCTCACAAATGGGTTTCTCAATGATCAAGTCAGCCGAGGGCGACATAGCCCGTATTCCTCCCCACTTGATTGGTTTTGAGGACAGAAAACAATCGGCAGCATTTACGTTGTCTGCGTTTGCGCCTACTTATATCGCAAGCCAAAATGGGCCCCGCTTTGAGGTACATTGCAGCCTAGTCGGCATCTCTCCCGAGGACATCTTCACTGAATGCTTTGGTGACATAATTGGTTCCTCGTCGGCTCATTGGTTCGAGACCCACCCTGACGCCGACGTAAACCAGCTGGATATTTTTCTGAGAGCCGTGTCCTATAGTCGTAACTTTGATGAAGACTATCAGCACAATGTCGATGGTATTGCAATGGCAATTATCCGTTCCCTCTCCGACCAGGTAATCTCGTCTGCAGGAGGTATACAACAGACCCTACAAACCCAATCCAGTCCAGCTTCCGCCAAGAATTTCTCAGAGCTTGTGAAGTATCGTCTTGGGGACCAGTGTGAACTCCACGAACCTAATCTGCCGGCCTTCAACACCCAAATTGTCCTTCGCACCCTCTCATGGCTCTCCACTAAATCGCCTGCAGCTTCGAGCAAGGCTGTAACATATCATATCCTTCATGGTCTTTTTGCTGCCACTCGACGCTCTCCTGTCGTGAACGAACAACTCCGTTTGCTCAATGCACTTGCAGTATGGATTGCACTCCATCATGAAGACTTCAACGACGCAACACTACTCCATACTTTGATACAAGGTTCCACTACCCTACTGGCAGAATATGACCTGGCCCACGCGGCGCAGTCAATGCTCGACTGGGCGTTCCGCCTATACCGCAAGATGAAAATCAAGAATTCGACGTTTTCGAACATTATCACCCGCATTTGTACCATCGCTCATGATTACGCCCGATCACGATACACCGACTTTCAGAGTCTAGGGATTTCATTGATGGATTGGGTAGACAAGCAGGCCCTTACCCTGTCGAAAGCTGGTGTTGGCCCTCAAGTAATGGGCGCGTTACCGACCTGGCCATACTCTCCCACCCCTGAGCTGGCAGGAGCTGCCAAAGAACAATCGTCAGAGGCACTATCGGCCCTTCTAAATGATAGCCGGATGACCTATAACAAGTTTCGTTTAGTTCGACGTCTCCAGGATCACGCTGCACAAGGCGAATACCTTCAGTCCCAATTCTTCAAGGTTGACTTCTGGCGCTTAAAGAATTGTATTCCACTCTCAGCCGAGTTGCAGCAAGAAGATATCGATGCATTTGCGTCTCTTCTAGTCCAACACCACGGCGATATTGGAGGCATTTCTGGGGAGTATCAGGCCAGCAGCTCCATATTTCATCGCTATCGACGTCTAATTGGACAAAGGACTACTGTCAATGACCCGAGTTTACAGCACGAAATCATTATTCAGTCCCTACTCCAACTCCTTGACAACCACACCACACATCATGTATTCTCAGCTTACGAAACGCTTCGACGGGTTATGACTGTACTGGACAACGTTCAAGCTCCGAGTGGGTCAAGTGATTATAATAATGAATTGCAGTATCTGCGGGCCTTTCCAAGACGGGCACGACCGCAGCCGCCAGATAAACTCGCTGAGGTGTTGGCGTCGGAGATCCTCATAGAATCCACTGCCAACTTCAGTCACTGGGTCTCCTTGTTCAGTGGTCGGTTGACCAATTGTCTAGCAGAATACGACACCTTCTTTGCGCAACTGTTTCCTATCATCGACTCCTACGCCGAATTTGCTGCAGAGTTACTTCCAATTCTTGTCCATGCGGTCTTACAGACAGAAACCAGGAGTGGAAAATCCGAATCCAAGGACTTCCGCCGTCTCCTAACCGGCTACTTCACTTCCATTCTAGTCGCTGATCACACGAGCGTAGCCTGCAGACAGTCTATTATTGACATCATACTCTACCTTCGTCAATTTACCCCTCATAAAGACGATGCGCTGTCATATAACAAATGGCTCGATCTCGACTACATGTTACTTGCGAAGAATGCAGTCTCCTGTGGTGCTTACACCACTGCTCTTCTCTTTCTGGAACTCAATGCCGATCATCCAATACCACATGCACAGGATTTGACATCGCCTGAACAGCTCCTCTACGAAATCTATTCCCATATTGATGAACCGGACGGGTTCTACAGCATTCAGACCGATGACTTGGACCAGTTCCTTGTCCGTAGATTTCACCACGAAAAGCAATGGGGGAAAGCTCTGGAATTTCACGGAGCAGCCGTTGAAGCCGACCCCGTAAATGCCACGAGTTCAGATGGCCTCCTCCAGGCTTTCAGTTCGTTCGGATTCAACCATCTTGTGATGAAAGCCCTCGGTTCATCGCCATCTACAAGTTCCCCCACCTTGAATTACAGACTTGGTTGGCGGACAGAAACCTGGGACTTACCAGAACGCAAAGAAGTCTCATCAGGGGCCTCGTTATACTTCTCCCTCCAAACTTTGTATCGGGAACGAAATCCTCACACTGGCTCTTCAATTATTCAAAAAGGGTTCTTGCACACGATGGACCGGCTCAGGACTTTGGGCTCAGAAAATATGGCTGAGGTGAAAGAAATTGTTCAAGAGATTATGTGTCTTAAGCAAATCAAGGATTGGAAGGATGGTATTGTTCAAAGTTGCTTAGAAAATCAAGAGATGGAAGCCAGTCAATGGCTGAATTTTTTCGAGATCGACCAACGCTTCGAGTGAGTATTCAGCTTTCTCAGCTTCGTCAATGTATCACGGATTTATCAGGTTCACTGATTTGGAGGCTATAATGGCAACTCGTATCTCACTCCTCCGTTCTGCGAGACAAAAAGAGGAGCGTCAGCAAATCGGCAAAATGATTACTCCACCTGTGAAGAGACTCAGGGAATTGGAAAGAAGGTGTCTCCTCCGGCTTTCGCAAGCCGCAAGAGAGGCGAATCACGTCCAGATCGCGCTGAATTCAGTAATGCGTGCGCAGAAACTAGAACATCCCTCAATTGACACTACTGAAGAATTTGCCAATGTTCTGTGGGATCAGAAAGAACAAAAAGCGGCTATACAATACCTCCAGAAAATGGTGAATCAATCCAACACCGGAAGGAATGGCGTCACAAACGCTACACATCGCGCCCTCCTCTTAGCCAGACTCGTGAGTCCTTTACTAAGTATAGATATTCCTACGACTTAAACACTTCAGGGTTCTTGGATAGCAACAGCTTGCCTCGAAAAACCAACCGCCATCTGGGAAAATTATCTCAAACAAGCAATTGACCAGTTAGATGCAGCCGCCTTGACTGATCCTGAATCGTCTAGAAGCAGTGCAACCGTTTATCATGACTGTGCACTCTTCGCTGAACAACAATACCACGCTATTCTCAAGTCCCCAGACACGATTCGGTGGAAGGTTTACGTGGACAGGAAGAAGCAAGAAATTCAGCACAGGGACACGGAGCTAGCTTCTGCCAGTATTGAACGCAAGTCCGACCTTCAGCGTGCACAAGCCACAGCCAGGAAGCTCCTACAAGAAGACAGCGAGCAGTTCAACAGACATAATGCTGCACGTAATAGATTTCTGGAGCAGGCACTGGAAATGTACGCGAGGTCGTTGGAGATTGCGGACCTCTACGATGATGATGCGCCAATACGATTTTGTTCGCTGTGGTTTGCAAATTTCGAGAGCGAAGGCGATTTACAAGAAGCGGTCGAGGTAGCACTGGCTCGCATTCCATCTCGTAAGATGATATTCCTCGCGGTGCGTTCAGAAAAGGAAGTTTGGCCTAGGGCTGACATATTTTGGATATCTAGCACCAGCTTACTGCTAGACTATCATCCCCAGCCGGGGAGCTTAAAAGCCAGGAAAATATCAGGAAAATGATATTACGAATGTGCCGAGAGCACCCTTTCCACAGTTTATATCAGCTCTACTGCTTGCTACCCGAGCGGAACATACCTATTCCAGGCAGACGGCAACCCGGCCATACTGCAACCCCGTCAACTCAAACGGAGCGTGGCTCTGCGGCGCAAACTGTTTTCAACAGATTACTTTCGGACACAACGGTTGGAGACAAAGTCCGCGACGTTGAACGTTTATGTGATGCTTGCTGGCAATGGGCAAAATACCCTCTGAGGGGTCCCCAGTACCGGTCTATCCGTTCGGCCCTCATGATACCTAGTGATCTCATTATTGGCCGTGTTAACCATCTGAGGGTACCAGTCCCCACTTATCCTACCCCCCTCGACCCGACGATGCGCTACGACAACTGCATATGGATTGAGAGATTCGACAAGCAGTTTTCGACAGCTGGAGGGAAAAATCTACCTAAAATATCGTACTGCATAGGTGTCGATGGCGTGAAATATAAGCAGCTGGTTCGTCTTCTAGTCTGTCTCGAGTTTATCACATTCAACTCTCCCTAGTTTAAAGGCGAAGGGGAAGATGATTTACGCCAAGATGCCGTGATGGAACAAGTCTTTGACGTGGTCAACACTGTGTTACGCAGAGACAGGCAGACAAAACGCCGCGAACTCAGAGTGCGAGGATATAAAGTTATTCCACTGGACAGTCAGGCTGGCCTACTGGAATTCGTGTCCAACACCGCCCCTTTGCAAGCATGGCTACTCAAAGCACACAAAACGTGAGACCGCTCCAGCACTAAAATCCTTTATTTATTCAATTATTCTAGTTATCGCCCACAAGACATGAAGCTCGAGGTCTCCAAGGATTATCATCGTGAAGCTTGGGAAAAGTTTAAGATCGATAATAACTCCGAAAAGCTGCTGCAAACCTTCTGGAGCATTCGCAAAAAGCTCAAGCCCGTCATGCGACATTACTTCACAGAGAAGAGTAAAAGCCCGGTCAACTGGTTTGCAATGAGACTAAAATACACTCGAAGTGTCGCTGCGGCCTCCATTGTCGGCCATATCCTTGGTCTCGGTGACAGGCACACATCCAATATTCTACTGGATAACAGTTCCGGAGAGGTCGTGCACATTGACCTGGGTATCGCTTTCGACCAGGTAAGACGTGTAATCCGATCTCAAGATAGGTTTTGAATCTCGCGATAGGGCAAGCTCTTACCAGTACCTGAGCGTGTACCCTTCCGGATGACTGCGGATGTGGTGGACGGCATGGGCACCTCTGGTACTCAAGGTGTCTTTCAGCGATGCGCAGAGGAGACCTTGCGGGTGTTGCGTGATAAATCGGACGTCATAATGACCGTTCTGGAGGTGTTCAAGTACGACCCCTTACACTCATGGTCCGTCGTTTCAGAAGCTTGCAATGAACTTGATGGCTGACCCTCTTCTGAATCATTCATAAACAATACAGGACGATGAGCGAAATCAAAGTGAAACAAGTCCAAGAACAACCGCAGCAGACAGCGATTAGCACCGTCACCGATCCAACCTGGCTGGCTTTTGGTGGGATTGGCATTGATATGAGTAGTGGTACTGCGGAAGAAGCAGCCGATCGCGCGCTTTCGTCTGTCGCTCGCAAACTGGACAAGTCACTGAGTATTGAATATACTGTGAATGAGCTTATCGCGGAGGCAACCGACCCATTCAACCTCGCCACGATTTATTACGGTGAGTCTCAAAAGCCCTGATACTACTTTCCCTCCCCCTCACACGAAACTCATACTGGGTGCTGTCTTGTGTTTAGGCTGGTCTCCCCACTGTTAGTATTCAACTGTCGACATGTGTCTTGCTTTGTATGAATTATGTGCTTCACTGGCCACAACACGCTTTGCGATCTTGCGCTCAACGTTGTGCACATGCGACGATGACTCACTTTTTCATGACTCACGCTCTAGCAGCTTATACAAACTCCACCCGTAACATCCCCCCTCCCCGCATCTTTTCACACTGATTGTACTGAATCTTAATGGACAATTAATTAATTTTTTTACAACAATCGCAGCAGATCTATCCTGTTTCAAATACATACACCAATCTCATTCCATTTCGTTGGACTCTACAATCGGATGTCTACCCCCTAGTTACGAGTGCAGAGAAATACCTGATCATATGAAATTCGTGACCAAACCTTTGTTGGCTCCATGCACTCAAACCTTGATCAGGGCTGCGATACGGAAACACAAAAGAAGAGGGGAATAAATGTGTTCCTGAATCGCGAAAAGAAAAAAAAAAATCTAACCAAGTCCACGGATTGAGAAGATGTAGATCACGAAATGAAGAACGACAAAGGGAAACAAAAGTGCGTTTAAAGTTTTCGTGAGACTTCTTAAGAGGGCATAAAGGGAGGTAATATAATAATCAGAGGGGGGGAAACAAAAAGATTGACGAACTGGCATCAGACAAAAAAAGTTGAAAGAAGTAGATGGGGAAAACTACAATTTTCAAAGGACTTGTATGCTTATGTATGAACGTAAATAAAGAGGAAAATGTTTATAACGCTCAGTTTCGGGTCAAAGAGAGACATTAACATAAGGAGGAAGCCTCGGCGGCAGGAGCGTGCGACGTCAACAGTTGTGCGTAGAACGGATGAAAAAAAAAATGCACATAGAACGCGCGGAGCAGCAAGCGGTGGTCCGGGGGAGGGAAAGAACAAGGATAGGGACCAACGTAAAAGTTGTTCCTTGACAACAAACGGAATTACTTGTTCTTGGCAATTTCCCTCGCGGCTTTGATCAGGGGTGCCAACGTCCGAAGTGGCTCCGACAGCTTGAAGAAAGGGTGCTGTGTAAGGGAAGAAGATGACAGTCAGTTACAAAATTCAATAAAACAGAGGGCAGAGAGCGGAGGTAAACAATGAGGGAGGCGAAGATACAAAAAAGGGGGCGGAAAATTGGATCAAGACGCTGACCTGCAAGAGCTCAGTTGCCGTGGGACGCTTCTCCGCGTCAACTTCAAGAGTCTTGGCCAAGTAATCGGTAAAGACAGCGGAGAGATTCTCGGGGTTGGCGATTTGCGGTGTTCCGTTCGTGGCAATGAGGTAGAGGGCTTTCAAGGGGTTCTGGTTGAGATACGGTGGTTCACCCTCAATCATTTCTACGCACGGACATCATCAAGATCTGTTAGAGAAACACGCATACACCTGGCGAATTATGATGAATGCTCACCGATGGCCATGATACCCAAACTCCAGATATCAACTTTGGGTCCGTATTCCTTGCGCGTAACTACTTCCGGCGCCATCCAATAAGGCGTTCCGACCATTGTTGTTCGTTTTGCATGAGCAGGATCCGATATCTGGGCACAGAATCCGAAATCGGCTACAGTCCGTAACCATCATCAGTAACGTAACATGACAAAGAAAAGAAACCCTATCGCCGACAAGTAAGGACGACAACAACTCACTCAGCTTGATATCCCCGACCATGCTCAACAGGACATTGTCACTCTTGATATCTCGGTGAATAACGCCGTGTCGGTGAAGGTGTTCCAAGCCTTGGGCGGTTTCCCTCGAAACTGCGGCAATCTGCCCTTCAGTCATCAAGTTGGCCGTGACCACGTCCGTCAACGACCCTCCTTCCATGTACTCCATAACAACCCAGAGATCGTTCTTATGTAAGAACGAGTCGATGTAGTTGACAATATTGGGATGCCGAGACGACCGCATAACGAGAATCTCGTTGATGATGAGATCCTTCTTCGGTTGCTTTTCTAAATCCATTTGTTTGATGGCCACGCACACGTTGGTTCCAACTTGATATGCAGTATATACGCCCCCAGAGGCACTAATGGTACTTGTGTGAGCATTGAGGCGGAATACTCGAATCAAGGATAACCCACCCTTGGCCAATCTTGACAAGATTCCGGTACAGTTTCGTTGGATCAGCATCTGTACAAATCTGCTGCAACCGTTTGATAATATCCTCTTCTTTGGCCTTGTCAACCTTCTTTTCCCTACGTCTCGGCGTAGCAACGCCGGCAACTTTGGCGAGATTTTGGACGGCAGGACTCTGTGGCTGGTTTTGTGAGCGCGGATCCTTGGCGGTTGAAGGGCCGGGTTGCGGAGGCTTCAAAGGAAGGTCTGTGGCTGAGTTGCCCGGAGAAGGTTTGGTGAGTTTGTTCTGCTGTAATCCTTGGCTAGGAGATCCCTGGCTTGGGGCGGCGGTTGGGGACCTTCGATCACGAGTAGTATTGGCGCGACCGAGGTCAGGGGTTTTAATCGGCTTCGCAGGCGCACGCGTTGATGTTGATCGATCGAGTGTGGGTGTGGATACAGTAGGAGGGGTGGGGGCTGGCCGATAAGTGGTAGTGGGTGTGCTGACAAGAGTAGAAGTGTTGGAGTAGGTAGTCGAATGGGCCGATGCTGTCGATGTCTGTTTTTTGGGAGGTGGGGGAGGTGAGCGCTGTCGGCGAGGTCATTAGTATATAAATACTTGGGGGCGATAGTTGTGGATCGAGGCCTACCGGATTTTGGAAATCCGTATAGTTTGGGTCGACAACAGCGGCACCAACATTTCCCAATTTATCCCATGGATCGCCATGCCCCTCCTGATAAAATTTCACAATTTCCATGACCGCCTGAGGATTCTTCTCCTGTTCTGACCGTGAGATACCGCTCTCCTGCAAGAGTTGCTGCCATTCCTTGGGCAGCCCAGTGAACTCTCCGGTGGATGAGTTGAAACCAACATGAGTGAGATGAACGGGGTCATAGGGAGTGCTGATCTCGGGCCGTTTCGAAGTGTTGAACACCTCGAACATGGAACTAAGGACCCCCTTCTTGGACTTGGTCCCACTGCGAGACCGAGGACCAGCGGAGTGAATGATTGGGGGAGAATTGGTTGCGCTGGCGGGGAAATCAGTGGAGGGGATCGAGGGCACGGATTCATTGGGGTCCGCATAGAAGTGGTTGCTCTCGGTCATTGATGGAAGTGGGGCAGGCTGAGACAGTCGGCGGGCAGCCAACTGGGACTGAGTGGGAAATATGTCGTTGAGATTGGCGGTGTTGTTGCGGGATGGACGGGGGGGAGGTGAAGTGCCTGCAGCAGCCATGATGCCGTTTGATTTGCGATTGATGCTGAAGGAGTGCTGGAGAGGGTCGTCGTTGGCCTTGGGGGTTGTGGCAAAGGGATCGTGCTCGGGGATCCGGGGAGAGGGACTTGCAGCCGGAGGGCTGTACCTGCGGGGGTGTGGATTGGGCTTTTGAAGAGAGTTGCGGACTCTGGGGGAGGAGGTGGAGGCGAAGGCGCTGGGCGCGGGGGGGTCGGCGGTTGTGGGCGTCTTGGCTCTGAAAGAAGAGGGAGGGGGTGGGGCTTGGCGGGAGGGGATGAAGGGGGTGTACTTGGCGGCCTCTGCGGCGTGGAGATTGGACTCTGCAAGGAGGGCGTTGTACTCCTGGATGGACTCCCTGGAAGGGCGGTGGTACTCGACGGTAATTTTTGATTGACGGCGTGGCTGATTCGGAAAGGAGCGTTGATTCACAGCAGCACTCTGTGACGAAGACATGTCCAAATGGGCCGCGGCCCTTCTTTTCTGCTGCTGGGTGATACGTTGGGCCTAACGGGTGCGCTCGGGGGGGTTGCGATGATCTTCGATGGAGCTTGGCCAGTCCACAGCGGCGTTCCTCTGACAACAATCGCGGACTTGACCCTGCTATATTCAATCAGTGTTTGTCACCTCGGTTCTACAGATGCGGCGCCCCACTTGCTCACGGTCACGGCGCTCCCAACACAGGGGCTCCCCAATGTGTGGAAGAGGTCTGGCGGCTGGCGACAGCGACGAGGGGGCACGGGGGGAAGAAGACGAGGGGGCACGGGGGGAGGTAAAGGTGGGAGGGATGTGCTCTGCGGCCTTGAAAAAGCCAACGCAGGGCTCCCAGCCGCGCAGTTTTGGCCCTCCTGGGACCAATGCCCCCGGGCACGTGACCGCTGCGCGACCAGAGTTTGTCTCTTCTGGGACTTCCGCTTCCCTTCTCATATCCGAGGACACCAAGTACATACAGTAACGCCTGCTGCAGATCGTCTGCCCCTGTCAACACCGTTGCCATGGCCCGTGAGCCTCCCCTCCCCACCTTGCGAAATTCAATTTCCTGCTGCAAAGTACCTACCAACCACAAATCTCATATACTTGAGACTCTGGTTAGCACCATTACCAGCACAAGTTCCGCCACCACGTAGTACGAAACAACCTCGACCTCTTGTTCGCAGTCCCACTTTCAGATTTTTACCAATACTGCTTGATTTACCAGTTCCCGAATCACAAGCTCTCCGGCTGTTCTCGATGCCACTGAGCGTGTTGAATAGTGGTACAGGACAACCTGTCAACCTGTTCCCAAATCTAGGGGAACCGTATCGATCATGTTTGAGCCGAGGTAAAGGCTGAACTTGTAGCCTTGTTCCGCTCTCTACAGTGTTGGGATGTTGAGATGGCCGTGTCTCGTCAGCTCAAAGACGGAGGGGTGACCCTTTTGCCAGGGTAAATTCAAGCGCTATATTTCCGGTGGATATTCCCCATCCCCTCGGGCCGGACAGTAAGACTGATCGCGGCTACAGGCACCACCGGCTCTACTCTGAAAGAAAATCCTCCTCACGACTCGCTTCTCATGTCCAATACTTTTGGTTGATGCTTCGAGGATATCTTGATCCTTATTCCGCTTACGTCGCCAGTGCATCAGCTTCGACAGGATACTACTTTGAGCAGTCCAGAAGAGACAGATACCCAGGCAATAGGAACCACATGGCATCGAAGAGAATATGAAGGAGGGACAATCCCAGGAAGTCCGAGTGGGCTCCAGGGAACCAATTTTGGGTACGATCCTGAACATCAAAATTCTCACATTTCGGGACAGGGGTAACATTTGTATCATCTTGCACGCTTAATGGATTGCTTAGTGACGTGCACACAACATGTCGTATGGAAAACAGAGGAACCGAATTTGTTTCAAAATACCCCCACAACGAATCATCCGATGCGCATGGAAGGTTTAGGTAGCCTTCCCGGGACATCTGCCGGCAGACTCAGACTCAGGTAAAACCGTTGGCTCGTTTGTTTCCGCATGGACAGTGTTTATTATCTCTCAACCATCAATGATATCTGGTAGTATATTGTTGAGTGGCTGTTGATATAGTGATCGGACAGCTTCGTCCGCCGTTTCGGACATGCATAGGAGACCAAAGAATATGAAATTACTGACAAATGTACATTGTAACAATCCATATAGGATGTGAGAGGGCGGCGGGGTATGGTGTTGATTTTATAACCCAGTTGCATCCATTTATTTTGTTTGATGGGCACAGATAATAGCAGAGGATGAGGAAATCCGATAGGTTGTCAGAGGCCATAGATCTGATGGTCGGCCAAGTCCTAGGGTTCTATTCGACGAGCAGGCCTGCTGCAAAGTCGCATCGGTGAGTCTCCAATCTCGTCGTAGCTGCCTTGCCCCAATACACATGTCGACAGAAGCATCTGCAACTATTGAGATATAGATGGTTCAAAAGCCCATTGGCCATCCATACTCGTCAAGATCGTAGTCAAAACTAAAGAAGGGATCGTAATCATAGAAATCATCGTCTGCTTCATCGCTATAAAACTCATTGTCATCATCATCGTCCGAGTACTCGCCTACCATGTTCAAATCTGCGACATCAACCCGATCCCCGTCGACATACACATCAGTCACTATCTCTGCCAACCGCTTGAGATGCGAATCTCGCAAACCAGCACAGTTGTCAAGTATCAAACATTCGATAGGAGCATCGCTATCACAGCGCTGCATCAGCATATCAATGAGGAGTTCCAAATTGCCTGGTGCCAGGCGCCAACTGAATTCCCCATACTTGATGGCTAGTGTTTTGAGGGAAGGGAAAGCGGTGACGGGAGGGAAAGAGAATGTTGATTTTCTTTTGCGCAATGCATATCGAGCTCGTGCTTGTGGCTCGTCTCCGGGGGCGACTGTATGACTATCGAAGCTTTCTTCAAGGGCCTGGCACAGCCGATTAAAGCATTCGGTCACTTGCACAGACTCCAGCTTCTTGAGCTTGCCGAGGCATTCCCGAAGCACAAGGCTGTTGTCACACCTCCAGTTCAGAATGAGGCCCGTGAGCTGTGATAGGTCAAAGAAGGTGCATACATCCCTGAAGATGCGTTCCTGAGAGCGATTGATAGTGTCGCCCTCAAGGAAGATATTGGCGACTGGATCTAATCGCCCATAAACCGGGACATGTGTTCGCCATGCTAGCCTCTTCTTGTCATGAACAAGAATTTCCGCTCCACCCGTCGGGGGAAATTTAAGCTCAGCGGCTCGAAGGGTGACAGATGGAAATGGGTGGTCACTTCCTGGTTCGTCACTCGAGGCGTGATGTAGATTTCGACCAACCACAGAAAGAATGGTACTGCATTCATCTATCTCCTCCCGCGCCACAGTGCAGCGAAGTTTGATTTTAGTCTGGGGTGGGTACTGGACATGCCGTATGAGTCCAGCACATTCGGGAGCTTTGGAGTCTATGGTCATCTGCTCGAGAAACCGGAACTGTAATGATTTATCATAGTCTCCACCTGTAGTGTACTGGGGAAGGGAGTCTACCAGTTCAAGAATGCGAAGATGCACCATGTTTGATAAAGCGTCCACCATCTGTGAAGTACTTGTGGTAAAACTCTCGGAGCGATTGACGTGACGGAGTCGAAGGACGGTCAAATTCCTGTGCTTGAATATAGGGAGATTCCCATCTGATATTGAAATATTCGAGTTCGATGCTTCGCAAGCAAGGCGCCTCTTTGAAGGCGTCGTCGGGCATGGTGATCCGGCCGCCAAGAGTAGGGTAGGTGGGGTTCGACAAGGATAGGGCCTCGAGGAGAGGGGCAGGGCCATGCAAAGTCGAAAGCAGGTTCTTGAGTCTGTCATGGTGCCCTCCGAGAGCGATCTGGAGGTTTTGAATACGAGACAATTGGGCTACAGTGGTTTCGAGCTGATCCAATAGCCTGGGAGTCCAGTTAATAATTGTTGCTCTAATTGTCAGCGCTGCCTTCTTCGACCGGCGCATCATCTCCTGAACTAAATCAGGGTTGGTAAAGATGGGAGTGGACCACAGGGTAGGGCAGCTAAGAGCGACTTCTCTCCAGTGGATGACAAACATGACCGACGCGAATCCATACAGTCCAAGGCGAGCGAAGGTAATAAGACGTGTCGTTGCATATGTCCCGAAAGAAGATGAATATCTTGGCAAGGAGTTCCGGAGGAATTACAGAGATTGAGGACAGATCATTGCGCTTCTTCCTCAGTTCTCTGATTTTTGCCTGGAGACCCTCAATGTCATTGTCAATCGTTAGACGTGCAGTACATATGGCATCGTTTCCTTCAAATGGGGTCTCAAATGGCACTGAGGAAGATTATTACAAGTAAGCATAAGCGTGTGGAGGGAGCAAGAGGACACACATTTCATGTGATTGAGGCTGAGAGGAATGCGAGGTGTTGGACCAGCTCTTGCCATTGCCAAGGTAAAAAGCGCAACAGCGAGGACAGCTGGACAAGCTCAAGAAGCGACAGTCGTCTCTTTCGCCGCCAGTCACCTGACATTGTATGAACCATGGCCAATCGCCAGTCCAAACAGAGTCCTGCAGCCCACAAGCTCATCATTATGGACTCCTCCGAATTGTACCACGTCAGGCAACAGTTCTTCCTTGGTATGGCATCATATCCTTAGACTTCGTTCGACGGTCTTGACCCCTTTTCTTCTTCTTCAGGCGCGTATAAAACATTGGCTGGTCTCCCTCTTCCAGATCTCAATTCACCAGACTACACGTATACATTGCTCTACAAAGCTCGTGCCCTGATTGCGTTGGGTGATACAGAAGCAGCGTTGCGGCTACTCTCTAGCGGGCCTGAGAATGTATCTATAAAAGCAGCTTCCTCTCTCGCGCGTTGTGTCGGTGCGGCCGAAGTGTCAGAGAAGGAGTCAGCTCTTGAAGAGTTGCGCGATCTCTCTGTTGAGATTGAGGGGGATGACGTGAGTGCGGACGAGCGGGATAAGGCTCTTGTCAAAGTCCTTGCGGGGACTGCTTTCGCACGAGTCGGTGAGATCGAAGAGGCCCTAGAAACACTGGGAACAGATACGGAAGACCTGGAAGCGTGAGTGGTCCTGATTCTATCCTCTTTCCTCGTTCTCAACGTTCTTCAGCGTTGCCGTTATAGTGCAAATATACGTTTCAATCAATCGGCCTGATCTTGCCAAAAGGCAATTCGAACGCTCAAAACGATGGGCAGAAGATGACCTGCTGCTGGAGTTGATTGAATCTACCATTGGCTTGGCCACAGGAAGAGATGGCTATTCCAATTCCAGTTCTTTCTATACTGAGCAACTCGCGAATCCTTCCCTATCCTCCCCTCACATTCTCACCTCTCGAGGTGTAACAAGAATTCTTCGTAATGAGATTCAGGAAGCAAAGTCCGACTTGGAGGAATCTCTGGAACAGCAGAAGGACAATGTGGAGGCGTTGGCGGCATATGTGGTGGTCAGCGGTTTAGGGGCATCGAAGAATCCGGAAGCAGAAGATTTATGGAGGTAAGGGAGATAACCAGGACGCAATCCATGGATTTCTACTTAGTCTTTCCTTGAACAGCCAGCTATCCAACAACCACCGGGACCATCCCATGGTCCAAGACGCGTCACACAAGGCGGATATCTTTGATCAGGCTGTCCTCAAGTTCACTGTCCCTCCCCTAGCATTAGCGAACGCGGCAGCGGAATAGCAGTCTTCTGTGTAAATGTCCAAATATCTATGCCTAGACTTGACTGGGTCGAGTTCAATTATGAAGGGGTGTCCGAGGTCCTGCCGGGAGCTTTCTACCCTTGTGGATGCATTCCCGCTGTCAGCCAAACAGGGCTTAAAATTAGTCCCCATCCATCCTCCAACTCCCTCGCATCGGGTAGTAAGAATCAGGAATTATACTAGCATACGGAGAGAACAGAAAAGTCGGGGTGAAAGCGTGGCTGGTTTGCCCCGATATGAGGTAAGAATAGGCTAGAGGTCGGGTGTTCTTCGTGACTAGCTTTCCCAGCGCCAGTTCCTTGTTCGCCTCGGCCGTGTCATTTCGATTGTTATTTCCATCATCACGTCAGCTCATTCACGCCTTCTGTCAATGATGGGTGCCAAATGCACCCTAGTTCGCTTCCCAAATATCGGGTATAAAAGGCTAGGCGGATAGAAGGGTTCATTTTCTCGTCGGTCCGTCCTTTGCAGTACGCCGTCATCATGTCCAACAGGTTGTCTGGTCTCTTCCGTCGTCAACCCAGCACTTCTGCTAGTGTATGTACTCCAGCACTTTGCCCATCGTGCCCAGTGTTCATTGCGGCATGCACGCAGGTTAATGGCAAGCCTGAAGCCGGAGAAGCGGAAACCCCACAAGCTCCGCCAATACCGAAGACCTTTGATACCTTGCGGGATCAGGTATGTTGTGCTATGTGCCTTGTATGCGTTGCTCACTATAGCTACAGATGAGGCGGGGTGTCTCAACCCCGGGAGCTCTCGTGAGTGAAGTTGATATGCCTCCTTATTGGCCCACAGCCAGTGACCATGAAAACGATAGTCTTCGCTTATGGATGTCATCAGGCACTCGGATGCCATTGATGATAGAAAACTCTTCGTCAGTGTACCTCGTTGTCAAATTGAGACGAGAGTTGACATTTCCGTAGCTTGAGCACTCTCTTAACTTCGTGTCCAGGATGGAGGAAGGCCGTCTTGCGACCGCAGCTAAGAATAAGATCATCGAGCTCTGTGAGTTCTCGGTCATCTGATAGATACCAAAATAGAAGGATTCTTAACCAACCCCTAACACGCAAGTATATAACGATTTGGCACACCCCGCCGCCACAAGCATTGGACCCAAGTATGCATGGCGCTCTGCTGATGGTTCACATAACAATCCCGATATACCGGACATGGGCAAGGTAAATTGTTGTCGCAGTCCTTCTTTACCTTCAAGGATAACCATAACCAAATGAATAGGCTGGACTGCCCTACTCTCGTTCGGTTCAGCAAAGCCATCCTCTCCCCGCGGACCAGTTGCCAGATGCTGGTCTTGTCTTCGATACGTAAGCCACAATTCTTTTTGGGGAATGTTTACGTTGATATACTCTTGACAGACTCCTGCGGCGAGAAGGGGTTAGTGTATTCTCTGCAAAGCCTGTCTCCCAGAAACGGCTCTAACGTTCATGCCCTTCTAGTTCGTAAAACACCCAGGTGGTCTCTCTTCTTTGATGTTCTGTTTTGCGACTCTGGTCATTCATAGGTAAGCTTCCCTCTAGTCTGACTCATGCTAGAGTTGCTCAACTAAATGTTCAGCGTCTTCCGCACCTCGCACTATAATGTTAACATCAACGAGACTTCTTCTTATGTCGATTTGGCCCCCCTTTATGGGCACAACCAAACAGTTCAAGATAAAGTCCGAGCGTACAACGGCCTCGGTTACCTACTGCCAGACACCTTTGGCGAGGACCGGCTTCTCCTGTTACCTCCTGCTGTTTGCGCCATTCTCGTTCTCTTCAATCGTAATCATAACGTATGGTCCCTCTCAATCTCACACGTTCATTTTGTGATCCGCTGATTGATGTGGGATAGTACATTGCAAAGAGGCTATTTGAAATTAACGAAAGGGGCACATATGCTAATCCGGCCACTCTAACGCCAGAGAAGATTGCCCAGCAGGATGAAGAACTCTTCCAGACTGCTCGTTTAGTCAACTGTGGCTGGTTTGGAATGGGTAAGCAGCACCTACTGGTGTCTCTGAGAAAAGCTTACAATCATGCTATTCTAGTTGTCTTCTCTGATTACTTCTCCAGCATCCTGGGTCTCGTCCGTTACGGTAGTAGCTGGAGTCTGACTCCATTCGATGTTAGCACTTGTCTTTCTTGAATGGACATCGAGCTGATGATATGATAGGAAATTCGTATGGAGGATCACACGCTCTTTGAGCGAGGCAAGGGTAACGTTTGCAGTGTCGAGGTACCTCTTACTACTCCAGCGACGGATAGAGCTCTTGTTGACATTTGAACCTAGTTTAACTGCTTATATCGCTGGCATGCCACTACTAGTCAACGCGATGAGCAATGGACATCGGGAGTATTCCACGAAATATTCGGCGCTGATGCCGACCCGGACACCATGACTCCTGATGACTTTAAGGCGGCTGCCAAGAAGATGATGTCTGTACAACAGGATCACACCAAGTGGACATTTGGTGGTCTGCAACGTCAAGAGAATGGAATGTTTCGAGACGAGGATCTTGCCGAGGTCCTTCAGAGGGCGTAGGTCGTCTGTTCCTCTAAAATATACGGTACCTAAATCAACTTATAGTACTGAAGAGCCCGCTGCCGCTTTCAGGGCTCGAGGCGTGCCTGGTAAGTGCCAACATTTAAGCTTGCGATAATTAAGCTAACGCCCGCTGTAGCGGTCATGCGCATGAACGAGATCATGGGGATCGAGCAAAGTCGGCGCTGGGGCTGCTGTTCGTTGAATGATTTCAGAAAGTTCTTGGGGCTTAAAGGTATGGGTTTCTTTTGTTCCTATCCTTGTAGTGACCTATTCACCCCTCCAGTGTTCACCTCATTCCTCGAATGGAATTCGAACCCTGAAATCGCGGATGCGGCTGAGAAATTATATGGTGACATCGATTATCTTGAGCTCTATGTTGGTCTGCAGGCTGAAGAGGCTAAACCTCTCGTCGAGGGAGCTGGCCTTTGCCCTGGTGAGCCTTAGCAGAATCTCGCCAACATATGATTAACTTACCTTCTCACTCAGGATACACCGTTAGCCGTGCTATTTTGAGTGATGCGATTGCTCTCACTCGAGGGGATCGTTTCTTCACCCATGACTTCACGCCCTATAACCTCACTTCTTGGGGCTTTGCCGACTGCCAACGTGATCCCAAGGCCTTCGGCTTCGGTAGCATGCTAAGCAAGCTATTCCTTCGTACTTTACCCGATCATTACTCGGAAAACAGTGTCTATACCTTCTTCCCCCTGATGACACCTGACGCCATGCAGCCCCATTTAACCAAACTTGGCGTCATTCACCAATATGATCTTAACAGACCAGTGCCCAAGCAGAAAACCCACGCACTTAGTGATTACACCTCTGTTTCGGCTATTCTCAAGTCAGAAGGGGACTTCTCTACTCCGTATAATGAACATGCATCCCGCGTCATTCCTGGTGCTGGGTACGTTTTAGGCCAATCTGTCAGATAACTAATACTCATACACCTACAGCTTCTACCCTACTGAGGATGAGAAGACACAGAAAGCTGTCGTCACTGCTCTGAATGGATCCCCCAAGTTGATTGACAGCATCGGCCGTTACTTCTATGAAACTACGCAGAAACTGATCGTCGAGAACTCGTTCACCCTGGTTGGGGGTAATACTTTCGGTGTTGATCTCGTGAAACACGTCATCCGTATTGTTCCTATTTACTGGGTCGCGAATGATCTTGTGAGTCTTGGATCGTTCTAGACTGTCATCTATTACAAGGCTAAAACTTCTTTGAAAGGCTGGTATCCAGCTCAAGACCAAGGAAAATCCCGGAGGTGTATATACGCCTCAGGAACTCTTCAATATCTTGAGTGATATCTACTCGTGAGCTCACACTACATCACTTACGGAGTCCTACTTACATCTCGAGTAGTTTTGTCTTTTTGGAAGTCGAGCCTGCCAAGGTTCGTGTCCTTCAGTATCAGATTGAAGGTCAAATCCGGGATTTGCTCCGTCACATCAAAATTCACCTCGGTATTGGCAACCGGGTGAGTTGCAATGCTCAAAGTGTTAATGAACAAATTAATAAACACAAACCTTTAGCTTACCATCGCTGGAATTGTCGGCACTGTATCCTCCTTGTTCTCTAAACCTAAGCGCGGTGCCGAACACCACGAGATTGTCAGGAGGCTTTACGAGCTTGGGCACGATACTGACCGACTCGCCAACACGATCTTGGCTGTCATGGTCTGCTCTATCAACCTTTCGCTTAGCTTGGCCAATATCCTCAATTTCTACCTTGGAGGCGACGAGGATGTCAAGTTGAAAAAGCTCGCCAAGGGTAGTGATCCACAAGAATTCGCAGGATATGTATACGAGGGTCTTCGTGAGCCTGTTTTCACCACTACACGGTTCCCAGGTGTTAAGTTTGTACCCAGGTCTCGACCCTCCTTTCCAGGGTGTCTATCGTGTGTCTGCGAAAGACCAGACTGTCGGCAACCATCATCTAAAGAAAGGCGACCGCATTTTTGTTGATGTCGGTGCTGCGAACCAAGATGTGAGTCAAAGACTTATATTCATATTGGAATACATCCTAAGTAGCCTGATAGGACAAGGTCTTTGCTCGTGCCTCCTCGGTAGATCCCTCGCGGCCACTGCCAGACTATCTTTATGGTGATGGCGCTTACCGATACCTTGGCGAGACTCTCACCACCAAGGTTAGCAAGGATCTCCTATTCAACTTACGGGCCTGTAATCTGACGCTCTGTTACTTCCATAGGTCACCGCTGAAGTCGTTCGCGCTATCTACGCATACAATAACCTCAGACGTGCTCCCGGTACCGTCTGGCAACCTCAAGAGGTTTGTCGAAGGCAGCCACCCGCTATATCGCTTTGCCTACCTCGATCGTAATCAATTTGTCTCTCCCTGGCCGACATCTTTGACGGTCCAATATGACGCCTAAGAGTATCCTGATCGCCCTGTCCTATGGGTCATTATGTACTGTTTACGACTTACGATCAAAAAACGTCCCGATCATGAATATACCTTTTTTTTTCTCTTTTTCTGCGCATCTAAGCTCGAATAGAAGGTCCTGAAACAGGAGTGTTTAAGGTAAAGTTTACAATCTAGCAGCGATCTGCTCTAATAGATCTTCCATCCTGGCCTGCCGCTTTTCAATATCGGCCAATCGTCTATCCCAAGCCGCAAATTCTAATGGGGGCTGGATTCTCCTCAGCCTCTCTTACCTCTGAAACTGTCGGTTCCAGTGGTCCAACCATGCTCCGTCCCGGACTCGGACTGATAGCTACGTCTCCTCGGCCCTTCTCACCCACTGTTGACCCGGATGCTCTACGAGCCTGAGCAGAACTAGAGTTCTCCGGGAGCGGAATTTCAACAGCCCCCCTTCTCGCTGCCGAGGGTTGTAAAGGCGTCACTCGTCTTCGAACACTTGGCATACTAGAGACTCCTGTCGCAGCACCATTCGCACCATCTTCCTCTCGTCTTGGGTGCTCTCCCAAAAAATTATCTACCTAGAGGAGGGTAAATCTGGGCCAGCGGACTCAAGAAGCCTTGCGACATGTTGCCAACGGGTTTGCCGAGCATAGAGTCCAGTCGGAGGACGAGGGAACGGCTGCTTAGGATTTGCATGTGACGTCGAGAGGAACTGCCTGTTGTCATTCGACCGTCGTCGGTGCCCAGCTTGAATCTCCGTAGGTTCGCCAACGTCATTGGTATCAAGGGCACTGTCGTACGTCTCGTTGATCTCAAATATCTAGCACGTATGAGATGTTAGTCCGCTTGTGTACAAGAAGACCCTTACCACGTCGATATCCGAACCGGAGCCGGCCAAACCTTCAAAGAGGGCTGGGATCCAGAGGTGAGGGGTGACATTTTTAGGCAAAAACATACGACATACTCATTCGCTTCAGTGAACGGGGTAGCGTATCAAGCACCTTATCTACGACCGTTGAAACGGTATCATAAAAGTTTGTTGTTCCCGCCTTCTTTGCTTGGCGTTCATACAATGCAATAATAAGCAATAGAGGGAAACTTGTGGTCCTGGGGCAAATTCATTCCCTTTCCCCGTCCACGTTCAAAAGAAGTCATACCTAATCATGAATACGTTGACCTTTGAAACGTAATAAGTGAGATGGTAAGCGTTTTGGGAAAACTCGCTGACTTTGTGGAACCAGCGAGGGGTAAGAACGTAGCTAGCAGGTAGCATAATGCATAATGCGAGAAGATTAATTGGAGGCTGATACGAGAATAATGAATCCGCCTTGACACTGTAACATAAATTAGCGCGATTCTCGATCGATTATGATGCTCGAGTGCACCCTTCGATGGTAGAAACCGCTTTCCTAAACATCACCTCTGCCGCGGCATCTTCGTTGATATGGGCAAAAGTGTTCGACAGGATCTGGAGTAACTCTTAGCTTAATATCCGCCAGTGGCATAAGCTGCGTACCGAAACAAGAACTACGAAATAAGTAAGCTCTCCGGTCACAGGTCAATTGAATCCACGTACCAGTGAGCAGTAAAGTGTTGCTTAGGCAGGCATATGTGACCATTAATACAGGGCCAAAGACAGGGTGGAATTTATCTGTCAAGGTCATAAACGTGAGACAAATAGGATGAAAAAAGGCATTCACCTGCTCGATCGAACCCACTTGCATCAAGTCCAAAGTATAAATCAAGCATCCACCATGCAATGGAGCTAGCAAAGACAGAACTCATCGACAGGCCTTGAGTAGGCACAATGGTCTACGTACCCAATGCTATAGCTAGTAGCCTCTAAATTGGTATAAATGGCTGAGGAGATGGAGATACAAAACCTTACCCGGCCTGATTGCGACTTAGTCTGTATAGCGAGGCATGAGACAGGGTTCAGCTATTACTGAATCCACTCACGTCCACAACGCGTATAAGAATCCACAAAAACAGAAGGCCGCAATAAACATCAGAACCATAAACTGCATAAACATGGCCCGAAGCGATAAGACCATTAGGTTGTCTTTGAGTGTCACAAACGCCAATCTAATACAGGGCTCAAAGGCTCAACCAAACTTAGAATATTTCGGGGAAGGGCCCACCTCGGGAACATAAAACTGGCGATAAGAGCGAGAAAGTCGATCCCAAGTGCGCACGCCCAAGGTTCTATGCTGCGTCAATATTGAAGGGCGCTATAGCGTAAGACAACCCACTGTAGTGGTAAACGCCATACAATCGAAGCGTCGCATAGACACAAAAAATATTAACTGAAGGAGTCAACAAGGTTCAACAGCCAGAAATCTTGATCACTTGATATACATACCAAATGCTATGTCGAAGCCATTCTACCGAGAGATGCTGGTAAGAATGAATAGCTTCCATCCGGAACGACCGCGTCATACCCATGTTCCCTTGGAGTACACTACGTAAACATGTCAAAATGTTTCGGGTCCTAGCGCGGTAGATTTACCTCTGATGCCGTGTTCTTGCATAGCCGCAATCTTCTCCAGTGAAAATCCAAGAGCGTATACCATAAAAGTGACCTCTGGAATATTCAGAGCGTTGATCTCACTAAATTCGATGGCGACAACGAATAGGATGAACAGGACCAAGAAACTGCAGCGAATCGCAAGTCACGAATAGATGAAGAGTTCTGAGGGATCCGGTACTTACTTTAGGTATTCAAGAACGGAACGAATTGCCGGAACTTTTAAACTTTTGTCCAAATAGTCAGATTCCGAAGCTAACGAAGCTAACGAGGGCACTTAACCTACCGATAGTGGTCGAGCAGAGGTGCTTTATGAGGATCATAGAAGTGGATCGGGTTCCTCTTGTATGTCTGTACGCCATCGATATAAGAGTACCAACTATAGTCACACGGGACTTACGTCGGAAAGGATTGAGTGGCTACTTTCGGCTTGATACACACACTTGCCACTGATGTAGCTATTTACAAGGGGTAAACAACGGAAGCAAAGATGATGCTTACGACCAGATTGCATTGATGACCTTCTGGCAGGCAGAACTCCTGATAAACTTCTTTGCCTTGCCCAAGATAGCCATTTCAATGGCATTGCCCACCCGGTTTTCCAAATCATCATCTCGCTCCTGTCTTGCTTGTGCGATGAGGGCTGGGTCTGCACCGGTATACACGGGCCAAGTAGTGGTCAGAGTGATGGCGAGGCGATACATATCACCTCCGAGCTGTCTGAAGACACGGGTTGCCAGAATTTCACAGAGAGTGGCTCTTGTGCAAGAGACACTAGCGGTAGTCATGTTGTCGTCGTGAAGAAAATAAACGCGGTTGAGAAGGAGACAAAATGTCACAGATAAGTTGCCGTCTTGTTGAATGGCTGTATATTTTTCGACCAATGGACGGACGAGTGAATATGTGAGGTCTGGGGCCGTGAGCTAGAAAACGCTCAATGACCTGTTGCGTAAACATGTTAAAAGGGGTCATACAGCTTCAAACGTCAGAGGAGTATCTTCATTCTACATGAATTCGTGGCCGAATTGTAAGTTGAGTCCAGTTCACGCACCAATGCAGTACTATACAAGGGGCAGTCGGTCAGCTGAGACATGACTCCCACCCCACACCCTTGCAAACTACATGTACTAACCATGAGATCCTGTGTTACCGTAAGCGTGTATACTCTGCAGTCATATTCTTGTAGCCCATACCGAACGTATCATATGGATTATGGGAAAGACTGAAGTGTTTTCGATGTCCTCCCTGGCTCTTTTATTAGACGACATTTGTTTCCCGCGACACATTGACCGAGGAACACTAACATCCGCAAAAGAGGTTGAAACTCTGGGTGTGCTTCTGTCATGCTGAGATGATGGGAGGGGGCAAGAGGAGCAAATTTCTGCAGCTTGTTGCATCATAATTTGTTTAATATAAATCCGAACCAGTTTACACGCGACGCTCCGCACAGGGACCGAACCGAACTCTGGGTTGTTACAAGTCCCAAGCTAGCTAATAGAGGTACATATCTACATTTTCCCTCAAAGGATGGCCCGGATCGATGCATTCGTGGCGCTTTGGTAGCATTGTTAACACAAGAGGCGAGTGCGTGAGTACCCGGCAGTACAAGTGGGGATGACCTTGGTGGTAAAGCGCCAACTTACACTAAAAATACACTGCAACGTTTTACAATATTGTGATATCGCCCTATATTCTCCATCTAGGTTGGCTGCTATGCATACGAGTCCGAGCACAACACCAGACGCCGCCTCATAATGACCCAGTTGGAGCACAGTTGCGGCGAGAGGATCCTCACTGTCCAACGTTAGCCTTCATTTCATTGTTACGCATCCTGACCGGCGGAGGAAAATGGCCTGGTCTCAAGTACGAGGAAATGTCCAGCTCGCTCACCTTATACGCCCTCGGAAATAGCTATTGCAAGCCTTCCTACCTCATCGTTTCCCTCAATAGCCTGCGGATATGTCCTACATATGGAACTCCACCTTGTAGTAGCATTCGTGAGGCTAATAATGGCAAGAACGAGATAAAACCTTCGCTTTCAAGAAACCACGCGAGCGTTGGTAATGCGCTGATGTGCTCTGAGAATAACTCTTAGCACGTTTTTAGTCTGGATAGGTATTCCTCGTCCGCTGCCAGTGGTAACCCTCATTTCTCAGAATCCTGGTAACTTATAAGCACTCTGGGATGTGAACGCAAACGTCCCCTGATATTGCATCTAGTATTATCGTTTAATCTCCGTGGATATATGAAAGCTATCGTCTATAAGCCAGCTAGGGCGCGACATAAATGTGTGGCCTCTCCTTGTGTAGGCTATAGGCGTCTCTGTGTTTGAGTGCAATTGTACGTAGTAGCGTACCGCACAAGTTGGGGCTTCCCTCATCCTGGTGAGATTTCTGTAACGTTGTAGCCTGAGGGTGCTGATCCTAGACCTTGAAGGAACGATATAATCTGCAAAACGCAGCCCCCAGCCCGAGCTTTCCATTGCATTGTATGAAGGTAGCAGCTGCCCAACACTCGCTCTTAGGCGATGCCGTATGTACATTGCCCAGGGCATCTAGTTTGACGGCTCGCAGGTATTTAGAAATTTCCGGGTACGTATAGCTGCGTGGGGAGTTTTTATGGATTTGGATATCGCTGCCGTGCTTGGTGGTCAAGGAACTAGGTATGGTATGCCGATCACCCGGAGGCAGCTCGTCAAAATAAAAAAGGATCAAGGTAATTGCATGCTCACTGGTTCCTGCATGATATTTCGAACTCGCAAGGATCTCAGTGCTTCTGAGACTTCTGTATTTTCCAGGGACCGGCCTGAGTCTGTATATTCATAGAAAAAGAAAGCGCTGTGCCTGTTTTCAAATGAGCCACTGACGCGTGGAGGTTTGTTTGCACAAATATTGACTCTCCGACCTCACGCGTTGTCGCGTCCATAAAGCCACCTGACCTGGTACCTATCCCCGAGCTCATCGTTCCCCTCGTCGCCCGCCGCCCATTAACATGCAGTCGGCGTCCAGGATACCAGGAAACACGAACCAACCAGTCAAAATATATAATGCTGTCTATTCATCGGTACAGGTATGGTGCCTTGACCTACATCCAATTTATGTTAGCTGACACGGTCGCGTCTCCCAGGTATACGAGTGTATGGTGCGAGGGATCGCAGTCATGCGCAGACGTAACGATTCCTACGTCAACGCTACCCAGATTCTCAAAGTCGCGGGGGTCGACAAAGGGCGTCGTACCAAGATTCTAGAGAAAGAAATCCTGCCCGGTAAGCATGAGATTGTTCAAGGTGGGTATGGAAAATATCAGGGCACTTGGTCTGTATATAACTCTTCTACTGTGCTACTTGACAACGAATTTATTGAAACATCGATCCAGGATTCCTCTGGAGCGAGGACGTGATATCGCACTTCAATACGGTGTTGCGCCGCTGCTATCCCCACTCTTTGACTTTCAGCCATCAACAAATTCTCTTGGTTCCCTTCCCGTCAGCGGGCCTGCAGGAGCTACATCACCTCGACCCCTTTCTGCGTCTTCGTCGTACTCTAACCTTGGTAATGCTAGCAATTATGTACCATCAATCCCGTCCACTCTTGCCCCGCCACCCATCATGCCTGGCTCCGCCCTTCGCCTCCTTAACCAAGGCCGTGCCCAGGGTCTCTTCACACCGTCCACCTCAGATTTAACCGCCAAATCACATGGCTTTAACTCACCGTCACCGTACTATGGTGCGGGATATTCGCAAACCTTTTCCCCAACGCCGCCTCCTTCCTCCCTAAAACGGAATCGGTCCGAGGCGGACGCCGACGCCATGATGGCACCTGCTCCTGGTCAATCCAGCCCTTCTTCAGACGTGGATACTTACCTCAACTTATGTTATATGATTCTTTCACAGATGCTTTGTCTTCTTCAGCGCCCTCTCAAGTTAATGGGGAAGACAATCCTTCCCCCGCCAAAAGATCCCGGCGTGATGATTCCCCATCCTGGCACTCTGCATCTCAAACGGAATCCTGGCCAGCTTCATCACAAACCCAGCCTACATCCCTACAATCTACACAACAGAATACCAATGGCTTATCTCGACCACCTAGCACATACTCCGCTACCAATGGAAATCCCGACACCAATCCCGAAACTGTAACCTATTCAACCCGCTTCGCGTCAAAACCCTCTCTCCCGCGTGGCCTGGATCTCTCCGCCCCTCTGAAAGATGGTCGAAGGGTAGCAGTGATAGCTGCAATCTGCCAGCGTGATGATCCCCGTCCCTTGCTTGATCTCCTCCGTGAGATTGCATCGGATCCCTCGGTGAACGTCAATCCGGGTGTATTTGATATTGATACTATTCTGGATGACCAGGGACACACCGCACTACATCTTGCAGCAAGCCTAGCCAGGCAACGAATAGTCGACTCTCTAATAGTACATGGAGCAGATATTCACCGTGGCAATTATTTGGGTGAAACACCGCTTATTCGTGCTTGTCTGGCAACGCACAATGCGGACCAACAATGCTTTAATACCCTTGTGGAATCCCTAAATCAATCCATACGAACCTTGGACACCTCGCGGAAGTCCGTCCTGCACCATGTTGTAGCACTAGCAGGCGTAAAGGGTCGTGCAGTCCCTGCACGATACTATCTCGACCAAATTTTGTACTGGATAGCACAGCACCAGGGTGGAGATTTCCGCTCATTAGTTGACTTGCAGGATGAGCATGGAGACACAGCATTGAACATTGCTGCCAGGGTTGGAAATCGGAGCCTTGTGCGGACGTTGTTGGATGTAAACGCAAACCGAACGTTACCTAACAAACTTGGACTACGGCCAGGGGATTTTGGTGTGGAGACGGAGGTCAGTATATTCAGAATCGCTTACGGCGTGAAGACCTAACGACATATCGCAGGAGCTAAGCGGTGGCTTAAAAGCTGAAGATATCCTGTCGTCCCTACGAAGTGGCCCACCGCCGCCCGTACAAAAGAGCCAAGATGTCATCGCAGGTGAATATAAACATCACCGTAGCCCTTCGTTGTTCCATTGCTGAGGCGCACGCAGATATGACTACTATGATCCAAGGTCTAAGCAGTGACTTCCAGGCTGAGCTTAAAGCAAAACAAGATGCTCTTGATGTAACCCAGGCCCACCTGCGTGCTGCGACACGCGAGCTCTCTGAAAAGCGTAAACAAATACAAGCCTGGCAAGCTCGTTGTGCAGAGCTAGACCAAATCAGCCAACGGGTGCGCAATGTCGAAAAGGCTATCGCAGACGAGGACCACTTTGATTGGACAGGTCGTACCGAACTTGATGGGAAGGACGCACGAGAGACGGCGGGACCGGGGTTCCAGTACCGTGGGATCAATACAACAATGATTGGTATTGGAGGAGCCGTGGATATTTCTGTGAATGTGGATTCAGAGCCGCCAATCCCGTCTGGGGATAGTGAGACAAGTTTGGTTAGGTTAAAGAGGATGAAGATTTGGCATCAGCGGATGGAGAATATTATCAAAACAAGGCTTACGAGTTTGCAGGGTGTGAGCGCAGAGAAGGAGCATCAATGTAAGAGAATTGTGGCGCTTTGTACTGGAATACCTATCGATAAGGTAGAAGATGTGAGTCGTGCTTCCATCGTTTGCCTGGCTGTGTTTATTAATTGCGTCGCCTAGATGCTCGAAAATCTTGTTATTGCCGTGGAAAGTGAATCGCAAATTGTGGATATTGGTCGGGTATCGGGTTTTATGCAAAAGGTACGTTCTTTGCTGTCTAGTTCTTCTATCTCTAATACTCAAGTATGGATACGCTAGGTACGGGATGGTATTATCTGAAGCAGCTTTTAATGCATTGCATCGCATTCGTTCCTAGTCGTGTTAATTATTCCTTATTGGCACTATGTATCTGTTCCGCCTCCTTTTCTCTCATCTTACTGTTGGTCTACATCCATCTGTACATGTCTCGCACACCCAATCTATTATTAACACAAGAAAACATAGACGAAACAAAAGAGTTATATATCTTCTGGAGCATACAACTGGAAGTTGCGGTTGTAGGTCCCCGAGGCGACCATATTCCCGTCGCTAGAGATATCTACAGACATTACTTTCCCCGCATCAGTCGTAAGGGTTCGCAAGAGCTGCCAGTCATCCGCACTCCAGAGCTTGACAAGACCGTCATATCCAGCACTCGCAAAGAACAAACCAGAACGATAACGCCACTCTTCTGGTGTATACCCATTAGATGAGGTGCTAGAATTTTGTTCAACTTCTGGCGTGGCTCGTGGCGCATCCCCCTCTTCTACACCATCCATTTCAGCCTCTTCAGCTTTTTCGGCCTTGGTGGCGGAGGATTTATAAAAGAGGTCGTTGGCGTAAAAGAATCGGATGTCGGAGACGTTGGAGAGGTGTGCGGGAATAGTATAAAGTGCTTTGAGCGAGCGAATGTCCCAGAGTCGAATTGTGTCGTCGCCGGCGCCTGTAGCGACTTGGTATCTGAAGGAATAAGTCAAGGGAATGTTGCATTGAGAAAAGAAAGAATACGAACCCGTTTGGTGAGAATGCAATCGAGTAGATGGCTTGGACGTGCCCGTCGAGGACCATAGCTGTTCGGCCGGTTCGTAGGTCCCACACTCGGCCAATTGCATCGAGACCGCTGTGGTCGAATTTGTTAGGATTTCGTTTTGAAAGGAATAATGAGGAACTGACCCTGAGACAATCAAAGCGCCGTCATTTTGGAACTCTACGGTGTAGACTTCCTTTGAATGACCCTCCTGGAGAAGTAGCTCTTTCGAAGTGTTAACGTCCCAAAGACGCCAGGTGGTGTCGAAGCTAGCACTGGCAACATAGTCGCCAGTCGGGTGGAAGGCTACGCGGCATACTCGATCAAGGTGGCCCTTGAGGGTGGAAAGCGGTTGGTCACTATCACAAGGCTATAAGTCGGTTAGTTTACCAAGCGCTATTTATTTTTGATTGACCTGCTCATTGACCAGAGGTTGATGTTACCTTCGCCAGCCCCGCTTGCAAGGTTGACGATGTCGGGACTTTGCGAGAGAGTTGCTTGTGGGTGCCATGCGACGCCGCTAACGCGTTCGCTGTGACCTGTAAAGCGATTCACATTGGATTGTGGTGGGAAATGAGAAGCCCCTACCTCTAAGGGCACGTATTTCTGTGCATGCTGGCACATTCCAGAGCTTCACTGTCCCTGACCAGCTACCGGTCGCAAGAATACTGTTATTGGGTGCGAAGCGTACTTGCGCAATAGGTCGTTCATCCCCAATTTGAGATCCTAGATTGGAGAATTTCTGTATATCATAATCAGCAAGAGCGGCGGCAACGTCGTTGGGCGGGAATCTCGACCTTGACTTCGTTGAAGACTCTCTTTCGGATATCAACGATGCGACCAAGGTCCATTTTGCTATCTAGCTGTTGCTGGGCGATCCGCTTTTGAGCTCTGCCATGAAAATGAATCGGAGACAACAGTAAGCACCTTCCATGTATATTTGACAGGGATCCAACCTGGGTAACGAGAACTCTGCGATACGTCTTCTGGCTTCCAAAAGCTCTAATGATCCAGGAGTGTAAAACTCCTCTTCCTGAAAATTGGGCTTATCAGAATGATTCTATGTTGAGGCTTGCGGGTACGGACTTTTTCGCTCTCCTCGTCCGAGGATTCGGAATCAACTGGCATAGCATCTTCCCCGCGTGCGGCATTTATTTGAGAGAGCACATAGATCAAGCGGTCCCGACGATCAGCAGCCTAGAACAAAGTACGGTGGGTACATGTAGGTGGGCGTCAAGAGAGTGAGAGACGCACTCGTTCGCCAAAGAGAGTTATGGGCTCTCCGATTTCCCGCAGACGTGCTTTGACACGATTATCGTCGGTTGGGACTGCGAGAGAGCGCGCTTTTTTCTTGCGCTCGAGCTCATCGAGAATGACCTTGTTCTCCAACCTGGCGCGTTCTGAGCCAAGGTAGTCGCCATCGTCAATGAGGGTGTCGAGGGTGAGTTCAGGCATGGATGTATGATGGACGCGAGATGCCGTGGGAAGTCTCGTAGTCCTCCTCTTCCCCCTCCAGCCATGCATGCCAACCAGCCAGGCTCCTCCAGTGCACAGACCATCCATGGCCAGCAGCGTCCTCGTCGCGGAGCAGCAGCCCACCAACACCCGCTCAGAGGACTGTGCGCAGCCGTCGATTTCCTCGCATACCGGTGTTTGCTGACTCCTGGTAGACGTCTACTTTGAACGGTCGACTGCAGACTTCTCTTCAGACGCTATTGCCCGCTCCACAGCAGCCAAGTTGAAACTAGAATCTTTCTACAAGGTGGCAGTCGATGCGGCAATCGAACGCAACGCGAGGTTCGTCCATCCGATATCTCGCCGCTGTTGCGCCTCCTCATGGATCACTTTTGCAGTCGAATAGAGCTCGAGACCAAACTGGTCCAATTTCATACACCTGAGGCAAAGGAGCGCGAAGTTCGCAAGTACACAAAATCACAATCTCAGCAGCTGCGACTCCGAAGAACAAAAATCAAGTTGTCTGATTTCAAGACTGTCAAGGTCATTGGAAAGGGTGCATTCGGTGAGGTTAGGGTGTTCCTGTGCTAGATCCCCCCCAAGTCGATTCCAAGCCGCAACCCTGTCTAGGTCCGTTTGGTTCAAAAGGTGGACACAGGAAAGGTCTACGCTATGAAGAGTCTCCAAAAGGCAGAAATGCTGAAGCGGGATCAGGTAGGCAACACCACCGCCCCCTGTAGATCCCCTTTCAGCTTACCTTTTTGCTAGTTGGCACACGTTCGTGCGGAACGTGACGTACTTGCAGAATCAACCTCTCTATGGGTCGTACAGCTATTCTACTCCTTCCAGGACCCTTTGTATCTCTATTTGATCATGGAGTTCCTGCCAGGAGGTGATCTTATGACTATGCTGATGAAATACGACGTATTCTCAGAAGACGTTACTCGTTTCTACATGGCGGAGTGTATTCTCGCAATCGAAGCTGTCCACAACCTTGGATACATCCACCGGTGCGCTTAATCACACTTCCTGACAGCCTTGATCCTCATCAACTCCTATGCTTAAAAATAGTGACATCAAACCCGACAACGTCCTCATTGACAGGAACGGACACCTCAAGCTATCCGACTTCGGGCTTTCCACGGGTTTACACAAAAGCTCTGACCCAGAGTACTACAAGCGATACATGGAGCAAGAGAAAAGCAAGGGACCCTTCTCGCAACAGCGTGCAAGTGAACCCAATTAATCTCACCATGAGCAGAGAGCAGATTGCAACTTGGAAAGCAAACCGCAGGAAACTCGTGAGTTCTAATCATTCCTAGCGTCTAACTCTTGATATTGACATGCTTGAGGCTTACTCTACTGTCGGGACACCGGATTACGTACGCCAGTTCCTACCATCCTTGAGGCCCTACGTCTGACAGATCACCTTGTTTAGATCGCCCCCGAGGTTTTCATGATGAAAGGGTATGGCAAGGAGTGTGACTGGTGGTCATTAGGCGCCATCTTTTTTGAGTGCCTGGTCGGCTACGCTCCTTTCTGCTCCTGATAATCCGGGAGATACCTATAAAAAAATCATCGATTGGCCCAATTATCTCTACTTCCCTGAAGAAGTTTACATTTCAAGGGAAGGGGAAGATCTGATTCGAAGGTATACCTCTGCTTTCAATCATGTGGTCGCCTATTAACCTTGATCCTCAGTATGATGACTTGGGCCGAATCTCGCATCAACATCAATCAAATCAAAGCCCATCCATTCTTTTACGGCGCCGAATGGAACACCCTCCGCCAGATTGAACCGCCGTTTGTCCCACGCCTGCAATCCATCACAGATACCTCGTACTTCCCGACAGATGATCTAGGAAATATGCCTGACCAGCTTGAGAAGGTTGAGGGAGTGGGAGCTGAAAAAGATCTAGCATTCATAGGGTTCGTGGTCTACCTACATCTTTTCTATTTTGGAGTGACCTTTATGTCCAGCTTCACCTTCAAACGTTTCACCGGTGGTGCACAACCTTCTGGTTAAGGTCGGGAACCATATACCCTCTACGACGGATACAACACCATGATAATTCACAGCTATCCCACTAAATTGAATTGAATATTCGTTTTCGGGTGTCCCTTTTCTTTTCCCCGCTGCTATTTTGTTCGCTAATTGTAAAACCGATTTGGGAGAATATGACCTGATATTTCCAGCCAATTTCTCTCTTGTTCCGTGAAAACTCGCGAGACCCACAAGAAGCGGCAAAGGCGGTCCCCATCGGACCGCCAAAGAAGCCTTCCGTTGTAAGGTGAACCCACTTATGGCCTCCCCACATGCTACCCAACGCGAAACATACCTCTCTTGGAAGCATTGTTCCGACCATAACAACAGCATCCAAAGCTTGGTAATATATTCACGCCCCAAGTATCCAAGTGGTCAATTGATAAATCACACCAAGCATCCCACTCCTTCCCACCTTGACTAAATACCAACCTCACTGTAGCACAAAAGTCATGGGGACTATAGTAGAAGCAGGCAACGCCGAAATCTACAGCCCACGCAAAATACTCGACCACCCAGATTTTAGGGTCCTTCAACCGGGAGAGAAACCCAAACCTGGTGCTAACATTGCTGCATTTTACAATCCAAAACATGAAATTCATCTTGTGGAGAAACCAAGACCCAAACCAGGACCTGGGCAGGTTTTGTTACATGTGCGTGCCACTGGTATATGTGGGTGCGTTCAGTTTGCCCTTTCGATTTTGGTCTTCTCAGTGCTGCAATCTTGTCTATGTTTGATTTGGAGGCGATGCTGAAGATAGGGGCTTGTAGGAGTGACGTACATTTCTGGCAACATGGGAGGATCGGGGACTCGATGATTGTCACCGACGAAGTAAGCCTTTTAACGCTCTTATGGGAAGAACGTAAACTCAGATATGTGCCCCGACAGTGCGGCTCTGGCCATGAAAGTGCTGGGCAGGTTGTTGAGGTGGGTGAGGGCGTCACCCAATGGAAACCAGGTATACATACGCACTTATTTTAATCTCTGGTGGGAACCTGCGGGATCTCATTGAGCTTTGGAAAAGGTGACAGGGTGGCCATCGAGGCAGGTGTGCCTTGCTCCCGACCCGCCTGTGACGCCTGCAGAACAGGGCGATACAATGGCTGCCCTGACGTAGTGTTCTTCTCTACGCCGCCTTTCCACGGTGCGTCTTTCAACAAAATTTCGAACTCGAAATCTCAGAATCCCTAACTTGGTTAGGGACATTGACAAGATGGCACCTCCATCCCGCTCAATGGCTCCACCGCCTCCCGGATAATGTTTCCTTCGAGGAGGGCTCCCTTTGCGAACCGTTGGCAGTTGCACTCGCCGGCGTCGAGCGCGCAGGCCTCCGCTTAGGCGACCCTGTTCTCATCTGGTAAAAGAACCTTATTTTTTTCCCGTCCCAAGCAACCTGATTCGGATAAATGTGCTACTAGTGGTGCTGGACCGATTGGTCTGGTCTCGCTTCTTTCCGCTCGTGCTGCAGGCGCGGAGCCCATCGTCATCACAGACCTCTTCCAAAGTCGTCTCGACTTTGCCAAGAAGCTCGTTCCGGGCGTACGTCCCGTTCTGATCAAAAAGGGCACGACGGCCAAAGAGCAGGCGGAAGATATCAAGAAAGCTGCTGGGGGCCCTTTGAAATTCACGTTGGAGTGTACGGGCGTGGAAAGTAGCGTGCACACGGCAGTTTACGTGCGTCGAATATTTGACTTTGTTCTCGTTCACCCGCTCACTTTTGATTCTAGTCAATGCAATTTGGTGGAAAGGTATTTATCATTGGTGTTGGAAAAAACGAACAAGTGGTACGGTGTTCTCTTATAAGAATGTGCTACACTTTCTCAAGGACAGCCCTCTTATAGTTCCCATTCATGCATCTCAGCGCCAACGAAATCGACGTCAGCTTCCAATACCGCTATGCGAACCAGTACCCCAAGGCCATTCGCCTCATCTCTGCTGGTCTTATCAATGTCAAACCACTTGTCACACACCGCTTCACCCTCGAGGATGCCATCTCTGCTTTCCATATCGCCGCTGATCCGTCCCAAGGAGCAATCAAAGTTCAGATCCAGGACTAACAGGGCAAGAAAGTCGCTAATTTCGATTTTTGAAAGTTGTAAATGTCTATAACGGGGGTTTTGATGCCCCTTACTGTTGTGTATGTATCATAAAATCAAAGAAGAGTGAATCGTTTATTCGTCATTGGATCTGCACAAGCCGCATGGATCATACTATCATAGGAAGAAGTCAAAACCTGCATATGCTCGATTACTCTGCTAGAGTACATATCATATCTCTTAAACGACAAAAAAAAGATTGGGGGAAGCTCAAGGCAAATCCGAGAACGAAAAAGAAAAGAAGCAAATAATGATAGTTACCCCAAAACTCCCACCCGCAATTGAAAAGCAATTCAAAGAAAGGACTACCAACGACGAGTCGGACTCCCACCTTCACCATTATCGTCATTCCGTGGCCGGCGAGGCCACCCAGAATCCACAGGTCTATGTGGTGCATTACCAGATCCGCCCCGATGCTTCCCCCGTCCACCTCTATGTCGGTCTCGACCTCCTTCGCTTCCACCACGCCAACCACCACGATCTCTATCCCGATCACTACGACGTCCATGTCGATCTCCCGGGAACGAATCCCGACGATCATGTTCGGTTGGACTATGATGGCGTGCTGGGTACCCTGGAGGAGGATATCCGGCAGTTGGTGGACCTGGCGGGAGAGGCAAGCCAGGCCAAGGGGGTGGTGGCGGTCCGTGAGGAGGCTGTCCTGGTGCGGGGGGTAGGGATGATGGTGGTGGTGGTGGTGGTGGTGGGAGCGGCGGCGCAGCACCAGGAGGAGGTGGACCACCTGGAGCCGATAGGTTCATGGGGAAGTTTGCAGAAGCCAGCGTACGGAGAACATTTTGAACTTGCTCTTGTGTTAGTGAAGCTACCTCCGCTGCCAACTGTGCCGAATCGATCGGAGGGAGTACGGGCGCCGGTGCTGCAGAGATAAGACCAGCGAGTGCACTAAGAGGCGGCGGTGATATATGAGGTGGCGGAACAGGTGGGTGCGGAGCAGGAGGGCCAAGGTGGGGTGGCGGCATAAAGATAGGCAGAGTAGGAGGTGGGGGGATGGAGGGCGTTGCAGATGCTGGTACTGATGCTGCCAGCGTGGTTGGCAGGGCAGGCACTGGAGCCGTTGAGGGTGGAAACGCAGGTGGACCGTTGAGTTTGCCTTTGCCTAGTATCCATATGCCAATCATATAATCCATTTTTCGATCCTTTGGAATCTTGAGCTCGTCCAAAAGTTCAATATATTCAGGTAAAGGCTCAGTTGATAGCAGAGGTATAAGGTAAAGTTCACGACCAGGAGCCCATTCCTTCGGACGTTGACCCCAGGGAAAAATAAGGCCATGTCGACTACAAAAAAAAACCAAGTCAGCCAAGCGGAAACAGGGAGGGATCAGCACTATAGACATACTCTCTAGATTTCAAATACCCAGTCAGAGCATTGAAATCAGATTTCACATCCTCAGCTACGGGTGAGAACGCAACCGCAACCAATTCTTTTGCCACGTTAAGCCTAACCTGAGTCAAAAACTCGGAAGAACTCCCCGTAGGCACACGTCCATCGATCCTCATATCTTCTGAAGGGAAAAGGGCTTTCCACCAGAGAGATTGATGGCCGAGCGTCCGCCCGCCAATCTGTCGCGCAACAACGGCCGTCGATTGAGGCGCGGCGGAATCGAGCGGCATATGTATCTATAAACATATCAGTAATTGGTCTAAGCCCTAGAAAGCAATGCAAGATACGCACCCTGCCCGTCCAACAGTAGGGGGCTGCCCCAAAGACAGCCTCCGAGTCCTGAACAGTAACACCAGCCAAGGGCTCAGAACCAGACGTTGGACCAACGGAACCCGCTTTAGCCACAACTGTATCCTCCCCTTTCTCCTCCAAAAACATATCAAAATCATCATCGTTTGCAACTTCCATGGGCTCAGGCTCCATTGCCATCGCCTTTCCGCTAACGCTACCAGCACTACTAGTCTCCTTGTCCTTGTCCACCCCAGCCAGCATACTTGGCGGAGGGGGGGATTTCGGTGTCTTCGGGACATCCTCATCCTTCGGTCCGCTCCAAAGCGAATTCAGATCAAATGAGAACCCACGTTGGCGTTCGGCCCGAGCCGTAAAGGGGGACATACCAGCCGGAGGAGCTGTTATAGGTGATGCGCCTAGCACGGGACTATGCACTGCATTGGTCGATTTATCCGGCGTCGTTCCGTCGGGATCCAATGGCGAGGATGCAGAAGCAACAGGGGCCAAGCCCGCTCCGGAGTCGATGCCATCACCTCCACCCTCGTGCTCAGTACCATCCTCATCAATATTAATCAAGTCCGCCAGATTCAGCTCCGGCTCGGGGTCCGCCATAGTCACATCCGACACGGCGTGTGTGAACAGTGAGTTGGCGGAAGTTCTAATTGGAGACGAGACGGCCATATCATTACCCCCCTGCTGGTGATGCTGGTGGAGGAGGTGGGCTGGTAAGGGCGGCGGCGCACCCCACGCTGCTGCACCGGCCTCCGTGATAGGACTGTGACTGGGGATCACCGGGGACTCGGGCGGGAGAGACAAGGACTGTGTTCTCTGCCTCTGCCTCTCCACCGCCCGCAATCTCTCCCTCTTCTCCCTCTCCCTCCTTTCTTCCTCCTCTTCCTCCCTCTCTCTCTGCCTCTCCAACTCTCTTGCTCGCGCGAGTTCACCATTTACATCCTCAATGTCCTGTAGCCCCTTGTGCGTGATCTTGGCGCGGGGAATGATAGGTTTCTGGAGTATGGTTTGTTCGAGTGCCTCTTTCTCTGCAATCTTGATATGCTGCTTTGTTTCTTCGTCGGCTAGGTCAGTGGAGGACATTAAAGATATCTCCTTGGGTGATATATTTGCAGTTGTAATTCGCTGGTGGATAACGATACGGTCTGTTTTGCTCAAATTAAACTGCAACATCCGGAAACGGTCTCTGCAAAGAGTCACATTAGTAACCCGCAAAACCCAAACGACTTGATTAACGGAACAGTGACACACTTGTACTTCCCACCCGCATGGGCTTCACCCGATTTATCAGGCTCAGAATAGATCTCAAAAACGCACTGTTCAAGGTCAGCCGCAAATCGTTTTGATTCATCCGTCAAAGCATCCTTTTCTTCATCTGTCATTTCCTCCAGTTTCTTTGTGATGATGACTGATTCCTGGTTCTGGTTGCTTTCGTCTTGGCTTTCAGCACTCTCATCTTCATGGTTGCTTGGCTTGACACTGCGAACATGAGGGTATCTGAAGAAAATATCGCGGAAGAGTTCTTCCAATTTGCCCAAGCAGTATTTACGGACGGGGTCATCCGCAGTTTCAGCCTTCTTCCGCTTGAGTGGAGGAGGAGCACCGACGATGCTGGTCTTGCGCTTGAGGCGGCCCTTCCCTGACAATATAGGAGACTCTGGGGTCACGGAACGAGAAACACGGTTTCTCGATCGAACTTTATTGCCCTCACCCAGGTCGGAATCGGACTCTGAGCCTGAAGAATTCACTTGGCGGAAACGGCGCTGGAAGAGTCGTGTATGAGAAGCCGTACCATTAGTTTTGGATGATGATGATTTAAAATTTACCTTGGTCCTCGACTTGTCCTTGCTGTGAGACTCTTCGGCAATATATTCATCTTCACTACCATCGTCACCGTCAGATTCATCGGATGCCGACTGTGGGGGAGGAGGTAGTGCAGGCGCTGTCGTTGTAGTAATTGTTGTCGGTTTCTTCAACTTTGTCTTGGGCACAATGGTCTCCTCGTCGCTTCCACAGTCCTCGAGGGCTTCAGGACCCTCCCATAGCACTGAACACAAAAAAGGGCAGAAATGGTAAGTGAGCAGTTCCCCAACAAAAAGAAGGGCGGGTAAAAAGAAAAGAAAATGTAATATACACTACAACTTCTCGAGGTGTAACTTCCGCCATATGCAGTACTGTACGTTACTCAGAACACAGAGCAAAGGAACTACTCAGGATATAGACACCAAGGTCTCATGCGACACAAGCACACAGGCGCGCGCTTGAGGATGTAGCCCCTCCAGCGGCGTGCAAAAGGCGTGCAAGGATACCCACACTGTATGTAGCTCAGGCTGATACGCAGATGCATACAGTAACGCAAAGATACGACGCCTCCCCATCGCTATACTGGCAGCGAGGACGACAGCGGGAGTGGCTCGATGATAAATGGCGAAAGTTACAGCACGGAAAACATCCAATACAGATTGTGTTGAAATTGCTTTCTTTGGTACTGGACATACGAATACGAAGGGTGTAGGGCGCTGTGTACTCACTAGCTGTTCTGCGGCCGGTGGATTTGGAACAAAGAGAGCAAATATACACATCTAAGGGGGGGACGCGTTGAGAAGGTCAGGTGGGGTGGTGCGAGAGTAAGACATGACTCACTTATGTCCTCCGCCTCGCGCTCGCTCAAATCAACGCATATGAAATGGTACCTGACGTGACCGAATTGAAAAACCGAGAGTGGAAAGAATTTGGAGGCGAAAACGAACCAGATTTTGCATTCTGCGCATCGAATCATGGGTGATCCATCGTCTCCTCTGCTACACGTGCAGTGCACAATCTTGGGCGGCTTTGATTTCGGTTTCTTGACGGCAGAAGTCTTTGTTGAGGCTTTGTTGATGTTCTCCTTCTCCGATGGATCAGTGTGAGACTCTTGTTTGACAGTCTTGCGAGGATTGCTCTTGGGCTTGGAGGGGGGCGGTGGCGGCGTTGGGGGATTTGCAGCCAGGGTAGATGATGCCGCCGCTGCAGCTGCAGCTGCAGCTCGTGTCCTTGCGCGGGTGGCCATCTTGGAAGGTTAGGAGTCAGCCTGACGGAGAAAGTGTTATCAGAGGGATTTTGCCAACCGCCCAGAGAAAATCCTGGATGGTGCTGACAAAGAGAGTGGAGCTTTCCCATCACGTGTTGCTGCGAAGGCAGGGTGTGGGAGAAACGTGGTTCAATGAGGAACTCTTCCTTACCGGGGCAGTCAAGTCCGCCTTGGGACCAAGCGAAAGCGGCGTCGAGAGTCTAATGTCCCATATCCTGCGGGGTACCGGGCAGGCCACATATATGCCCGCAAGAGTCGTATGATCAAGTCACTGGCATATCAGAACCAGAAATAAGACTACTTCTTGCGAAGAGCCGGACTTCTGACGCTCCCTTGATCGCATTCTCACCAGCAACTTGGGGCTTATCATTGTCACCGACACGGGGGGACAGCTTCTTTTTCTGCGTATGTAGAGTTACTGTACACTGACACCGCCGCGGTTATGGAAAGCTAGCTATATTTGTACATTGGGAGAGAAAGACGGATATGTGACTGCACCTCCAAGGAGCAAAGGGCGACGGAAGAGGGTAGGAGGGATGGGGTAATCGCCGGGGGGGTATGTGCCTAAATCAGGGCCGTATGGTGCTTGTGGGATAGGGGCTCAGAAAGGGCAGGCTTGATCCATCCGGGGCGGACTGGAAATGGAACTCTCGGCATGTGGGGGCCCATCAATGACAGCTATCGGTGCGTCATGTTCATGGACGGGCGGGGGGAAAAAAAAAAAGGAACAAGGGGGGCGCTTGGCTCAGACAACTGTGCGGGCAGTTCCTGCGTGGACCATCGTCTCTTTTGGTCATATTCAGCCTCGAGGTCGTCCCTTAGCCCTCCCGCTGCCCCTCTTCCCCGTCCCAATCGATGCCCTCTGCTGTGCTCTGCACGGCCCCCGGGGCCATTGTACGTGGCGAACAGAATTGATAACTTTTCGGTCAAGGTAGGTTTCTATTTTCCCATCCTCTGATATCGTTGCCCTGCTTCTTTCGCATCACACACACGCGCATTATTCACTCGCTCACTCTCTTTCCTCTCCCCTTCCTGCCAGGCCCCTTTTTTTTTTTACCCACCCACACCATCGCCCTTTCCCCGCAAGCAGTCATCGCTGTTAGGGCCGGCGCCAATCGCCGATGGCTGCAGCGACCACCCTCCTTTCCGCCCCCAAGCCGTCGTCGTCCACACCCTACAGCAGCCCATCGCATCACCGCATCAATCACAACGTCATCCCTCAGCTCCCATCATCCTCTCGCTCTCCCCCCCGGGCCTCAGGCTCGTCCCAGGCGACTCCAGACATCGCCCCCAAGGGCTTCAGCCGCCTTCGCACCTCGCTCGAACAGAGCATCCGCACTGCAACGCGCAGCAGAAAATCCCCCACGCCCGATCCTGACGAGTTTGCAACGATAACAGCAAAGCATGTCAAGGTGAAGGGCAAGGTGAAGGTCACGGTCGAGGAAATGCCAAAAGAGAAGGAGAAAATGAACGTCTTTGAAAAACTGGGTTCCAAAGTGACCACCTTCCGTCGGATTCGTCGAGAATCCCTCGAGCCTTCCTCGCCTTTGCCACCGTCGCAGCATACACCCAAGGCGTCCAAAGGCCGTGCGGCTGGTGCCACCAGCTACATTACGCCGTCCCTTCAGAATGGCGTCCATGTCCTCCCCTGCGCTCCATCTCTCGTCACAGGCGCTTCCTTCACCAAGGTCACAACCCGCTGTTCCTGCTTCTTCGTCTTCTAGCGCGGCGGCCTTGGTGTCCCCCACGCGGGAACGCGCAAGGCGATCGAGTCTCCAGCCACAACCCCCGGAGATCGGTGCTCCCCTTCTCCTCGCTCCCAAACGAGACCGGCATCCTGCCAGTCCCACCAGAGAGCCCTCCACCCGTCATCGGGCAACCAAGTCCCATCCCCAAGACTCAGGAAACTCTGTACCTGTCCTCAGCATGCCCCACAATCACAACCAGAGCTCTCGTCCCTCCGTGGAGATGGTCACTCCTCCGGGCACTCCTACCCCAATCGGTCGAGGTCGAGTCACCCGTTCATCGTCGATCCGCCCCGCGCTTGCTCATTCGGGAACATCCTCACCCACAACCCCCCGTCCCACTAGCCCTTTGAGAGCGCGCTCCCCACCCCATCCTCGTGTGGTTACTCCCACAAATAGGGGCTTCTCTTCCAGCTCAGCGACACACCTACCCTCTTCTAGTCCGTCCCCGCCACTTCGCCGTCCTTCTATCGATGCTCGTCGACCTTCCATTGATGCTCCTCGTCGGCCCTCTATTGATGCCCCCCGACGGCCGTCTATTGATAGCACTCGACGACCTTCTATTGACATCCCTCGCCGACCCTCCATCGATGCTCCGCGCCGACCCTCTATTGATTCTCCCCGTCAGGTTTCTGGTGAAACCCCGAGACGCTCTTCGCGCGACTCACCGATAGACTACCGAGCGGAATCCCCGACCCCGATCCGGCCACGGCCTACTTCTCCCGCTCAGAGAGCCTATACCCAGAACCGCCACTATGGGATCTCATCAGCATCTCTCACATCTCCTTATAATCCTGAGCATCGCGAACAGATCAGGAAAGCGGCGTCGATGATTTGCAAGGAGATGAACAGACCGCCACTCCATGTGAGCAAATCCGAGCAGGCGTTGAGGGATTGGGAAGAAGTGGAAGCGCGATTAAACTCCTTGACAAGATTGGAGCGGATCTGGGGGATGAGCAGTGTGAGTCCTGCGAGCAACCTTAATATGTCAGCCTTTGGGGTGGGCCCCAGTGCATTGGGTGTGGCGGGAGAAGAGAGGGAGAGGCGAGTCTTCTGCGAGTCGTTACGAGATGGTTTTGTGCTGTGCCAGTGAGTGTTATATTCCTTCCCACCCAACCTAGACCCTCGTCAATCTCCTGCGCGCCAACTGACCCGAACCCTCTTCTTTTCAGGCTCATGAACAAGCTCCGCTCTAGTACCGTTGTTCGCCCCGACCCTAAAGAGGATGGGCTCGTTAAGACCTCCAATGTTACCAGATTCCTTGCAGCCTGTGCTTCATATGGTCTTCCTCAGGAAGACCTGTTTCAGCGCGACGACCTGATCGAGGGTACAAGCGAATCACTTGCACGCGTCGCCCATACCGTCATTACCCTTATGCAGTTTGTGGAGACACCCGCCCCGTCGCGTATCAAATGGATCAAACCAGGATCTTCGACTCCCTCCCCAGGGCCATATATGAAAGGGTCACTGGGAAGAGCCTCGGCCTCGACACCTAATCTTTTACCACCCCTATGCACATCCCCAACCCCATCTTCGCCCAGGAAACGTTATAGTCCGCCTGCAGGTCTGCCCCCGCTGCGCTCGGATAGTTCCGAGGAGGGACATGGTACAACTCTTAACTTGCAACCAACGCGTAAGTTGACCACAGTTGACGCCCCTAAACCAGACATTACTGGGGGAGAGGAGATCGAGGTTAAACCCACACCTGCACCTCCCCCAATAAAACCTCCTCCTCCTCCAAAATCACCACTCCGTGCCCGATCCTCAAAGCGTCAGGATCGACAAGATGATGGCGGCCTATCTGCATGGGCCAAGGCTGCTGCATCCCCCACACGCGCGATGTCAATCGTAGAGTCAACGAGGGCTTCCGTTGGAAATGCTTCCTTCTTGGATGCTCCCAGTGAGTATCATCATGTTCGCCAGTCTATTGCGTCCATCGCAGTGACGGACACGACCCTGACTACCCAAGTGTCGAGTATTCTCGATAATCACAACGGCCGCGGCGCGGGGGGTTATGGTGGAAATAGGTTTGGGACAATACGGACCATCACGACCGATTTAACTTCAGAAGCTCCATCAATGACAAGAGCAGAAGGCAGCGTAGTTGCTGACGAGCTAGCGAAGGGGAAAATGACGGAGACGCCCCCCAATCCGCCCCCAAAGTTTGGAAGAGAAAGAAAGGCGAGTGGGACACCTGCAGTTGATTTGACGAGGGTGGCGGAGGAGCCTGATGAGAGTGTCTCGTCGAAGGAAAACGGGAAAGATAGAGGGCAGATGAGGGCAGATGAGACGACTGGCGGGAAGGAAACCCCGGTCGAGAAGCCTGCGGATAAGATTCATGCAGTACACCTTCATAAGGCGAAATGGCCTGATGACTTTATGGAGGCTTTTCAATTGCAAAAACCGACTCGGCATAATGCGTCATCACTTGATCAAGAGGAGCTGTCGTATTCCCCTTTGTCTGTCTCTCCTCCAAGGAAGTTGGCGATAGTGGGGGCGGGGAGACGTGGTGACGGCTCGAATGAGCCAGTTTCATTAGCTCCGAGAAGACCCACACACTTTGCAAGGCATAGTGTAGATAACGCCCCTGGCCTCCTACCGAAAGCGTCGATCTTGCGGAGGGACACTAGTCCAGATGGGGGATTAGCCTCGGGAGCAGCCCGCGTTATGCTCCGCCGTCATAGCACCAAACCTTCACTACCTCCTCGCACTGGCAGTAGCTTGTCCCGGAATACACCTGATGATCCTCGGGATTCTGAAGATAACGATTCTCTACCATCTCCTGTACCATTCCCTCGCACAGTTTCTGCGGATCTCTCCAGGACACCTTCACCTCGTACCGGTACCCCGGTCAGTGTCGGTAGCGGCGGCCCTGGACCTGCCGCCAATAGTTCGCCTACTGCGGGACTGAATGATAAGCCGCGCCTGCCGAGAGGACGGTTCCAAAGTGAAATCAATGGAAGTTCTACGAGGGGAAAGCCTCGACCCAATTCGTACGACGAGCTAGGAGAAAAGCCATCTAGAACGAGGATTGAAAGTATGGTGAATCTGGGGAGGAGGGATTCTGCTATGGCAAGCGCGAGCGATTTAATGGCGCTGAATTCAGTGGATGGGAGCGCAGTAAGGAAGACACTCGTCGTTAGAGAGGAGGGGAAGCCTCCGACCCATTTTGTAAGTCTCCTCTCCATCGCCTTCCTGTCCTTTTTTTAGTCCGCAGTGTTCTATTCCTAATGATGGCGTCGCCTGACTTATTTTTATTTCACTAGCAACTTGGGGAATGCATTGGAAAGGGACAATTTGGGAGTGTGTATAGGGCCCTTAATCTCAATACGGGCCAGATGGTTGCCGTGAAGAGGATCCGACTGGAGGGATTGAAGGAGGATGACATTTCAACACTGATGAGAGAGGTTGATCTTGTGAGGAGCTTGTCCCATCCAAGTATCGTCAAGTATGAGGGGATGGCGCGAGATGAGGATACGCTAAGCATCGTTCTCGAGTAGGCGTTTTAGTCTTTTATTATCGGCCGTGCTGCGTGGCTCATTTAACCCTTTTAGGTATGCCGAAAATGGATCACTCGCCCATACCCTGAAAGCATTTGGGAGGCTCAACGAACGGCTGGTGGCAAGCTATGTCGTCAAGATCCTTGAGGGGCTGCACTACCTGCACCAGTGTGACGTCGTCCATTGTGACTTGAAGGCGGCCAACATTCTGACGACCAAGAATGGAAACGTCAAGTTGTCTGACTTTGGTGTGTCTCTCAACCTTCGCGCAATGGAACGACAGAACGACGTAGCTGGAACTCCTAACTGGATGGCGCCGGAGGTTATTGAGCTTAAGGGTGCCTCGACAAAGTCTGATATTTGGTCTTTGGCTTGTACTGTTATTGAATTATTAACTGGACGGCCGCCATATGGCGATGTTGCGAATAGCATGACTGGTGTGTTACATTCCTCTCCTGCTGCGGCCTCGATGGATTCATTGACGGTTCAATGATGATTAGTCATGTTCCGCATTGTTGAGGACGATATGCCTCCTATACCCGAAGGATGTTCCGAACTGTTACAGGATTTTTTAGAACAGTGTTTTAATAAGGATCCATCCAAGAGACCGAGCGCAGAGCTCTTGTGTGAGCACCCGTGGCTGAAGAAGAATTGGGTTGCTCTCAAGGTGCACATTTTTGGCTTTTGGGTACCCATGACCTAGACCGGAGCTAATTCGCTGATGTAGGATCTACGGCCGCAGGATAGTATCCCGTTCTTGCGCCGCGTCAGTGCCGACTTTCAAAAGTCAAATATGGTGCAGTACCTTTCCAAGTTGGAGTCCTCGGACTCGCCGACTGCACCGGAGCCTCCGAAGCGACTACCGGATGCTCCCTTGAGTTCTTCGCCCGCTTCTCCATCATCACCCATTGGGCGACGCACTTCCAACACCTCTATTCGGCCACTTGAGACCGAGTTCTCCCCTCGTGAACATAACTTTGTCAAAACTACATTTAGCAAACGTGAGCACTTTGGTTATCCGTGCTTCTCTGAATTCGGTATTGATGTTGTACTGTTAGCTGTGGCCTGCCGAGTCTGCTCGCAGTACGTCAAAAAGACTGCGGTTCTATGCGCTCAGTGCAGTTTGATTTCCCATACCAAATGTGCTCCAAACGCACCACCCACTTGTGACCTTCGATCCCAACTCCTCCTATACGCTCACTATGCGGAGACAGGGAATCCAGCAAGTCTGTACTCGAACCCACTGGACACGCACCCCGATATCCCGCATGGCCCAGTAGCAATGTCAGATGTGCCTTATGTGACGCATACCCCCCGCTCGAGTGTTGATACCGCGCCACCGCCAGCGCCTTCACCCGTCCAATATAGTCCCAATGCGCACTCTGCCCACCCACCCACTGCTTTCCGGTTTATGGCAGCGTTCAGACGTTCCCGGTCTAATTTGTCGACCGAGCCTGCTTCTACTGCTCCCTCACCAGCGCCTCCGGCATCTAGTACAGCATCCGAACTCGATGTTTCCAAGGTGCAAACGAAAGATGTAGACAGGCCCGATCCCCCTGTGGAGAGGGCGCATGTCCTTCGAAAACGTCCTCCGGTGCTGCAAAAGCGATCAAAAGACCGTCCGAGATCATATGCCAGTAACAGCACCGGCCTCAGCAGCTTGCGAAGTGCAGCCACAGCCGCCGAGAGTGTTCAAAGCGGTAGTGGGCGTGTGTCAGCAGCTCTCGAACACGGATGCCAATACGAATACTGATCGCAATACTCGACTCTCGACCGGCGGTGCTACCTCATCCTCCCATGATCGCGGCTCAAACCCGAAGGCTTATGGGAAGGGACAGGAACCTGCCAAGAAATCGACGCCGATGAAGGTTGTAGTGACCTCGGGTGCGATGTTCGACACGGAGGCAAATGATATTGCGGAGCTCAGCACTGCTTCGTCTGTCCTTCCTGGTTCTCTGCCCATGGAGACATCTCGTCGTTCGAGAAGCAAACGCGAGCAGAAGCAAACCGGGAACTGCGTTGTGCAATAGACACTTTTTTCGATTTTCTTTACAACTTTTTCTTATCGTCGCTCATTGGATCTTCAAAGGCAATTTCGCAACTGGGACTAGGCCATTTCTCGCAAAAACCCAACTCCTGGTATTTGTATCACCACTCACTAGTTATAAACCCCCGTGGCAATAGCTCACTCTCATTTCTCTCATTTTCCATCTCTTGTCAATTTGTCTCTTGCATATGTCCCTCTTCTCCCCCCGCCCCCAACTTTTACTATGCTCTTGGACACTCGCCATGCCGTTGTATCGCTGCTTATATATAAAGTTACTGTAGTCTACTCCCTGGTAGTTTATTCTGTATTGTTTTGCGACGCAGCGTCGCTGTGTGGAGGTTTTGAAATCAAACGAGTTAGGGCACAAATGGTGCCCAATATATTGTTCCGAGACGTCGCGAGGCGCAAAAAAAAAAAAAACAGGTTGTAAACAATAACTCTCGCGCCTCCCAGCTCCTACGCATATCCACCACATAGATTTAGCCCGATCTTGAGCCATAGCGGCGGTAAGCATAGAGCCGATATCACCTGCCACTCCGACAGCTTGAGAAGTGACCACTGCCATGGTAACTCCAAGTTATCCAGAACTTCCGACAAGAAGGATGCTCCCCTCGACCACCAGTGAATTTTTGAACATTTGGGGTCAATTTGGCCGTTTATAGGGATCCGCAGCTCCACGCAGTTTATTTTTTCTATGATATAAACAGTCAAAGGTCATCTGGCCGGATTGACGACTGAGGATGACGTTGAGTGTTAAAGAGGAACGTCATTAAGCGTCATTTAATAATGCGTGTGATATGTGGTGTTGGTGGTGTCGTCCTCCTGATGTATGTACCTAATTCTGTATTCGGTGTCAATGACTCATGATCAGAGAAATTTGAAAATCATCAAACCGGCGGCGTATGTGACTATATATGTACGATAAATAAACGTGGAGCGGTCATAAGACGAGGAAACAAGGTCTTTAAGGTGCTGTGATATGTTGGATACCCACGTCATGTCGGTCTGTGTCATATTGTCGGCTTTAAAGCAGGCTAGAGGCGTTGTTCACATTTCCTAGTCTCCGGAGCTATGGTACCAGTGGTACTGCTGGGCACTGCTGATGTTTTCGGACCCTTTGCAGGTGGTTAACGATCCCCGCATAGGTTCGGGCAATGAAAGCCGTGGTGGGGATTCAAAGGAACACCAGGCACAAAGTTCCCCTTTTGTACGGTTAAGGCGTCAGCATTCCAGGGTGCGGCCTGGTGCGGAGGGTCATAAAGAAGAGTCCCGAGTAATTACAGAGTCCAAAATAGCTAGTTGGAATTGGAGGAAGATCAATGATCTTGAGTTGGGGGAATTTACTACTGGTTGGTGCATTGCGAATTCGAGCCCTAATCTGTTAGTCTGACTTGACATCGGAACAGATAGTGATTGAGGCAGGCCATCTGTTCGTCTGTCTAGTGTGCAGATCATCTGTACAGGCAAGGCCCAAATGCTCCCGACGTCCACACCTACACCCAACAATGATGTTTCGAACAACCTCCATTTATTCACCTGATTCAAAAGCCTTCCGGAGACCTTCCAACCTCTTGTATGCGTCCATGATCTCGCTGAAATCATCACTACCGTTTTTCATCTTCAAGAATTTCTCCAAAGCCCCTTCAATACCATCTGTTTGCGCAATATTTTTCATATCAACGGCCTGCTCATCTTCGTCGTTCCTATACATCAAAGCTGCCGCGATGCCGACCGCTAGGTTCTCGGTCAGCAGTCCATGTTTCTTTGCGAGATGGAATGGTCCCAGTAGTCTATCATCGGAACCCAGTTTACGGAGGGGGTTACGCCCAACACGCTTCACGTCGTCCCCCATGCTGGGATTCCGGAAGCGATCGAATCGTCTTCTTAATATAAGACGTCATTTCGCTCTCCCCGAAAAAATCAGGAAATTCCTTGCCCAAAACGACGGCGCTCTCTTTCATGGCACCCTGTACTGTAGGGAAAACGTGTTCCTCGTCGGCTATGGCAGAATCGACGACATCGTGGCCGAAGAGGGCACCCAGATAAGCTGTGATAGCATGGCCGCAATTAAAGATGTAGAGTTTCCGAGATTCATACGCGGGGAGGTTTTCAGTGAGAACCATGTCAGGGACAGGAGGAATCAGGGTCGGTCGCGGTCCCTCCCGCGAGAGGGACTTGAGTGGGTGGATGTCGACAATCCATTCTGCATAATACGCGACTAAGCGTCGGTGGCAAATGACGTAGGGTGAGGAAGCGTACCGAAGAACTTGTCTACGCCAACAGTCCAAGCCTTTCACCTGTTCTTGCACGGGTGCTGGTACTATCCTGTCCACCGAGCACTCGGCAAAACCGACATGTCGGTCCGCCCACACCTTCGTTTCTTCGTCCAGACCCTTGTAAACCTCATCCTTCAAGATACCTGTCGCACCTCTGCCATTCTCACAGGCAATGATATTCAGCGAGCCAGAGCCCTCCTGTTTCCTTAGCGTGATTCCCCGAGCGATGATGCGAGCGATCTGCCGCAACGCCCCGATACCAATGCTGGTGGTGATCAGCTTGGTCTCAGCGTCTGCAATGTCACTGGCGACCTCTATGATGCCCTCTTTATCATTTGAGAGGACACCCGAAACATTGTGGACATGGAATGGCCTCGTGCGTTGCGGTCCAAGGTAGTGGATTGTGTAGGTGTGATCTTGGTTCAGATGGGAGATAATCTCGGGGCTTATGTCGGCGAAGATGACGTGGTATCCGGCTTTAGCAAGAAGGGCTCCAATAAACCCGAGACCGATGCTACCTGCGCCGAAGTGAACGGCGGTAGGGTCTTGAATGTATGGTGAAGGGGAATGCTCAGGCTTGGATGACATGATGCATATACAAGGTCAAGAAAGACATGGTCTCGAGTATGCATATAAAAATGAGACACCGGTGGAGTGGAGAGGGCGATGAAGTCAATGGTTTACTCGCAGTGTGGAGATGGGGGTAATGCACGATGAGTGGGTTTACAACATATCTTATACGTCTATTTCAGGAACAAATCCCGTTGCCTAGCGGAGTGGTGAACGGAACGACACCACAAGCACAATACTCTCTGTAGCTGGACAACGCCCTACTAGTAGCACTGTAATGGCGGGCTAATGTTCTTGTCGGCTGGAGTGTTCGTCAGCACGTTGTGATGGATCCAGGACACGTCCTGCTTGTGTGCACAACAAGCCTGTCAACGGGAAGATCATAAAGTATGGGAACACCGGTCCTTGTACGGTCAGATTGTCCCGCTGCCCTTAATCCCCATCATAAAAGGTACCGTGCGGTCAGTCCAGATCCCCCTCCCCCTCACCCCCTCCCTGCCTCGAGCCTTCTGTGCCCGGAGATGCTTGGCAAACTGTCTCTTCTGCTGGCAATAATGGCCTGTGCCATCGTTGGCATTGTGTCAGCCTTCCCTATGCACGAGACAAATGCTCAGCGCATGGCGCGTGGTCTTCCACCCAACCCTCCGGTGCACTTCGCCAGAAGGGCCACCGCTGTCCAAGGTACGTCCAGTAATGTGCCACCGAATCAACGTTGGAACTTGTGGTTAGGTGCCCGACACACCGTTCCCTCTCCTCGCCCGTCCCCCCGCCCGTCTCCCCGACCACTACCTGTCTGGTAAGTACGCGGCCCATGCAAGTAGCTAGAGGCGTACTCATGATTCCAAGTCATACTGGTAAAATTCAGGTTAGGGCTGAGTCGGATAGTCACTCGATTGGCTTCGTCAGAAACTGGGAAAATGGCGGGATGTGAGTCTGTGCTGTACTATCTGGATATTCCGGGTATTCATCTGAGTCTCTTCAGAAGCGGCATCGACTTCAGTGGCGACCCACTCGAGGTCCAAGTTTGTAACGCCGGCGGAGGCCTTTATGACATCATTGCCACAGTAAGACGCTCAACGCCCAATTCAGATTTCTCTCTGAATGCACTTTAGAATGCTGTCTTCCCTAGCCCATTCTATGTTGGTGCAGGGTCTGGGTCTACCACCAAGTCGCTCACTACAGGTGACAGAAGGTCTGGATTTACTTCACGGACCCCCTGTCCCATCCCAGAACTGACCCCACATTCCACCAGCTCCGTCGCGTTCGGCAACGTTCCAAAAAGTAAATAACTTCATTTCCGCCTTTGGACAAGAATCGCAATTCATCTTGCGTATCTAGCTTCTCCGAATGCGCGCCCCACGCTAATTGACGGGAACTACTCTGAATCGGCCATCTGGTCGTATAACCCCTCAACCAAAGAACTGTCTCGTATGTCCATTGTTCCCTCTCTGAGTTCATTCGAGTAACATCGCTTCTCTCCGCACTAGCTCAATGGATAAATCCTGACGGAAGCAAGCCCCAAACTGTCATTGCATACGATATCCGCGCGGTATGTTCCTTGTCCGATTTCTATATTGAAGCGTTTCTTATGGTTATATCACGAATTTCCCTTTCGCGCAGAATGAGCTGTTCTTTGTTGGTGACATCTCTGAATGGAACGTATCTGGCTTCTTCGCCTCTGCCGTTGTACGTATCCTTCCTTCTTTACGACTACATCAATTAGCTGACGCCACCTTGTCACAGCATTTCTACCTTGTCTAAGTTTCCATTCTGAGCTTTGTATGCCGAGGAGACCCTCCTCACCCACCTTCGTTCACGGACATAACCACTTCGGGGTTACTTTTACTAATGGACTTGTGTACCTGTCTCTAACTGAACACTGCTTCCGTGTGCGGTACCCCTCAGAACACGGTACCATAAACGACGATTCTCTTCTGGTAATACTAGTACAACATAATACAACAGTGTTTACTTCCTTCCATACGAGCGAAAAGCCTTCGAAATATCTTGAAGAGACATTTACCTTTGGGGGACCCTTTACATTGGCCAAGAAAGAGAGCGAACTTGTCTCATCCAGTTCGTATCGGCATGGGGGTACTGCTGGAGTGAACGAATTAAATGTCTCCCTATTAAACAAACTTGAAATTATGAACATACCTGCCAGGACATAGCACCAGCGTCTGCATCAACCGCCCTCATTAGCAGAGCTCTTTGGCCAAAAAAGAGGGGAGGAAGAACTTACTCCAGCCTCTAGCCCTTGCGTCTCGTAGGCACTGTGCCAGGGTCCCTGGAGCTATATATCCGTTGTTTGCATCAGCGGTGGTCGCCGGTTTTCCGATGACAAGTTTCGAGAGCGGAACGCCACTGGCTCCGATTTGGAAGACTGCGGATTGGGGCCAGGTGTTGGATGATTGGGTGAGTAAGCCAGCGCAGGTCGTGTACTCGCCCTCTATTTATACAGACGTATCTTTGGTATCAATAGGTTTAGTGGAGATAGAACGAGGAGAACGCACGATTGTAGAACTAGATAGCACACATCTGATTAGGCCAAATTTAGTGGTGATGTGGAGAGAAGAGGACTTGCTTGGATATTGTACCAATCAATCATACCTCCAACTGCTCTGTGGATACCGAGGTAACCATCGCTGGGGAACTTTCCAGGAGAGAACCTGTCCGCGTGTTATCTTCTGAGGATTGAAACTATATAAATTATGTCTAATCGCACCACGGGGCAACAGCTAAACAAATATTCAGCTGGGGGCTCTGGGAGTGCCTTTGGCATGGCAAGAACGAATTACTCACGAGCATGGGTGAGGATGTACGTGCTCTGTGGAAGTTGTACTCGGAGTTGTCTTGTGAAGCTAATGAGCCATTGCTGGAAGTTTGATTATCGTCCGTTAATCCTGCAATGGGGCAATAGATACTATAAAATATTCACCACGGCTCTTCCCTCTCTCATGGCCGCCAAGTCCTATAACAATTGATCAGCACCGCTGCATTTCCGGCTCTACATAGACAAAGCATACCTCATAATCAACATCGATACCGTCCAAATTGTTATTCTTAACGAATGCTGCCATGGTGTTTGCAAGGGCAACGGGATCTCTACCAGTCGGCAAGTCCGTGGCTCCAAAGCATGAAACGACGAGCCTAATGCCAGCCTGGTTATATTGGGCTTTGATCTGTTGGCGCCGAGCGGCGGGGAGTCTGCTCCATTCCAGAGCCTAGAAGTATGTCAAAGTTTGCTCTGTGGTACGAGAGAAAAATCATACATTATCGAAGGGTCCAGTCGTCAGGAGGAAAGAAATAGCACTGTTCAAAGAGAAACGCCCTTTTTTGAGAAAAAAAGTTTCACACTCAAATATGAGAGGAGAACGAACAAGACATTGAACCCCTAGTATTCGAGGATTCAATTAAGTTTATTTATTCCAGGTAGAGAGTGCTATATTACCTGAACCGTGTTAATGGGAGGGACTCCACCCGAAATGAAGTTGTCGGCGTAGACCACGAAATGCGGTGGGCCAGGAACAGCATGCTTCGCTCGAGGAGTCAAAAAACTCGCGTCGGAATCAGTGGCGTTGTGAGATCCAAAAGGTATCGCAGTCGTAACGGCCAGGGTAGAAATACCAGCGAGAATTGCACCAAGTTTTTTGAACCCAAACATCTTCGACTTTGGATAGAAACTAGTTGGATCGAGCTGCCGCTATGAGGAAGACTGGGCCTTGAGTCTTCGGATATCATTCCTGGGCAGGTTATATACGCTTTTTCTGTCGATATCTTGCCCTCGTAAACGAGCGAGGCTTCCGGTTTTCCTGCGGTTGACTCATGATCCACTAGAGAAACATAGGTCGTCCATGTGCTCTTCTACGCTGAAAAGCGCCCGATTATTCCCTCCTAGGTGAAGTGACCATCAGCGGCGGTCCATGAAACACGCAAGCACACAAGAAGTCGTGACCATAGCGCGTCGAACACAGCATAAATTTGGGTCCACTGAGAATATTTCTTCATGTTTTGAGTGAGTATATATGGGTGGCATATCGAGCACAAGTCGCAGAGTTACTAAGTGCCGCATTTCCCATACCATCAAGTCTTCGGATCGCAAAGCCAAGTTTTGGATGACCTCAAATAAGGAGGAGATCGCATGGTCGCACTGTTTTTTTGGCGCTATTCCATTGCTATTCACTAACGTAGTTCGCGAAAGTAAGTTTGCTTCCTCAACTAGATTAGCTGTAGCATGTTACCCACCTAGGCTTTCGAATTTCAGCAGCACATCAATTATTAGTACTACTTCAACCAGGTTCAACCTGTTTGTGGATCAGCGTGCCCGGCCCGTCCTGGGAATACTTTCCCACAATCTCTGCGCATCACCTGGCTAATACCTTACCTTAATCCGAGGTGAGGAACTGCGTTCCTCGCGATGTACGACCGAATATTACGGACATCACCGTATTCGGTCCAGTCTCCTAAGAATGTTCAGGGTGAGGAGCGAGCTAACGCATACAGGGATCCCGTGGTGGGAAACTTTTCCCACCTCATGCCCGTCGGACCCATGCACCAGAGCATGCCGTCTCGATCACTTCTGATCCATACCATTTCGCCGGGGACTGAGGGCTCATTAGATTGATCAAGACCCGCAATCAAGAGCAGGCCGTTCGCGGTCTCCCCAGCGGTCCTTTGACTCCCTTTGACGTGTCCTGTGACGATCGGCTTTGTTCACGAGGGAGATATCTTCCAGGATCGACTTCTCTCGATGAGGAGCGCGTTGTCAGGAGATGCGACATGGATGTTCTGTTCGACATGGAGGAACTTATCTATATCCTCCTCCCTTGTTCCTTTCTGGAGACCTCTGCTAAATGCGGATGGTTTTTCTACTGCCTCTATGCGACATGTCAGTCCTCGTGGTTAGGGCCTCATCATCAATCCGGAGGAAAGGTTAACAACGATTATCTGCACATAACGTGGAGTTGGGACATGACGAGCCCAGGATGGAGGAGCTTGCGAGTCTTTTCCATTAAGCAGGAGTGGTGAGTCTTCCAACGTTCCTCTTCCGACTATTACGACTATGCTGACATGTTCCTGATGGGTAACTTACTTGGGTGAAATTCATCGGGTGATGGATTCACATACACAAATTCTGCTAGTTCAAATACCGCTCAGCTTTCTGGTGGGCTTGCGGGTCGCATCCTCCTTTTCTGGCATCACCGCTGGTGTTCGTACACCTATAAATCTGATTGCAGTCATTATTCCTGTCCGTATCTTGACCCTTTGCTGAGTACTTAACGGGGGGGATCGCTACTCCTCATGATGCCGATTCATTTCTATGCCCGCTTGTCGACCTACTGCTTGACCGTGAGTCACCCGGTTCCCAGAAGGAACATCAGACAAGCCATGCTCCGAATCTTGTTTGTTCAGACCTGATTGACAAAGATCTTGCCGCCAAGGTAGCCAGCGGACGTATGAGGGACTATCTTCTCAGCTGGACATCGAGGGTATCCTTCAAGGTCCTTCTGGTCATCTCTTATTGTTTCCATCTAGTCACAAGGTCCTGGAGAGCCTGATGGTGCATCTACCATATCATCCTACCCATCATCCCACTTACCCTGCGCGTTTCATATCTTACCCATCTACAATTCGTTGCAGAATCCTGTCCTACCCTACACACTTATACAAAAATCGTTCTCCCATCAACTTCTGCATTGACAAGACCAACTTTTCATTTGTTTTGAGTCTTGACACGGCAGGTTGTGTCGCCAGTTTCGTGAACGGCGCTGGCATTTGCTGGCATGAGGCCTGTGGGTAATGCAAGGGTGACTCATACGTTCTGTGGCATCCATTTCACGACAGGATCTACCACGACAGCGTCCATACCCTTGCTTATGGCGGTCCGTGGATACACCTTCTCTTGGCCCCCCTATCACTGGAGAAGGGTACTCCCCACTTCACTAATACCACTGACACTCATGGATCTCTTGTGCTCCATGGGGCCCACCGAACGAATTTATTTCCCTTCTCAGCAAGGGAGTTAGGGTCCTTATATTGTGTTGATTTACTTATTTCGTGGTTCTTGAACCATAGGTGTTAGCCATGTGATATTGGGAGTCTGCATAACCTGCCACGCTTTACATGTTTTATTCACCGGGAGGGATCATTTGCACCTCCCACCTTTACACCAGCGCTTTAATGGAGACATACATATCTTTGTCCTGCTCTTGTTGATGACGTGGTGACCCCCACTCAACTTGGGCTTGTATGCGGCCACGTTCACCTCTAGTACACGGACGATCGTTGCTATCAAGTTGCCTGTCCTGTGTCATCAAGCAGTTTAGGTTTCAGCGATTACCAAATTTTCTTCCCGGCGCTTTCTGGCACTTGGGGAAGGCACTCCTCACACCACCTTCTACCTCTACCCCTATTGGCCCTCATGGGGGAATGGAACGTATCTGGCTTCTTCGTCTCCTGCCGTTGTACGTATTTTCCCTTTGTTACAACCATGGTACCATACATGACGATTCTCTTCTGGTAATACTAGTACAACATAATACAACAGTGTGTTTACTTCCTTATAAACGAAAAGCCTTCGAAATACCTTCAGGAGCGAACTTGCCTAATCCAGTTCGTATCGGCATGGGGGTACTGCGGAAGTGAACGAAATTAAATGTCTCCCTATTAGACAAACTTGAAATCATAGACGTACCTGCCAGGACATAACACCAGCGTCTACATCAACCCGCCCTCATTAGCAAGGCTCTTTGGCCAAAAAGGCAGGGGAAGAGGAACTTACTCCAGCCTCTAGCCCTTGCATCTCGTACGCACTGCGCCAAAGTTCCTGGGGCTATATATCCATTGGTTGCGTCAGCGGGGGTTGCCGGTTTTCCGATGACAAGTTTCGAGAGCGGAACCCCACTGGCTCCGATTTGGAAGACCGCAGACCGAGGCCAGGTGTTGGATGATTGGGTGAGTAAGCCGGCGCAGGTCGTGTACTCGCCCTCTATTTATACAGACGTATCTTTGGTATCGATAGGCTTAGTGGAGATAGAACGAGGAGAACGCACGGTTGTAGAACTAGATAGTATACAGCTGGTTAGGCTAAATTTGGTGATGTGGAGAGAAGAGGACTTGCTTGGATATTGTACCAATCAATCATACCTCCAACTGCTCTGTGGATAGCGAGGTAACCGCCGCCAGGGAACTTTCCAGGAGAGAACCTGTCCGCGTGTTATCTTCTGAGGACTGAAATTACATATACAATATCCAATCGTACCATGGGGCAAGAGCTAAGCAAATAATCAGCTGGGGGCTGGGAGTGTCTTTGGTATGGCAGGAGCGAATTACTCACGAGCATGGGTGAGGATGTACGTGCTCTGTGGAAGCTGTGCTCGGAGTTGTCTTGTGAAAGCTAATGAGCCATTGCTGGGAGTTTGATTATTTTCTGTCAACCTGCAATGGGGCAATAAATATTCACCTCGGCTCTCCCCGCATTCATGGCAGCCAAGTCCTATAATAGTTGATCAACACCGTTGTATTTCTGGCTCTGCACAGATAAAGCATATACTTCATAATCAACATCAATACCGTCCAAATTGTTATTCTTAACGAATCACCGCCATGGTGTTTGCAAGGGCAACAGGATCCCTACCAGTCGGCAAGTCCGTGGCTCCAAAGCATGAAACGACGAGCCTAATGCCAGCTTGGTTATATTGGGCTTTGATCTGTTGGCGTCGAGCAGCGGGGAGTCTGCTCCATTCCAAAGCCTAGGAATGTGTCAAAGGTATGCTCTTGTGATACTAGAGAGAAATCATACATTATCGAAGGGTCCGGTCGTCAGGAGGAAAGAAATGGCAGCTGTTTAAAGACAAATTTCCGTTTTTTGAGAAGAAACGGTTTGCACTCAAATACGAGGAGAACAAACAAGACATTAAACCCCTGGTATTCGGGGATTCAATTAAATTTGTTTATTCCAGGTAGAGAGCACCACGTTACCTGAACCGTGTTAATGGGAGGAACTCCACCCGAAATGAAGTTGTCGGCGTAGACCACGAAATGCGGTGGGCCAGGAACAGCATGCTTCGCTCGAGGTGTCAAAAAACTCGCATCAGAATCGGTGAAGTTGTGAGATCCAAAAGGTACTGCGGTCGTAACGGCCAGGGTAGAAAGAGCAGCAAGAATTGCACCAAGTTTTTTAAACCCAAACATCTTCGACTTCGGGTAGAAGCTAGTTGGATTGAGCTGCCGCTATGAGGAAGACTGGACCTTGAGTTCTTCGAATACCATTGCTGGGCAGGTTATATACGCTTTTTCTATTGATATCTTATCTTGCTCTCGGAAACGAGCGAGGCTTTCGGTTTTCCTGCGGTTGACTCATGATCCACTAGAGAAACATAGGTCGCCCATGTACTCTTCTACGCCGAAAGGCGCCCGATTATTCCCTCCTAGGTGAAGTGACCATCAGCGGCGGCCCATGAAACACGCAAGCACACAAGAAGTCGTGACCATAGCGCGTCGAACACAGCATAAATTTGGGTCCACTGAGAATATTTCTTCATGTTTTGAGCGAGAACATATAGGTGGCATTTTGAGCACAAGCCATAGAGTTACTAAGTGCCGCGCATTTCCCATACCATCAAGTCTTCGGATCGCAAAGCCAAGTTCTGGATGACCTCAGATAAAGAGGAGATCGCACGGTCGCGCCATTTATTTGGCGCTATTCTATTGCTATTCATTAACGTAGATCGCGAAGGTAAGTTTGCTTCTGCAACTAGACAGTAGCTGTAGCATATTACCCACCTAAGCTTTCAAATTCCAGTAGGACATCAATTATTAAATACTACTTCAACCGGGGCTCAACCCGTGTGGATCAGCGTGCCTGGCCCGTCCTGGGAATACTTCGGAATACTTCCCACCATCTCTGCGAATTGGCTGACTAATACCCTACTCCTTAAGGGACGTGCAGCTTGACTCACTGCCTGTGGAAAAAACGCCGCCGAGTCAGGTGTTGAGACTAGTATATACACGTGTTGAACAAGTGAGCAGACAATGTAGAGCTTGGATGCAGACAAACTAGCACCAGAGGTCAGAACCATATGTATTGAGTCCAAGATCAGTGGCGCCGTAATCTTCATATAGTAAGAACTAGCTCAGGCTGCTCGTACTATGTTCCTGTCCCTATCCATTTTGAGGTACCAGCAGCGTTTTAACTCAGTATATGCCAGGATATTGCCCCTCAAAGAAGGTCCTGATTTTATCCTGCACGCAGGGTATGTATTGTATTTAGGTTGGATGTTGGGTATTGTGAGCTAACTTATGAACGCCATCATACTACCCAGTAGGTTGTCGGCCGCGTGACGGAGCCAAGCATACCGAGCTATGAATATCACATAGTTTTCAACTTTGGTGCGATAACCTAGGACCCGGGCCACGGCACACAAGGTCGTATATGCGTAGTGCATAGGGGTTACAATTTACAGACTGGCTATGGTAGGTTGACAACCCAAGAAATTTTGATCAAGTGGCTCCAACCGGTGGGCCAAGTTGCATACTCGCACTTTGGTGGCTCAAATGTCACTTCAACCACGAGTCTCTTTGTGAATAACAGTTATGGGCTATCTTTTTTCTAGGTAATCATGTTCTTCCAAAACCTGTGTTCCTGTAAAATTGCACTTTGCCTCTCTCGTAAACATCATGTATTAGTTGACGCTAATGACTGTTAGCCACTTTCATTAATGGCTGGACCCGTCCTCAGCAGAACTGAGCAGCTGCCCATGATTGGAATGAAAGACCACCCTTGTAAAACCACTAGACTACCACCTCCATCATCTATTCTAGCCTTTTTTTAGTCCTCACCTTTACTAACGGACTCGTAGAACTAGACGCTTCTTGGTTTCACAGTATCTGTTAAATGACGGCCCTCTTTCAGATAAATAATACTAATACAACAGGTTTTGCCTCCCAATCAAGGAAATCATAAATGGATATCAAATTGGTGTCACGAGGGTTTTTACTCTGGGAAAGCGAGAGAGCGAACATCTCTGATCCAGGATGCCGCGGCATCGGGAAACTTACAATACATATTGGTCAATGCCCCCCTTTCGGAAAGACCACTGGGGCTATGAAGACTATGAAGACTTCCTAGATTATAATGGCAGCATCTGCATCAACTTCCTCAATCAGCAACGTTCAACCACCAAGAGGAAAAGAACCTATTACCGATAATTTAGATAACTTACGCGCATGGGCAGTCTGTAACGTGATTGATGGCATCCATGGCCGGATTCTCCTGACTTCAGTCGATGAGATCCTAATTGGGAAAGGTACAGTCACGTGTCTACATTGGCGCGTCGCCATCCATGTGCCTTGAGGTGACCGTGTAACTTAGTTGATTGATCGTTTGTCAATCTCTATGCTGTACTTTGGGAGCAAATTGTTACTGACCTGTGGCTTGTTTGTTGATTCAGCTTCTCTCTTTTAGAGTTGGCGAGATTGGAGGTCACACCAGTTGCGTCACACAATGACACATTGTCGGTGTCCTCCTCGACAACTCCCTTCTGCTATGTTCACCGCAGGACTAGCACTCAGTACTCAGGGCTGTCCATGGCGTGTCTCTCCCGCCCCACCCAGCCTCTATTCTCTCACCCTCTTGACTTCTCTAGATCCCCTCCCCGCTCAATGCCTCCTATCACCCCCATCCCCGCTTGAGCACCCTCCCTTCTCATACCTCTCAGTGAGTCCGCTCCAATGTTCTAAATCTTCATTCACTGAGCTACTCTATCCTTCTAGCCTTCACGATAGATTCTTCCGCTCCCGCTCCTGCTTGTCCCCTTGCTCCCCTCAATTATTCACCACTACCGCAATATCCCCTCATACGCCGGCATTACCTCAACCTCATGGCTGAATAACAAAGGTGGTCCCCCAGCGGTTACGTTGCCCAAGGTGGCATTCGCCTTCTCCGCGCGTCTGATATCAACTTATGCCCGATGCACTGATGCTTTTCGACACGCTTTTGTTAGGGCTGTCGGGGTTGCTTTATTTGGGCTTGTTCGGGGGCTTTCCCCTGGTTTTCATATCAATGTATCGTATGCGCTGAGGATTCTCTCCTTAATCTAGTACATCCACCTTGGCTTATGGATGGTGTCTTTTTTCACTCAAACGCTCTCGCTCGGACCTATTTTTTTCCATCTTATATATTCCCTCTCCGACGCTTTTGTTTCCCCACGGTCGGTGTTGTCCTTCTATTGGGAAACGCTACTGGCTGAGTTTATTAGAGTGCGTCTTTCCATATTACGTCCTGTCATTACTGTCTGCTGACTCCTGACATCCTGCCATTTGGCATCTACTGCCCTCGAGCTGGTTTTCTTTTGTGTTAATTTATACCTCCTAGTAATCAAGCCCATGTTTCTGCCTTCAGGAAATTTATTGTTTCTGGGTCCATGCTGTGGGACTTCCACCTCTCGCTTGAGCTCTCGCCGGTTTCTGCTAGGAATTTTTCCCTTGCTTGGTATGCCTAGTTTGGGCCTATTGGGTGCCCTATTCGCATGCGTGGCATGCTTTTTGATATGTGCCTGTTTGACTTGTTGCTTGTTGTGAGCATTTTCTTTGCCTGATATTGATATCAAACGCACTTCCCTTGTTTATAATCTTATAGCTTCTCGTATACCCATTGTTCTCTCTCATCCCATCGAGTTCATTTGAGTAACTTTGCTTCTCTCCAGAGTAGCCCAATGGATAAGTCCTGACGGAAGCAAGCCTCGAACTGTCATTGCATACGATATCCGTGCGGTATGTTCCTTGCCCAACTTCTATATTGAAGCGCGCTTCTTATGATTATGCTACTACTTTCTCTCTTACGCAGGTTGAGCTGTTCTTTGTTGGTGACATCTTTGAATGGAACGCATCTGGCCTCTTCGCCTCTGCTGCTGTACGTATCCTTCCTTCCTTACAACTACATAAACCAGCCGACGCCATCTTGTCATAGCATTTCTACCTTGTCTGAGTTTCCGCTCTGAGCTTTGTATGCCGAGGAGACCCTCCTCACCCACCTTTGTTCACGGACATGACCACTTCGGGGTTACCTTGACCAATAGACTTGCGTACCTGTTCCTAACTGGACATCGCTTCCATGCGCGATACCCTTCAAAACGCGGTACCATGAAGGATGATCCTCTTTCAGTAATACTAGTACAACATAATACAACAGTGTTTACTTCCATACGAGCGAAAAGCCTTCGAAATATCTTGAGGAGCTATTTACCTTCAGGAGACCTCTACACTGGCCAAGAAAGAGAGCGAACTTGTTTAATCCAGTTTGTATCGGCGTGGGGGTACTGCAGGGTAAACAAATTAAATATCTCCCTATTAGACAAGCTTGAAATTATGAACGTACCTGCCAGGACATAACACCAGCGTCTGCGTCAGCCGCCCTCATTAGCAAAGCCCTTTGGCCAAAAAGGACATGGGAGGAAGAACTTACTCCAGCCTCTACCCTTTGCGTCTCGTACACACTGTGCCAAAGTTCCTGGATCTATATATCCATTGGTTGCATCAGCAGTGGTCGCCGGTTTTCCGATGACAAGTTTCGAGAGCGGAACGCCACTGGCTCCGATTTGGAAGACCGCGGATTGGGGCCAGGTGGGGGATGATTGGTCGAGTAAGCCGGGGCAGGTCGTGTACTCGCCCTCTATTTGTACAGACATATCTTTGGTATCAATAGGTTTAGTGGAGATAGAACGAGGAGAACGCACGATTGTAGAACTAGATAGCACACAGCTGATTAGGCTAAAATTGATGATGTGGAGAGAAGAGGACTTGCTTGGATATTGTACCAATCAATCATACCTCCAACTGCTCTGTGGATAGCGAGGTAACCATCGCTGGGGAACTTTCCAGGAGAGAACCTGTCCGCGTGTTATCTTCTGAGGATTGAAACTACATATATGATGTCTAATCGCACCATGGGGCAAGAGCTAAGCAAATAATAAGCTGGGGGCTGGAGTGTCTTTGGTATGGCAGGAGCGAATTACTCACGAGCATGGGTAATGATGTATGTGCTCTGTGGAAGTTGTACCCGGAGCTGCCTTGTGAAGCTAATGAGCCATTGCTGGAAGTTTGATTATCGTCTGTTAACCTGCAATGGGGCAATAGATACTATAAAATATTCACCACGGCGGTTCCCTGTCTCATGGCCTCCAAGTCCTATGGTAATTGATCAACACCGCTGCATCCCCGGCTCTGCACAGACAAAGCATACCTCATAGTCAACATCGATACCGTCCAAATCGGTATTCTTAACGAACGCTGCCATGGTGTTCGCAAGGGCAACGGGATCTCTACCAGTCGGCAAGTCTGTGGCTCCAAAGCATGAAACGACGAGCCTAATGCCAGCTTGGTTATATTGGGCTTTGATCTGTTGGCGCCGATCGGCGGGGAGTCTGCTCCATTCCAGAGCCTAGAAGTTTGTCAAAGGTATGCTCTGTGATGCTAGAGAAAATCATACATTGTCGAAGGGTCCACTTGTCAGGAGGAAAGAAATGGCACTGTTAAAAGACAAATTTCCTTTTTCTTAGAAAAAAAAAACAAGTGTTTCAGCATTCAAATACAAGAAGAGAACGAACAAGACATTGAACCCCTAGTGTTCAAAGTTTTAGTTAAATTCATTTATTCCAGGTAGAGAGTGCCATGTTACCTGAACCGTATCAACGGGCGGAACTCCACCCGAAATGAAGTTGTCGGCGTAGACCACGAAATGCGGTGGGTCGGGAACAGCATGCTTCGCCCGAGGAGTCAAAGAACTCGCATCAGAATTGGTGAAGTTGTGAGATCCAAAAGGTATCGCAGTCGTAACAGCCAGGGTAGAAAGAGCAGCGAGAATTGCAGCAATTTTTTTAAACCCAAACATATTCGACTTCGGGTAGAAGCTAGTTGAATCGAGCTGTCGCTATGAGGAAGACTGGACCTTGAGTTCTTCGAATATCATTCCTGGGCAGGTTATATACGCTTTCTCTGTCAATATCTTGCTCCCGGGAACGAGCAAGGCTTTCGGATTTTCTTGTGGTTGATGCATAATCCACTAGAGAAACATAGGCCGCTCATGTGCTCTTCTACACCGAAAAGCGCCCGATTATTCCCCTCCTAGGTGAAGGTGACCATCAGCGGCGGTCCATGAAACACGCAAGTACACAAGAAGTCGTGACCATAGCGCGTCGAACACAGCATAAATTTGGGTCCACTGAGAATATTTCTTCATGTTTCGAGTGAGTACATATGGGTGGCATATCGAGCACAAGCCACAGAGTTGCTAAGTGCCGCGCATTTCCCATACCATCAAGTCTTCGGATCGCAAAGCCAAGTTCTGGATGACCTCAAATAGAGGAGCTCGCATGGTTGTGCCATACTATTCCATTGCTATTCATTAACGTAGATCGCGAAGGTAAGTTTGCTTCCTCAACTAGACAGCAACTGTAGCACATTACTCACCTAAGCTTTCAAATTCCAGCAGCACATCAATTATTAGTACCACTTCAACCAGAGCTCAACCCGCGTGGATCAGCGCCCCAGCCGTGCCTGATCCGTCCTGGGAATGATTTCCCACAATCTCTGCGCATCACAGCTGACTAATACCCTACTCCTTAAGGGACGTGCAGTTGCACCTGAGTTGCACCCAAATTCAATCTTGACTCATCTCATCTGTGGAAGAAGGTCGCTGGGTCAGGTGATATACATGTGTTGAACAAGTAAGCAGACGATACAAGACTTGGACGCAGACAAACTAGCGCCGGAAGTCAAAACCATTTGTACCTGAGTCCACAAACTTCATACTGAGAACTAGCTCGGGCTGCCCGTATGTTCCTGTCCCTATCCATTTTGAGGTACCAGCAGCGTTTTAACTCAGTATATACCAGGATATTGCCCTTCAGAGAAAGTCCGATTTTTCTCCTGCATGCAGGGAGTGTATTGTATTTAGGTTGGATGTTGGGTATCGTCACGGGCTAACTTAGTACGAACGCCACCATATTACCCAGTAGGTTGTCGGCCGCGTGACAGCCAAGCATACCGAGCTATGAATATCACATAGTTTTCAACTTTGGTGCGATAACCTAGGACTCGGGCCACGGCACACAAGGTCGTATTTACGTAGCGCATGGGGATTACCAGGGACCCGTTACTTAGCCGTACTGTACTATTCGTGGCCTCCAAGGGTACCAGGATATCCGATCGAAACTGGCTCTAGTAGGTTGACAAACAGGTCCATGAACCGTAGAACAGTCGATCAAGCGGCTCGAACGTCACTTCAGCTATGGATCTCTTCGCGAATGACAGTTGTGGGCCACATCTTTTTTCCGGGCAATCATATTCTTCCAAAACCCGTGTTCCTAGAAAAATTGCACTTTACCTCTCCCATAAACATCACATATTAGTTCACACTACTGCTAGCCGTTTTTATTAACAGCTGGACCCGTCCTCAGCAGAATTGTGCAACTGCCCATGATTAGAATGAAAGACCACCCTTGTAAAACCACTAGACCACTGCTTCCATCATTTATTCTAGCCTGTTTTTAGTCCCCACCTTTACTAACGGACTCGTAGAACTAGACGCTTCTTAATTTCATAGTATCTGTCAAATCATTGTAATGCCAAATGACGGCCCTCTCTTTCAGATAAATAATAATAATACAACAGGTTTCGCCTCCCAATCAAGGAAATCATAAAATAGATATCAAATTGGTGCCAAGATGTTTTTACTCTGGGAAAGCGAGAGAGCGAACATCTCTGATCCAGGATGCCGCGGCATCGGGAAACTAACAAGACACATTAGTCAACACCTCTCCTTTCGGAAAGACCAGGGCTGTGACGTACCTCCCAGACCATAACGCCGGCGTCTGCGTCAGCCACCTCAATTAGCAAGGTTAAACCACTAAAATAGAAAAAAGAACTTACTCCAGCCTTTGGCCTTCGCTTGTTGTGCACACTGGGCTAGAGTTGACGTTGGTATAAACCCATTACTTGCATCACCGGCAGTTGCCGGCTTGCCAATGACAAGTTTCGAGAGCGGAACTCCGCTCGCTGCGATTTGGAAAAGCGCGGACTGAGGCCAGGTACCGGAAGATTGAGTTAGCAAGCCATTACAGGTCGTGTACTCGTTCGTGCCCTCTGTTTGTACAGTGATTATTTTTTTTTGGTATCGACGGGTATAATAAGGGCGAGTGAAGACTTACGGTTGTAGAACTGAACGGACGACTGGTTAGGCTATATTTAGTAACGGGGAGGAAATAAACTTGCTTGAACATTGTACCAATCAATCAGGCTTCCGACCGCTTGGTTGACGGCGAGGTAAGCACCTCCGCCAAATTTTCCAGGGGAGAACCTGTTCAGACAGTACCTTCTAAGTATTAGAAATGAACCTGCAATGTGCAGTCGCACCATGGAGCGACGGCTAGGACGGGGATCAGCTGGGAGCCCTCCGATGCAATAAAGCTAAAACTCACGGGCATGGGTAAGGATAAACGTGCCTTGAGGAAGCTGTACTCGTAGCTGCCGCGTAAAATCAATGAGCCATTGCTAATAATCAAGTGTCCATTGTCAGCATGTAATGAACGGTGAATGAATAATCACCTCGGCTCTCCCGTTTCCTGCGTTGACGGCGTTGAAATCCTATGACAGCTGATCAACCTTCCCCTTTTTATTTACTTGCAGGTCGAGTATACCTCATAGTCAACATCAACACCATCCAAATTGAAATTCTTCACGAACGCTGCCATTGTATTTGCAGTGGCAACGGGATCTGCGCCAGCCGAAGTAGGGGCATCTGTAGACCCAAAAAGTGACACAATAATCTTGATGCCAGCCGCAGCATATTGGGATTTGACACTGGCGCGTTCAGCAGCAGTAAGCCATGTCCATTCCTCAGCCTAGTAATATCGAAGGTATGTCAGAAATAGGTCCGGCAGCCCGGTCCGTGACTACTAAAGAAAGCCATACTTTGTCGAAGGGTCCTTCTGTGAGGAGGAAAGAAAGTGCACTATTTGGAGGCAGTCAAAAAAACACGTTCGCACACAAATGTGGGAAGGAACAAACAAGACGTTGTAACCCTGACATCCGAGGGTTTCAATCAGAGATATTTACTCCGGATAGAATATCTTATCTTACCTGAACCTGACTGACAGGAGGGGGTCCTGTTTGGCCAGAAACGAACTTATCGCTGTAAATTACGAAGTGCGGGGGCCCAGGAATAGCATGATTCGCCCGAGTAGTCAAGAACTTTGCGGCAGTGTCAGTAAGGTTGTGAGTCCTGAAAGGGACTGCAGCTGCAAGGGTAGAAAGCCCAGCGAGGATTGCGACGAGTCGGGTGAGCCCAAGCATATTCGACTCTGTACAGGTGCTGATTGGATCGGGCTGTTACTGTGAGGAAGGATTGGACCTTGATTTCAAGCATTTCGTTCCTGGGCCTGGTTATATACGCTTTCTTTTCGTCAATCTCTGGTACCTGAGAAACAATGAGGTATTTCGGCCTTCTTGCCACCCGCATAGATCCTCACCAGTCAAGAAATTCGAAGCCGTCCATGTGCTTTGAACAGTGCCCATTCATTTTCTCCCAGGAGAAATAGCCATCGTTGCAGACCCAACGAAAGTGCAAGCATACAAGAAGCCGCAGACCCATGATCATAGCGTATCAAATAGAGCGTAAATTTGGGACCACTGAGAACATTTCTTAGGTTTTGGGGGTGTGGAATGGATGGAGCTGCGGGGTGCATATGGATCGCACGTCGAGCACAAGTGAGAGAGTTGCTAAGTGACCACGCATTCCCATTCGGATTGCAAATCGGTGTTCGGGACGAATTGGAACAGGATGTGGTCGCATGGTCGGGGGGACGGGTGACTCATCGGAAAAGACTCAAATATGATCACCCGACTTTAGAATCAGCGGTTGCATGTTGCGAGGCGACCGAGAATGTGAGGTCCACGAGAAACGTAACCGGATGTGAGGGCCTGCATGCGGGCTTGCCACTCACTAGCCACGGTACGCATGCAACAGGCTTACGCCAGTCCATGCGAAGAGCCGCGGTTCGAAATCGCCTCGTCCTAGAGTAAAAACAGACATTCTTGAGGTGTTATGTTGCTCGCAGAACCGAAAATGTCTGCGGGAAGGCCACGTATCGCTGATTGATATGGAAAGCCTCGCGGGACCTAACAGCTTCTTGCTCCACATCGTGGCAAGTGGTCTGTTCTGCAAGGTTCTGCGGGGTTGATAGATAAGGTGCCTTCCAAAAAGGTACTAAGGCTTGTTTTTCCGTTTCAGCAACCTGTAAGAGGCTCGTTAGGTCAAAGCAGCGGAGAGAACCCAAGCCTTATTTTTAGTCGAGGGCCGCGTGTTATAGAATCCCAAAATGGTAACACGAGTCCCCGCGATGGCACCGAGTGTTCGTAGCCCAATTCAATCACCCTGGTCATTTGAATGCTTTTGTTATGAGTTCCCAGTGTTCCCAGGGCCTATCATCGTGGAACATATTACAGGACAAAAAGGGAAGAGGAATGATTAATATTCAACCCAAAGGCGATTGTACACTCGTGAGACTTGGCGGTTTACAAAAGAAGGTTTGATGATACCGGCGGCAGGATGAGTATAGTAGATGCATAAATCACTGAAGCTCTTTCCGATCTCACAGCTCAACTAAACCGGCCACGAGAGCGAGCGTACAGAAGTGATCCAAGGAGAAGCGGCTCGAGGGTACTTCCCAGTCAAATTAGGCCTTTTCCAGAAATCAAATCAAGTGAACACGCACCTCCCAAACCATTACACCCCCGTCTGAAAGGATAGAGTCAGGGCGACTGTCCTATTAGCCAAGAAATGATCTACGCACTCCATCCTTTATTCTTCGCCTGCTGTACGCAACCAGCCAAAGTTGAAGTCGAAATAAACCCGTTATTAGCGTCCCGAGCCGTAGCCGGCTTTCCGATAACAATTTTATCGCGTGGTACACCACTCGCAGCAATCTGGAATACAGCTGTTTTCGGACCAGCTATTTGAGGAAGTTGTCAGAAGATTCGTGCAGGTGGTATACTCGTTTATACCCTCTGTATTATTGGATGAGGGAGCCGAATATTTCCATTAGTTCTACATCACTTACGATTGTAGAACTAATCGAACGTTAGCATTGGATCAAGGGAGAGCAAGTGAGGCCCAGCCTACCTGCACATTGTACCAGTCGATAAGGTTACCTACGGTCTTGTGGACACGAAGGTAGCCGCCTCCGGCCCATCTGTTAGGCGAGAACCTACAAAGAACGCTGAGCTATAGCCGGCCATTCGGGCTATCATTACATACCATGGTGCAACGGCTGGATAGTTGGATGCGCATTAGTACCTATTTCATTTGTGATGACCAACTTAATAAAAAATAGAAATAAACCTCACGAGCATGAGTAAGAATGTAGGCTCCCTGAGGCAGGTGGACCCTCAGCTGTTTCGTGAAATTTATTAACCAGTCCTGTGATCTGCCTGAACAACCGAATATTTGCACCATAAACGACATTACCTCAGCCCTTCCGTCCCCCGCCTCAAAGGCACCAAAATCCTCATAATCGATATCAATGCCATCCAAGCCGAATTGCTTGACCCACGCTGCAAACTTGTCAGCAGTCGCGATTGGGTCGGCATTGGTCGTAGTTGGGATATTGGTGGATCCAAAAGCAGAGACGATGAGTTTGATTCCAGCAGCCGCATACTGGGATTTAACGGTTGACCTTTGTGCTGCCGTGAGCGAGGTCCATTCATAGGCCTTTAGAGAAATCTGTGAGACACATATTACCATTAGCATTTTCGGATAAAGAAGGTTGACCTTGTCCCAAGCTCCTTCCAGAAGCAAAAACGATAGCGCACTAGGAATCGAGATAATCGCAAGCCCTGGATTCATAGGATCGACGTTGAACCTTACAATACGTTAAAACCCTACGTGGCCCAGTACAGTGAGCCCATCGAGACAACATGGATTGACTGTGTTCAATACCTTTATCTTTGAGACAACTGGTGGTCCGGTTGCGCCGTCGTTTGCGTCTCCGTATATGACAAAATGTGGCGCATCCGGAGCAGCATGGGACCAAGTAAACGGCACCTGGGGTCCGAGACTATTCCATATGGTCTCATTCACTGGAATCGATAGAGTCCCGCGGAAGGACAGCGTTAGTAGAGCGACCCAAGAGGAAGTTTTAAGCAGCATTTCCTGGAGGGTCTGCGCGAATTGCGAGGTATACGAAGCCCTGAAGTGGTGAGCTTCGAGCATGTTTTTATACTACTTAGGTTGGAGTTGGTGGGCTCCCGAGCTAGCGTAAAAGTCTGGCGGCCAGATGACATGCTCGACATTGTTCTTGTCTTGTACCGTTGTCCCTTGGCTTGGACAAGGAGAGAAGTGTGGAGTCTCTACACCGTACTTCCACCCGTTTAGGAAAGGTCATCGTGAAATGGTACACTTACAACATATTTGAGACATGCAGGACAATAGGTAAATTAAGTTATGCATATGGCTCGTTATCTGCTCCACGTCTTTTTGGCATAGGTGGTCCCATTTAGAATACAAAAGAATACTGCAATACACTTGCTGACTGCCTCAATTCAGTAAGTGCATCACTGTGCGTGTGTGTGCAAATTCCAGATGATCCGATGCAGGTGTAAATCATGTGTAGGGATAAGGGTTTGCTTGAGAGAACTTTTGTCAGGTAGACCAATAACCATGAGGTGGTAATCGGTCAAAAAAACGCCCTTTGTTTAAGGGACCTTCTCCCAAAGGAAAGAAAGCATTGTCAGAAGATGGATGACCCGCCGCAAGGAACTGGTCAGTCGGGTTTCGAATCTGCGGTTGCATGTCGGGAAGCAATCGAAAGTGTGAATCCGCGAGAAAGGCAATCAAATGTGTCGGCTGCCTATGGGTTCATACACTGACCATGGATGTGCATCCGGCGGATTCGCCAGACTATGCCCATAGCTTAGGATCGCCGTCTTGGGACAAAATCCGCTCCCCCGCGGGGCGCCGTTATGTTGCATGGGGGACTTGAAATAACTGCCGAAGGTCTCACTAAGCAGTGCAGAACCTAAGACAGCTTAAAACAGTACTATGCCCCCCCCCCTCTCGTGCCCCACCGGGGGTTCGTGTTTTCTTGAATATCTCCACCCCCATCCGTTTTCATCCTCTCATTTTTTGTATCCTCATTATTACTCTATGTAAGTACCATTTGGCGGTGTTTTGAGACAGTTAGCTGCAGTGCATCATGAGATATGTCTTTCTGCTCATGTCACGCCCGCCGGAAGAGTGCCGTGTCGGAGTAGGAAATTGGATCAAAGCTTTAACCATTTCTGTCCAAGTTACATCATGGACACGTCAACTTCAGCAACCGACCAAACTCGGTCCCCAATCACCTCGCATCAGCGCCATCACACTGACTCAATTGAACCATCACCCGGCTTGCGTCGGCACAGCGTGACTAACGCGTGACCCACGAGACCCCGGGGGGGCACGAGAGGGGGGGGGGCATAGTAGGCACTGTTCCACGTTTATTCTGAGCGCCGAGTTGCCTAAGGGGTTCTCTTTGAGATTTAAGGCGGCCGAAATTTCGGGATTCTGGTCAGTTATTGATTGATGCGGCCCCAAGGGCTCAACGACGCTGGAACATTCTATAAGTTAAATCCATGTGACCGGATAGGTCCTTACGTTAGTAAAGGTAGTAGCCAGGTGCAGGGGATCAGGGAATCACATAAAGAGTAGTCTCCCGTAGTCAGACTCACGTGCGTCTTTCCTTTTTTGTTTTTTACGACGACACATATATATGACATAAAGAGTGTTCTTTGTGGAATGCCACTTCATTGGAACGGGAGCAAACGAGAGGACAAATTGCTGGTGAAAGCAATAGTAGTCAGGTCTCGTCCGTGGATATCAACTCGTAGCATGGAGTGCCTGGTCCGGAGAGATGTCGTATCAAAGTTGAGAGTGATATGTGCTGACGACATACTCATAAGATATTAGTTAATAAAAATCTTCAATTAATGTTGTCATCGAAGTACACTCAGGTGTTACAAAATATTCAGTTGGGGCATGGCCGTACATGAGTAGTTCAAACTATCAGCTTAGTGGTATGGCAGCGAAGGATATGCAGCTATCCTTGGACTTACAAAATATGCGCAATTCATGAAGTCCCCCCTAATCAGATATACTCAGCACTTTGGTCGTAACCTGCTTGAATTAAAGCCACTGCATCTTGCGAGCGGGGTGAAATAGAGCATCGAAACGGGTGGGGGTGACTAAATTTTTCACGGATCAGTTGGTCCGGAGTTGGACTCAAGAGAGGAAAACATACAGAATGGTTTCCTTTCCAAGATACTCGAACTCTGGCGGAATAGGCTCTCCCTTTTCATCTAACGCTGGAGTGACATTGAAACAGGTGAGGATACAAGCAGCACTCAACCAAAAATTCGCGAGGCCGAAGGTAATTCCAGGACAGATCCTAAGTCAGGGTCATGATTCTCGGTATATGGTTAATACTGTCGGCTAATCACACACCGACGGCCAAAACCAAACGTAGCGATTACTTCAGGATCAAGAATATTCTCGTCAGTGTTTAGTTGTCCATCCGGCGTGAGGAAGCGCATCGGATCAAATGTGAAGGGTTCCAGGAAAAACTTTCTCGTCGTGCATAAGAGCCCTTTCAGAATTGTAAGTTCAATATCAGTTGCAATATGGGGGACAACTTACCAGGTGTTTCCTACGACAATTGACCCTTTCGGTATGAAGTAGCCCCGGTACTCGTCATCTTGAGTTGACATGTGCGGAAATCCTGCAGGTACAACTGGTCTCCAACGCAGCTGTTCCTTTAAAACAGCGCAGAGATATGGCAGTTTTGATTTGTCTTCTAGATTAGGCAGGCGCCCTGTTCCAATGACGGAGTCGATCTCGGCTTGCGCTTTGGCCTGAACATCAGGGAAGAGGAGAAGAACGACAATGAAATTGATGACTGCCGTCACTGATGTATCAGTTCCGCCTATTTCATGAGTGTGAGAGGGACCAGGCTTTGGCGTGGTGACAGGAGGTGGCGCACCTGCAGCAAACATTCCGCCAGCGTTCTCGATAATCCGCTCCACAATCTTTGGATCTTCTTCTCGGGTGATTCCTTCCAAGCTTTGTGAGAGGAAACAAGGACGCGCAGCCCCATCAGCCTAAACACTGTAGGTCAGTAGAAGGAGTTGTGACAGTCGTTAAACCTACCAGGCCCCTCTTAGATGCCTCAAACGGCTCCCTGAAAAAGCGCTCCATGAGCTCTCGTCCTTCTCTCGCCTCCTTCTGGAATTGAGCTCCAGGGAACCACTCGGGGAGGTACTTCAGAAACGGTAGGATATCAACAGTATACTTTCCCGGAACGGTCGTAGACGTTATACAATACAATGCCTTCTCCGCAAGATCAATCCATGGATCATTTACTCGTTTGATTGGGAGGCCGTAAGTGAGAGAAATGATGCTTCCACCAACGCCGCTGCACCCATAAAAGCTCTTTGAGGCTCAAAGTTTCATAATACGTGAAAGCATACGTACTTGCGAATGTGTGTTAGGAAATCATCTGGCGTGGTAAGTAGATTTGGTAGAAGGGACTTGCGGACGAAATCCGAGATACAAGACATAATGAGGGTCTGATGATTTGGGGCGTTGAGGTGTTTAGCCATGATTCTCCTTCCTTCACGCCATTCATCACCGTACGGCTGCATTGCGATGAAACGACGACCATCGACTCTATCAAAAACTCTAGTGTGATGGTAAAAGTACGTATGAGATGGTGCTCACAGCTCGTATCCCATGGTCTGGTGGAACCTACTCGAGTAAATGTTAGAGCGCTTGTCCAGGAGGTCATTGCATGCTTTGAGAGAGTTGAGGATAATGAATGGCACCCCGAGGGCATCGAGGTATACGATATCTGAGTCTATAGTTATGCGTCAAACATGGACTCAAAGACTTTGGCGGTGGAAGGTAATCTCACCTAGATCCTTCGAATACTGGGCAAACTTCTCGTGTGCGTGGTGACTCGGGAGATCGAGTAGATTTCCGAGGAATGGGAGGCGTTTGGGTCCTGGAGGATAGTTTTTCTTAGATCGTTTCCAGAGAAAAATTATTGCAGGGATGAAGATTGCAATAAGAGCCTTCATCATAGGAAGTGGTTCAAAGACCGGCGGAGCGAAAGAGGGAGAAAACGAGGATTATCATGCGCCCTTGACGTGTCTCGTTACGTGACGGAGCTGGCCTCGAACTGTTAAAATAATAACAGCGCCTATGGAGTGGATGCTGATAGAGGTCCTACTCTTTCGTGCGAGCAGCTGGAGTTTCTCAGCTATGATTGGCCCGCAGACCATCTTGAAGCTTTAAAGGTGGCCCAAATTTGGTGACTTCTCAACGGTTTCATCTTGATCAGTCAGATTATCTTCCAAAATGTTGTTTCTTCAGAAATTTGAAAAAGGGGGGAAATAGCGCTGCCTCGGACGAGAGTTGATGGGGGGCCAATAGTTAAACATAAACAGATGATTTGATAATTCCGGTAGTGGTCTGAATATACTGTACATACTTAAACTACATGGATTCCTTCTGATCTCACACTTAGTATTAGACAGGCCACGATAGCGAGCGCACCGAGGTGATCCAGGGGGAGGCAGCTCGAGGGTACTGCCCGATTAAGTTAAACCTTGCCGGTAGTCAGATCAGATCAAATAGTAAGCACGCACCTCCCAAACCATTACGCCCCCATCTGGAAAGAATCGAGTTAGTACGAGTTCACCTCTCAGAGCTCGTGGCCGAGAAAATAGTTCACGCACTCCATCCTTTGTTCTTTGCCTGCTGCACGCAACTAGCCAGAGTCGAAGTCGATATGAAACCGCTACCAGCATCACTGGCTGTAGCTGGTTTTCCAATAACAAGCTTATCCAGTGGTACGCCACTTGCGGCAATTTGGAATAGGGCCTGTCTGCGGCCAGGTACTCGAGGATGTCGTCAGAAGGTTCGCGCAGGTGGTGTACTCATTTACACCCTCTATCATTGTTTGATAAGAGAGCAGCAGAATTCATGTATTGGTAACATGACCACTTACGATTGTAGAACTGATAAAATATTCATGTTAGGTTAAACTTTAAGGAAAGCAGGCGAAGTTCAACTCACCTGCACGTTGTACCAGTCGATGAGACTGCCTACGGTCTGGTGAACCCGAAGGTAGCCGCCTCCACCCCATCGACCAGGTGAAAACCTACAACAAAGTCAGGCTACAACCCGTGGTTGTGCTACCGTTACTTGCCATGGTGCAACGGCTAAGCAGTCGAGCGTACGTTAGTGGCCATTCGCTCGTGGATGACAACAGAAAAGTAAAATCTCACGAGCATGAGTAAGAATATAGGTTCCCTGGGGCAGCTGCGCCCTCAGCTGCTTTGTGAAACTTATCAACCAGTCCTGTTGTCTGTTTGAGTAACCAGATGTCTATTCCAGAGGAGGAAATCAACACACCTCGGCCTTTCCATTTCCGGCATCAAAAGCATTGAAGTCTTCATAATCGACATCAATACCGTCCAAATTAAACTGCTTAACCCACGCCGCAAACGTGTTAGCGGTCGCGATTGGATCGGCATTAGTCGTAGTAGGGACATCCGTAGATCCAAAGGCAGAGACGACAAGTTTGATCCCCGCGGCCGCATACTGGGATTTAATGGTTGACCTTTGCGCTGCCGTGAGTGAGGTCCATTCATAGGCCTATAAGGAGCCCATGAGATGTTGCTGTCATGTAACATTTCTGGGCTTGGAGACCTGACCTTGTCCCAGGCTCCTTCCAAGAGCAAAAACGAGAGAGCGCTGTGGTCGGGTAAGTATGGAACTTCAGTGTATCATCGTCCTTACAATACATTGAAACCCTGCACAAAGCCAGTGTGAGCCACGTAGAGATCGCGCTTATGCGCCACCGCCGCTTTAAAATGCCTACCTTTATCTGGGAAACAGCCGGTGGTCCAGTCGTTCCATCGTATGCATCTCCATAGACAACGAAATGAGGAGCAGCTGGAGTAGCCCGGGACAAAATATCTCGTGCTTGAGGGTTGAGGGTATTCCATACGGTCTCATTCACCGGGGAAGACAGAGCTCCACGGAAGCTCGGTGTCAAGAGTGCAAACAGGGTAGCCCAAGAGGAGGCTTTGAAAAGCATTCTGGTAAGTCTCCGTAGACTGCGAAGAGAACAGAAATCTCGAAAGGATTTGACATGGATGGGTTTTAGTGCTTGGTTTTTATACCACTCGTTGAGGTTGGTAAAGGCCTGGTAAAACTCCCCGAGCTAGCGCCGAAAAAGGACCAGCTGACACGCTCAATATGCTCTTTCCCTGTACTGTTGCTCTGAAAAACAGTATACAGGTCAACGTGGGTCACTGGAGCCTCTACGTGGGACCTTCACTGAACGAGAAAAGACAATTACAAAACGGTATGCTTGCGAAGCTTCTATGGCATGTTGAGCAACGGGTAAAGTAGGGTGTGCATATGCTTGTTGTTGGTTCACCTTTCTGCAAGGGGAGCACAAGTAGACCTTTTTAGAATGCGAAAGAACATTGTGATGCACGTTTTGAGTTGTTGAAAGTCGATTGTATGGTAGAGAGGGCATCACCAACATGCGCACGGGTGGTCTCGTGCGGGTGCAGACCATGTGTAATAAGGACGATTTCCAGAGTCGACAGAATAGAAATGCTCAAGAGAGGCCATGTTGGTGGAGGTTGGGCAAAGTAAGGATGGTTGGGGCGACAATGGATTTCGCTTGTACCTATGGCGTTTTGATGTTTCATGAGATGTAGAATAGCAAGCTATATTCGGCCGTAACAGTGCCCGGGATTAGGTCCCGTATCCTTTGGCCAGGCATCGGAAACTGTTATCGTTCACCCAGTAGCACTCGAATGATCGCGCCAGGTGGCGGTGGGATATGCTGGGAAAATACCGAGGCCAAGGCATTGAAGAAGCGGTTAAAGGTACATACAAAGTCCCAAGGGCTTACCGATGGAGTACAAAAGGGGTGCAAATCGGATGTCACAACACTAAAAATAAACCGGAGCACGGGGCCTAGTGATGGGAAAAGGAGTTTTCGGAACGGCCCACCGATATCAAAGCGAGGAGTGGCGGCGATGGTCGTGTGGGGAGGCCAACTGGTTTTCACAAGATTGGACTCTGCAAGTGTGTGGTTTTAGTGGTTGTGCTGTTAAGCTGTTCGAATGTGTCGTGTTGCAACATGGTATACAATTCTGGCCTCTATGTTATTCCCAGCGAGGACGGGTGTGGGTAAAGTATAAGTTTGATCCATTATGGGCGGCAGAAAATTTCCTATCCCCCATGTTGGATATGAGCTCATTGGGGCTGGGATGAAGGGTTCTGAGTAAGGCGATAAATGCCATATTCAGCCAAGCATCATTGACGACGCTCAGGGTAGGTGGCTACAAATGCGAGGGGCGCCGCTGCGAGCTGCTGCGAGGCGCTGGGTTTGATGAGTGCCGAACACGTGAATTCGATCAGAAGCGAGCCTCAAGGTCCATCCTGTCACAATTTATGTAATGACATTCGTTATTATAAGCGGACATATCTACTAAAGTATCTAGTACTCACTCTAATCCTCTTCCCTCCTTTCGTCTTCTTCAATGCCGTCCACCAGACCCTCCCAGCACTCGGGTGAAGCATATGACCCCCACTACACTTCTTCAGAGTTTGTCTCAACTGGGTGGGCTGGCATCTCCTTTCCCACCGTAACCCCTCCAATTGACGGTGTCTGAACATAACAGGAGACTGGAAGCGGCGTTGAAGAGGGCCTCTGAAAAGGCCACCCTGTACGAGAACCAGATGAGGGACCTCGATGTTGGTATAGTTTATGACGCACCGCACTATCACACCTCCAATTCATCCTTCCGTCCAGGGTAGACTATCACACCACCTCAATGACTTCCGTAGAGTCGACACCGACCTCCAACACGCTTTCAGAACCTCACAAGTCAGTGCCGGTCCTTGAAAGCATATGATGAAGTAGCTAATAGCGACCGTAGCTCGAATCCAAAAGAGCGGATCGCACTTTGGCTGTGCAGGTCCCCCATGTCGGGAGCGAGCTGGACGAATCGACGGAGGTTTTGATAAGGCTCGCGGCCGAGTTACCTGCAGTTCGGTCGCAAGTGAACCATATTTCCGATGTCTACCTGTCGGGTCATCAAACGGTAAGGCTGAGAAGTCTGTTGTACCGGTTTGGGATAGCTGATGTCGATCCTGAACATACAATGCACAGGCCAAAGTTCTTGTGTCAGAATTGGAGTGGTTGAATACAGACTTCTATGAGCGTTGGCGGCGCATCATTTTCACTTCCACGAGCCCGGTCTCCTGGCGATGGAAGACCATCATGCGCACCTTGTTTGTCATTTCATTTATGATCTGCTTCCGGCTCTTCTGGATAGCCCTTGCCGGAGCTTACCGTGCCCATCGACACCGACTCGTCTGGGGCGACAAGCTCATGTCATAACGACATATAGACATATCTGGTGGCGGGGGTTACCATTTACGCTTATTACTTGATTGCGCCTCATTGCATGGCATTTCGTTTCGTCGTACTGCTTTCATCATCCTGCTGGAATGCTTTTCACGCTCTCTTACTCGTTAGGTCACTCAATCGCATTTTCTCCGAAATTAGTTGTAATTGTAGGCCATGAAATTATTATTGGCGGAGTGATTCGTAATTCCGCATTTGGAAGATGCCCCTGGTGGAGATATTGCCCGCTTGACAAGAAACCTCGCAGTCGGCGGCTATGGACGGCTTTGAAGACCTCCTCGCTCCCTCTCGACGCGCCCTCGAGGAAAATCCCTTTGCCAACCCATTCAGCAGCGAGAGGTCCACCTCGCCAGATCCATGGGCTTCGCCCTTTGCCAACACCCAACAGAACGACGTCTTTGGTTCCTCTGCAGCAGATACATACCCCTCCCAGGATCCATACCAGTCATTGACCAGTCCTTCGAGAGAGTCCGAATCAGAACCCGAGGTGCAAAGCGCTACCAAAGGAGGGGATCTACCACTGAACGACCCCCTGGGCTCTGCCGCACATGCCAATGATCACGATGAATCCCTAGACCGTCGGACCTCACCTCGTCCACTGGGCTTCAGGGAGAGTTTTGACTCCCCCGAATCCAACTTTAACGAGATTGCGACTATTAGGCCCACAGAACCCGAAAAATTCGATGGGTCCCCGGTATCATCGACTCACGCGCGTGTGCTATCTCCGGCTGCTGTGGCAGGGGGCGACCAGAGGAGTGAAAGAGAAGACTCTCCAACAGTTGGTCCTGGATTCGTTGCGCATACTCCGGTACCGATTAAGAGTCCCGACTTTGTCTCCCCTTTGGGCAGCGGGTTGGGTGCTGTTGGAGGGATTGGGTTTCGAAGTTGAGGACTCAATTGCTGGGTTGTCACTTGGTGCAGATGCTCTTAGTAGGTGGTAGTGGTGGATGGGGCAACGAGCAGGTTGGGTGGGGCGTGAGTAGTGAACCGGTGCCGTCGATATCGGCTGGGAGACAGGGAGAAGAGGAAGAGGATAGTGACTGATGATAAACCTATCAGCCAAACACTGAACAGGATTCAGAACGAGGATTTCCGAGCAGTATGGCGTTCTTCCAACTACTCCTTCCTGTTTTTTGGCTCATGACGAGAATGGCCCATAGAGAACGAGTGGAGGGGTTGATATTCAGCCCGTATTTGCCATTACGGTCGACGATCCGCAGAAAGTTGGAGACCCTATTCGTTCTTTCACTATGTACACAGTACACACTCGAGCAAGTCCTCAAAAACCAAAAATCCGTTCCCAGCTCTAATTTTCACATACAGACCACATCACCCCTGTACCAAAAGTCTTCCTTCTCAGTCTTACGCCGGTATTCGGATTTTCTCTGGCTCTATGAAGCTATCCAGGCCAACAACCCGGGTGTTGTTGTGCCTCCAGTTCCAGAAAAGAATACCTTTGGCCGTTTTGATGACACCTTTGTCCGACAGCGTCGCCTAGCGTTAGGAGAAATGCGTTCAGAAAATTGCAAATCATCCCGTGCTCGGAAAGGATCCTGATCTCAAGTTCTTCCTGGAAAGCGATACGTTTGCTTTGGATGTATGCGTCCATTTCTTTAGTTTTCCGTTGCGGAACGCCCCTAATGGTGCACATGTTGGCAGATGAAGCATAGGAAGGCAGAGTCTTCACATGGAGGAGGAGGGTTAATTCGCAACCATTGGGCAGACCTTTACTGGACCTCGGTTCCACGAAACGGATGAGGTATCACTAACTCAGTTGCTGTTCGTAAAAGCTAAAGCTGATCCACGCACTAGTGGTTTGATAGACAAAAAGTTTATTTAGACAGCCTTGAGTCTCAGCTCAAAGGCCTGGTCAAAGCAATTGAAGTGGTGGCTAAACAGCGTTCAGGTACTTTCTCCTGCCCCTGCCAACGCTCTAACCATTCAGCCACTCACCTTTTTTTTTTGCATTTGCGGGTTACACAGACCTTGCAGTGGTCACAGGTGAATTCGCACAAGCGATCGGCGATCTCGCAGCTTCCGATGTTGGTGCCCAATTGTCTCAATTGCTATCTGGCCTCGCAGGTGTCGAGCACAAGGCGCAAGAGGTGCAGACCGCACAGTCCGAACAAGATATGGTGACGATCTTGGCCACAGCCGATGAGTATTCTCGTTTGATCAACTCTGTTCGGGTCAGTCGAATCCCTCCTTTGTGGACCCCCAGCTTCTTGATAGTTTTTGCCAGCTTGCATTTAGTTCCAGGATTCGCATTTATCACCAGTGGAAAAACTCGGAGAGCGAACTACTGAGGATTAAACGGAATCATGAGAAGAATAGGGCTCAAGGACAAATTGCAGCGGATAGATTGAGCTATTCTTTGCAGCAGATCGCGGAGGTATGAATGGGTTGTGACTTTCCGTTGGGATTCGACTGAATATCAGCGCATATGCGTAGGCCGAACGAAGAGCGTCAGAATCCAAGCGTGAGTATGAACAGGTGTCCAAGTTGGTGAAGCAGGAGGTGGCAAAATTTGAGCAGGAGAGGATTGATGATTTCAAAGACTCGTTACATGCGTTCCTGGAAGACATGATTTCAAAACAGAAAGAGGTGAGAGAAGGCGTGGTTGTGAGCCGCTCACTCAGACCTCAGACTAATGTACTCATTTTCAGCTAATTTCGACCTGGGAGGATTACCAGCAAATGCTGCTGAATAACGCCGAAAGTGTACTTACCCAGACGGCTGTCTTTCGTACGTAGCTGGAACCTTACGCGGGTGGTGTATGCGAAGAGCACGAAATATATTGATTAGTCTGTCAATGCTCATATACAATTGTCTATTTTTATGTTCTACCTAATGTAATACGTCCAAGGATCCATATCCACTATCACTCCCAATACCTCCGAACTTTCTCTTCTCCGCCGACCTCAAGAAAATCCGACGGTCGTTCCCGCTTCAAATTCTTCCTACGGTTATTCAACGGTAGCCTCTGATATGCCGAATCCGTACTGGACTGTTGCTGATTCGGATACCCGCCTGAACTACTGCCCATCCCGCCCATCACGTTCATACCAGCCATATTCATATTCATATTAAAGTTTGCAGCCGCACTCTGAATAGCCTGCTGCTGAGCCGCTTGTTGCTGAAGCGACGTAGCGGCCGCAAGTGCGGCGGTGAAGGTCTGAGCGTTGTTGAGCTGGAATTGGACTTGCTGGTATTGTATCTCCGTTTGTATCCGTACTTGGTTGGGGAGGGATGGATTTTGGAGCATAACGGAGAGCTGGTTAATTTGGGCTTGTAGTTGAGGTATGCTTTCAACGATTTGGGTCATCTCAGCGAGTGTAGGGTCTGGTTGGGTATCAGTATAGAGGTTGTCTTGTTCCCCCGTTTGTATTGTCGGGAGTGCCGGTACCCTGAGGAAAATAAGGATAAGTGCCCTCATCAGCTTCTGGGTGAAGTGAGTACGGAGATGCTTACTTGACCATTCACGTTCAATATGTCACTAGCCTCGATACCTTCTTTTTTGCTATCTTCGATGGCCCTTTCGATGTAATCTGCGACCTTAGTGCGCATAGGTTTGTCCATGATCAACTTATCCAATGAGGGAACCTTTTTGGAGCAATTGGGACAGATAAAGTCCCGTTCGAGAAGATGTGTTTGAATACACTCTTCACAATAGTGCTTCCCACAACAAGGTGTTTTGACAGCGTCACGGAAAAGCTTGTTGTCAATGGGACAGGCGAGGGTTGGGTCAGATGGTGGCTTTTCGCGGACTTCCGTTACAGTTAACACCTTAACACGGGACGAGACTTGTTTCTGCCAGGAAGCACTGTAATGGCAAAGAAAAATGGGGTGAGGAAGGATTTTAGGTGCAAATAGGATACATACAGGTCAGGTTGTGCTACCACGTAACCACCTTCAGGAGTCACCATGACACCTTGACCTATATCCCCGGTCGGGTTCTCAACGGCCTTGAGCATGCTACGTGGGATGCCTGTCGTCCGTTTGATGCGTGGTCGATTATCAAATTCACGGTCATTATTGGTCGGGCACTCCTGAATCCAGTGACCTGAGCAGAAGGACAATCAGGACTCCTCTACTAAAGAGAGTAATAAATCTCAAACCTTTTTTTCCACAACGATAACAAACATAACTTGCAGGAAGGGATCGTTCCTGCTGCTGATGGGTGAATGGTTTCCCTCCACGCTGGAACCCAGTCCCGCGTGAGTTGGTATAAATCCGTTGTGCACTGGTTGAATCGGACACAAACAAACGAGGGGTGAAGAGAACAGACAAAAAAAATGTTCATTAGAAAATGCACTACTACGTCGACAGAATGCCCCAAAGGGCAACACCAACTGTGACATCTTTTCTTGCGTTTCCTCCCAGTTTCGCCGTCTGGGCCTGGAACATAGCCGCCATAGGCCGCTGCTTCATCGTCTTTAGCTATGTTGTTGGAAATAGCGGGCTGCTGCAAAGTCATCAGCATATCAGAGTTTTGATCTGAACAATGAAACGCAGTGCGTACGGGTGTGGAGCTTTTCGACGTGGCCGATGCTGTTGCAGATGCGGCCGGTGTTGAAACGTCTTCCTTGCCGTCGAAACGTCTCGACATCGATCCTCTATGCCATGTCGTACTCGAGCTGCCGGCGCGTTGCACCGGCTCTGAAGTCGGAACGATAGGTGTGGTCCCAGAAATGTAAACAGACGCTTTCCCTTTGCCTGGTCGAGAGGCAGGAAGTCGTTTCACAACAACCGATGATGAGCGCGGAATAATCGTTGAGTCATCCTTATATTCTATAAGGGAGTAGATTCAGTACACCAGTTCCATCGCAGGCGGATGAATGCTCACCTTGTTTCGTGGCGGCATCAAAGACATATAGGTCAAAATCATTCGCCTTACCCATGTTGTTCGCAAGGATGATCTCGCGCTTGAGGTCAAAGACAGAAATGCCAGTCCCATCGAACGTCACTCGCGACTCGTTCTTTTGTGAGCTAAACTTGTAAAAAACGGAAGAAGCCATGTCTATTGATTAGGAATGGTGTCGCTAATAACAAAAGTGTTCAATGTGAACAGCGGGGAGAAGGAACAAGGAAGAGTCGGGGAGCGGGACCAGCGAGGGTGTTTGGGTCGGAGTATGAAGGTTAAAACCCAGCATTCATAGTCATGTGACTTATTATGGGCGTACGCCACTTCTAAAAGCTGAGATAGCGTTGAACTGGCATTTGAAGATAAGATTTGCGAAGCGTACATATGCTCGTACAGGTTGCCGTTTGTTTTCTAGTATAGTCTGCGTGTACACGGCCACTCTACCTGTCACGGGATAAAGTAGTGGGCACTACGAGAAATCACAGAAACAGTCTCCAAATTTTCAAATGATGAGTCAAAATCTCCCATCAAATAGAGGATCTGGCCAGATCCATTTGGGCATTCAACCCGCCAACTAGCACGCTCTAAAGACATAAAGTAACATAAGTCTTAAGTCTGGGCCCAATATATGGTCGTTTGGTGAAGGAAAGCACAGTTTTATGATATTTATATTGGCAAACGTGACCTCAAGTCTTCGGGCCTCTCATCGCAGCTGGGGGTTTGATGTCAGAACTCCAGCATGGCCTGTCCGTGACTTGTCGACTCAGTCGTGAAGGTCCTACACTATCTGAACCCCACAGCACCTTACGATTCTGAGAAAAATATCTTTGGCTACTTTGGACAGCTCTAATGATGCCTGGGAGGTGATGTCATTGAGAAATTCACGCGTGACTGACTTTACTTGCAGTCACTGGACCACTGATAGTATGAGCTTCCGTCACGCTAACATTGCAGTAATGTGAGCCCCAGGAAACCACCGAAGTCGTCTTGTGGATGGGAGATTTAGCGGCCCAAGCTTGCCCTACAGTCATCTATGGCTCCTTTATACACAGTTTTGATTTGGCCGTCTCACATGTTCAAAATGAAGAATTACATTGAATTTGAGCTATATAACGATGGGAGGGTGAATTCTCAGTATGTACACAAATTTTAGAGCTCATAGGATGAGAAACAAGCATGTGAGAATTTTTCTACGGAAGGGTGTGAAATTTGGGTCAAATCGGGTCGTTTATACGCGTTATGTTTATGTGACATACCTGTGACATTTCCGTCACTCCTCGTCACTTTGTGCCGACCTACTGCCCTCTTCATCAATTTCCTCTCCACTCTCATTGTGTGCCTCCTCCGACACCTTCTTGGGTTTTGGAGCAGCCTTTGGTAAAGGCCCTCGGACCGGTTTTCGCCAGCTTGGACGCCTTTTCTCTGCCTTGGCAAGCTCTTTTTCCTCATTCCAGGCCTTAAGCTCAGCCTGATACTTGGAGTTGATCTCAGCAACCACCTTTCTCCGCTCATCCTCCCGGGTCCTCCACTGTTTCATGGCCTCCAAGTGCCGGCCTCATGCCTGCTTGTTTCGCTCCTTTTCGGCTGCTCGTTCTGCAAGCTCGGTCTGATGTTGAGCATAGAGCTCAACAAGCTCAACATCTGTGAGGAGCCGGCCTTTTTGATTGATCCCTTTGACCCTCGCAGCTGTATTACCATTTTTCTTTTTTTTTCGCTCCTCCTGCCCATGAATTTCGTTCCTCAGCCGCTCACAGTACACGTTTTGCAGAACAAGTGCTGCTTGTTGACCCCGGAGCTGCCCCTTCAACTCTGCCTCCCGAATTTCAGCATCGCGCAATGCTTCCTGAAACATTCTCTCATGCTCCGTTTGTGGCTCGGCTCGAAGGAGGTCACCATGACGTTTCACAGGTGAAATCATTGCTGTGTGGAATTTCGGTGGGGATGTGTGTGAGCCGAGACGTTGGTCGGTGAAAAGGGGGTGTTTATCTTTTTTTGAGAGTTGTGTGAACGCTGAGATAAGCTCTTCAGGTACATCTGGGTCTGAGACTGCGCACAACTGCTTTGCCTCCGCATCCAAGTCATCCGACACTCCAGAGTCAAATGTATCCTCTTCCTGCACATTTTGTGCTGCCTGTCGTCGTCGCTCTAGTTTCGTAAATGCACCAACAAGGACTCGAACAGGTGTTTGGATAGGAACTATGGGGTGGTATTTGATAGTTGTTTCACGAGCAGGTGCTAGTTTGTTTTCTGTGATTACGGATGGGTCGTATGGGTAGACTCCTGTTACTCTGAATGCCGACTTGATGTTTTCGGGTGTCAAGGCACGAATATGTGCACGACCATAGACTGATAAAAAATTTGATTTTGAGACCTTTTGGCCATGCTCCCGCTCCTCGGCATCGCGCTCCTGTTGCCAAAATTTCTTGAGTGGGCTGAATATGACGACGTCGAGACCCTGGTAGATATGGGTGCAGTGTGAAGGATAACAGAGAACATCGATATTATGTTCTCGTGCATAGAGCAGAAAGTCAACGGTATAATGAGAATTATGGCCGTCAACAAGCAGAACTCTTTGTCGGCCATTTGCTGCTCCAGTTGTCTTGTTGTCAAAGTCCTCAATCCATTCTCGGCCAATTTCGCCATCTGTCCAGCCTTTTTTTGAGTGACCTAGACTAATAAAAAATGATTTAACTGCAAGCCCAATGAAAAAAATAGATCTTACGATGCTTTTAGAGGATTATCTTGTTCCCAATTTGCGAGAAATGCTTGGCCTTTGAATATAATGGCAGGGGGAATATTGGTACCATCAGCAGCAATACTAACAATTACTGTGATATTTTCACGAGTCCCATCTCGCTTCTGATGTTGTATCTTGCTTCCTTTCTTTCCGAGGACTCGCTCGCGAATGGCTGCACCTGTTTGGATCCCTGTTTCATCAGCTGCCCAAATACAGCCCGGATCAATGTCCCTGATGTGTTTGCCAAGTAGTTCAAACCACTCTTTGTGATTGGTCGGATTTGCTGCCTGAGCACGAGCACCCTCAAGAGATGAGGACCATATAGTTTGAATACGATTTGAGTGTCTGAGTATAAAACGGTCGGTCCATCCTTCACCAACTCCTCTAAATGTCGGCTCTCGGGCTCTGATGATTACATCAACATGTTTGCGCAGCCGCTGATGGCTCAGTGGAAATCCTCGTGCTGCCGTCTCCTCCGCAAATCCTAGAATTATTTCTTCTTCTTCCTCGGAAAGCCAGCGCTTTTCAGCATTGAATTCATGTAGTGGCTTGCCTCCATTTGCATGCCGGATGACTGTTGAGTGATTGAGGTGAATTGTTCTTCCTGTCCGATTTCTGTACTCAATTTCCACATCATCACAGACTCGTCTAGCACCCTTTCGTTCATTAGCTGGCTTCATAAGCTCTGCACGGTACTGTTCAACAGCAATTCTCTGCACCTCTATCTTTTCTTGTGATAGCTTGAGTTGCTTTTTTGCTTCAGATTCTGCTCGGCCAACCATGCTGAAAGGAGGGAAAGAGTTCAAAATACTTATTTATGATCTCCCGGGACTTTATTTTGTATTAGCCTTGCTTAAACCTCGTGTTCACAGCATTGTCGGTGCATGGAACATTGGCCTAGTTGAGCGTGACAAAGTGTGACAGGCCAGTGGCCCAATTTAGTATCACACAAAACTGCAGCACTACTGTACAGGTGCATACGACATATTGTGCAACCATAACATATACATAGCATTCTTAGATATCACTAGAGTGATTTTCAGACATAATAACTATAGATAAGCCAATATCTCAGCACTAATAACCAGTTTTCTTATCCAAAATATATGGTTCTTTCGCTTTTTTGGGAGTAATACTCCTGTAGCTCATGAATTATGAACACAATAACTACAATTTACATACAGATATGTAGCACGGATGACAAGCTTCATTTTGAGCCCAAAAGGTCCCAAGTCTGTCAGTAGGTGAGTGAGAAAGAGCCCGTTGTATAAAGGACCCGTGCTGTATAAAGGAGCGTGGGAACACTGTAGTTGTTCGCTTGCGCAGGCAAACGGACCCCGAAAGTAAGTATTATATCCGGCAAAGACCGGGATTACGCAATGTGACCCATGAATGTAGAGAGTCGTTCGATCGCAAAATTTATATATAAAGCTTATAGCTTGAAAGGGCCCTACTCGCGTCCCGTGCTAGTTCTTCAACCTCTTGCATTGTGACATGGCCGGCCCAGAAACCAGCGGGTTGCGGCAACGCTCTGTCGACTCAGCATTCAATGGCAAAGGCTACGGCGCGACTCAAACCAATGGCGCGTCAGGTAGCTCTCTGGTTATTTCTGAGGCCGGGAAGGCAGCAGACAAGCGTTTGGATCAACACGAGACGTGCGTATTGTTCTTGAGGTTTATTTTGTGTATGGGGGGCTGACGCGTTGGTCTCTGCAGCTATGAATTCGGTGGACCGTGGGGTGTTACTGCTATCATCACGGGTTTCCCCATTTTGATGTACTACCTCTGGATATGCTTGTGGTTTTATGATGGAAAGCTCGTTCATCCCACTTCCATGGACGATATCCAGCCTTTCTTGTTTAGGATGTGGGAACACGTGAAGAATGTACGCATCCCCTCAGTCCCTTATTTCGTTGTACTTATGATATCGTAGGATGCAAGCCCTAACTTCTACGCTTGGAAAGTGTACTCTGGCAATTTCTTCTTCCAGCTCTTCATTGCATGGATTCTTCCCGGATATCAACAAGAGGGTCTCCCCGTTCCTTCTCTGGGTTACAAGACTCTCATGTACAACTGCAACGCCCTTCAGTGCTGGTACACCACCATTATTGTATCATTTGCTCTTCACTGGACGGGCATCTTCCGTCTAACTGAGATCATCGATAACTATGGTCATCTTATGACTGTTGCTATGATTTATGGTTTCGGTGTTTCGTTCATCACTTATTTTTACGCCGTTTTGACCAAGACAACGATCCGCATGTCTGGCAGCTTTGTTTACGACTTTTTCATGGGTGCTTCCCTTAATCCCCGTCTTGGTCCTGTTGACTTAAAGATGTGGGCTGAGGTCCGCATCCCTTGGGTAATCGTTTTCTACTTGGCTGTCTCGGGTGCTTGCAAGCAATATGACACGTTAGGCTATGTCACCCCAGTGAGTGTCTGCGAGTCCATCTGCTCTCCTAATCAGGCCAATTCGCTTTGATATAGAACATGCTCTTCATGTGTCTTGCCACTGGACTTTATATAAACGCTTGGTGCGAAGTCCGAAGTAATTGGATGAATCACAAGCTGATTTTCTTGAAGCGCAAAGGGTGAAGAATGTATTCCCCAGACTTGGGATATGTACCACGAGAAGTGGGGTTTTATGGTCATCTTTTGGAATTTTGCCGGTGTTCCCTTTGTAGGTGGCCAGCCTGTGTGCCCTCATGCAGTCTCATCTGACATTATTCGCAGTCATATGTTTATTCTGTCGTGTACATGGCCTCGCACGATCCCTCCGTATACCGCTTTTCCACCCTTGGTTACGTTGTGATTTATGGTGTCTTGATCACGGCTTATTACATGTGAGCCTAATTTGAGCATACCTAACTTGCTACTAACTGAGATTTTTAAACAGCTGGGACACTGCTATGGCGCAGAAGAGCCACTTCAAGATGCAGACGCAGGGTATCACCAAGTTCCGCAAGACCTTCCCTCAACTCCCCGGATGTTTTGTCGAGAACCCGACCTACATCCAAACCGCTCATGGGTGTGTGGTATTCCTGGCTCGGTCGAACCCTGATTTTGCTTACCTTGGACGCAGCAACCGTCTCCTCACCAGCGGGTGGTGGGCATACTCGCGCAAGCCCAACTATGTTGCCGATTGGCATATGAGCTTTACCTGGGGTGCGGTCATCGGAACGGCCACGATTATCCCCTATTTCTACTCTGTGTTCTTCATTACGGTCTTGATCCATAGGTGTTCGCGGGACTTTGAGCGGTAAGCAAATATGTTCATGGATCCGAGTGTATGCTAATTCGGCTGTTTAGATGTGCAATCAAGTACGGAAAGGACTGGGAGCGGTACTGCGAGGTTGTCAAGTACAAGTTTATCCCTGGTATCTACTAATAGCCCTAGAAAAATGATGCTATTCGTAATGTGCTACATATATATATCTAATTTTCGTTTAGTGAGAGTCGTGTGAAGCTGAGCGCCAGGCCAGAAGCCAAACAGAGCGGCACTTATGATCAGCGAGGGTCGTCATCTATCTCCAGGTCTCCCCAGCCACGCCCGAGCTCTCCTCTTCCCGAACCACGCCAGCTGCGAGGAACCGTCACCGTCGCGTCCAGCAGGCTCAGAGCCCGTATACCCTCTTCCCCGCACAGACTGAGGCGAGCAACCGCTGGACAGTGACTACGGCGGTTCCTCCACCCGCTTCCCAAGTTCCTGTCCCTTTTGTCCTTCTTATTCTTCTTCTTGCCAACATACAGCTTCCCTCAGCGCTTCGTCGTCGCGCCACTTGAGGCTCAATTCCCCCTCATACTCGAGTCTCATGAGCTACGTTGCCATCCCACCAACACCACCACCAGCATCAGCCTTTGGCAATTCCTCCCCTTCTTCGTCGGGGCTCGAGCTGGATCCAGATGAAGACGGTGCGTCCGCGCGCTGGCACCCCCTTTATACATACCTTATGTCTATTCTACTATGCAGAGAACGCTACTATCATATTCAGCAGGCAGGGCAAGCCGAAAGGCGAAGAGCTCGAGTACGTCTTGTCCCGCCTCCTCTCTTGCTATTGCGACCGTCTTGACGTTCTACGAATAGTGATCTGCGACTGCTAGCCATATCCACGCACATGACAGAGCTCTCATATTCGTTATCCGACATCCAAGCCCGCATCTTTGGTATGTCCCCTCGCTGGTCCGGAACTTGCTCACAGCAATAATTCAATCTCCCTCCTAGAAATTCAGGAGCTCCGCCATAAATCTCAATCTGCTGGTGATAGTTCGAACACAACTGGCATAATTGATCAATCCCTTGTCAATATGGACGAGAAGCTCGAATCCATCGAAAAAGGCATCAAGTCCGTAACGGAGGCCTTTGATCCCCTTCTCAAATCCTCAACTACCCCTATAGCCTCGTCAATGACTGGCGAATCAGACCAACGTGCGGCCCTGCTACGAAAACATGCAACTCTGTTATCAGAGTGGGATGCTGTGCAGCAAGAAACCAAGGTGTTGCGGGAGGAGCTTAAAGAAGACAAATGGTTGACCGTGTTTCGGACGGTGACAGACCAAGCGGATGGAATGATGTCGAGTCTGGAGAAGGCTGTCAATCGATGCCAGGATTTCATCTGGCAGGTCCACCGAAGGGGCGTTGGAGGTGCAGATGATCCCAACACGAGTTCGCAGATGTCCCTCTCGTCGTCAAGTCGGAACGATAGGCATGCTGTTACATTTGAAGTGTTCACATCACTCTTGGAGTCGTATGAAGCGAAAAAGAAGTGCGTTCTTCTTTTATACTTGGCGGAGCTTGCTCACCTTCGGACTAATAGGCACTATATGCCAGCCACGTCCAAGGTCCTCGCTATCATTGACAAAGGAGTTCAAGAGCGCGTTACCAAGAATGGAGAGACTCTTAGACGGCACGCAGAATCGGCGCAGAGGTGGCGCAATTTGCGCGAGAGAATATCACGAACAGATGCAGAAATGGAGAATACTCGCAGGATCTTTTTAAATGGGGACAGTGCTTTGAGCGAAGCCGGTTCCAGTACTTCTGGTAAGGTTTCAACAAGAAACGGACATACCGACAAATATCTCGTCACCCCACCCAGCGGTCCTCGCATGTCGAGAGCACCAAGTACCGCCAGTACCATCTCCGAATCAATGTCACCCCTACGCATGTTTGCACGCAAGTTGACCGGCAGCAACCGCCAGTCGACAGTGGCCCCCCTCTCTGTATCCAAGGGCAAGATATCACGTACCCCCTCCTCCGAACCTCCACCGAATAAAAAGGGCCAGAGATCGTCCTTGTTCTCATCTATTAGGAGTGGTGGGCCCAAGGATATCCCCAAGGATCCTTCTACACCTGACCGCCCAGTACATAAATACAGCCACAGCCTAACACCAGAATCTTCACCAAGAACACTGCCGAAACTGGAAACAAACCCACTCAGTAAGGGCAAAACTCCTGGAAAACCGACATGGAACAGCAGCACCAAAGTTGAGCCTGAAGATCGGTCACGTACCATCAAAGCTACCCCTCCAAGACGGGCACCCTCTGCTACCGGATACTACAACGATATCCCTCCGGTGCCGCCCATCGGAACGCCTTACCGCAGGAGTTTGTCAAGAGCCTCTATGGCTTCATCGAGACCGTGGTCACCAATCACATCGTCAATATCGACAACACAATCAAATTTCCGAGAGCCACCCCCTCCACTACCATCCAATCTTCGACCTCCTTCACGTCCTCAAACCCCATCACGAGCAATCACGCCAACTGCCATTACGCCCCGGCCAAGACCGAAGACCCCAAGTCACATACCCGCACCAAGGGGTTCTCGCTCTGTATCAACGAGTGCCGCTGAAGGACACTTAGATGAATATGATCCGCTTTCGCGAGCCCTATCCCCGGCATTCTCGACTTCTGGGATGAGCGGCGCTTCTGTCTTTGGACACCCTCCAAGACCACCCAGTCGATCCCAGATCCCAATTCCAAAATTCCAACTCTCGACACCCTCCAGGCCCTCGACGTCCCTATCAAGCTACGCTACGCCAGATAGCCCCATGAACCAGATGACATTTAGAGAGACGGTTCTGAGAGCACAGACGCCAGATCTCGGGACACTACGCGCGAAGCCACTGCACTCATCCCTTTCCGGCGGGCCTGCTGGAAAAAGAGTATCATCAAGACCGCCCTTACCAAAGATGCCCCCGTCGAGTTTCCGAGAGGGGTCGAACGGCTCTGCGGGTGGTCGGACACCTTCGAGACCTGGTTCACGCGCAGGCGCACACACTCCTATGACAGCAATGCTGATCGAAACCTGGGCGCAGGGTGGGATACCAGTGCATGACTACGTGCCAGGAAATAAGAAAGATCCCTTGGATGTGGAGGTTGCGAATGTATTAAACTCGTTGGGACATGGATTTTTGGTGACGAGGGCTGATCCGCATCTGAGAAAAGTTCCAAAAGAGGGAGAGGAGGTATCGGCCAAGTACACTGTTTGCGACGTCATTAGGCAGCAAGACATTGACATTGAAATTGACGACAATGAACAGGAAGGGAGGGGCGGAAGGGAGTGTAGCAGTGAAGAAGGTGATGTGTCGTGTCGGCGGAGGTGAGTAGCCTTTATGGCAGTTTAGCCCCGATGGATGGTACCTTGTTGACGCCCATCTCTTTTGCAGGCTGGCAAGATTTGGGTGATTACGTTTTGAACCGTCAATCATAGATATGGATTATGCTCTTTCAATGCATGCGGACGAAGTTTCTTTCCGCTCTGCACACATATGTTGATTGGTACATTATGCTACGAGGTTTTTTTTCTTTGTTTCTGCGATAGTACTATAGTCACTTATTCTTTGTAGTTAGTTGTAGACAACATACAGTTTCCCTTGTTCCTCAACAAAAAATATGCCATTATCTGTTGTCGTTGGGTATTAGGAAAGAGAGCTGGTATACATTGTACTGTACGCTGTGCACAAGGGGAAATAGAATTTACAATGGAACAGAGGCACAGCATGCCGGAACCGGTGACAGCATCTCGTAAGGTCAGTGAGCGCACATTCCAAACATCAGAGTGGCCAGGCGGTTATCGAGCATTGGAAGGCGGACCCGATAGCCTGACATCGGATATGCATATGTGCTCTGTGAGGGAATCGAGGGCGGCCAGGGCAAGTCGCAGGTCGGGACCTTGTTCTGGTCCATGCCCCCCTGTCGTGTTGTACTCGGTAATTGTAATGCCCGTTAGGCTATTGTGTGGCCCTTGAATGCCAATTCATTTTGTTGTGCTCCACCCGAGCTGTGCACGTATAAATACAGGCCCTCTTTCATCTGTGCCGACTGGTTGACAACCTCCCGCCAGATCCAGTCCCACTCGTTCGTTTGACCCAGGCCCGCCCTTACTCCTCAGCCGAGGAAATGCCCAGATACTTTTCGTTGTCGATATCCTCCAGCACCGGGCATAGGAAGTCATTGAGTGCAGCAGGCGAGGACGAAAAGGCGTCCACAGACGCGACAAAACCGACAAACAAGTTGCGGAAACCCAGGCGGTTTTCGCTGATTACCCCATCTTCTAAGGAGTCGCCAGCGACACCGCCCGCATTCAAGCTGCCCATCCATATGTCTGAATCGTCCTCGTCCTCATCATCGACCTTATCTCCATCTCCGCCCAGCTCATCGCCGCCATCGACTCCTGCCAAATCGATCAAGGCTGGGCTCGGGACCCGAAATCGAACAATCTCTCTGCGCTCTGTGCGCTCGATATCATCATTCATTCAACACCATTCCCGCTCGTCCTCAACACCTTCTGCCTCGTCATCCGAGGATGGAACTACCGTACTACCCCCACAAACACCATCGCCGATGAAGGCTATACCACAAAAGATGGCAACTAAGGTTAAGAAGTCGATCAGACGGCTGGGCAGCAGTCTGCACTTGCCTCACGTGACACTCAAGTCACGCCGCTCAGACTCATCGCTGCATGGACGCCACAACATCGTCGTTGTTCCCCCATCCCCACACGACCCGCAATCCACCCACGACGAGCTAGAACACGAGCAGACAGCGTCCATCCGATCCTTTGGGTGATTCCGTGCCAGTTCCGCCGCAGCGGACCGACAATCTCGACACCGACGCGTTGCCCGCACCCGTTGAAGAGATGCCGCAGTCAGCTACAACCGAGGTTGCCCCTGTCCCAACTCCCACTGTGGACAGTGCTGCACGCTCTGCAGCGGCGCTGAGGGACATAGAACCTCCCTTGTTGGCCTCCGAGCTTGCCATAAACACTTTGGTGTATGTAGAGCCGGAGGTCCCTGACCCATTTCTCATCGACGACGAGGGTGACGCATTGTCAGAGGAAGAAAGGGAGGAGCATGAGGGGACGCCTTCTCTCGCCCCTTCTGCTTCACCCGAACCCCCTGCTCACGAGATTGCACTCAGCGTGAACACGGCGATGTCTCCGGCGTCTTCTGAACCACCCATCTCGTCTCCCCTCAATCTCAACAAAGACGTTCCACCGCCGCCTCCTGAAGAAGATGACCAGGAAGAGGCTCCTGATCTCTACCTACCGGGCCTCATCGCCCCCACTATGTTCCTGCCCATCCCGAATGTGAGCCGCTCTTGTTATTCGTCCAATTTGCTACTATGGTGGTTACCGAAATCCTCCTTCGCGTATTATACCTGTACTAGACAGATCCATTGACTACGCTTCTCACCAAATATATTTACCCACCTGAAAAACGGCCCACGCGAGATGTCAGTGGAGAGTGGAAGAGATCTGATATTCATACTCTTGTTGTAAGTCCCGTCTCGTGTGTATACGGAACTGTGCTAGGATGAGACGTTGATCTTCGACGTAGATGACGAACAGCTGGAGAGCATTGGCAAAAATGGCGAGAGATAGGATCGTTGTGTCAAATCCTGCGGACATTGAAGCCATGCTCGGAGCAAGCATCCTTCATTTCCTCGGTTGCCTGTGTTCATTTAATCTAACTCCATGGATAGCTATGGTATCTCCGCCTGGCGAGCCTTGCCCGCCTGCGCCTCTCGAATCAAACAGCGGCAGAATGTACCAACCTCTTTGCCGCCCTCGATGCCATTGAACCCACGGAAACCCGCCACTGGGTGTTCGAGAGAATACTCCCATTCGAACTCGAAGTCATGCATGCTCGCGTCAAATATTGGGCAGGAGACCACATGGGATATTTGGATGCGCTCAGTGGACTCCTGAACAAATGCAAGCAGAAGGCGAGGGAAGCTACCGCGAGTGACAAAGGAGAGGACCCGCAAGAGGTGAAGGATATGTGGAAGGAGAGGGGGGCGCGGTTGTGTTTGATTTTAGCCTCCCAGCTGGTGGAAATGAGAGTAAGTCTTGAGAGCCCTGTGATTGCCGAGTGCAGCAATAGCAGCTGACTCGGGTGCCTGCAGGATTTTACAGCGGCGGCGAAGCTCCTCGAACCACTGTGTACACAAAGTTCTGCCAACGAGACCGAGGCTAAGGTGATAACTAACCCATCCCTCCGCTCAGCCGTTGCCCGTATATACCTCCAGGGTGGGAATGTTCAGCTTGCTGCACATCATTTTTCGCTTGTTGCGCAGGACCCCTCTGCAGATGAGACACTGAAGAAGATGAATGAGGCAATGTTAGGTGCTGCAGAAGGGGAATGGGATCGGTGTGTGACTGTTTTGCAGGAGTTGATCGAGAAGGATGCAGAAAACTATATCGTGAGTGCTTCAGATTGTGCTTCCTGCCGGGAAACACCTGATCACCTTATTGTAGGCGATCAACAACCTGAGTGTTGCATTGCTGAGTCCAAGGAAAGCTTAAAGAGGTATGTACAAGGTACTCTCCATTGGGTTTTCACTTAATCACAATGACAACCATATGCAGGCCATTGGTGTACTCGAAAAACCACTCAAGTCCTCCCCATCGATCGTCGTAGTCGCTGAACCTTTCCTCTTCAATCTTTGTTAGTACCTGGCTCCTGACCCCGGAGGTGTAGTACCTTGTGTGGATATTTGACTAATTTTTTTTTTCCCTAGCAACGCTATATGAGCTGCGCTCTGCTGCTGGGTTGGAGAAGAAAAAGGATCTTTTGATTGAAGTTGCCAAATGGAGCGGTGATGGCTTGAGAGCGAGCTGCCTAAAGATGCCTACCAGCTAAGCGCAACACTCTCTTGTCACCTTTCCTGCTCATGTGTAGTAGTATCAATTTCAGTTCTTCTCCCACCCCATCTGGCAGGTGTGCTAATAAATCATAAATCTGATTCAAACTGCCGATCGTAAGAGTTAACAACCGATACGACGTTATCTGCATATGGGAATATACCCAAAAGAGGAGACCTTATACTCTTCTATCGGCAATTCTGCGAAATAACGAGGGTATGAGCACCGGATACCAGCGCGGATGACCGAGCCAGCCGCGCCTGTGCTTGTGAAGACTATGTTTGGCCGCACCTCTTCCCCTTTGTTCCTACATGGACACGCAGTTTCTCGAAGAAACCCCTAATGTCCCTTCTACCTGATGTCCAGCCTTTGCCAGGTTCAACTAGGGAATTGTGCCATGCACATCCAGCCTCGTTTCGGAGCGTGCGATAGACGCTACTACGTGTAGCAAATTCAAACCACTCTGTTGTTAAAGAGTGATTAGGATCTTAGATTACTTTTGGATAAGAGGCCTCGAACTGCGCAAAAGGAAGGTTGAAACGGCCGGCGGTACCAGGGCAGCCACACTCGACACCGTCTTTACTATTACGAGGTGTCTTGAAAGAAGTACAGAATTGGATATACATATGGTAGGCATGCAAGCGCCAACTTTTTGTGACTCATTGCCAAGAGCTCAAAGCTCGACGTATTGAATAGTGGTATTGTCTTCCAATAAGCGTGAATAACCGAAAGACTTTGGTGCTTTGGTCCAATCCATTCATTAAATCACGGACCTGTCTTGACCAATGAAACGGCTAGTATGCCACGTACGTCACGCAAAGCAGGGGGAAACCGGCGTATAACCCAAGCCAAAAAACAACATTACCCATCAGTTTGTTACGTTTGATGGCTGGAACACGGCTGAGAAGGATCAAGGGAATCTGCGCAAGCTACAGAGAGGAAGAATCTCAGGGAGAAAATGGGCAAGGGCGGCGTGAAAGGCGCACCTGCAGCATAAACAAATAGAGTCTAACCACAACAATAAATTAACCTGCTCTAACAGACAATAATACAAAACCTGACCTGATTTTTTGTGTTACAACAACCATCACGAGTTCGTGGGCGCCAGCACTCAAGAAGAAGGTAAAGAGCATGGCAGCCGTTCTGGAGAAGCCACAACTATAGATAAGAGGAGCATAAACGTGTCGAAGGAGGAATGCGTGAACTGGCTTGTTCCATTTGCGTGAGAACTCCTCCCATGAAGTCGAATTCCACCTATGTGATGTTGTAATGCCACTGTCTAAAAAAAGATATTGCAACATACTACGTGGGCCTTTAGTGGCAGCCACGGAGAAAAGCAGTAAACTACCCACCCAATCTTCGTAGAATTGTCTGTCTGCAAAGCTAAGAAAGGGGTGAAGTTGGCCAGTGACAAATGGGTTGCGTACATCATTGGCTTACCATGAAAGTTCAGCAAAGCCATTGCAAATACACTCTGAGGCAAAGGTAATTAGCCAGGCCGGTCCTCACCCCGATGCACAGAATTGAGCCCACCAAAGATAATATAGAATAAAAGAAGGTATGCAATCATGAAAGGAAGGGCTAAATCAAGCAGGGATCTGATAAAAGATTGTTCCGATGTTGGTGTGAGAGGTAATATGAAGGACTCCGTCACTGTGTAAAGTAGAGCAAATGTGCCAAAGGTCGCGACCTGCAGCAATGGTTGATTAGTTCCGGCTAGCATGTCTTGCAGGATTTTCTCTAACCGTTTTCTCGAATATATAGAGCAGGCGAATGCTATGTGTTGTCGCTCAGACCATCGCCGCAAGATTCATCTTCGATAGGAGAGACGTACCGATTGGTTCTGGGATAGTCAAGCTCATAAACTAGTGTTGGAATGAGTTGATACACTGCAAAGTTCTTCCACGTGATATTATTCGGCCATGTGACGTTCCCGCTGGGGCTTATCAACTCTGCTTGCAAATCGGAGTAGTCTTTTGCCAGAGCAGAAACCACAGGGTCAGGATGGGAGACAAGCGGATACTGCTTGGGCTGATCGATACTTGAGATCCCCGCGATGTCCGAGATGGTCGTTGAGTGAGTGGATTGGCTAGAACTGGTCGTCTCCACGAATTGGATACTCTGAGCTTGGTTATTTTGTTGTGAAGCCATAGCAGCAAGGCGCTTTCGCAAGACATTGGCGGCGGCCGGGTCAATGTATGATGAAGACGAGCCTTCAGGTATCTCGGGTGTTCCACTGCGCGTAGAACCTATGCTGCTACCCCCCGGTGTGCCCAACTCTTCCTTAGGTTTTGCATCCTTGAGTGCCTTGTCCCAACCGCCCACGGCCACGGTCGCTTTGCGGAGCTGCTCAAGTAACTGTTGAGATTGCTGAGAAACATATTGTAGGTGACCATTGACAGTCAAATATGAATGCATCTTCATGATCATGACCTAAACACTCAAGGTCACTGCCGCCATTCCTTGTGTTTGGTGTAATCTCACCAGTGAGTGCAATGTCAAGAAGCCTGACTGTACCCACGGCCATTTCCTAAATAGACCTTGAGTTTGGCGGTAGCAAGGGATCGGGAGCGACACGGACCTGTTGAATGTCCATGTAATAGCCGTGAACAGGATCATGGTCTGCAGCAGGTGTTGCAGCACCAGGCCGGTCCAATAATACTTTATCCAACCTTTACTGATTGCCATCGCAATGGGGACACACACCCCTGTGCTCAAGACGAGGACGAAATCACTAATGGCAAGGGTAACAGCGTCCTGCGAGAACATCGTGGCAAAGTGAAGGTTCAGCGGCGCTCCGCTCGTCTCGATACTGTTGACATAGGTCCTGACGGTCCATATGAAGATAGAAACCCAGAAAAGGGAGTAAAACCCCTTTCATGCAGGCGTTTCAATGAAAGCAAGCAATCCGATGAGCCCAGCACATACCCTGAATTCGTTGATTCCGGACGATTCATTATTGATATCGAACGCAGATTTGCGTGGTGTAAATGTGATCATAGCACGCAGTTTGCGTGAATTCTTGGATCTGTAGGGTTTGGAGACATACAGTGTCCCCTCTGTCGTGTTGAATCCATTGCCTCTTGGCTTATCGGTGAGGGGTTTTTCGTTTGGTGAAATGACGGTGGCCATTGTGATCAATTCCCCAAGGTATATCGGTTTTCTGGATATAAAACCAAAGGTAGGTGCTCTGAAGGGTGTAGTCTGGTCCACAGGAAACCGGTTGAGCCTGTGGAAGGATAGCTGGTATCGGGTGAAAGTGTATGTAATCACGTGTGGGCACTAACTGCCCAGCTGACGTCATGTCCGACTCCCGAGTTGTGTTTTTACCCGGGATAAGTACTTAGGGCGGTCGTGCTAGTCTCACACACCCAGTTGTTGCACACAAATCAATGGCATTGGTAATACGCAGCTTGGGTAAGATGTCGGCTCATATCAAAGTGTCTATCGTGGAGAGAAAAGTATGACGAGGACATTCTGCAAGGGCCTGTGGCTCTTGCCGCGTAGTTTAGCGCTAAGCACGTGGATACGGGTGCAGGGCGCAGATAAATCACGGCGTATAAGGAAATGAATCATCGGTGACGGCAGAAAAAGGTATATCATTGAAGTGGTCGTAGTCGAGAAGGAAATTTGTTCGATTTTTTTTCCTGCGTTGATATTAATGTCACGTGAAAGTTTTATCACGTGGTGGGAATCACGCACCTCAAATATAATGCGAGGACTAACCCTTCTCCTGATCTTGCAATGTCCAGACGGGTAGGTAATCCTGCAGTAAACTTTAGCCCCCAAACCGTGTACCTGGACTTTCCTCGCTCTGATGGTGACGAGACTAAATGGCCCACAAACACAACTCGCATAGTCGACCCCGATGGGCAAGTCAATTTCATGGAACTCCTCGATATTGAGACGAACGGGCAAGCGAGAAAATGGAGGTCAGCTGTTGGCAAGGCAATTGCAACAAAGCTGGAATTACAGGGTGACTGTGAGTACCTGTATTTTACCGAGAAAGTTTTTTTTTTCACTTGACATCATTCTGAAGCCAACAACTACGTTCTCCGAGGTTGGCCACCGGGATATGGGTTATACGATCATCATAAAGGACCTGCAAACAATCCACGGCACGATCTCTACCTCTATGGTCAGCTCTATACAACACTCTCACCTGTCACTAAACTCCCCCATTTTCAGGTTGCGCTCGATCTGGTCGGTTTCGCTCCATCAACGAATTCATACCTCATGCTATCTGGCTATTCACGGATCCTACCCTGAATTATGTCAATTGCGAATGCAAGTACTGCACCAAACAGCCCCAGAAGGGTATTACTGCTAGTATGGGAGACATTCTTGGAACGCCGTCATCGGTTTCATCTGTTTCTCGACCGCGGAGGGAAAAAATGGCTCGAAATCGCCCATACGCCTCGGTTCAAAGGGCGCTAAGACCGGCAAAAACCTTGAAACCCTCTGCTCATGTCCTGGATAACCCTACGCTAGCAGAGCGGAACTCAGATTTGCGGGCTGTGTTTTCTAGAACCACGATGAAGCTGAAACGGTGGTTCAGAGAGGGAGAGGTAGTTTGGTGCGAGTTGCAACCCCCAATCCCAGGACCAAGTGGAGAGGACAGCGCGATCCTGTTTTGGCCTGGACTTGTGCAGGAATACAAACTCAAGGCTGTGGCGATTCCGCGGGAAAATGAGGCAAGAGCTTCTGACTCAAATCCACAGCCCTTAGAAGCCACACCGGGACCGTCCTCCTCAAGCCAGCCTCTTACCAATGGAGATGGTCAAGACGAAGGCCGCGGGACCATAATAGAAAAGGGAGATCGTACCCCCTTCAAAGTTGAACAATCCATTGTATACCTCGTCGAGCTCTTCGCCGTCAATAAATCTATCCATGTCCCTGATACCCGAGTCATTCCTTACCAGTCCTATATCCCCCCGGACGACGTCATTGCAGGACTGCAAGCTATTCCGACAGAACTACTCAACTTTGACAAAGACAGTGTCGCGCTTTTCAATCCGTGTCTAGGCGACCAACCTCCGTCATTTGTGCCTGCAGCTGCACCGTTTGCGGTAGCTCTACAAATTGCTTCTAACCTCGCGCAACTCTTTTCCGTAACCGATGAATGGGAATTCACGTATACAGTCCCACCACCTGTCCCTGTCCCTTCTGCCACAAAAAATGAACCTGAAACATCCTTAGAGTCTGCTCTCAACGCTGCAAGTCGAATAAACGCTAGTAATACAGCTATGGCGAGCAGCAACAGCCCATCACCCCATCCGTTTCGAAATCTCTCCAGCACCCAGCCTGACATCCATCCATCTGACCTTCGCAAACTTGCAGATAGCATGCTTGGGCCTACTCCTAGTTCTACAGGTCTCACCCGGACGCAGATACGATTTCAAGGGCTGTGGTGGGGTCCGGAGCGAATATGGGTCGACGATTTTGTGCGGTTGAAGGTTCCCAGACGATGTCTCGCGCCGCATGGTGCACAGAATATCTTGGCCCCTGCTGGCCCGAGCGCGGGGGCCTTGGACGCGTACTCGGTCACTGGTCGTGATCCTTCGGAGATTGGTGCAGGTGCGAGGGGCGTGTTCATGCGCGTCAGTGCGCTTTTCGTGGTGGAGAGTACGAGTAGAGAGGGGAGGAGGGGGAAAGAGTGTCGAATCAGTGGACCGCTATTCGAACTGGTAGACGAGGATTGGGAAGAGACTGAGAATGAAATTATAAAGACGCCCCCGGATCCAACACAAACTAACATTGACAAGTCCATGAATCTTCCATCTACCCCTGTGGCCTCATCATCTACAAAAGCACCAGTAACCTCGGCACCATCTCGCCCCCCTCCCCAGGTACTACCCGAACCCCAAACCGCTTCTTCATCTACCAATCAGCAGGGCTCGACCACTTCTGAGCCCCCTTCACTGTACCTCCCACCACAACCTCCACTCGGGTACCGCTTCCGATCCATTCTGACCCCCGGCTACGAGGCTATTGTTTCCCTTTCCCTGCTCTCTGGCCGATACTATCCCGGGCTTCTCCAGCAGCACCCACTGCTCGAACGCGAGGTACGGCGTGCGGCGCAAGTACCAATCGAAGAAGGCGGAATTGTGCAATATGGGCACCTTTGGGCCATCGACGGGCTGCATGGTGGTTATCATTGCAGTGTTGACCCCGACAGGTTCCAGCCGAGTAGAACGAAAATGTTGGAGTGGGCGGATCGGGAGGCGTATAGCCAACTGGACAATCATAAACGATATGAAATGGCCAGTATGCTGGAAGGGGAGGATGTGGACATGTTAAAAGAGGAGGAGAATGTGGATGAGCTTGATTCGTCTGCTCAAACGCGGAGGCAGGATAGAGATGGAGATGTTATGATGCAGGGCTAGCTTAATTTCTTGCTTGGACATGAACATGCATGTTGCTTTATTTGATGTGCTACCCTTTCTTGTGTTAATATGCTAGTTGGTTGGGAGGGCCCCCAGAAAATAAGGTTTTACATTCTGTTCATTCGGCTAGGTTACAGTCGATACATTGACAAGGCCTCTCTCGCTCACAACCACCAACCTACTCAAATCCTAAATCGGTCTATCAAGAAACATACGAGCGCACTTTTGAGAACCAAAATGGTCGCTCATGCTTTAATGCCACAGGCGTAACATCCCCCGTCTCCAAATTCAGCGTATCATATGATTGGATGTCAAGTCTGTTCCACCTGCCTAGTGGCTTTGAGCGGATATGGAGGGACATGACAAAAACATAGCGGAGTTGTTGGAGATCTGATGAAGTGGTATGTGTTGAAGAGCTCCCTGAGTGTGAGTGTGAGTGCAAGTGTGAATGTGAGTGTTCCATTGTGGCTGGAGTAAGGTATCGCCCACTAGCATCGAATAGGTTTGAGATTAATATGGTTGTTCCTGAGAGTTGCCAAGTGCCGATGTATAAACCCTTCATGCGGAGGGATGGTTTGAGCATGGGAATAACGCTCTGTGGGCCGACCTCTTCGTTTGCAAGGAGGGAGAGGACTTGACCGTTGGGATAGAATCGACTAGAATAGATATATGTTAAAAATGTGCCAAGACATAGTTAAAAGACTTGCAGATAACGGTGGTAGGTAACCAAGTGGCTGATCTAGAAGTGTGGTTGGACAATGATTGGGTTGTAACAAAAAGTCATACTTACATTTACCCAGTGATTTTCGCTCAAACCTGGTCGTCTGGGAGGAATGGTAAGGATATATTTTCTTTCATTTAAGTTTGACACGCACATGTAGTGACATATCGCAATGTAAACCCCGTCGGTCCTGATGCGCGGTTGTTCTATGAAGACTCGCCTATAGTCGAACATGTACCGGTCGATCACCTCAGCCAGAGTTTCCATGTCCGGCACTTGGGGCTCTTTATAGGTTGAAGCAACTAATTGCCTAGTTTTGCGTAAACAAACACTCGCTACGGGAAACGTCCAAGGTGGACTTACTGCCAGATGGACGACTCCAAAGTCATGACTCGAGCTTTCTTGGATACCCTCGCAAATCGCTCGATGGAAGTAGGGTCCAGCATATGGATAACCTCGATGAGAATTTCTTCGGGGAGAAGATTGAACACGACAGGCTGTGTTTCGTCTTCAGGCTCGAACTTGAGTACCTCTTGTTCTAAGAACGATGCAACAAGATCACCGAGTGCACCCGTGACGAGCGCTTGGCCGGTCTTGGTCGTCTGAGGTTTAACGGACAAGTTTCGGAGGGACGTTGTCACCGCATCCTCTATGGTGCCTTCGTCTAAAGACGACAATGCTGAGGTGGCAATTACCATGTCCGTGGCGGTTGCTAATGGTTTCAAGTCGGCTTGCTGAGCAGCAATATTAGCAAGCATCTCTTCCCGGTGGAATGCACGATCAACATGTGAATCCTACAAGTAGGTTACTAAGTAAACTTTGAGCGAGGTCATCTCGAGCAATAGGTATACCATACGAAAAGCCTGTCTATAGAGCAACAAGGCCTCATCCAATTCCCCCAGCTGTTCGTGATGAACTGCCTTCCGGTATACGCTCAGAGCATTGTCGAGGTTCGGCGCACGCTTCTGGTCGACGACCTTGCCATCAGGAGTCACTGCAGGGTGTGAGCCCGAGATTGCGGATATACGAGATCCCCTGATCCCTGGGTCTGGATATTGGAATGACAACTGGCTTGGGAGTCGATCCGGGAGCAGGAACCTCCACCTTGTCCGCCGAGCCGCCTGTGTCGGTGGAGGCCTGTCCCGCATTTGCCTCGGTGGCGCGGGCGCGCCTGCGGGACTCGAGCTCTGCCTTCCATTCCTCTCTGAATCTTGCGAGCTCAGAGGGCTCTTGTTCTGGAGGAGGGATGGCTGTGGTGGGAGAGGTCATGCGGTGATCTGCTAAGTGGGTCAATTTACATATTTGTGACCTTAGCTAAGGGGTCCACGTCTCTTTCTCTCTCTCTCACCACCCCTCCCCCTTCCCCCTCCCACTGCCCCGTCAGTCAGATGGAGAGCAACAAAGACGAGGCTCTGCGATGCTTTGCGATCGCTGAAAAGTACTTTAACGCAGAAAACTTGGTCGCTGCGCGCAAGTTCTGTACAAAATCCATCTCGCTCTTTGAAACACCCCAGGCAGAGAAGCTGCTCGCCATGATCAATGCCTCTGCACACACCGCCACCACCGACTCGTCATCATCGTCGTCCGCTTCCACTGCCCAGACCACCGCTTCGGGGGCAGAGGGACATCCGTCTGCAGCGGGGATGAAGAACCGTCATGCATCAGAGAAACCCAAGTCGACTGCCTCGACAAACGGTGCTGCGAATAGTGATGAGAAGCGAAGGGATTATACGCCGGAGCAGCATGCGGTTGTCAAGAGAGTGCGGGCGTGCAAAGTCACAGAGTTTTATGAGATTTTGTCCGTGAGCAAGGATTGTGAAGAGGCCGAGGTCAAGAAGGCTTACCGTAAAGTTCGTGGCCTGGTGCTTTACCCCCCCCCCCCTCATCTGTGAACGAATCTAATGAGTTTATTAGCTGGCACTTGCACTTCATCCTGATAAGAATGGTGCACCTGGAGCAGATGAGGCATTCAAGAGTAAGGCTCCTACGTGCCGTCCTATCTACCTTTTGTGCTGATATTCCCGCAGTGGTGTCCAAAGCCTTCCAGGTCCTGTCAGGTAATTTCTTAATAAGAACCCACCTCTGGAGACGGATATTAACACTACGTGTCAGATCCTCAGAAGCGTGCTGCGTATGATCGTAGTGGCGGGGACCCAGAAGCGCGGTTCGGAGGGGGAGCACCATCAGACTTTGGGTCGTTTTTCAACCAGGGTGGCGGTGGCCGTACTCATGCCAGTTCCGAAGGGGAGATTAGTCCTGAAGAGTTGTTTAATATGTTCTTTGGCGGTGGAGGAGGCTTCGGTGGACCGGGGACGACATTTGCATTCGGGCCTGGGGGGCCAGGTGTGTAGCCACAAATACCTTATTTCGGACAAGAGCGTGCTGACGCAAGGCAAAAAAAAAAGGCATCTTTACAGCTAGCTTTGGACCCGGAGGCTTCAGAACAGCTGGAACTCAAGATGCGCGGGAGGCTGCCCCTCGCTCGTTATTTGTGCAGCTCCTGCCTATCCTCATTTTGTTTGGATTTTCTCTCTTATCTGCCCTGCCTAGTCTATTTGCTACACCGACTATCCCGGATCCACGGTTTTCATTCACAAGCACTGGACGCTACAATACCCAACGGGAAACAGGAGGACTTGGAATTCCCTACTTTGTTAATCAGGATGACTTTCAGAAGCACCCCGTAATTGGAGGCGAGCTGGCACGGCAGGGAGCAAAAGCGGCGTCGTCCGTCTCGGGCACGAGGACCAGCGGTGAGGAAATTTGAGGAGACGGTGGAACAGGTGTACACACAAGATCTGTATCAACAGTGCCGACGAGGGGTGGACCGAAAGAACCAGCTGAAGGAGAATGAGATTGGACTGTTTGGTTTTGGGACAGACTGGGAAAAGGTGAAGCAGATAGAGCATGAGCCTATTGCGAGCTGCGAGGAGCTGAAAAGGCTCGGCGTGCTCAGGTCATAGGCTGACTTGGCGTTTTCGTTCTAATTTATTGGCTTTTCCCGTTTAATATATGTGTTTTTTTTTTGGATGGATGGATGGATGGGCTTGGAATCAGGCTGTATGGATGGATGGATAGGTGGTGGGTGTGTACATGATATGCGAATCTAGGCAGAACTGGCCCGCATCTTCTCCCTCTCTAGTTTGACATAAAAGCTCTCCTGCTTTTCGACTGGGAAGAATAGGTGAGTGACAGTGGCGTGCTCGTGCGGAGGCTCGGCGACTTACGCGCTTTGAGGTGGACACCGTACCTGGAAAGGTGTGTGAGCCAGCGAGCGCGAGGAAAAGGGCGTGGTACGGACCAGTATGCATAGCCAGCAGCAAGGCCGAGGCCCATGGCGCAGCTGATGTCGAGGAAGAAGCGTTTTCTGAGTTTGCCGGTGATGGGGGCGAGAGGCATTGTGGATGGTGGAGAAGGAAAATGTCGGGAGAGGCGGGGGTTGGGGGATGCAGCCAAACACGCGTACACAGGATTACATCAGCAGAGGCGGTGGGATGGGAGATCGACCACTGGGCAAGCACCAAACGCAACAATCTCTCGCTCTCTCCCCCATCCAGCCCTCCCATCTGCTCATCGTCACACCCACTCCCCCCATCGCCGCCCCCGCCCACCACCCCAGAACCGCCCCCAAATCTGCCCACCGTGACGCAAGGCATCCAGACCCCCAAGTACATCATGGAAGACCCCTCAGGCTCTGGCGGCTGGCGTTTCGCGCAGTGCTTCGGAGACAAGGGCGAAGTCGAGGATATCACAGAGGGTATGTTCTCTACGCCCACACCATCCCTCGTGCCAGCCATATCCGATCGGGACCCTCCCGCTACCTGCTCACTCCCCCTCCCCCCGCCAGCCGATATCATCTCTACCGTCGAATTTGATTCGACTGGCAACTACCTTGCAACAGGAGACAAGGGCGGCCGAGTTGTGCTCTTTGAACGCAATGAAATGGTCTGTTACTTCACTCCCCCCACCAACATTCTCCTTGTCACTCGACCCACAGCTGATTGCCCTGCTTTATCCGCTACCGCCGCCGCCACCGCCGCCTCTCCCTTGGTATATCTGTATTCGTGCAGAAAAAGGGCTGCGAGTACAAGTTCTACACAGAGTTCCAGTCTCACGAGCCCGAGTTTGATTACCTAAAGTCGCTGGAGATTGAGGAAAAGATCAACAAGATCAAATGGTGTAAACGGCAGAATTCCGCACATTTCCTCCTCTCGACCAATGGTGCGCCGTTGCTTGGCTGTACAACTCCCCTCCTCTTATTGATCAGCCCAGATAAAACGATTAAACTCTGGAAAGTGTTTGAAAAGAGCCTCCGAGTTGTCTCAGAATCAAATCATCACGATGGCCAACGGCAGTTGCCTCCACCGTCAAATCTATCACATCTGCGGCTTCCTCGGATGACCCAGCAAGAAAACATCATCGCTGCCGTGCCCCGTAAAGTATATGCAAATGCGCACGCATATCATATACACTCTATATCGGTCAACTCGGACCATGAGACATACATCTCCGCTGACGATTTACGGATCAACCTCTGGAATCTCAACATCAGCGACCAGAGCTTTAGTATGTTTCATAGCCCTCCTCCGCGCCTCTGTTGTTTTAAACACACCTGCAAACAGACATCGTTGACATCAAGCCCGTCAATATGGAGGAACTGACAGAAGTTATCACTGCAACCGAATTTCACCCGTTCCATTGCAATCTGTTTATGTACTCGAGTTCAAAGAGTAACATTAAACTCGCCGATATGCGCGATTCGGCACTGTGTGACAAGTACTCGAAATGTAGGCGACCCCTTATCCCCCCCGCAACTCAATCATAATCCCAGTTTTAATCTCCAACAGGTTTTGAGGAGGAGGAAGATCCAACGACACGGTCATTCTTTTCGGAAATCATTTCGTCAATCTCCGATGTCAAGTTTAGTCACGATGGACGATATATCCTTTCTCGCGATTACCTCTCATTAAAGATTTGGGATGTCAACATGGAGTCACGACCAATCAAGACAATTCCTATTCACGACCATCTACGAGGCAAATTGTGCGATCTTTACGAGAACGATTGCATCTTTGACAAGTTCGAGTGCGTTTGGGGTGGCGATGACAAGTGCGTGGTACCTTTTTCTCGTGATTCTCCTGTACTCCATTTAGAGGGTGGCTCTGATTGCGTTTCATTGCTGCGCATAAACCCCTCCATATTAACAACTAATCCGGAATTTTCCTCTACAGGCACGTGCTCACAGGCTCTTATCATAATTATTTCCGGATATACGACGTGGAGACACTGAACGATGTGGTTCTTCAAGCAGACAAGTCGGCGTTCAAGGCGAAGAAAATTGGTGGCCCCCTACCGGGTAACAAGAATCTGAGAAATGGACCAAAGGGGGCTCTAAGGGATGCGATGCAGCTTGACACTCTCGACTTCAACAAGAAGATATTACACGCGAGTTGGCACCCGAGGGAAAATACAATTGCTGTGAGTCTCACCGTGCGTTTCCAATCTGAGAGCTATCTATCGAATGATTATTTTTTTTTTAGATTGCCGCTACGAATAACCTGTTCTTATACAGTGCTGTATGATAGATTGGATGCTTGTCATCGATACCTCATCCAACTCATCCCACGACTCCCTCCCGGTTCCTGCATCACACTCTTTGTCCGGACCGCCTTGATCAAGCTGACGTGATTAGACGAAGGGCTGCGAGACATTGTTTCCGTGTATTCATTTAATCAATCAATGGACACATAGGTTCAACCAAATGTCTTCATTTGCGAATATTTCCTCCTCCCCTCCTGTTCGCTGTATCGATAATGCCACACTTTCTTCATCAGGTACTACCACATTCTCTCCTTCTCTCTGTGCGTAGTAGTACTTGTTTGCTTTGTCACTGTCCTCCCCCCGTCATCAATTTCTCCCCCTCTTTCTCAGTCCAAGTCAATTGTGTTGTTCTTAGGTACATCTACATCACCACGCCCCATATATCTACAATTCCGATTGCCAGTATAATAATTAACAATTTTCACTCTTTCGCGGCCGTTTGTTTCTTCCCCTGACTTGTGTTTTTTGTTGGCGTGGATAATGGCCTGATTTGCTAACCGCTTGCAGGGTTGGACGCATGGACTTTGGGGGGTAGTGCCGAGCTCTCATTCCACAGAGTTTCCAAGGCCATTCTGCTTGGCTGCTTACCCAGTTCGTAGACGACCATTTTCGTTTTCACATGCACTGTTTTTCGTTCCCCGGATTTGTTTTTGGATTGGCCATTGTATTTATGGAATCGAGCGAGCAGTATAACAGGGCTGAGATAGTAACCGTGACAATCACCGATGTTGTTCGAGTTGAAACATGCATAGTAATTGCGGAATCGAGTCGCAAACTGCTTCAGCTAAGAGCAAACCTTATCTTTTCCCGCTTATTCTTGCCCCGCGCTCTCCACTGATGGCGCCATTGCCCATCTCGGAATGCTCTCGGAACAAGCAGAACCGCAACCGCGACGAGGTATCGTCTTACGCACTCGGATTTGATGATTCTCCAGATTCTTCACCGTCATTGCCTCTTAGCCGACATCTTTTTTTTTTTTTGTTCTCCGTCATCACATCTTGATACGGGCAGTAAAACCTTGAAATATACACCTTCTTTTGCTTTTTTTTGAAGCTCTGCTTTAGTCTTAATAGGAAATCCTGTACTTTAACTGCTTTTTATAGGGCGATGTCACAAGCTTAGCGCTGTTGAAACAGAACCGAGATCGACGGAGTTGGGAACTGCGTAAAACTCGGCGCACGCGGTGAAAGGATGAATGGGGGAGGGAGTAATGGGGAGAAGCACGAAAGAGAGATTGAGCACTAGTCTTCTAGATGGTATATTCAGCGTTTTCCGGTGGCTGACTTCCACGAGGCGAGTGCATGTGAATGCTGATGCTAAATAAAGCCAGACAAAATCGACGCTATCAGAGTATTTTTAAAGGAAGAGCAAGTGACTCGCATTTCCAAATGAGCTGCTACCGCGTGAAAATGAAGAGAAGATGAAAAGGCATGGAGGGGGGGGGGGGGACCGGAGAAAGGGATGACTGAGCCCGAGATGGCTTGATAACTATATCAGGTTTAGCGTAGCCACCGACCGGCGTTAGATGGTTCTCTTGGTCAGACCCCCGAAATTCGTTGTAGTGTGCACGGAGTAGTTGAGGAGGCGTTGGACGTCGTGTGAGGGAAGAACCACTCATAATCAGAAGCTGCTGTTGTCTACGTCGTTGACGAGTCAAGTTGGGCCAAAGCAGGTGTCGGTGGCAGAACTGTTGCGCGGGCTACGTGACAATTAATTAATACGCTGGGTGGAATATTCTATGTTTGCAGAACCTGCGCCACGATCTCGGTCAAGTACAATGAAGCATCGAATTTGGTCCCCAAGGTGGGGTCGCGGGAAGTTCCACAGTAGATCGATTACACCACGGTTCTTCTTTGTACGCTAGAACAGCTCTGGCATCATTGTGAAGGTCGGAGGCGATCCTTGGGACAGGTATAGGCCTGCCCAGAATGTAAACTTGACGAATATGATGGCGTGTAGATGTCACGACGTCATTCTTGTTTATTCTGGAGGACCTCTTCTTTGAATGACGCCGCAGCACTGTCGTAATAACGGACTACACGAGGCATAATCATGAGGGATGCGCCGATGAACACTGCCAGAATCAAGATAACTGGAACCACAGTGTGAGGGAGGACACCAAAATGGAGCGGTTCCAAGATAAGAACGATGGGTACTGGCTCTTGGCGTAGCCACGTCATATCTTCCCCGTTGGACAAGGGGGCAGGAACACCGGTATTGACCGCATAGACATGGGCATACTTTTTACGCGTTTGTACAAGGGAACCAGAGGCCGAGTGCGGAAACCGGGAAACGATCTGGCGAGAATCGAAAGTTCTGAGATAGATATCACAAGGATGCTGACCTCGTGAATATGTCGTTTAGACGAGGTAGAAGGGGAAAGTGGGACACTAACAGAAGCTGGCCAGGATGCCCGCAGAGTAAACCGGCCATATGAATCCCAACCGTGGTCATCCAGGTCTAGAATGAGCCAGACACCCGTTTCGGACTTGGCTTGGCTTGGGTCGAGTAGAGGTGTTATGTTGAGCGGGACCTCTCGATTCCGGTAATTGAGCTGGATCCTGTGGGGCGGCGTCAATATGCGCAAGAGCGGGCAGGCGAAAGACACACCATGGAAGTGTCAGTTGGGGAGATTCGGTTTGGGAAGTAGCAAAGTTGACAATCTCAGTATTCCCTTTGGCAAAATGTGAAAGAGACATGATTGTTGCGATGCTCGTTAGAGATAGTAGCGTGCGTGCATAGGTTGCGAGCATTGTGGGGTGGGCAGGCGGAAAGCCTGGCCTGATGCGCTACGTGCTGTTTGGTCGCCCGGCATAAATAAATACCAACTCCTGTCACTCACACTCTACGAATGGATCAGGTATATCCCCACAGCACCTGCACTAGCACGAGTCTGGGTTCTGAATGTTAACCCTGATAGGACGCTTTTAGACGACTCTTGCACACATCACGTCCTATATCCACCACACCGGGTGGTGCGGCCCCAGGCTCGCGAGGGACATCATCTACATCGTGAGTATAAGTTCGTTTCGTTTAACAAATGGATATTTATTCTCAGTTGTTTTGGAAAGAAAGACGGTAGATGCTTCGCAGACTCTGTTCAAACCCCGTAAGGTCAAGAAGGCTGGGGCGGAAGGCAAGTACCGTGACCGTGCCGCCGAGCGACGCGAAGGCGGAGGAAACGACTATGCACATGTATGAGTACCGGTATCTATTCTAGATTGACATCTGATCAGCGGGGGGGTTCGCCTACTAGGTGGAGGCCGTGTTAGAAGATTTCGAGAAACAGAATGCGAGCAATGAGGACAAGCGGGCGGTGAGCTTGGATAGTTCTCCCATACCGCCACACATTACTAACTTTGGGATACTACAACTAGGTCGAAGAGCAACGTAAATATCTAGGTGGCGACGGCGAACATTCCATTCTCGTGAAAGGTCTGGATATGGCCCTTCTTGAACAGAACAAGGCTCGGGTGGCAATGGAATTCGCAGACGACGATGATACACTCGAACAAGCCTATATCGAGGCTTCTTCCACGGCTCCGAAGAAACGTACACGGGGAGACCTCATTAAAGAACTTAAACAAAAAAGAGCCCAGCAGCGAGAACAAGCCACGCAAGAGGCCCAGGGCGAGGCGAAGAAGACGGCAGAGGAAGAAGTAAAGCTATTGGAAGAGGCCAAAAAACAAGGCAAGTTCAAGCCCATCGGGTTTAAGCCTATCGGTAGTGGAAACGAAGAGAAGGGAAAAGAAAAGGGAAAGAAAAAGAAGCGGAAGGTCAAGCCTAGTGAGGGTGCTACAAGAGAGGGGGAAAAGAAGAAGCGCAGGGTGGAGGTTCAGGGAGCGGGGGATAGGAAGGAGGATGGGTTGGGTCCAGGGTCCGTTAGCGGGGGTTCAGCGACACCATCAGCACTGCCAGACTCGAATAGCGCACATCTAACCGAGCCGACCCAGATTATACCAAACCCAGCGCCTGCGGAAGAGTCATTGAAAGACGACTTTGACATTTTTGCTGGGGCTGGTGATTATGAAGGTGTAGATCCCGACGATGAAGACGGAGATGAGGAGATGGCCACCACTCCGCAAGCGGAGCATTCACCCGCACCAAACACAACTTCCAGGAAATGGGTCGTAATGGAAGATGAAACACCCCCTGCCTCCCCCAAGGCTACTCCCTCGTTGTCCTCCCGCGAACCGAACCTCGAAAGACGTTCGCCTTCGCCGGGTAGTGGGCGGAGGCAGGGCTTGCCGCGGGAGCCGAAGGAACCTGACGTCGACGTGGAAGAGGACGAGACACTACAGCACAAGGAAGACAAACCAATGCGGCTTCAGCCGCTACAAAGTTCTGCGCTACCTTCTATACGGGATTTCCTTGCCATGGATGAGGCCGCCACGGCTGCTGAGAAGCGCCGGAAACGGAAAGAGAAAAAAAAGTCCGAGGGCGCAGGCGGTGGTGGAGGTAGCAGCAAGAGTATTGAAGCGAAGGTTAATCGAGATTATCAACGGTGCGTCGCCTCCTCCATTTCTTCGCACTTTCTTGATGTAGTATTGTCAGATTGCAATCATACACCAGCAAAAAGGATACAGGCTCATAATTACCGGCCTGTCCCATACCCTGTTCCCTCTAGTATATTATTGCATATAACCTGGATCCAGAAAAATGACCAGCTCCATAGATAGTCTGTGATTATGATGACAACATAGGATGCCCATTCATCAACTTATTAATCAGATTTGTCCGTAGTGCGGTGTCAGCAAAAAGAGCCTTGACGAGCCGCACTAACTCGTCGATCTCAAAGTCCACCAACGCGCCCTCTTCAAATAAATATGAGATATCTGCCATGGAAGCCTCCTATAAATGTGTCATTCTCTGTAAGAGTGGTGTTCTATAGAGAAGCTAGGAACAACGCACCAGAAGCTCAGATAGATAATTGAACTTGAGCCACGAGGGGACATATGCGATAGCAAACGAAGATTGTGCTGGGTCCTCGCTAAAGAGACCTTCTAGTGAGTTGAGAATCCGACATAGCTCGCTGAGCTGATGGGAGTCGACTTCGGGTATATCTGGGAGCGCGAGAATGTCTTGCAGTATTCGGGAGAGAACCGCTTCGGTGACAAGACCGATCGCAGTGTAGTACTTCCCCTTTGTCAAGATGCCCTGAAACGGCAAGAAATGAGATAAAGACAGTAACTGGATCATGGTAAGAAAACCGTACCTTGAGCTGTTGCGCGAGTCGTTTGATCTCCTGCACAGCTCGATTAATCGCCATTTCACACTCATCATACCGGTCCTGACTGCTTGTATTCCCAAACCCTTTCCCGTCATTCACCAGAATGTCATCGACCTTCTCGCATTGCGTTTGCTATACGGTCGGCGGATCAGCTCCCTCTGGTTCACAACAAATCCCAAATAAATGTACTCACCACAACCCGTTCATACCAACTCTCCCCCCAAACTCTTAAATTCTTCGCACACTCCTTAAGCTTTTCCTTCAGCCCTTCGAATCCGCTATTGGCCCCGTTACTAGCATCAACAAATGGAACGAGCGATTCTTCAATCTTCTCCACCTCATGGCACAAGTATAAACAACTGTTCGAGAATAGCATTCCCCTCTGCGCAGATCCCTCAAGCTCATCTTTGAATCTTACAGGATACAAAGCAATGTAGAGGTCAATAACCGAAGCAGGTGTTTGTGCGAGAACATAGCCCGGTTGGCTTGAGGACGAGGAGGGGAAAAGACTAGACGCTTGGAATTGCTTGCATTCGTCTATGAGATTCTCAATTGCTCTGATTATGCGCTTGGCTTTATCGGGCACGGCAAAACATTCTTTCGCCGCGATATTGGTTCTGAGTTCAGTTGGGCGCTTGCTAGATGTGTACGACGGATTTGTTCATGCGAGGGACGGAGCCGTTCGGTGACTGATTAGATGACGAGGCGATGAGGGGTGCAAGTGCAGCAACAGGATTTTCGGGGATTTTTGTTCCATTCGTCTGTTTCTTGCCTTTGTTTGCCAACTTTTCCAACCGTGTTGCTATCTTGGGCGAAGTAATAGGAGCGGGAATAGTAGTTGGTTCGGCAGATGCGTAGGGGTCAGGTGGGTCGGCCCAAGGGTCGTCTTCCCAAGATTGCTTCTTTTTCTGCTCCCAAGTCTTCTTCGTTCCAGCCCCACGCATACCCAGCATCAGGTTCCGGGTCACTGTTTCCCCCTGGAGGATCTTCCCCCCTGGGCTCGGGATCGTCGAGAGGTACATCATCATCAAATCCCCAACCATTGTCCACGTCCTCAGAAGGGATGCTATCTGAGGGCGCAGATTCTAGGGTTGGTTCTGGGGGCCGTTCTTCAGTTGGCTCCTCGTCATCGAAACCCCACGCATCATCCTTGAGTTCATTCTGTTTCATAGAAGCAGAGCCGACACCTGCAGGTTTCTCCTCGACTCCATTGTCAAATCCCCATGCATCATCTTCGGGGTCTCCACCCACTTCTTCAACCTCGTCCACTTGAATAGGTACGACGGTGGGTTCGGCCAGTTCAGAGGGCACCTCGAGTTCAAATTGGAATCGATCTTTGAGCTCTTCAGGAGTCAGGATCGTATTTCGACAGTTGCCCAACAATTCAAGTCGCCGCTGTTTTTCGTAGTGCGAACTGATATTATCTACCCAGGTTTTAATCGGCATTCCTACAGCAGTGGTGATTTCGAGTTGTGCCGCGGCGCTAATCTCAAACATGGCTGCCTTTTGTGCCAGAGCCAAGAAGGGTGGAAGGAGACCAAATGAAGGAGGGAGAGATGGGATAATGAGCATGTCGAGTAGACCAGTAGCAATCGGCTTGAAGAGGGATTGGGGGAGGGTCGAGCAAACCGGAGCTGGGAAAAGGGGGAAAAGGTGTGCAGATAGAAAGTCAAGGATTTGAGCAAGGACATCAATTCTACTGCTTTTAGTCCCGCTATCTGGAGGGTCAGGGAAAAGGGAAATGAAGTGCTCGGAGTCGAGGGTTGAACCTATCGAGAGCGAGGACGGTTGCTTGAGGACATATTCAATGAAGTGAGTAATGAGGTCGCGCCGTAGTGTCAAAACATGTTGATCCAAAGCATGAGGTGTGAGAGATGACAGAATAGAGGAAAGGGGAAGGACATTGTCCGATCCACGGACTAAAGGCGGGTCAGAGAATCAGCGGGCAGGTCTAGTTGCATTACAATACCTTGAACGGAGAACTGTATGACCAAGCGTGATGCCGATACCACGATTCCACGCGTGTAAGCATCGCTCAGTTGTTCCTGAACGAGCGCTTCGGTGCTTTGATGTTTGCGCTAGGATGAGCTCAATGTAAGCCAATGGAGCTGTTAGAAGAAGCCTAGATGTGTACTTTGAAGTCCGAGAAAATGCTCGACTGTTTCAATGCACCGGGGGCTGATTGTAAGAGGGAATCAATGACGTTCGAACCTAATTACGGCTTCCGGGAGTTTTCCGGCTTGCACCAGAGAAGCCAGATTTGTAAACTCGGCTTTGCAGCGAAGGATATGGGATAATGCCTCGTGCTGAACCTGCACATCGGCAGCCTCCTGTACTAACTTCGAATGTTCTGCCAATTTCTGGAGTAGGACGGGAACTAGTCCTGACTAAGCGGTTCGTCAGTATCGCCCATGTATGCCGAATGTAAGAAAGAAGTACCTGCGGGTCGCTCACAATCATTTTTAAATTGTCCACATTGCCCGTCAGCATTTGAAGCCTGGTCTGAATGGATTTAGCGGATTCCAGTTGGCGTTGAAATACGGGTAAATCGGATTGAATGCGCTCGTGTAGACGTGCCTAGAAGACCAGGAAGTTGATGGGGTCGTTAGCATTTGGATTGCAAGTCCCGTCACAAGGAGATAAACCTAACACCTTGGTCGTCTGAATCGTCTCGTCGAGTTCACTTAGCCAGGAGGACGTCACGGCTGAATCCAGGGTGTGATATGTAGCCGAGTCGATCTTGTTGAGAATTCTGGACGAGACATCCTGCCTGCGAGGCAGGTGTGAAGGTATTGGGAAAGCCATTTCCGCTGTGGTGGGTTCGTCAGAGAGGACGGGGGTTTGTGGCTCAATGCGAGGCTCAGGCCGGAGCCTTACACGTGTCACGTGTAGCGGTGCCAACGGGTCACACACATCATTAGCCAGCCAACCACACCCAATTCAAAGATCCCCATGTCCGCGCGCGCCGTTCTGCTGCTCGGCGTAGTCGCAATACTTCACGGTGTGTATCCTCTCTAATCCCCACTTCGGTCTTGGCCTGAAATTTTACCCAAGCTGCGTACTCTGCATACGAACGTAGGCTCCCTTCTCTTGCGTAAACCCAAGCACTTGGCTTGCTCACTCTCACGCAGACCTATCGCGCCTGAAGGCTCTAGGACGTCCACAGGAATCTCTGCCCAAAGATGTGGGTTCTCAATTCACAGTGCTGCTCCGAATTCCGCTCAACGAACATTCCAGATTGTTATCGAGACTCTCGTTGGAGCGATTCTCGGGATCATTGGGGCATCTCTCTATGGACCACCTCTCAAAGAAATATCGTGGGCAAGCGAGATGCGGCAACAGTACGCTACTATCGTTTCCACTCCCGTGGATCTCAGAGTCACTAATGCTCCCATAGCAAAATCGATGAGATGGACGCCCGGATAGGCTTTGCCAGCTACGCTCACCGCGGAAGGAACATATTCTCGAAGCCCCAGTCAACAGCAAAGCAAACGTAGAATTTCTATGCCGAAAATCTACATTTCATTGTCCGCCGCTTGTTCACTTCCGATGCTCACCATCTTACCTTTTGCCGTTACAGCTACGCAAGTCATTATTTACATCAACACAATCCGCGTCCCGAAGTTATATAGATTTCATCGTCGGATGGGCAGCGGAGTAGTACAGCCCAGCTGGCCGGAGTGACGTTTATAGATTCAACAGCCCCAAGGCGACGGCTTGGGGTTGGGTTGTATAGTGCCGTATGGGAGACGAGAGCTCCCGATCATGAGCGACGGATATTCCGCAGTATTAACCCTCGCTGAGTCAGTTCGACAAAGTGCATTTGGCACCCTCTACAATGTTTTGTCATGTTCCTGCCTCGTGCAAGTCAGGATTTGGCGCCACATTGTTCCACACCACAGCATTTCTGTGCAAATGGAACGTTGAAAACGAGGAGTAAACCATACACGTGTTGTTGAGGGTGGCTCGGCTCTTCATCTTAAGGAACCGGAAATTGTCCCAATTGTTGGAATACAACGACTGTTCCAAGTTTTCTCACTGCTCAAGCGCTCGATGTCAGCCTTGATGCGAGCTGTGACACAATGTTTCCCACCTTTACACCCATCTTCACTTTCTAGTCATCTCCTACCTGGAAGCATGCAGTGACGTACAAGCCTCTTTTTGGTAATTTAGAAAGCGCACACTCGTACCACCACAATAGGTCTCTTCGCCGGAGTTTGCTTTCTTCTTCCACCACCCACCAAGCCCTATCTACTGCGTGCAGTTCGGAAGGATCAGCAGTTTGGTCATCATCATGCAGCTAAAGAATACGACGAGAATCGGGATCGTGCTGGGAATTAGCTTAGCATTCTTTATTGCAGAAATTGCAGGTGGGTATCCCTTGGCTCGGGCTTGGTCGTTGCTGTTGTTTATCTCTTGGGGGCCATTAGTGGGATTTAGAACAAAGAGCCTCGCACTAATTGCTGATGCGGTCCGTCCAAAGACAAGTTTAGTCCTTTTGCATGAGCTGATGTTATTGTCCAGTTTCACTACTTGAACGTGAGTGAAACCACCCTAATGACCCGACTCGGACCTTGATTAATGTGCTCATCTCACAGGACATTGTCGCGTAGTGAGTCACAAATACGCATTGCGCCACTGCTGTTGTTAAAATTATCACCATAGTGCTATTGCTTTCATTGCTGCCTACGTGGGTTTTGCTTAACATCCTCCCCGCACCAAGCAAAGTCTGACCGCCATAATAATAGCTTCATGACAGTGGTAAACACGTTGGTCCATGCCCCTTTTGAGTCAACCGCCTCGTTTTACGGTTTATTTTCAGACTGTTAAATTTACCTACGCCTTCCATCGCGCCGAACTTGTTGGTAAGCACAGTAGGTTGCTTCGATAATGGATACTATACTCATTTCGACAATACTATATAGGCGCCTTCTTTAATGGTGTATTCCTACTAGCTTTGGCCCTTTCAATTTTCCTCCAGTCCATTGAACGTTTCGTGCATGTGGAGGAAGTCCAGGAACCTGTCATGGTCCTGATCATTGGCTGTGTTGGTTTGGGACTAAACATAATCAGCGCGATGGTCGTGCATGGTACATTGGCCTATACAATCAAATTGTACTGGTTTATTGATGCACAGACTTAGACCACCACGGGCACGGACATGGACATGGTCCATCCGCTCCGACGCACATAACGGACCCGAATTCTAAATCGATCGAGAACGTTCTGGATCATATCGTATGTCACTTTTCTTCCTGACACGTCTTTCCCACCCGCCCTGAGAAAAAAATACACTAACCACAGCATGCAACTCATAACCACACAATCGATCCTCCCGTCACAATCCACCAACACAACCTTGGGCTAACTGGTGTTTTGGTACACCTCTTTGGTGATGCTATTAACAGTATGTTGTTCAAAGAATTTCCTATGTTCGCCGCGGGATTTCTCATTCATCCTTTACAGATATTGGTGTGATAATCGCTGCTGTCATTATGTGGAAATTAGAATCGCCCAGACGCCTCTATGCCGATCCATCGGTGTCTCTGGCCATCAGTTTAATCATATTTACAAGTGCTGTTCCCATGAGTGAGTACAAGCTAACAAGCCTATGTTTAGAACAAAAAACACTGCGTTTGGGCTTGGCTGATATTCTCGGGGGATGTCAATTTCACAGCCTTGAAGTCTGGACGAATTTTACTGGAAGCCACTCCATTGTATCTTGATCTCACCAAAGTCAAAGAAGATCTAATAGCGGTGTGTTCCGCCTTTGAAAATGGACGACGATTCATATTGATGCGGTTTTTCCGCTTATCACAGATTCCTGATGTCCTGTCTGTCCATGATCTCCACGTCTGGCACCTGTCTCAATCGTAAGTCTGGGCATCACCCTCTCTTTTTACCCCAAGAAGATTCACGAATACTGATACCGAGAAACATTGTCCCTTCTGCACCATCATTGCTATCATGATACTCTGTTGCATGAATTACCGCATCGTTGACAATCCACCGCCCCGACTCCAAAGGGTGATCTTGGCATCTTTGCACGTCTGCGTACCCGCCTGGGACCTCGCTCGAGCAGTGGGAAAAAACCGAGCAGACGCTACAATACTGCTTCCAAGCGTATGGGATAAGCCATGTTACCATTTCACCCGAACTTCAACGTTCAGAGGCTCAGACCCTCAATGAGGTGGTGATACCAGCAGGAGGGTGCAGTCGACTTTCGTTTCATGACGATTTTGGATGTGCTGTAAACGAGCTGAAGAAGCGTAAGCTCGGGGGGGTGTGAGTTGACGGAGAAAGGGGTCTACATTATAACCCCAAGAATCCGCGATAAGAAACATACTGAATACCCTTTTTCATTATCGTTGTACCATACTGCACTCGTTATGGCATATCCTTCTCCATAGACGAATAACTTTTGCTGCAAAACGAGGGCACCCTAACAGCAAGAGCGTAAAGAATTCACACCAACGCCAGCGTTCGAGCGATGGAGGTGGAGCCGGGGAACCCAAAGTCGAAAACGGGGTACATTAACAGCCCAGATTGTGGTGCAATCATGGTGAAACACGGGGCGCTCTTGCGAGCCAGGCGAAGAGGGGGTGAGAGGAATTGAGGGCGAATGTACCCTTCATGGCGAGAAGAACGCTGTTACTCAATCCTTGCTAATTCTGAATTACAGATTTCCATTCATGTCCTTCCATCGCAACGACCAAACCACAATGGGCCCGGGTTTGACAGATTTCACGTTAGGGCACTTGGATACGCCCAGAGGGTAGGCATCCGAGCGATAGCGGACCAATGAGGAGAAAAGAATAGGTGGCCAGGAGGGGTGTCGTTATTTATGGATGGGGGAGGTTTTGTCGGCCAACGTGGGACGCAGTTTGGAGTTATTTTCCTAGCGCGCCGGGATAAGTCGTGGCATACGGGGGTGGAATAGGGTTTAAGAGATACTTGATCGGATGTCTTCCATTGAAAAGAAGATCGCAGGGTATAGCGACTGCGAGATCATATTGACGGTTGTTCAGTGACTGGACATTTTTGTTTAGAAGACACCCATCGTGTTCTTAACCCTGTCGATAACGTTCAACAGATCCGGGGGTTGATAGGTATCCGCAGGAATAATTTGAGGGTGCTCCGTTTGAAAAAATTCTTCCAGTGGAATTCCTGACTGGTGAAGGTACAAGGTGAAGGAGTCATTGGGGATCGGCCCATCTGGAAATTTACCATAAAAGGCGAGTTTGGCTTCGGGGATTTGATAGATAAGCTACGGTCGATTTCCGAGTTGCAGGGGATACACCTAGGGTGCACCAAGGGCTCGGGTCGGAGTGGACGTCCACGGTACGCTTCTTGACCGATACCGTTTACCTGGGTTTTGCCACATAATGTACGGCTTGTTAGGGTATCCCTGATCGAGTGTTCATTGAACCTGGTCACCACAGCAGCGAAGTATCCGTTATAGGTTCACAGCAAGAACGTGCAAGATGGGCGTGACAGAATTCAAGTCCAGTTTGGGCCCAATTTAGTGGTTTTTGATTTTTAAGTAAGGCGTGGCTGTGTCCTTCCCTGTTAGTTTGTTTTTGTGTGACCCGGTATTGGAGGTCTGGACTCCGAAATGAACTGGGAGAATAATCAACAGGTCTGCTTGACAGAATCTCGCCAGGGCCCCAACGGTGCGAAGAGGGGTCCGTTCATTACCTCGGCCAGGCGTTGGTCAGCAGTGAGGTTGGATTACTGCAGTGGATTCGGGTGGAGGGGCTGGCGAATGCTGTGAGCCCGGGCCCCGGAAGCACTAGCGGAAGGCGTTGAAGCAAACCGCCTCGAGGCGGGTTAGTTTATCGAGGCACAACAAGGACATCAATACGTCATGCATCATGGCTCAAGGCGAACACGGTGCAAGCCGGGCCTATATTTGGTGCGACCTAGGTCCTAGGAGGCAGTGAACCGCTGAATATTGATTCTAATATCAGGAACGCATAACACTTGTCACTCTTTGCCCACAATTTTATGGGGGTGGTCCTGCGGCCAAGAGGTGGCTGCTGATACCCATGAAGAGCGGACGTTTCATTTCAGGGGCCCTAAAGGATCGGACGAGACGAAAAGGACTCGATACTGCGTATGGCCAGGCACATAAAGCCGTTCGTAAAAGGATTAATTTTCATGAGGCAAAGGTAACAACATGCCTAATACCCCCCTCGTCTTGCCGATTGGTGCGAAAGATGGGGTTGGGGACTGGGGCCCGATGAGAACACAGCCGTGAGGGAGAGAGATGGCACCCACGTGACCGGGCAACCGGCTTGCAGGAGGATGCCGAAAAGGATCGATCTTGGCTGGACGAATCTGCAGAAGAAAAAAGTTGACCACAGCCATAGCGTCACGTCCGACATGAAGTGCCGACCACAGGTCTCTCGCAAATCCTATATAATGCCTCGCTATCCGTTTGCTCTCCTCTCAATTGATCCGTTCGGGCGTCCCGTGCCCTCAAGCATACCGAGTACTCGCTGGCGATGATCGCCGAAAGCTCAAGGAGTCCCAGCTCTGGTCCAATACGTTCCGGGGTGACGAGGCCGTTGAAGAGGGGGAAGGCCTGCTCTGTCTGCAGGTGAGTCGTACCACGTTCTTCGTTTCTTCCTCTGACATTTTCTCCGCACCTTCTCAAGAGCTCTCAAGATTGTGCGTACCCCGACTTTTCTCGACCTCTCCTTCCCTCTGACACACTCTCAGAAATGTGATGGTGCAAAACCCAGTTGCGGCCCGTGTACAAAAAACATCAAAGCAGATCCTTGCGAGTATGACAATGGTCTCGGCAAGTCGAGGACGCGGTGCTTGGAGGAGACCATATCCCGACTCGAGGCTCGTGTCTTTGAGCTCGAGAATCCCGAGGCTGCTACTCCCTCAGTCACCCTCCATGATCCTTACGGCCGCTTCTCCCAGAGCCGCTTTTCGGATTCCCCACCGCTCCATGCCCCAGAGCCTTCTCATGCTGGTCCCCATTCCCCCTTCTCCCCGACATCGACAACATCTAGTCTCCCTTCTGGTAGGCACTGGAATAACTTTACAGCTCTCGAGGCAATGACTCAATCTACAGGCTCGAGCGCATCTGTATCACCGTCTCGCCAGTTGATTCCTATATCTCCTTCCTCTAGTAATGAGGTATGTTTGGATTTGGCTGACAAGGGTATTTCTTTTTCACACTATGCTCTCCAGGAGCCTCCACAATCACTCATTCAGTTTCTGTGAGTTTTCCATTCCATCGTTCCACCCCTTGACATTCCGCTCATTCCTAAACAGACTCGAAAAATTTCTACCACATGCTGCAGAATTTGGTTTCTTTCTTGACATTCCTTCATTCCATCACTCTGCTTTGCTTTCGCACCCCTTCGGGCATCATTTACGCCCCACTCCCGCTCTTCTCACCACTGCCTACCTCTGGGGCTGCCACCTATCGCGACCGAGGTCCCCTTCCCAAGTGGACGAGTCTGTGCTCCTCATCCGCGCATTGCGACACGTAGTCACTGATACCCTGGGTAATCATCCGAGACGGATACCGCACACAATTCAAGCAGAGGTGCTACTGGCTACATACTTTTTCCGCACTGGTCGCTTTCTCGAGGCCAAAAGCCGGCTGGGATCCGCTGTGTCCCTTGCCCTTGGCTCACAGCTTCATAGGCTGCGGTCCGCGAATTATCCGCCGCTGTGCCTTATCGGGATAAGCTCCGAAATGCCCGTATTGCCACAACCTCCTCAGAGCACTGTGGAGGAAGGTGAAGACATCAATGGATTTTGGGCTGTCTTTACATTCCACAAATTGATCTCGGTTGCACTCGACCCCCCAAGCGGCGTGTGTAGCGCCTTAGAGGCTCCAGGTCTACAAATTGACACCCCTTGGCCATTTGATAGTCACGATTACAAAATGGTGAGTCAATGACAGTGACCCGCCCGACTAATCCGGCTTAACTTTCTCCAGGGCTGCCTAAGCAACGAGATACAGGGCAACTCCACGGTCAAGGCTTTCCTAGGAGGCTATTCATACAACGGTCGGAACGACACATCGCTCACAGCGCTGGCTGCGAAAGCCTCGATCCTCTGTCACAGAGCCACTCATCTCACAGGTCAGTGGGGGCCCAGTAAGTCGTCTCACTCATATGAACAACAGCACCACTTATCCACGAGGCAACAGATATGCCAAAACGGGAATACGACTCATTCTCTACCGCTTTCCGTTGCATTGACGGGCTCATCGACAATTTCCGAACCCGGATTGCTTCTCTTACCCAGCCTGGAGCCAACACCGCCAACACACGCATCATCCTGCTCATCCATAGCCTCACGAGTGCAGCTACGATCAAGCTACATGGAACCTTCTCCTATGCAGATCCCGTTTCAAATCAAAAATGTGTGCAAGCAGCTTGTGATATGGTTGACTTCCGTGGAATTGATCTAAATAAACTGGGTTTTGTCAACTCGGTGTATGGTGTATGTTACCTACTCCGTTTCTCGTTCTGGCCTTGCATTAATCCATATTTTAGGCATTATGGCAAATGGCTTGTCAAGTATTCATTGACGAGCTCTCCAGACGTCAGACAACCCAAGTATCGTGGCCAACATCCATTAGTGAAGAAGACCTCAGGAACAATCTGAAGGTCGGACTTCACGCGCTTGGTGTTTTCTCAAAAGAATGCGCATATATCCGTATGTATTATCATTTTGCACGCAATGTACCACCCGTTGACGATGCGATTAGGTTACCAGCGGCTCAAAGTTGAGGAGGCCTACACCGCCACAAATAGCACCTTGGACTACCTCTCATCGTCTCTCACCCCATCTCAATGAACTTTTTTTTTTCTCCCTCTCCTTCATCTTCTTTCTCTTCGTCCTGTGACGCCCATTTCTTTCTTCTGCTACCTGTGGACTTATCTTTTTTGCTTTCACAACTTAATACCAACTTTTGCTCTTATGGTTCACGTTAATCAATTCTTCAGCGTGCAGCCTGTGTTATTTGTACTGTAGTCTCCCCAACTCTTCATCTGTAGTTCTGCCACACTTTCCCCACAAGTTGTCGTGGTTGTGTTGTTCGCTGTCGTTGTACTGTACTGTTTCTGTACTCAACTTCTCGCCCCAAGACCTAATCAGCACTAGGCTTTTACTCCTACTCGGTTTTGCTTCCCACCCGCTCGTTCGCTCATTCATTCCTTTCCAGCACACAATCTTTCCCTAGACTCCCGCATTCTTTTATCCTACCCTCTCATTCTCCAAGCCGTTCGTTCCCGTTTTCGGTTATTGGTAACTACTACTCACATAGTATCCTCCTGCATCACAAGCATCCTGTAATTCTACGCAATAGCCTTCTTTGCTTTGACGCATAGCGCCTTTTGCTTTAACCTGCCATACTTACCCCTCATACTCCTCGGCTTTGTTTTCTGTTTTCTCGACATACGTACTAGTAGTACTTACTTTCATTTCCGCCGCCCGCCTATGCATTATTTAATATTATTGAAATTTTGCCGATCATGGGGGAAGATCACTAGTTCATAAATAGTTCACAAATTTTTGATCGGAGACGGAGTATGTGAGAGCGGGGGGCATAAAGTTTGTTGATCTCGTCTAACCCCACGCCCTGAAGCGGTGCAGTGAAATCGATGATGAAGAAGCAACTATGATCATCATCACATTCCAAGCGCTCCTATTCCTGGTTTGTCAAACGCCGACCCGACGGTGTGAGATAGAATTAATCTCTTGCTTTTTAGCGTTAGGCTCGCTTGCTGAACATAGAGCATGAGAGTGGATCAATAAATTTGTGATGCTGCGGGTGGATATTTACTTTGGGGCTCACGTTCCTGATCCCTATTAGACAGATGGTGAATCTATATGAACAATATTTAGAGGGGTTGATAGTACTTTTCAGCGGCGCTACCATAGGTGATGTCGGTCGACGAGACTGACATTTTGTGCACAAAATAAAAATAAAAATAAGTAGAACCTGGGACCCTCCTGGTCGTTTAAGATATTCCGACGATTGATAGACCGATACTGCATTTTCAAGATGGGCATTGGTTAAAATTTCGAATGTAGACATCGAGAACGCATCAAAACGCAGTTGACCATCGGTTTAAAGTTCGGTCATTCGGCTGTCAAGTCTGAGAGTTACTCGGATACCTGTGTGCATCAAGCTCTAGGACACGACACGAGAAGGCTGTGACTTTGGTTTCTGAGTGTGAGACTAGGTCTTGGGTCGCTCAGTCACGAATCCATCAAAATCAGAATAGAAGCACGACGTCGTCGACAGTGATAGTATCATAGAGAACGAAGGTAGAGTTTAGCGGCCGACGAGCACAGGATGGTATGAAATGTCCATCAGTTGATTCTAGAGCTGAGTGCATATCAACCTTTCGTAGATAGTTCCACGGCGGTCTTGAAAGCCCCTAAAAGCGCTGTCAATTGTACTTTTTCATTACCACCACTTGATAAACGGTGCCTGAAGACAAACGTTGCATCAGATATTGCTGAAGGGATGGTAACCCCAGTGCAAAACGAGTCGTACTCTGTGACAGCGAGATGATCGAGCAGAAATATTCTCGCATGGGATTTGAGTTCGATTGTCTCCAAGTAGTCATAAGCGCCAGTGAGGAGATCTTGTAATGCTAGCCCCCGTTCCGTTTTCATGCTCGAGATCACTAATCGACAGGTAATGTAAATCAGAAGACAAACGGTATCAATGGAGAAATCAAGATAATTACTCTGGTATGATGCAGTGAATTCGTCTGATAACATAGAATTGACAATATTCTCTATATCGGAGGGATGCGGGTTTCCCGTGCAGGTGTAAATTTCTGTTTCACCGATGATGTCGTACGCAGCATGACAAGCCTGTAGTACGTTTAGGGCCCGTCGCATGTCTCCTTTAGACAATTTCAGAAGGGCATTCTTTCCATCCGTGGTCAAAGGAACGCTACATTTCGTAAATCAGCTATCGTCTTCTCTCTGGAATCGCTAAGCGACCCGAACTCACTTCTCTGAATCAACAACAGTGTTGATGCGTTTCTCGACTTCATGCACTGGCAGTGGTGAGAATCTGAACCGTGTGCAACGGCTTTGAATGGCGGGGGCGATCTTGTTGACATAGTTGCAGATGATACAGAAACGGACGTTTTTTGTGTACTGCTCAATTACTCGGCGGAGAGCGGCTTGCGCTGCCTGCGTCATCATGTCCGCCTCATCCAGAATGATGAGTTTGAAGCCCTTTGAAAACAGTGTTCTTGTTTCAGCGAATTGCTTGATCTGTTCACGAACTACGTCGATACCACGATCATCTGAAGCGTTGAGCTACCACATCGAACGAACATCTCAGATTCCTGAAGGGCTCTGTGATATCTTGAGAGCTTACTTCGAGTATCTGCTTCTTATAGTCTGCGCCATATATCCGCCTCGCTACGGCCAAAATTGTGGACGTTTTTCCTGTTCCGGGCGGACCGTAGAACAATAAATGGGGCAGGCGGTTTTTCTCGATGAACCGTTCGACTATCCAAACTTTGCATTAGACCGAATGAAACCGAGCCAGTTTGAGGACCAACTTGTGCTCGTGATATCTTTATGCGAGACAACGTCATCTAGTGTAACCGGTCTGTACTTCTCAACCCTTGCATCGGTGAGACTCAGCCGAGGCAGATATAGGATGAGTACCTACCACGGCAATGACTCTGAGTCAAGGGTACCCACGTCGGCCGCTTTCCCTTTCCCCTTTGTCAGCGTTGGCAAAGAGTCGATATCCGACATGCGAGCATCTTCGTCCGAGTCCATTGCGCAAGGCCCATGCCGCGAGACGCGTCGGATAACGCGTTCATTAGTCAGCGATAGACCCATCAATGCATCAAACCTTATGTCGCCTCCGCACGGGCCATACACAGATGACAAAGCAGCAATCTCATTTTGCGCATCATCTCTTCCCAGTTCCGGCTCTTGCTTTTGTCAAAGACTCCACCGTTCAGCTCGTTGGACAGACGAAAGCGTCCGCAGTACCATGCAGATCTTTGTAAAGACGTAAGCTCTGCCCAGCTCATCATTGACGTATCATATCCTTACTGAAGGTCCTTCAGCCTCACGGGCAAAACCATCACTCTCGAGGTTGAGTCCTCGGATACCATTGACAATGTCAAGGCCAAGATTCAGGACAAGGAAGGGTGCGTATAGCAAACTTGCACTCGTCTCTCACCGTCTCAAACTAGTTGGCAGCATTCCCCCCGACCAGCAGCGCCTGATCTTTGCCGGCAAACAACTTGAGGACGGTCGCACTCTCAGCGACTATAACATTCAAAAGGAGTCGACCCTCCATCTCGTGCTTCGTCTCCGTGGTGGTGCCAAGAAGCGCAAGAAGAAGACATACACCGTTCGTTATTCCCACTGAATTTTGATCATATTTTAACCTACCCCCTAAACAGACCCCCAAGAAAATTAAGCACAAGCGCAAGAAGGTCAAAATGTCTATCTTGAAGTATTACAAAGTCGATTCCGATGGCAAGATCAAACGCCTCCGTCGTGAGTGCCCTTCGGCCGAGTGTGGTGCCGGTATCTTCGTATGTTATTATGTGCTATCAAGGTTTGGCAGCAAATCTGACATCTCTTCACAGATGGCCTTCCACAAGGACCGCCAGTACTGCGGCAAATGCGGCTTGACCTATACCTTCACTCCTGGTAGCAAGCCACCCGTCGTCTAGAATCACGTACACCGAAATTACTTTCTGCATGTATGTCAAGCGTGTGCAATATATTTTTGTCATCCAGTCCCGTCTACTAGAATGAGATGATGTTTCTCACGCTCCTGCGAGGTCTAATGCCTACGGGCGTGGCCCCTGTGAACGGCACATGAGTCTATTTCTCACATTAGCACTACTCGACCCACGTATAAGCAGATAACAAGGACATTTCGACGACAGCGCAAAGGCTGACAAAGTACGGCGGTGACTGCTGGGCATGAACGTGAGTTGCGTTGACTCTAACCACGTCTTTGGGTTTATAATTTGCCCACAGGAACCTTACAAATTAAACAATGACGTTCAGGAGCTTAATGTCGGTAAACGCCCTACTGGCTGTGTGGCTGATCTCGGCGCTGAAAATGCACCGTCCCAGCGTTTGGATGTCCAGCACAGAATGTGGTCGCTGATGTTGGGGGGGCTGTATCCCTCCGAGTTATCTGCGGTAGTTGAACGGCTCATGATGTCGAACGAGTCCAGAGTTATGGACGTAGGCTGTGGATCAGGGATCTGGTATGTTACATATCTGTGAGGCCCAGCCCTGAGGTGGAATGACATTCGGGGGCTCAGGGCGATTGAAATGGCAGAACGGTTTCCAAAGGCCCAAATCGTCGGCTTAGATATCACGCCCCCGAAATATAGGTTGGTTGGTAATCCTTTGGCTAAACACTACACGTTCTGACTCTTCCTAAAGAGCGCCACCTCCCAACTTTGTGTAACATTTACACTTCTTGCGACGCCGGCAACACTTACTTTTCCTTAGTTTCAAGCAGCACAATTTGATCAACGGCCTTCCGATCGAGTATACCACAACCAAGTTCGACGTCATACATTGCCGTTGTGTGTGTCAGCACGTAAGCAGTCTTCCGGTACCGGGGGAAGTTTGTGACCCCGGAATTCATGCGATCTAGGTTCCAGAACCTCAGGACCTTGTGGAAAGCATCGCAAAATGCATCAAGCCGGGTGAGGATCTCGGCTGCTCGATTATTTTGCTTCGGACACCTAATACAAAGATCGCAATTAGGTGGTTTGATTCTCATGGCCGACGGTGAATGGATTGGGTTTGACGAGGAGAGGAAGCCGCTCGAGCCGTTCGTCTATGAACCCACAATCAGTATCGAAGAGAATATTGCAAATGCGCGTAGGTTCTCTTCGTATGCTGGTTGGCTGGTCCTTTTTGGTAAAGCTACCCGAAGTCCCAAATACCAACTTCTCAACAAATTGTTGGGGAATGTTGATACCGTCGGAAACATCGCATTCAGGGAGCTTTGGCCGCCGACCGGGTGGGCGGGAAAGGATGTTCCACATGGTCAAGAGATCGGCGCAATCACATATACGAACATGAAGGTTTGACAATTCTTGTGGACTGTCGACAAGCAGCTGACAGGTAAAATTTTGAACTGTAGGAATTTTTCCAAACTAGCACCGCTGCTCTCTTGGGCCAGGGTGTTCCCTCCGCTGTGGTTGATGCCATGAGGGAGAGAGCAATAGAGGAGTTGAGTGAGAGGCGTCACACTCTCTGGTATTATACTAGCGCCATTGCGATGGATGAGCTGGGGACGAATATCTAGTCACCGATGCTCTTTGTTTAAAGTCCAAATCAGAGTATTTTGCAATAAATAAACAGTACCCTCCGGTAAAAAGCGTTATCTGATTTCCTTTGTTTTCCTTTGGAACACGCCGTCTTCGTCAGATTATTGGACAATGTGAGTGAGGTGTACAGTACAGGAAAGTGGCTCCCCATTGTCAGACCAAACCATGCCGTTGTTTTGATAGCTATGAGGCCCAGTTGTGTACTATGACTGCCACAAGCATCATTCTAGGTGGAGTCGGCTGAGTTGGTGAGTCCTGTCGTGTAGCGGCTGGACGCCATCCTCTGAGTGAGTGGGTGACCCCAGGATTGTTCCTATTGATTATTTGGTTTCTGGACGGGCTGGGCTTTTTCGTATATCTCCCTTTTTCGACGTGACTCGTCTAATTCCGCTTGCCGCTGCCGCATTTTCTCTCTCCGTCGCTCATCATCTCTTAGAACACCCCGGTACATAGTCTGTGGGCAGGTGTCAGTCGATGAAAACAATGACCATAGGAACTGTTACTTCTCGTTCTTGTTCCTGTTGAAAGTGCACGGCCCATATGGTCAATGACGAGAAGATTATTGAACCAATCAAAGTCGCCCGTGCGCGGCTCTGTCGCATTTTTGTAGTGGCGACGCGACGCGAGTCTCGCGAGCCGGAGGCGCACAGACCAGCGACAAAATGGGAAGCCGAGCCGAGCATGCAACACACACAAATACTTGCCTTCACTCCCAACATCGTTGTGCAGCTCTTTCCTCCGCCCTCGGCTCTCATACCTTTCGCGCATGTCGACACTTCGAGTATGTGTCTCATTATTTTTGCTGCTCCTTAATCTAAGCTCTTATGATAGGATTTCGAGACGATACTCAATGAAGTTGTGCAAGCAAAGAGACTATCACAATCCAAGATGACCAAACTAACGGAGATTGCGATGACACTAATGGATGTATGTTTTCATTACTCTTTTCAAGCCTACCTTCACGCCAAATCTGGATCCTTAGCATGATACTCAGCTTGTTTCAACCATGTACCGGACTCACAAATCGTTACCATCCGCTTGCAAAATCTCTAGTCTCTATGTATTCGATGCGCTAGCTAGAGCGGCCAGACAGCAGGTCATCAAACATAATCTCTCAGAGCGTCATTCCACTGGAAATTGTGCTACTTTCCTCTCAAAAGTGGCAGGGGTCCTTGAGGGTTTATTTCAAGACATGCTCACAACTGGTCTGCCGGAAGCGAAGGTTAGTCTCATTGGGAATGCTTGACCCATGGCTAGTCACAGAAGCCAGAAGCATGGTTTTCATGTTCTTGAAACCATCTACTTGTTGATTATGGTCCAACCGTTCGCGTCCTCAAGACTAGTGGAAACGTATCTGCTGACGCTATGATACTGTCCTTTCTTCAACCGTTTCTGGCGCTTGTAGTCACTAGAGCACGCTGCGAAGCGGACCTAATCTCGAACTTTCTTTGTCCCGCCAATAAGATAGTAACAACCCTGACCTCTTTTTTGACAGGACAAGACGAAAAAAATCTATGATATCTGGGTAAAGGGGAACACCTTTCCGCCCGATATTCTCAGTCGCTTATCGGATATAGTCTCGGGAAAGGATAAAGGTGCATATCATCGTGTTTGTGCGCTAAGTACTTTCTCTGCCTATATAATCGTTGTTTTTTTTGCTCGCATCTCTCCAAGTTCAATCGTAAGAAGCGTACTGAATTGTGATTTGGTCTGTTTCATGTTAGAGCCTGAACCAAACCTTCCAATCGAAACCGACCCCCAAACGCCAAGTACCGTTATACCCGGTCCGTTATCCACTGATCCCCAAGCGACACTGCTTGCCTTGTTGACCCAAGCCGCGAGCAACCACATACCGTAAGCCTTCACTTACGTGCCCTCCTATCTTCCGAGCCTGACCCGTCCGTTTCCAGACCACCGACGGCAAATGCAGTGTCCTCACCCACAACACCTCTAGACCCTGCGCAGCTTGCTATATTTCGATACCTGCAGTCTGCGTCGGTCAACAATATGGCAAAGCAGATAACCTCTGTTGCATCGACACCAGTACAGGATTCTCATGTATCTCAGACTGCTACAGACCCCCGGATATCCAAATCGTCGTCTCCTCCTGATGAGCCTGCTCTTACTAAACAGGACGAGAGAAATGATATTTATCGTAGCCCGCCTCCGATGACTCGTTCTCACGACAGAGACTATGATAATCGAGGTTATTCGCGTAATGCCTACAGGGGCAATCTGCGCCGTAGGGGACGGTGGAATCGTTGGGACGAACGTGACCGTGACCGTGACCGAGATCAGAATGAAGTGCCAACAAGTCCAAGGAGGGGAGGTCGCAGTCGGTCCAGAAGTCCAGGGAGCAGGTTGCATCACAGAAATTCTCCTGCCTTAAGTCCTCCTCGGCGTCCATCATATTTCTCTCGAGCTCGAAATGACGGCGACACACCCCGAAAGCTCACGAGTCATGATACTGGGAAGGATGAATTTGGTCGGGACTTACGACCTTCCTCTCCCCCTCCCAAGTCACCTACCTCATCAGCCACTAGCCACGTCCCAAACGCCTCTCCTACAATACCGCCAATTTTGCATGAACCGAAGGCAGATTCGTCTACGTCTACGAGTATTGATCCGATGTCTAGATCATCATCGATAGCTGCGAATACATCTTCGAAGGAACCTAATACCCCTGTTGCTCCCGAGTCGAGTACCGGGACATTACAAAAGGGACTGGAGAGTTTCGATATATCGACGTTTAATCCTACATCACCGGCGTCGTGGGAAGCTTTGGGAAAGATGTGGCAACTAACCCATGGCTACTTGCCTTCAACTGAAGAGTTGATGCAGTTCATGATGATGGGAGCTATGAATCAGTCAGTCGCCTCGGGAAACTGGGAGCAAGAGACTGTGGGCGCCAATGGGATGAACAAGTCTCCTCAGAGTGGAGAGGCATTCGGAGGATTCTACGGCAAGACCCGAAATGGTCACCACGGGTGGGCGAATAATCACGACGAGACAAATGATCAGTCAACCGATGCTGTTGTGCTGGGTGGTGATAGTATAGATTTGGATGTATCCAGACAAGAAAGTGATTCGCCGCAGCATCCAACGACGGCGTCTGGCCGTCTAGGAGGGAAGATGCAAAAGATTGGAGACAAATGGGTTTTCGTTCGTAGTGATGGTACTTCATAGGGATAATATTATTTCGATTACAGTGGGAAGACCCTTCTTTCGTACCTGCTTTACACAGAATCCAATACATTATCATCCATCGCTGTTAATTCGTACGGTCGTCTCGCCTCTCGCAGGTTATGGATGTTTCTTGGTTCGGTCGTTTTCGAAGTACTAAATGACGAGGCATGGAATGGACTTGGCCAAAACAGGAGATAACAGAGAGTCGTTGAAAGTATACCAATCAAACCACCGGCCATGATATCCTCTTTATGGTGTCGCTATCACACCAGCAAGTGAGTGGCGATGAGAGTTGGCTAGCGTTCAACTTACGTAGTCCTCGATACGAGTGACGGCAACATGAAATGCCCAAAAGAGTGGTGATAATGTTAAAGTAAAAGCAGCCAGACGACTAGATAGCAACCTCGACGACGGAACTATGGCCGGGCAAAAGCCTCCCGTTTGGCCGGCGAGCCAGAGCGTCAGGAAGGTCATTCCTGCGAATGCGATCGAGGAATGGCCTGAGGGAAAAGATTTTCTGCCTTCCAGGATGGTGGACTTTTTACTACGATTACGCATTTCGGGTCAATATCGCGATGGAAGGAGGCAGAGCGGCGTACGAACCCAGTGCAAAGTTTCGCCACTTCTTCCCATTGACATCTTGCGAGGAAATCCGGCCGCAGCCTGCCTGGAAGCCTAGTTGGGAGGGGGCAGGGCTGACATAGAACATGTTTACATACCGACTTTGTGCTTTAGGTATTCCGTGATCAGATGAGCTAGGCCGCTGGAGATGGGGTGTGAATTAATGCTACCCTCGGCGCATGTCTGTATACTGGCCCACCTGCCTGCGAGAAGCGCAAGAGCGCCATGATGTACTTCGAGGAGGGCCTTCTTCCTGATGCCAGTGGCGACCAGGAGAATAATAGGGATGTAAAGTGCAACTCCAAAGTTCAAAGCTGAGCCTATCCTGAAAACGAGTGAGGGTCAACTTGGAATGAATGATTGACAGACATACTGGCTTTGCTTTTGAGGATGGGATATTAATATGTCCTGCGGCAAGAAATCTCTCTCAAAAACGGGGAGGAGAGATGCCGCATATGAGAGGAACCAGAGCAGCCCAACCACGACCCTATCCTTGCCGATCAGCACATGCTCACGATTTATTGCAGGACAAACAATTTTCGCACCAGTCCAAAATATGTGACATACTAAACCATTCGAGGGAGTCTTGGCCAAAATGACGCCGTAAAGTAGTAGTGATAGCCATGGCCAGGAAAGGAAACCCATTTCTTGCCCAAACAAATTCTAGACGCAATCGGAGCAAAGTGATTGCATTTGTCAGAAAATCATAGTGATTATAAATATATATGTCAGGATGTATGTACATACTTCGTAAACCTGACCAAAAACTCTGGTATTAGAGAAAGATTGGTGGGAGCCTTGGAACCGAGTCTAAGCTGGTCGACGTTCGCGAATGCTGTGTCCAGGACAGGGGCCTCTGTATAAACGAGATAGACGAAGGGTTGTCACAAAGGGGTTAGCGGGCCGAAGTTCTCTCCCAAGACGCGTGTCGTCACGCAGCGCGTGTTCGTGACTAAGCCCTTCGTGTTCTAAATGTAATGTCTCCTTGTGGTCTCATAACTCTTACTTATCCCACCTTGGTACTATACGATGGCGAAGGAGAAGGCACAACCAAAAGGCCAGAAATCTATCTCGTCATTTTTTGGCAGTAGCAAACAGAAGAAGGTCGCGAAATCAGTTGACGACAACGAATCTGAACTTGATGAAATACATGCAATTGTCGATGAGCGCACCCAGGATGACGAGGAAAGTGATGCTGATGTTGAGATGGATGAGGAGCATGTTGATGTAACGGCGAAGAAGGGTGGAAAACTCTCAGCATTTGACCTCGATTCATCCGACCTCCCTCCCATTCACGAAATCCCTGCTATTTTCTCTGACCTGGTTAGCCGTATCCCTGAGATCAAGTCTGTCGTGGAACATGTCCAGGGCAGGAAGCTTAGGGTTGCGACTATGTGCTCTGGCACAGAATCTCCACTACTTGCGCTGGAGCTTATTCAAAAATCCGTCTTAGAGCAACACAAGATTGCCTTAGAAGTCGAACACGTGTTCTCATGCGAGATCGAACCATTCAAACAGGCATATATTGAAAGAAATTTCCATCCGCCCATTCTCTTCCGCGATGTTTGCGAACTTGGTGATGAAGAAGCGTGCGTCCTTGCTAATCTCCTAATTCCGACACTTTTGAACTTAGGATTCCTAGGCACACAGCCTATGGGGCTTTGGCTCCTGTACCAGGGGATGTTGACATGCTCATCGCTGGTACCTCGTGTGTGGATTATTCGAACCTAAACACCCAAAAGCAAGACATTGATGCCAACGGCGAATCGGGCAGGACTTTTCGAGGAATGATGTCCTGGGTTGAAAACCACCGCCCTCCCATTGTCATCCTAGAGAATGTTTGTTCCGCGCCTTGGGAACGTGTCAAGCAATACTTCGAACGTCATGACTACAGCGCCGCTTTCACTCGAGTTGACACCAAATTTTATTATATTCCACATACACGGACTCGAGTCTATCTCTTTGCAATTGACAAACGCAGCTCTAGTATACCGGAAAACTGGAAGGATTTAGTAACAAACAAGCTTAAAAGGCCCGCTTCATCCACCCTCGACGCGTTCTTGCTCTCATCGGATGATCCTCGTATCCATCAGGCTCGTCAAAAGCTTGTACAAGAGAGTTATGGTGCCTTGGACCGCAAAACGGGACGTACAGACTGGGGGCGTTGTGAATCTCGGCACCAACGTGCCAGGCTGGAAGAGGCCCTGGGTAACAAACGTCCATTGACGAGTTGGGACGAGGGTACGGTTCAATTTCGCTAGTTCATGAAAAATCATTCTACCTGCGAGAATAGGTGGCTTTTGTAAACTTCCCGATTTCGCATGGAATGACTGGGGTGTTGGTCAAGTTGAACGTGTGTGGGATCTTATGGATATCAGTTTACTCCGATCAGCAATAAAAGGTACTGATCCGAACTATAAGACGTAAGCATTGTTAAACCCTAGTAGTCCTCCTTTTCGCTTACACGCCTTCAGGCAAGTATGGAATTTGTCGCAAAATTGCGATCGTACTATCGGCTCGGGGAAGCCAGGCATTTGTCCATGCCTCACACCATCTATGATCCCCTATATTACCAACCGAGGCGGCCCAATGGTTGGACTGGAGGCTCTGTCTATGCAAGGCCTCCCCGTCGATAAGCTATTATTGACGCGTGAGACAGAAGATCAATTAGCTGATCTTGCTGGTAATGCCATGTCGACAACCGTTGTCGGAGCCTGCATATTGGCGGCCCTCGTCATGGGCAAGAAGCTACTGAAGAAAGGCGATGATACAGAAACTTATGAATCGAAGCATTCCCAGGAGCACGACCAGGATGCCATGGCGGTTGATTCCGTCGATTTAGGTGAAGTTCACATGGACAACGTCGTGGGTGCCGAGGACCTCCACCATCAGCCTCTGTGGTTATCAGGAACCCATGACTATTCTTTGAACCCGATCCTTGATGATGCTCGGAAGAGCTCCCGGATTGTGTAGTTGCGAGGGTCGCACAGACATGACAAAGCGGGAACTATTCCGTTGCCTCGACTGTGACACGACAGTTTTGCAAGAAATGTGGCGGACGCCCTGAACATAATCCTCAGCCTATTGATGTTGTTCGATACCCTCGTTTGCATCCCTGATGATTTCGCAAAGACTGCTCAAGGCTACTCTTCCCATGTGTCTGTTATTATCCGACATAAACGCTGATCTCTTGAAAGGGTTGAGGAGTCAAGAGGGCCTTACGATACCAGAAAATCGGTGGAAGGGGTGGTCCGAGGCCGTCCTACGGGGCTCTGCCACGGAATTGAGATTTGTGGAGTGCAAACGTCAGGAAATTTGGAGCGTGGTCTATCAGTCCCCGCATGCGAAGCTCGAGCTTTCACTTCATCCCCAGCAATGCGAGTGGCGTTTTTCCGTCTTCCCCAAAGCCAGCGAACCTGTCAGCGCTGAGATACGCCATGTCCTTGCTTCTCCTGTGGCAAGGATGGTCTGCAAGGACCACTTCCTCAGTGGTCGCTGGTGCTTTGCGTTACCCCATACCACCACCTTTTCTATCAAGATCCAGGGAGAAGGCGAACTTGTTCCATCCTGGGAGAGTCGACTTGGACTGACCGGGAAGGATCTCCGCGACAAGATGGTGTACTCTCATCTCAAAATCACGGTTCCAAAAGATAAGGCAAACCAATTCGATCGTGACATATCCGGAACGTACACTCTGCTTGATAAATGCGGGACCGCCAACGCGGCGTTACACAAAAAACAAAGTAGCGATGTCGACCTTCCCCCCTTATACATGTTTTTGGATCCCCATCGTACCAACGATTCTGAGGACGCATTCGTGTTTTCAACCAACACCCATCGCCTAGAGTATCAAGAATCCCGACCTATAGTCTGTAAATTGGACCCGAAGTGGAGACAGAGTGACACCGAAAGAGAGCAAACCGTCGCATGCTACCTACCGTGTACATGGGTTGCTTCGGATGTTGTCAAATTGAAGGTGAGTCCGGTGCACCTCTCAAATGGTGACAATGCTAAGAGATGCATAGCCCTCAGTCGGGCAAACAGCTGAGTTCGGAACTCCTAAAGAACTTCAAGTGCCAAACGACACCGGACGCCTGTCGAGACGCGTATGCGCTGCTTTCTTGTAAAGTTAATCTCCAGAATCAAGCTGGTGCAGAATGGGCCCGAGGGACGTGGCAGCAGGTTGACAAGATTCACGAAAGGGTAACCTTCAAGGCGCTTGCATGGGTATTAGAGCGAACACGACACGTCAACGATAGCCTGCGTTCTTGGCAACAGGTCGCTACGCAAGATGGCCACACGGGTTGCGAACGGTGTGCACCTACTCCTCCCAAGTTGCGCTGGCTTCAAACTGGGAAAAAAGTTGCACCAGTTGAAGATCCTGGTCAGGCCGGGGAATACGAACGACGGCTCAAGAAACGCCCGAGCCCATTTGTCACGCAGCTGAAGATTGATGAAGATGGTCTTGGAATGATTCGTGTCGGTATTAATATCCCTACCCTCCTTCATCGAGCGCAATCCCGTCTCCCAGTGGAGAACCGCACCGAACGGCCACGACTATCCTGGCGCCTTGATACTAATTATATCCCCACAGTAAATCCCAACCTTCCTAAATTCGCTATCTTAAGCAACAAGAGCGACAAAGAACACGATCAACCTCCAAGTTTCAGAATTCCACTCCGCAAAGAACAGCTTCGATCCCTGGAGTGGATGATCCAGCAGGAATCGAACAAGGCTGAGCCCTTTATTGAGGAAGAGATTTCCGAAGCTATCTTGACTCCCCTTGGCTGGCGTGCAGAAGGTCGTGCGCAGCGTCCTGTCCAAGTTAGGGGAGGTGTCCTTGCGGACCAGGTCGGATACGGGAAGACTGCTATCTCTTTGGGCCTGATTGACTGTACCCACAAGGACGTCAAGAAGGAATTTGCGGCCATGGGACGCATTCCCGGAAAGGTTGCCGTGAAAGGTACCCTGATCATCGTGCCTCCACATCTTACAAGGCAGTGGAACTCCGAAGTCGAAAAATTTACGGGAAAAAATCGCTTCAAGGTCATTGTGATTTCGACGGTCTCGAATCTGAATGGGGTCACTATTGAAGATATCCAAGAGGCTGATATCGTCGTCATCGCTTCAAACATCTTCAGGAGCAATGTTTATTTGGAGAACCTCGAGTCACTAGCTGCGGCGGGTGAACTCCCCGTTAAAGAAGGTCGCCACTTCAACGCACAACTCGACAAAACATTAGAAAACCTCCGAGCCCAAGTAAATCGTTTGCAGGATGAGGGGGCAGGAGCCGTCCTCACAGCTATGAAAGAAGGCCGCAAGCGAGGTAAGCTATTCTAGCATTTCTTAAAAATAATCGTTAAAGCGAGTTGTACAGTGGAAGAGGAAGCACGCGCCAGTGCCCTCGTCCAAACAAAGCGTCTGCGTGGAAAATCATATCGCGAGGCCGCAGAGAAACTTAAGGGAGAAGTTCAGGGGAAACCTAAGGACAAGCTCTCAAAAGGGAACCCTTCTGTAGACTCATCCCCCCAGTCCAGTCCGCCCCCATCCGGTGTGATCGTGGAGGTAGTTATTCCCGTGAAACCGGGACATCCTTCATACGACAGAGTAAGAAAAAATGGTAATGTTTCGAACGCCGATGGGCCCCAGAAGAGGACACGGCCGTCTGCTGCGAGAGTAATCGTCATTTCTGACGACGAAGAGCAACAGTCTGGTAGCGACTACGAGGCAGAGGCCAGCTACCGGTCGCCGTCGCCTAAACCCAAGAAATTCTCCGCAACGAAGAGTACGAAGAGAAAACGAATCGTTGAATCTGACGATGAATTTTCGGCTGAGGAAACCGACTCGGACGACGCTCCTCCTCCAACCTCTGATGACGAGAGCGTTATTTCCCGCAAACAGGTGGGCAAGGGTAATAAAACGGGTATCAAAGGGTCTTCACGTTCCGTCACTACGAGTGCTGATGAGGACGTGATGAGTGTGGATAAGGTTTCGGCAAGTGGTAAAAAAGCGAAAACGAGTAAAAGCAAAGACGACTCCGAGAATCGACCCACTAAACGACGAAAACGGACGGACAACGACCCATGGAAGCTTGGATCGAAAGCGGTGCAAAGGGATTGGACCCAAATGCAAGCCCCTCCCCTAGAGATCTTCCACTTCGCCAGAAAAATCGTAGACGAGTACACATATCTCGACGGAAAGATCCATTCACTGGTTACTTGTCTGACTGCAGAGAGACATTGGGTCCTTTCCGGTACTCCTCCTATCCATGATTTCGCTGCTTTGAAAACTATTGCTGCTTTCCTCAACCTTCATCTTGGCGTAGACGACGACGGCGAAGGACAATCGACGGAGATTAAGAAGAGGCGCCGTGAGCAAACAGGTAAATACGACCCATGGAATATCCTACTACACAACAGACTCACAAATTCTCACCTAGCCGTTGAGAAGTTCCACTCTTTCCGTGAAGTTCATACCCTCGAATGGCACGCCCACCGCCATGAATTAGGCCAAACCTTTTTAAATCAGTTTGTTCGACAGGTACGTGACTAGAAACTGTACATTTACGATATGTGACTTGTTTCGCAGAACATTGCTGAAATTGATGAGATTCCATGGACTGAGAAAATCGAAACCATCGTACTCCCAGCAGCAGAACGTGCCATCTACCTCGAGCTCGAACATCACCTACGCGCACTTGACATGACCATCAAGCGAGGAAAGAAGACGGAGAGCGACAGAGAGAAGCGTCTAGCGCAGTCCCTTGGAGAATCGAAGTAAGTGTATCAATAATCAAGTAGTTGGGGTACTGCTAATAGCACGCAGGTCCGCTGAGGAAGCATTACTTAAGCGTTGCTCCCACTTCGACTTAGAAACTTCAAACGAGAATGCTATGAAAGCCTGCGATGTTATAGTCAAAGAACGTCAGAAACAACTTGATGATTGCAAAGCAGAACTGCTCAAGGCTATCAAGGACGGCGTTACAAGAGAACAAAAGCTCGGCGACGTTGGACAAGAATCAATGTTCAACGAATATGTGCGGGTGTGTCGGACGGAAGGTGTTGATGATCTGGATGCGACCAAGGTCGTGAGGGAGGTTCTCGATGATGCCGGTGCTGGTAGCGGGAAGGCTAAGTCCAGGAATCAGGATGCTCAACTCTCGGAGAAAGTCAAAGCTGCAGTCTGGGATCACCGTGAAAGGACGCACGAGATTCGTAGGCTCACCAAGGAGCTCGTCGGCCGGATTCGTTCGCTGCGCTACTTTACCGTCGTTCGTGACTTGCAGAAAAAGGCCGAAAACCGCCCGTCCATCTCTTGTCCCAGTTGCGGAAGGAAAGACATTCCTATTGAAGAGGCCGCTGTGCTCTCTTCCTGCGGCCACACGGGATGTCGCTCCTGTGTCCGGAAATCGGCGGAGCTGGAAGAGTGTGTTTACGCTTCCTCTGGAGCCTGTAAATCCGCAGCCCGAGTACTCAATGTCGTCAACGCCGACACCCTCGGTGAGGATGATGTGGAACGCGATGGTCGCGGCAAGCATTTCGGCATGAAACTGGAAAAAGTTGTTCGTCTTATTCAGTAAGTCTTGCGGACCATCTTCTCGACAACAAGACAATTAACGAGGCTCTGATAGGAAAGTGCCGAAACAGGAACGCGTCCTCGTCTTTGTCCAATTCCCCGATCTCATGAAGAAGGTTACCGAGGCCCTCACGTACCATAAGATCCCCTTTTTGGAGATCAGGGGCACTGCACATCAGAAGAGTAAGAATCTTGAGCTCTTCCAGAATGACAGCAAAGAACGGGTGCTTCTGTTGAACGTCATGGATGAGAGTGCGAGCGGCGCCAATTTGACATCTGCGAGTCATGCGATCTTCCTCTCCCCTCTGCTTGCCCCATCGCAGGAGATTTATACAGCTTGTGAGACACAAGCTATTGGCCGTCTCGTCCGTTACGGGCAGACCAGGCTTGTTAATGTGTGGCGATTCCTCACGGCCAATACCATCGACGAAGAGATCTACAACGAAAGGAAGAAAGCGATGCGAACGTGATTTAGTTGTAAATCAGACCTATGACTGTTTCTCCTCCCTCATCCTGCCGTACCCATATAATATAGTGCGCTTTTAGTCAAATCCTAGAATAACTCTTGTATTGAGTGTTATACATGCTATCAAAGACAGTGCTGAAACAAAGATGTTAGAAGGGACTCTATTTATTGGACATAACATAGCTGCTCGTATCAAGGATCTGTTTCCCGCACATTGTGCACAAGCCTTTCCGGTAAGCACAACCTGAAGCACGAGGCATGTGAGGAGCGGGGAAAAGCTGTCCAAGGCAGGGAACGTACCATGACAATACTTGCTGCTGTTTTGTGTTGTGGGCTGCTTACAGTCTTTGCATTTGGATTGATACGGCTTTTTGTCAAGGTGAGACGGTATTAAGACAGTAGAAACAAGATACCCACGTTGTGACGCCGGGCAGGACGCCCTGCACTACTGGTGAGCTTATTCTCTCCAACCTTGCGTGACCCCTCTTTGATGCTCGTTGAGGTTGAAGTGAATGGATCAGGAGCGGCGAGTTTTGATAGTTTCTATGGATATGGGGCTGAGGAGGGCAGGACAAAAAAGACACAGCACAAGACAAACCTTCTCGCACTTCTTGCAGACCATGATCAGAGTTACGAGTCAAGGTAAGCGCCATGGCTGTGGCGAGGAGGACCCATAACGTGTTTGTGATGGCTGACTAAGCGAGATCTGGGAACCCGTCCTCGATCTTCGCGCTCCTTCCGTTGTTCTCCAAACACTAAGGGTTAGCAAATAAGCTTGCACAGTGAGTGCCATCGCAACGGTATTCCACAATGATCCTCACCCTATTATTCTTCTGCCGCCACCGTCCGCAGACATACCTCTCGTCTGGGTCGCTCTTTCCAAACCCGTTCTAGGCCCATTTGGCAACTATATACCCAAGAAAAGGCTCTTATTGTCTGAAATTTATCCCGCACCGTCACCCCAGCTAGAGTGCAGCCCTACATCAGTGAACTTTCTGCTGTAATCTCAAACTCAATACCGTTGACATGACACCCCTAACAAGAAGAATCGGAGGCGGAGTAACCTTACAAAAAGATGCAGTTTGACACAATGAACCCGCCTGTCGACCAACACGCGACGCGAAGGAACTTTTTTTACTTACTGCCACAGCAAACATAATACGAGTTTTGTTCGTCGGTAGACTGCAGGGATATGACTTCTTCTAGCTCAGCAACCATCGACCTTTTTTATTTTTCTTTTCTCTTTCTCGATGGCGGACAGAGGTATAAATTGTCTCGAGGATGCGCCCAGTTGAAAACAAGAAATCATGTCTCCTCACCGTCTCACAACTATCCGCCGCTACAAAATTTCCAACGATGTCTTGATTCTCATTCTCGAGAACTTGGACCCGGACACGCTTTATAGGACCTGCAAGGTGATTTATTCTTCACATATGATATATCGGAACGCTCAATATACCGCATCCGTCCTCTTTTTAGGTCTTCCGCAGAGTATATGTACTCACTATGGAATTTTTACCACTCCGCTACAAGTATGAACTCGCGTTGGCGGGCATGAAAACAGGCGCCATCACCAATCACGGCCCCCCTTTCACCGCCCGATTTAGCCTCCTGCTGGCTTACAGGACAGACTGGCCGACGCTTAACTGGACCCACGAGCAGAAAGCTCGAATCTCTCTACTTGGACAATTTGATGTCTCTTGCGGCTTCATGCACTATGTTGACGCCCACGGCGTGGAGCTTATGGAGTTACCGTCTTGCCGCACTGGGCGCGCTCCATCCCAAACGCGCCACGTTAGGATTCCGACTGCCCCTCGTGTCGAATGTGTCGCCCTAGATCTTTCCCAGAATCTGATCATCACTAGCCATGCTTCTGTGTATGTCTTTTTTTTTTTAATCTTCACGCACCTTTTTTGACGTACTTGTTCCCTGCAGCGCTCCGAATCAGATCGATATCTTTTTGAAAATCCGCGATATGTGGACTTTCAACAAACACAAAGGGTCTGTTTCTGATCATTACAGCTTTGCTGCGTCCGCCACCCCCGGAATGGTGCTCTCCAGTATCAACGTTACGATATGCGGTGACAAACTCCTTGTCCGTCTTGATTTTGGTGGCCCCACTCCAAGGACGGAGCAACTGCTCATCAACTGGAAGACACTTCATGCTGTCGTAAGACACTATTCTCTTACTCGCAATTGTGGTCAGTGTTCTCACTTATACCTTCAGCGACTCGCCAAACAAGACATACATTTCCTTGACGCCAACCGCATCTTAGTGGTCGAGGAAATAAACGGAGTAACCTCTCTCTTCGTCTACAATATCCGAAATGTTCAGCAACCGGCTCGAGAACGGCAATTGCAGCTCCCTGATGCTTGGAAGGGCTGCATCGTCAATTTCCACAAGTACGATGGCCCAGTGGACGGCTTCGCGGCCTCTAGCACCCTATTTTACTCCGATCCCTCGCATAGAATCATTATTCTCTCTGCGCGGCCTTCTCTGCAAGCTAGGCCAACTAACTGGATGATTCTTCACGAATGGTTCTTCTCTTGCCCATTGGCGCGTGGACCCTGCTTCGCTTGGAACGACTGGTGCCAATATGTTATTGTTAGGAATACCGTCAATACCAGGCTTGTTGGGAAACCTGCTGTCGTGGGGTCTCGAGTTCTCTACTTGGACCAAGATTCAACCGGCACTAGAATGAGGCTGAATTCGATTACCTTTTCACCCTATGCAGATATTGCATCTACTTCGCCACAGATGTGGGATTTCGTTGGTAAATGTACGGGACTTGTCCCAATTGAGAACAGGAGGGAGATTCCTGCGGCCAATGGGCAAGGATTCAAGTTACAAGATTTACGTGTTACAGAGGATAATATCATCTTACTTTATGTGAGTGCCCTATCTCACCGATACCTCTGGCACTGCTGATGGTTCTTTAGGAAAACAGAGGTGGTCAGATGCCGCTCAAGATACTGACCTTTGGTGCTCCTAACGTCTCTTCTTCTCCGCGCTGAAATTCCCTAGCTGGCTTGGGTGGTTGATAACGCCCTAACTGTAATCACGTCCTGATGTATCATATTGTAGCATATGTCTATATCCTTCCTCTGCCTGACTCTTACCCCTCTCCAGACGGTGTCGCTCTCTTTGCCTGCTTTTAGTCCTCGTCTATCTTGTATTTTTATGTTTTATGTATATATACTTATTACAGGTCTTACGATTGTGTGTCTTTCATAAACCGTCACACTACTACCCGGACAATTGATCCTCCTCCCAACAAACCTCGATCCAAATCGCCCACTTTCTCCGATCCTTCTCCTCCTCAGATTCAGCTCTCGTGATATCCCATTCCCTGATGCTGCTACTCCCGTCACTACCTTTCGCAGTGACCTCTTGCTCAAAGACTCGCACAATCCGAAACCCAGCTTGCCGGATGGCGCACAGGAACGATTCGATAGTATACCTCCCCGTATGTAGTCCTGCCACAAGGTGTATTCGCGCATCCGGATCCTTGAGCAGAGTTTTTCGAAGGGTATCGATGAAAATACCATGCAAGTCGGGGTTCCACAAGGTATCTGCAGCTATGATCACGTCGAACCCCCGGCAACTAAAACCTTCCTGCCCTGCATATTTAAACAGAGAGGATGGGTCTGACCCCCAAGCATACGCCACCGTATGGCAATTTCTCTGTACGTCGTTCCGCGCAACGTTCTGCTCCAAGGTCCGGATGAGATTCTCGTCCGGATAGTCTGTAGCGAGGACGGTGATGTCCGGATACAGCTTTGCCAAGAGAATACCAGGCAGCCCTGCGGCTGCACCCAGCTCCAGAATCGTGAAGTTTCTCGGCGCTTTGAGTTGTATTCGTCTTATATGCTGATCAAGCTGCAAATGCTCCAACCGGCCAGCCAACTGGGTCGACGCGACCCAAACCGAAGAGGCGTGCAAATCCCAATTGGCGGCCTCGGGATCGGGGGTTTGGAGCGTGACGGTTGTGGTCTTTCCGTTGGATCTGTGTTCGTGGATGTACGTTGCGCCGGGGGCGGTTAGGGTGATGGGTCTGTATTCATAAAGGGTCTGTAGAGAGTCAAAAAGGACATCTTCGGGGTTGCTTGTCTCAGGCTCAAGCACCTGCGGTGCCATGAGCTTAGTTTCTGTTCAGAGAATGTGTGCTGAGAAGCACGCCACTATCGGCGATTGTCTCATGATAATGTCTAATGAACTGATAAGATAAGTCATGGGCGGAATATGTTCAGCCGCCCATCCCAACCGCAACTCGCTAATACACCCTCTTCATAAAGCGACCAACCACATCCAGCCACGAATTCTGTATGAGGATCATGAATATATAGAAGCTGTGGCCGTCCCGATGCCGGTGTTGTCGTCCACCTAGAGGAGCTTAAATTAGCATGTATTATACAGTCTTGATAAAAAAGAAACATACACTCGGCAAGTCATATCATAACTGGCAGTGGAAAGCACGTCAGCCCGATGCGGGCTCCACTGTACCTTCCTTACTGCATATTCATGGCCCAACAGCTGAGTTTCACACTGCCCACCGACCTGCCCCACCTCTCCGACCTTGATCATCCTGCAGTCCCACACTCTAGCTACTTTGTCCACACCTGCACTTGCGAGTACCAGTGGACGGTATTTATTCCAGTCAATCGAGAGGACTTCTGTTGTAGATGCTGGGATAGTGAGTGTGGCCGCGGTTAGCGGTGTGGTAAAGTTATTGCCAACAGTGGGGGCATAGGTTTGTGTACGGAGGTCGAAGATTTTAACAGTGCCGTCAGCAGAGCAGGAGGCGATGAGGTCGGGTTGGTGGGGAGAGAAGAGTGTCTGGTAGACGCAAGCATGATGGGCTTGGAGAGTTAGGACTGAGCGTGGTCGTTCTGGCAGCCACTGGTGGAGGAACGGAGGTTAACTAAGTCAGTGTGGTCGGGAAGGTCAAAAGTACCAGCTTAATCATTCCATCCCAAGACGACGATACAAAAGTATCTTTCTTAAGATTTGACCAGTCCACGGAGAATACCTCCCGAGTGTGTTCTTGCCAGGCGCGTATAGGAAGATCCTGTGCGTACCACGCATCCACAGAAGTCAGGGTCTGGCATTACATAGGACATTAAGAACCCACATTCAGCATGACGTCCCATAGCCGTATTGACCCATCTCCAGAGGCTGTAACCAGTTGGTTTTCATGACCCTCGGACCACGCGACATCATATAACCCATCCTGGGTTTCATAGCTGTGACCTTGGAGGTTTGAACCCCCTAATGATGGTGGCCAGAGGAAACAAAAGACGTACTATTTGTCGAGGTTCAAGCCATGGACTCCGCCGGGGCTCGGATGGACGGACACGAGGTGAAGCCGCCCATTACCTACCAAACCAAAGTTGGCTGAAGAGGCGAGCGCAATGCGGGTGGTATGGAAGGGGGACCAGGCGAGGGCGTAGTGGGCGAAACCGGGGGTGTGTAGGAGAGCTGGGGGAGCGCGGGGGACGCTCATGTTGTCGGTGATGAAGGCAGCTTAGTAGGCAGCGAGCACTATGCACCTTTTCAGTAGGACACTATCACATGCGAGTACTCGTCCCAGGCATCCCCAAGGCCGTCCTCTCCGCACCTTCGGTAGCTGCAATCGTCGGGCGGGAAGAGGCCATTGACCGGATTGCCACGTTTTTGCACCCGGGGAATATCGCCGTCCTCACTGGTGCTGGTGTTAGCGTTGACTCGGGCATCAGAGCGTACAGAGGGACAGGATGGGCGCTATCTGAATCCGAACTACAAGTTGGTCCTTCTTTTGAGTTTCTCGGGCTGTGGTTTTCTGACCTTTTCAGGCCTATATTCTACCACCAGCTGGTTGACGAGACCGAGGAAGGTCATAGTTTCAGGTATTTGGTCCCAAATCCACCCCATCTGAACTTGTTGACCAGGCTCGGAATACTAGGCAACGATACTGGTACATGACCGTTACTTTTGCAATATGGGGGAACCTCACGACTGTCTAGGCTGAGATCCTACTTTGGCTACCCGTCTGTCCGGGATGCATTGCCCAATGCAACCCACTATGCTCTCGCAGCGCTCCAACACACTGACATTGCCTCCGGGCTCATTACACAGGTCAGCGAATACCGTCATGTATAGTATAATCAAATGACCAAAACCACAGAATGTCGACGGACTACATCACAAAGCACTCCTTAGCAAAGCCTCGTCCCACTGGCCCCCATCAAGACTTACTTCTTCGATTCTAGAGCTCCATGGAACGCTACATGTACGCTGATCTCCACATATACAAAGTGGATCACATAAAAAACGGTGTACATAGCAAGTCCACTGTAGTCGTGGCCATACAGTCGACCGCGAAACATTCCAAGATTGGCTTTCTTCTGCTAATCCCAGGTGGTTTGACTGCAGCCAGGCACTAGAACTTGGTAATGCCCAGCTAAGAACAAACCCAGATGGAGACGTATGTATTTTCATAGTTTCTTGCTAGGATGCTTGACAAACCTGATTTCTCGAGTAGGTTGCAATCGAACATCTTGGCATACCGTACTCTGATTCCTTAATTCCCGATTGCCCCTCATGTTTATCGGAAAACTACAAGAACACGGTGGTAGAGCTCATACAATCTACGTATGTGGTGGGTTTGGTTGCTGACGGTCATCCAGCACAAACCTCAAGTCATATTCTTCGGTGAATCAATCCCACTCTCCGTCAAAGAAGCATCGTAAGTGTGGTTCACCTGTTAGCACCTGACTAGTATTGAGCCTCCCAGGTACCGCTTCATTGAAAGGGCGGATCGCCTCTTTGTTGTAGGGACGACTCTAGCGACATACTCAGCCTTCAGGTCAGTCCTCCTTTAGGGGTGGGATGGTTCATATTCTCAACACTTTCCTAGGCTACTGAAGCACGCATTGAAAACCCGAAAACCGGTGCTGCTCCTAAACGTTGGCCCAACACGTGCAGATGGTCTTGACGGTGTCCAAAAGATTGATATTCCTAGTACTTTCGTGCTACGTGATGCTGTGAAACAGGTTCTGTACGTCACACATTTTTACTTTGCGCCTCCTGACCTTCTTTTGCAAAAACTTCTTGTCCTTTTTTTCGAGGCTTCTGTTCTGTTTCTTGACCTGTCATTTTTTAGTGGCGTTCGCATGGCGGGTGATGATATTTTACGTGATATGTTCGACAATGGAAATGTGCATTTTCAATATTAGATGGCGATGGATCGAGCGCAGAACATCATCCAATAACAATCTTGGTCGTGCAGTGTCATTTCACAACTCCTGTCAGCTTCGGCTGTGGGTCCTAATTGCGTTACAGAAGAATAAGCTAGATATTTATTTAGGTGCTTACAACAAGATAGCTAGTATGTACAGGAGAGGTGGAGTGCAAAAAAAGTCAGCTATTAACATTCAATTACTATTTGGAATATGGTTAGAGAGTAGCAATAGGTACTGTGCGGCTTCATAATGTAAGAGAGGCGGGGTAGAGGCATCAGGGGAAATGACATTTTCGCTCTCAGTTTGGTGCTGTCTTGCCCTGCGTTTGCGGCACCGCTCTTTGTGGGTCTGCCAGTGGTGCAGGTCGTACGACATCTTGGCCGATAGTTTGATTGTTGTGTCACATTTTTTGCACCGGACTGCGTGGGGGTCAATAATTTCGCATAGGGTGTCGTTTTGGAGAATGTCTTCGCGGAATTTGGCCGCCGTATTCCTATTACTATTCCTAAACGAAGGAGAGAGTGATGAATATGTAAGACAGGCTCCGGGGGATGATCCGTGAGGGAATACGCACCTGCCTGAGGATTTTGGCCTTGTCGTTTCCTTCATTACGATGTTCCCCCGACGCAGGAGACTGGAAAAAAAAACTGGTGGAGGACACCGCCCACGTCAGCGAGATTTCCAGAACATTGAAGGGTCACCATCTCACTATTTGTATATCGACGAGAGCACCGAAAAAGTTGATTAGCGGGAAAGGAGTGGCGAGTAGCCTAAGGTAAGGGGATGGGTTGAAGGAAAAACGAGGGGATAAGCCCCGCGAAATATACGAGGCAGTAATATATAGGCACATTAGTTCTATGTTGCAGGGCCCGTATCGAGCCCTGGAAAGTCTAATAGCCGAAAGTGGAAGGAATATATACAACTATAAAACTGTGTGAGAACATGGACGGGGAAAGTATTATATATACAACCGTGACGATGGTTTTCAGGATTTTCGGGGTGAGTAGATACTTTTTCGAGAGTTGCGGAAGAAGGCGTTACTAACATAGTTTAGTTAGGGTGACGGAGAAGTTTGTAAGTTTGTTTGCGACGATCCACGAGGTTGTGTCAATTCAGAGAAGCGCCCGTCTCGGCCTCTTGAATGATAAGTAACTTTACGGTGGCGGCAGATTAGGGGCTGGGGCGCACCCAAGAACACACCCACCAGGCCATGTCAAATTTCAAACGACCAGGCCGGGGTTGTACCAAAAACGGACAAGTGGCGGGGGTGTAATTTGATGCGACTAGAACGCGACCTTCATTCTTCGTTTCCAATTTCCTCTTCTCGGCACTAAGCCTTTTGTCCATTATATACCCCCCTGGTGACCACAAGCCCTTCTTTCCCCCTCCTTCCACAGACTCGTCCAAGAGCTATTCCAGCTCGTCCCTTCCTTTTATCCTCCACCTCCCACTCGGTGTGTGTCGATCTGTAACACAATGCGCCTATCTACCACGCTCGTTTTTGCACTCCTTCCGGTGGCTGGGCTTGCCAGCAAGCCCCACCACGGCGTCTCCCGCGTGCACTCTTACCCCCGTGCCGTCGACCACTCTGCCGAGTTCGACGCTCAGGCAAACCGCACTGCCTTATCTAATCGTTACACTCGGCGTGAACACTACGAAGGCGAATCCTTCTTCGAGTAAGTCATCGGAAATCTCAAACAGCGTTCGGCGTGGCCAATTAACACAACAAACTCAAGTGATTGGTACTTTTATTCCGGACCTGACCCGACTCACGGCCTCATCAATTACCAAGGGAGAGATCAGGCTCTCAAGAAGAAACTCGCCTATGTCCAAGGGGATGGGACGACGATTTTGGATGTTGGCAGCACCGTCGTCGGTGGCAAGCGTGACTCGTGCGTACGCATTTGACACGATCTGTCATTGGGAAATTAACTATACCAATTTCCCAGTGTCCGCATCAGCTCCAAAAAGACCTATAACCGCGGCCTTTTCATCGCTGACTTTACGCGAATGCCCCATGGGTGCAGTATTTGGCCTGCTTATTGGTCTGTCGGTCCCAACTGGCCCAGTTCAGGTGAACTCGATATTATCGAGGGGGTAAACGCACAAACCACGAACCAATACACTCTCCACACCGGTGGTCCATGTGATATTCCCAACAACCGAGAGGAGATTGGTGTAGAAACGAATGTCATGTATAACAAGTGTCAGAGCCTTCCTGAGGATAACCGCGGCTGCGGCTTCCTCGACACCGATGTGCGCTCTTTCGGTGCTGGATTCAATCAGGCGGGTGGTGGTGTATTTGCGCATGAATGGAACAGTAATGGCATCAAGATTTGGTTCTTCCCCCGCGACGAGATCCCTGGTGATATTACCATGCAGATGCCTAATCCCAGTTCGTGGGGTACCCCAGCTGCCATTTGGTCCTCGAAGTATTGCGATTTTGGTTCGGCTTTGCACGACCACACATTGATCATCAACACGTCAATTTGTGGAGATTGGGCGGGTCCAGCTTACAGTGGTTCTGGTTGTCCTGGAACTTGTGCTGAAGCCGTCGCAGACCCCGAGAACTTCAGGTGTAAGTACTTTATCAAACATCTTATACGGACATGGTTCTAATTCTTTGATCAGCGGCCAAGTGGGGAATCAATTACATTTCCGTATACCAGTCTTAATTACCCTCCTTTTGAAGTGTTTGTCGGGTCTCTAGGTATTGTAGATTATAGGGAGCCTAATTTTCTATGTGTGGATGGCGCAGTTGGGATTTGTCCTCTTACCACTTCTCAGGACACTGGACGTTCTTAATTGTACTTAATGAGGTTGGTAGTTTTCCCGAGCTGATGCCAAGGATGTAATCCCTGAATACACGATAAGCTCAGGGCATTGTCAAGCAGCCTTGGCGTCTTGTCGGCTAGCTCCTGCTTCGTTTTTTTTTTTTTATACTTCCCCATTCAACACCGGTGATTTCCATAGATGCAGAGTCCCCTAATGTAGAATCTCTCATCAATGCATCGAATGAGAGCCTGACCGGGGCGCGTGAGAATATGCCCATCAAGCTTAATTTGACTACTTTACCTTAAATTGAAGGGCCTCCAACATCTCTACGAGATGTACTATCCCCCCCCCCCCTCTCGGTCAGCACCGGGGGTTCGGTCGTCACGTCTTCGTCACAGTATGCCGACGCAAGCCGGTTGATGATTCAATTGAGTGAACATGATGGCGCTGATGCGAAACGATGGGGGACCGAAGTTTGTCGGGTTGCTGAAGTTAACGTATCCATGATGTAACTTGGACGGAAGTGGTTAAAGCTTTGATCTAGTTTCCTACTCCGACACGGCACTCTTCCGGCGGGCGTGACATGAGCAAAAAGACATATCTTACAATGTACTGTAGCTAACTGCCTCAAAACACCGCCAAATGGTGTGTATGTGGAGTAATAAAAGGTGTACCAAGAATGAGAGGGCAAAAGTCAACGGGAGTGAAGATATTCATGAAAGACCGAACCGCCAGTGCTGACCGAGAGGGGGGGGGGGAATAGTATCCAGAACGAAGAATCCCAAGCACCGCGTGTGACGAGTGAACTGTATTCTTTCCTTGACAACTGGTTTAGTCGTGTAGTCACGATGCCATACCATAGCAAAGGCTAGAACCCCTAGCGGCTGTTAGGGAGGGCCGGAGGGATGAGAAAGAAGGGAATCGGAAATACGATGCTATAAAGAGTCGTGGTTCTTGCGAGCCGAGCACCCTTGGAAGGGAACATTGGCATTGTCGGGCCCTTTCCAAATTTCGGGTAGGCTCTGGTAGGCTGCTTGGGTGAGAAAGAACCCTGAGAGTTAAATGATCCGACTTTGGATGCCACATGGTCGATGCTCGGGAGGCGGATGATCTGCAACTAAGGTCACATTCACTGCCTCATCTCCCCTCCATGCCTCCCAAGGACACAACCCCGAGTGAGCTAAAGTAATCTAATCCATCAAGCCTGTAAGGAGCATGCTGATAACGCGCGGGAACAGTCCACACGTCAAGGTCACGTATTTGAAGCGCCCAAAGGGTACATCCATCTCACTTACTACAATTGTTCCAGCCTTTTAAACTCCCCTCTGTTGCGCAGAAAACCAGCGAGATGTCGGCTAATAACGCGTACGTGTCTGCGCAGCTGTGACTGTCTCCCCCATGCGCTAAGCGTTTCTGTCTGCTTAACGCTTAGCGCCAGTACATCAAATTCAGCTTCCACCAAGAGCAAAGCTACCAGTTCAGCAATGTCCAAGTCTGAAGCCGTGTTTAAAGTAGGAGCTTTATTTTTGCATCATGAATATATGAAATTGTTGACAGCCCTATCTTCCAGACACCCGAAAAACCCATTCGAATAGTTGACTTTCGGTGTGTCCACTCGTTTGCCGTCCGCATCGAAGGGTTCGACTCGAACATACAGCAGCGATACCTCACCAAGACGCACACATGCTGATGCCTCCAATGAAGGTTCCCAACAAACCCCCTCAAGTGCTAAGAGAACACTCCGGCATAGCCGCTCCTCGTCATCGATAGTTAAAGGTGACCATGCATCATCAGGCCCATCTCCAGTCATCAAGCCCCCTTCGGTTGCCTCCAGGGTATCCCGCTCCACTAAGTGAGTCATTGCTCTAGTTACGCTCTCATAGCCTAATCGTTCGTCGCGTCCAGCCGCTCCCAGACTCCTGTTTCGGAAACCAATCATGACAACGCCTCCGTAGCCGATAGCATCGCGGACAGCGGCAGCATCAGTAGCAACCGCATGAAACGGACCGAAAGCGAGCGAAAGTTGTATTTTGAAAACCAGGCGGAGTGCGGTGTCATCGAGCCCCGCCGCGCGTTTTGTACAAGGTGTAGGGAGTGGGTAAAGTTATCCGGCCGACAAACTTACTATGTCAAGCCTTGGGAAGTCCATCGGGTAAAATGTGATCAGAAGTTGCCCGTGTAGGTTCCTTTTACTTGTTTGGCTGTGGCTCTGACAACGTTACAGTGGGGATACGTACAAGGATCTTGGATTGGTTGCAAGTGTACCGTTCGTTGTACCCCGGACGGAAAAAAACAGGAAGGCTCTGTTAGAGCTCGACGATACCGCGGAGACAATTGAACCTAATCAAATCAAGTGCAAGACTTGCCAACAATGGGTTCCACTCGAAAAGAAGTATAGCATACGATGCTGGACAAAACATGAAGCCGCATGTCACAACAACCTAAAGTAAAATCCATTTTATTCTTACTGCATATGCTCTCGTCTCATTCCAACTGTCCCAGACCCGGCGATGTCGAGAAAACACTGGAGCGAAAACTGTTTTTCATGTGTGACGAGCAATTTGAGTGCTTCCGCGATAGCCATACCGCCAAATGTGCCGCTTGTAAAAAGAATGTCTCACTTGGGTCTGAATCGGAGTATGATCTCGATTTGTGGCTGGAGCATAAGGAAGTTTGCCGCCCGTAAGTATCCTTACATGACCCTCTCCGCCTACTCTTCACAAACTGTTGACATCTACATAACTAGCCCTCCCGACACCGGAAAACTCTCAAGTGAACGAGACACCAAGTCCGCAATCCTTTCCTCTTCACAATCCATGACCACCACTATTCCTGACACGGGCAACCGCCAACCTCAACCCCAAACCCAACCAAGGACGCCTAAAGTTGAACCCGACTTGGAACGTAAACCACTCTCGACAGCTGACAGCGAACGCACGCTTGTCGAACCTTCGTCTTCATCCTCTAGCCTACCCGCGCCGGTGGTAGCAGCAGCACCATCAACCTCCGCACCATCATCTTCATTGTCAGCCTCCCTTAAGCGCAAACGCGACCCCGCAGACGAAGATGCCACCGCTACCGACTCTGCCAACGACGTTGATATGGCAGACGTGAGACCCGCGACGCGCCCACGGACGATGAGCTATATACCGGAAGACAGAGATGCTCCAAGCGCACTCGGTTGGTTCCTTTTACCCTTCAAGGCGTTTGTGAAGGGGTTCAAAGAGAGTCTGACTACACTGGACTCCTAACACGCGTTCTCGTTCTCGAGACAATTCCCTACCGGCATGAACAGTTTATCTAGGATATACCCCTCTGTGCTGAATAGTACCCGTGCAAGCGTTTGTATCGTCTCCATTACACTCATTTTAAATCTCCACGAAAATGTCCGACATTCTCAGTCCCCGATATCCTTTGACTATATCGACCTAACCCTGCTACTACAATTGC